>BSUD01000008.1:96878775-97092912 GCA_033239045.1 Fagopyrum esculentum | reverse complement strand
GGGGGGAATTTAGTCAAGAACTCCATTGTCATATCCTCCTAAGTGTTGATTTTTCCGGGAGGAAGAGATTGATACCAAGTAAGCGCCCTATCTTTCAAAGAGAAGTAGAAAGGCCTTAGCTTGTAATTGTTGTTTTCCAGCCTTGAAGGTCTCAAGGTCTCCATCAAGATCTCATAGTTTTGCAGATGTTGATGCGGAGACTCCCTCTCTAGCCCTCCAAACTGGCATTGGCGAATCATAGAAAGAACTTGCGGTCGAAGTTCATAGTCATGGTCCGCTGGATCACCTAGGTTGATTCCTGGACGCCTTAGCTACTGGTTGGGGTCCATCCTCTGCCCTAGGGTCTGTGGAATACCTGCAAAAAGAACATCTCGGACTGGCATCCGAGGTGGAAGTATCTCGGCCGGGGCAACTGGAGCTGGGTCCTGCCTCGGTCGAGGATCTAGAACTGGTCGAGGTAGATATTGGTCCCGTAAAGTCGCCATATCTCTTCGATCGCTTCCGTCCTTGCGCGAGTTTCTTCCTTTTCGAGTCGTAGTACTTCTTTACTGAGGCGTAGTTGTTCCAACGCCTCCTTCAATTCGGCTTCAAGATCGCGATTCTCTTGATTGGCCATCTTAGTTTCTTTCAAGCGTCTTTTGTATGTCTTTTCTAGTTCGGGATCGTAAGGAACGATTTCCTTCCCAGCGCGGGTTCTTCGCATAAACCTACAAGAAAGAACCTGCAAAAGTCACCCAAGTAGAGTGGTTAGTAGTAACAGGGGCAAGTGCCCCGAAAGACTACCGCAACCGGCTCGGTCTAGACCAAGTCCCCGGCAACGGCGCCAAAAGATTGTTTGCTCCAAATGGTGTGTGCAAGCTTTAAATTTACAACCCAAGATGTATGCCTAAAACAAGGATGCGAACCCGCAGTGTACGGGTCAATAGTAGTAAAAACAAGAATTCCGGGGTGTCCTTATGGATTTTATACTCTAATTCATTATTAGAAAAATAAAACCAAGCTCATAGTAGCCATTACCGTATGAAATGCATCGGTATTTAGTTTGTAAAAAGTGTTTTTTTTTGTTTTTCTCACTTAATATTCCTTCTCTTGCGATTATTAGATTTATTTGATACTATATTTTTATTTTGCAAAATTCTTTTCGTGGGTGAGAAAACCAAAATCCTCTTGCGATCCTTAAAAGTTATCTTTTTTTAATTTTTTGGGTCAAATAAACTGAACATTGATGTTATTTTAATTTGTCACGATTTTCCGAAGAAACTTCGTTTCAAAGACTATGTTCATATCTTTTAATTTACGTAAACATGTTCCCTCCATTTCGTTAGGTTTGCAAATCTCACGCCAACAAATTAGAGGTTTGTAATCAACTACTTTTGAAAAAGCTCTCATTGATTTGAACTAATTTCTTGTAAATAGAGAAAAGTAGACGAAAATGTTTCCTAAAAAATGTGTTTCTTTAATATGGAATGATTTTATTGATAACAGATCTACCTTTTTGAAAGAGATTGTATAATACCAATTTGAATAATTTATTTCCGGATTTGCAGATCATGTGAGTAAAGATATCTTTGTTAACCTTCCGCTAACAATAAATCTGTTCATTTATTTTTGAAGATCATTTTTTGTCGGCTTGTCAAAGTTGTTATGCAATCTATTTCTCGAAATTTAGGGACAAAATTAGCGATAAGAAAGCCGATTTATTGAAGTTATGTCTTTGACTTGAATTTTTAACGATGGATTTAAGGATAAGATTACTAGAATCTAAAAAAGAGAAAGGAAAAATAATGATATCATCAATGCATGCCAAGAAAGGGATGAACGGACCATTTCTAGAGATCGAAAACTGAACTTTTATGATCATTATTGCATAAGAATTGAACGTTACTAGCAAATGTAACACTCCAAATCCGCGGGACTTGGGGCGCTACGGGTTGGGACCTCATAATGGGTCCCGACCCTTAGCTTGACAACAATTTCACCGGATCTTGCAACATGGCACAAATTAAGGCCAAAACCGAAAAACATTTTTATGTAATGAATGAAACCGAAAGCAAACAAACTAAATACTACAACCGAGATACAAAACCAAAGACCAAAAGCCATACATGCGACCTACAAAAATACGAGATACAATAAACAAAACTCAAATAAAACTCCAACCAATCCATCCTAAAATGTACGGAACCCCAGCTGCCCCCTTTTCTGGATCTCTCGGCCGCATTCCTAACCTGCAAGGCAATCTACAACAATCGGTATAAAACCATTAGCTAATACTCGAAGCATTAGAATCAAGGTGAAAGGCACAAACACAAGTAAATCAACATAACACACAATATACACCAAATCACACAAGTCCGGTTTATTATCTTTTTGTTATTAAGTCATATCCCGTTCTAATCCAACTTCTTTTGTGACACGAGAATATCCCGAAACTCACCTCGGTCTCTACTTACCGCATGAAGCGGTACGGATGCATCCAACTGTCTAACCACACGGGCTAGTCTCCAAGAACCTCCTAGCTCTATGCAAGAGCTAGGCATTGATGTCACCGCCCGTTATCATACACTTGGGCCAAATAATATAAAGGTCGGTAATCCTAATTCCGGTTTAGTTGTTATAAACAATAAACAATAAACACACACCACCAAACGCACATCAATGCTAATACAAGGATTACGAGCTAAGTAAGTCCGGAGACTTACCTCGTCCCAAAGATAATCCCGCTATATCCCGCTCTCAGTTTCCCGCAGGAAGACACTCAATGCTTGTAAAAAGGCACATGATCAACATCTCTGTCACATGGACTTCTAGTACCAATGATCTCGCAAGGTCAGAAACCATAACAACATAGGGACATCTACCCTCCCAAGGATCTTGCAAGATCGTAACTCATAACAACATACTAGGATAAGCCAAATCTAAACTTCAAAATCCCACAAGATCATATAGCCCCAACCTCGAGCCTCAAAACGCTCACAAGATCAACCATATAACTTAAAGTCTTATAACAACCTCACAAGATAACCAAACACCTCAAGTCTTAGCACAATCATAAATCCTCAAAACTCACCTATGGTTCAAGGCCACTACTTGGCATTCACTCTACGTTATGCTAGATCCAACCTAAAATGATAATACCGCTAAATATAACTAGATCGAGGGAAAGGATACTCATGCGACGCCAAAAGACGGAATGTAATATCTGGAAATTTTCTTTCAATAAATTCCGAGTCAAACCGGATTTCGATCCTTGACCTTTTCATATCCTAGACGAGATCATGATGAGGCCATGACGACGCGACCTGACGAGTTTTGATAAGGCCATGACGAGGCCATGACAACGTCACCGACAAGATTAGGACAAATCCATGCCAAACTTTTTACAAGACCTTGAAATTTTTTTCCAGCCCACCTCTCCCTCTTTTATTTCAGCCCACTCACTTCCTCATTGCTTCAGCCCTACCGCACCAGTCTGCTGCTCCTTACTCGCCAACCCAGGAAGGTAACAGCCCAGCACTTCCTTGCCTCTGCCCAACCAACCTAGTAAAACCCCCCCAGCCTTGTGTGTCCCTCTCTCCAGCCCGTGCATCTCATTCCTCAGCAGCTCAACAGTGAGGTTCAACCCTTCTACGCACGTCTGTATAAGGAGTGGACGTTACAAATATTCCGATCCCTGAAATCACGCAGCAACCTCCACTTTGGCGTCCAGATTCACGCTCGAATGGATGTTACAGATCTCCTCGTTCATGCACTGTGTTGGAACGGCCGGAACCCTAGAATTCTCCCCTAACCTCCTAGCCTACACGTGAGTAGCAGTGGTCCGATGTTCTCCTTCTGCTCAAGCGACAACATCCTTCTGCACGCAATGGTCTTCATTGCTTGGTGTTGAGCCTCTGGATACGCACAACATACCAAGTCCTCTCTCCTACCGATTACTTCGACAGTGACCAGCGGCCATCATCGATGTATGTAGTGGGGTGCTATCGGATCTAGTGGCATCCGTCTCAGCCTTAGCAAACCTCCAACAGTCGAACCCTAGAATCGAATCGAGGAGGGAGAAGCAGTGAGCATCTGTTACTCTTCTGTTTTTGCAAAAGTGTGTCGAGCACCCGACTTCAGGTCTAGATTTAGGCAATTGAGTTTTTGCAGTTGCGGATCGAGTTGTGATTAAGGGAGTCGAGATTTAATTCAGGTAAGTCCTTTGGGCTTATTTAGCTAGCTTCTGGATATGAGTGTGAATAATGATAGTGGTGTTTGAATGATGTGTTTATAGTTGTACTTATTATTAATTATCGACCAACCTACACATTTGGCCTAAGAGTAACGTGCGGTGGCATTCTGCTTAGTTAGCCGGAGGGCGCTGAGGGTTTCTTTAGGGAGTAGTCCATACATGTTTTGCGGGGACGCCACCGGCGGTGGTGTGCCAAACCATCACCAGTTGGATAAGGAACGGAGGCGAGAAATCTTAAGATCTCTCGTGCCACAACTTTAAAAACGGAATAAAGTGAATCACCTAAGTTATCAGATAATAATCGGTTGTGTGCCAGTATGATGATTGTTTTATTTTGCCTGAGTTGTGTTTGTGCTATTTTTATTCTACTTATATTGGGATTGTTAGCTAACGCTTTATCCATGTTGTAGATTTTTTAGAGATAGACAGTTGTAGAGAGATCCGGGACGGATGGTTAGTCGGGTCCACGTACTCATTAGATGGAGACGGAGACTTTCCGATCAACATGCATGTTATTAATATATTTACGTTTTGTAAGGCTTTTATGTGTTGATCATTCATGTAAATACTATTGATGTTTTCAAAAAGGTTTTAAAAACGGAATAAATTAAATCCCCTAAGTTATTAGATAATAACCGGTTTTTGTGCCAGCATGATGATTGTTTTATTTTGCCTGAGTGGTGTTTGTGCTATTTTTATTCTACTTATATTTGGATTGTTAGCTAATGGTTTATCCGTGTTATAGATTTTGTAGAGATAGACAGTTGCAGAGAGATCCGGGACGGATGGTCAGCCGGGTCCACGTACTCATTAGATGGGGACGTGGAGTTTCCGATCAGCATGCATGTTATTAATATATTTATGTTTTGTAAGGCTGTCATGTGTTGATCATTCATGTAAATACTATTGATGTTTTCAAAAAGGTTTTAAATACGTTTGTGCCTTGTTGTAAGATCCTAGTAAAGTTGTTGTCAAACTAAGGTCGGGACCCATTGTGAGGTCCTAACCAGTAGCTCCCCGAATTCTGAGAATTTGGGGTGTTACAATATGGTTTCAGAGCTCTAGGTTGGCAACAATGACACTTGGAATCTTCTGAAAGACCGAATGTAGAAATAACTAGAACCCAAAAGGGGTCTAAAAATTTTCAAAATGAAGTTTTACTTTAAAATCATATGCATAGTCGGGTTGTTGGGATAGTAGTACGTCGGACCACCATCGATCTCTGCAGCTTAGTCGATAAGAAATAGTATGTGGACTTATATTATTGTACGTTTATATAGGTTATATGTATATCTATATACATGTAACATTTTAGTACCCTAAGGGATAGGAAATATCCTTTAGTTGAGCTATCATGATGCGATCATCACCTCATGATAAAAGGTTAGTAGATCTTAAAGAGTATCCCTATAGGAAGATAATGGACTCCGAACTCGGAGTAGAGTAATCTGTTCTAGCAGACACTTTGGCAATTCCTACAACCTTTCGAAGAATGAGTAGACATAAGGTGAAGATTGCAAGATGATTCTTAATCACAAGAATAATCAGACAGGAAAGAGTATCAAACAAATTCAGATAGTAGTGATAAAAGTCAGGACTTTAGCGGTGTGAAGACGATAGAGGAAACTCAAGGATGCATGTAAGAACTGATAAGAAGCGCAGATTGAAGAGGACAATATCGGAATACAAATGAAGTGGGGTTGAGTAAAACTACACTTGGCAGGTTAAATGACAATGCAACCATGGGGGACGACCCCATAGTCAAGTATGGGCCTGATAGTTCAAAGAAGATATGGTGTTGACCCCAATGTGAAGAATTAAAGGAGTACAAAGACAGACATTGACAAATGAGTTTAAAGACGAGAAATAAATTTCATCATCATAGAGACGGGTTGAATTCCTTAGAGATGTAGGAATTTTAAAAGAAATTATGACACAAGTATCAAATACAGTAGAAGTCTGAAATTAAGAAAACAGATTTCTATAAAGGTGGCATTACAAAACTACACCAACCGAGGAGGAAGAATGTGAGAGAATGATATTGGTGGACTCGAGGGTCGACAATAACTTCTCAGTCACAGAGAGATTTAAGTTACCAACATTAACGGTTCATACTAGAAAACCGCAAACAGGTGATGACTAATGTAAGAGGAATCGTGAAGACGCGCTTACAAGCTATTGTGGAAGAATTGATAAGTTCATCGATGACAAAAGAATGATACAGCCGGACTTGGAAGATTATAAGTGAGCTTACAGTGAAGAATGTAGGAGGATCCAATGGAGTATAAACCGATAACCTAGAGGGGATAGCTTTTTACCAAGTACATTCACATTGAAGGAGATCTAAGAAAAGTAAGTCTAGGGTCTTGTAGAAGATCGACTATAGAATAAATAGTAACAACTAAGAATTTACACTTATGTGCCGAGTAGTGATGACTAGTTGATACATCAGAAGAATAACAACGGATCTATAGAAGAATTTTGTCGACATTTGGAGAAATCCTTCAAGAGATCAACGACGACAATGGTGAAGTTAAATCGACACAAGTACTAGAACCCTTGACAATAACATGGAATGAGGGCCAAATACTCATTGAGAATTTAAGAAGGGGATGTTGATGGCCGGAGATGGACCCTTTGCCGTTAAAGATGTCAAGAAAATTGTGTGAGTAGTTGCTTACCTACTTAAAAAAACAAAAAAAGGGGTACATATCACAGTGATACGAATGGATTGAATAAAAGAAGTAGATGAGTAAGAAGAAGCAGATGATTTTGATCAGGTGCTACATTAATTAAGACGAAGGGTGTCTTACAGTCGGCACAAGTGAAACTGATGGTGCTTTTCCAAGTAAAAGTTGGGGTTAATGTCCCTGATTGACAAAGGAAGTGACTAACGATGTGACACATGAAAAATGGCATTATAGAGGCTGCTCAAACATACAGAGTATGATTAATGCCTTGGTAAAATGCCTCATTGAGTTGTGAGGTGATTATAGATGAAATCTACATCTTGGTTGAAACAAACATGAGAAAGAGTAAGGTTGGATGACTGAAAGTTGTTATACGGACCTTGTATCACCCCAATAAGATGGTTACCGAAAAGCGTTTATATAAGAGTTTACTGAGAAATGGTAGCACCCCAATAGCCAATCTTGACAACCAATCATAAGTGGATGGAGGAGTAGTTTTAGAACCGCGTACAAATGGTATACCTTAGAGTCTTCTCTCGACTGATAAGAGAAGAATTGATGAAAGCACCAAATCTAATCAACATGATCCATAAAGGTTGTACGAGAAAGCTTAAAGAGATTTAATTACCATACTTGGTGCAAGATTTAAAGAAGGTAAATCAAAAGGCAGGTGTTGCTAAATTTAATTAAAGTGTTGAGATGATGATGCCTTTATGGAATCTATGAAAGAGTACAACATGTCCGAGGTTTCCATATTGAATGAGTAATAATGATTAATTGATAGTTAGAGACCGATACGGAGAAGAAAAATGTTATAAGATGAGTCACCTAGTAGAACAGTTCAGAAGACAAGCATGAGAGACCATCATGTGGTTAGTACTATTGCCTCGGTGTAGACTTATTACCGCACCTTGAGAATTGGGATCTAAATGGAAAACTCCATGTTAAGATTGTAAATAGATCAAGGTAAGGACTTGTAGGTTAACATGATGTGTCCTACGTTAGAGGCCAAAGGGATCGTGGAAGGAAAACCACATTGTGTAGTGTTCGCTCCAAACGGTGTGTGCAAGCTTTAAATTTATAACCCTAGACTTAAGCTTAAAACAAGGATGCGAACCCGCAGTGTACGGGTCAATCGTAGTAAAAGCAAGAAAATTCCAGGGGTCGATCACAGGGACTTAGTGAAACAAAGTCAACACGGTTTGCTACGTTAATTCTAACCACAAGAGCGATTAACACAATCAAAGATGAATAAGATGTCAAATAAAGCAAACATGCAATTCTAGGGGTTAAAGCATCTAGTTGTGGTTCCAACTCAAGATCTATAGATAAGCGGACAAAGCTGAGATTTTTGCGTGGGGAAGGTGTTTCTAAAGTGGAGTAGATCACCGGGTAAGTCTCACTACACACTAATCCTAAACCGTAACTCCTATTACCGGGTAAGTCTCAAGGAATTAACTCACAAAGATGGGATGGAAGCACACTCAAACCCCAATAAAGGACAAACCTTTATTACCTACACTTATGATCGTTGGTACACAAACTAAGGAATTACCGGGTAAGTCTCATCCTAAGCTTGCTTTGAACCAGAAAGGTGTAATAAGAATAGGTTTTGGCAAACTCTAACACTTAACTCTCAGTTTAGGATAGGATAAGTCACCTCGGTCAGAAGAATTCCACCCCGGCCGAGATGTTCATCAACCGAACGAGATGCTTAGGGTTAAGGTTAAAAACTCGAACTTTCAGGATCCTACTGGAATCTAAGATTATTCTATCAATGTTTTTCCCACAACCTTCAGCCAATCACCCTAGAATCACACAAGGAAATTAGCCACTCATCATCATAATGAAAGTATTAAATATATGGGAAGAAGGTGAATATTTGAACAAAGAAGAATTTAATGAAAACACTTCAATAACTGAATCAAATATCACAACAAAAGCGTTCCTTGGATAGCAATCCAACAAGACAAAACAATCAATGAGGGAATTGAAGACAATCTTACAAAACCCTTCAAAAAGCTATAAAGCTATGATCTTCAATCTTCCTTCAACCTTCAAAAAGGTTCTTCAAATCTCTCCCAAATTGGAGTAGGCTGCGGCTGCTGCGTCGTATGCGAGATTGCTTGCGCTGATAGCGGGTTGTATGCGGCCTCCCAAATTGTGGAAAATCAACCCTTTTTATAGGAAAATAAACCTCCAAAGATAATAAATCTTAAGAAGATATTATCCCATAAATATAGGTAAAATATATGATTCTGCATATCTCCTTCCTTCTAGAAGCTCAGCCCAAAAATATAAGATCACTTTCCAATTTTAAAAGATCTCAGCCAAGAATAAAATATTCTCGCCGCGTCCTAGGTATTCGCCTCGGTCGAGTCGGCGTCTCTGGATCGCCTCGGTCGAGATGAATCTCTGGTCAACCGAGGTGATCATAACTGAATGTAGAATCTCTCAAAACTGGTCCAAAGTAAATCTTTAATCCATGGCTATGCTTCCTGAATGTGGCTCCAAATGACTCTTGACTCCTTTTGCTCCTTTTTGATGCAAAACGTACCATATTACCTGCAATTACAACGAAACTAGGTGTAGACCTCGATTCTCGCAAAGGTAGATGAAATGGTAGTAAAATCACATAATGTACATACAAACATGCAGATTATGAAAGATAAAACGTCCAAACAAACCCCAAAATATGGACTATAATTCATGCTATCAAAATACCCCATACTTAGCCCTTGCTTGTCCCTAAGCAAGTTCCTCACATAAAAGACAAGATAGAATGGATTATAAGTCAAGAAAATCAATAAAAAGCCTTTCAAAAATATTTTATGGTGTGCAACTATCATAGATCACTCTAAGAGAATACTTCCTGGAATTAAAAACTTAATATGCTCAAAACATTTTATAAACATAAGAAAGTTGTTCATCTTTGCATAAAATCATAGAATGCATAACAAATCATAATTATCAAAATTAATCATGTATAATCCAATTTAAACCGCTAAGTCAATCATCAAGCTCAAGGTCTCAAGGGCTTCTCAAAAGAAAAGGTCAAGAAACGTGTAGGGTAGGGATGTATGTAAGGTAATGTGGTGCTAGAATCCGGGAAAAGGATGAACTTCACTTCCACTTTGACTTGCAACACCTTCCACCAATAAGCTTTGCTTATTTCACACTTTTTCTTTTTCTTTTACTTTTTTACTTTACTTTTTGGGATGCATGGACAGAGGTGCACAATAACCGAAGCCTAGGAAATCTGCAATCATCAATTTCTCGAGATGCATCAAACCCTTGATGCACATACCATGACCCGATAGGAATATCGCTCAATCCGACTTTGGCAAGACACAAACACCCGGCTATGTGAATGGTGCCGAGTTACTCATCTTCATGATTGACTTCCCCAAACCTAAAATTACTTTCTAGCACTTCCACTTCCACCCACCTTCAACTTTAACTTGCTTTCACCACTTCGCTTGCTTCCAAATTCCCGGATAGGTAAAGGGAGGCAAAATGTATATGAGGGGCTAAGCATGATCAAGAAGAAGAAGAAGAAGAGAATGAATTGCCTTGGTCTTTCCAAGAAGAATGTGAGAGAACTTAACCTGCGGTGTCAACCTTCAAATTCAACATAATTTGGATAAAAACAAAGTATTAAACATGCTAATAATTTCAAACAAAGCATTTAGCAACTTAAACATATTATAAAACCTTTCAAACACATAAAGAATTTAAAAACAGTAGGTAAACAAGATCTTCACTGAGATCATATCCAGATAAGTAACACAAAATCGTTTTCGAAAACTCTCAGTTAACCCACCTCGGTCGAGATGTTCTTGGTTCAACCGAGGTGAAACACCTCGTTTCGCCAGAACTGTCCCGGTCGAGGTCGAAAAATTTTTTTTTTTAAAACCATTTTTTTTTTTTTCGGTTTCGACGTTTTTCTCAATCAAATAACCTGCAAGTATGCATGCAATCTCAGATAAACATATAAATGCAGAATGAAGCATAAATATGAAAATATCCGATATAATACATCAAAAGTCAAATAATACATCGAATAGTCACGTAGTCAAATAAGTACATCAAATACCCCATACTTGAGACACACTGTCCCAGTGGGTATAATAAAAGTCTGAATAAAAGAGGACTCACCGGATAAAGAGCCGAACTGCATAAAAATATAATAAATAAAACCCTGCAGCTCCTCAGTAGTCTCGATCCGGTGGTGGTGGTGGAATGTAGGGGAACTGAGTAGGATCATAGGGATAGCCCATGACACGCTCAAACTGTAGCTGAGCCATCATGTGCTGATGATGCTGCCGCTCCTGCATCTCGCGGATGTCCAATGAAAGTGCAGCATAAGTGTCGATAACCTGATCCGTCAGGTCATCGATCCGTCGGTGTGCTGCTCTGTCCCTAACTCTCTGTCTCCTGCGCCTAGCGGGCCTGACTGGAGAAGTCTCAGCTGGCGCCGGCTCAGTGTCCTCCTCATCCTCATCTAAATCAATAATGGGAGGCGCGCTCATCCCAGAAGTATATGTCCCTGTGTCCATCGGGACGCCGCCTCCTCTCTCATCAACAGTCTCGTCGTCGTCGTCATCCTCATCAGCAGCCTCCTCAGCCTCCTCAGCAGCTGCAGCAGCGGCAGCTGCTCCCTCTCTGTGATCCTCCATAAGCGGAGCCCATGCTGTCTGCCAGAAATGTGGGTCGTAGACAGAGAACTGTGCAGACCATCTGATGCCCTGAGGTGCAGTCCGCTCCCATGGCATGGCGACGTATGGAGTGGTCAACCCACGGGGAACTAGAATCCTCCGCGTGATCATCTCCTGCAGACCCAGCGGCTTCGGAGCCGCCGCCAATGTGCAAACGCTGAGGTCCATCCCGTGGTAAGTGGCGATGTGGGTGACTAGACCTCCACAGCAAATATCCCCCTTCGCCTTGGCCTTGA
Organism: Fagopyrum esculentum; assembly: GCA_033239045.1. NCBI lineage: Eukaryota > Viridiplantae > Streptophyta > Magnoliopsida > Caryophyllales > Polygonaceae > Fagopyrum > Fagopyrum esculentum. The sequence continues at coordinate 97,081,037 of BSUD01000008.1, read as the reverse complement.
TCTTGTGCAGATCCTCTGCCAAGAGCAAGCCAAAGTCGGGGAAACCTCCTGTGACCATGCAGTAAAGCGAAAAGAGCTCCCCCTGTCTGATCTTCTGGGGCGTCTCAGTACGCGCCAGAAGCATCTCACTAAAAATCCTGTGGGCAAGTCTGAAAGCTGGGTGAAAGATGACTTTCTCCCTGGAATCTCCAGGGCGCCATCTGTCTGCATGTGTGGTAATGTGGGCTATCTGTCCCCAGAACTCCCTAGCTACTGATCGGGAGGGGAAGTCTACAGCGGTGGGGGCAGGAAAGCCAAAGATCTCTCTCCAGATCTCTAATGGAACTATGAAGTTCCGGCTCATCAGCCGGTACTTCACAGATCTGTCTGTGGGAAGGTAGGAGAAGGAGCTAACAAACTCTAGTGTCGGCTCTATGTAGGCTGGGGCTCGGATCTCAGTAAACTGATCCAGCCTGACTGTGGCAATCATCCTCCTAAGGTCAGCATCTAACCCTAGGCAGTCAAAAGCGGACACCTCTAGAAACCGTGGTGCGATAACTGGACGGCCCGCTATCCTCTCATAATCTACCCGGCATCTCTCGTGGATAACCGGGCGGTAGGGACGGGATGAGGAAGGAGAAGGGGAAGGGGAAGATCTATCTCTCAGAGCTAAACGGCGATCGGAACTCATCTTCACAAACACACTGTCAGGCCACCTCGGTTGCTGACAAGCCTCAGAAATCACCTCGGTCGAGATGCAGTTCGACCGGACCGAGGCGTAGCAGTTGCGATTCCAATTCTCAGATTTTCAGTTCTTTTCCCCCTAAAATCACTACAATTGCTTCCTAAGGGGTACTTATGGATTTCCTCAGCAAAATCAAGGGCAACCAAAGCCCAATAAGCAGTAAACAAGCGAGTTAGGGTTTTCGAACCTTTTGCACCTCGTTTCGGTCGAAACACTCAGATTTCTTGCAGATCCGTAGTTGCAATCGACTCTCCTACTCTTTAATTGCAATTTGGAAGGAGAAATCGTCGAAAACGAGCGAGAAATGGAGGAGCGAGGTGCCTCTGTGCGCCGCGGTCGAAGTGGGTGAAAGTGAAAAGTAAAAAGGTTATTTTTTCTTCTTTTTATACAGTCACGAGATCTGCTGTCACCTCGGTCGAGATGGTCTCGACTGGACCGAGGTGGTACGGACCGAGGCGGTTCTGCAGAAACCCTAGTCGCCTCGGTTGCTTCAAGAATCAACTCGGTCGAGGTGTTCTGACAGTGACCGAGGTGCCTCTTTCTTCTTAGAATCTCGAACTTCTGTCCATCCAGATGTGCTCCTTCCTGTTGTCTGTCCAGAACGCCAAAAACAAAGCAAAGCAAAGCAAAAACAAAAACTATCTAAACTAGACTAGAAAACGGGAAAGAAGAGCAATACCTTGGGTTGCCTCCCAAGAAGCGCTTGATTTAAGGTCGCTAGCTGGACCATGATGCGTCTCAAGCGAGGTAGGAGGTTCCCTCACCCCATACTTCACCTCCATCGTGGGGTGAAGTAAGTAGATCCATCAAACGCTCCAAGACATGCAAGTGCTCATCGGGTAATGAATCGTTTATGGGCGGGTTATCCGTCTCGCGGGAGGATTCCGGTAGCCGGCTGAGGTGATCCGCAACTGAATTCTTGGATCCCTTCTTATCGCGGATCTCTAGGTCAAACTCTTGAAGCAAGAGAATCCATCGAATAAGACGTGGCTTGGCATCTTTCTTAGCCATCAAATAACGAATGGCTGCGTGGTCGGTGTAGACAATGACTTTCGCCCCTACTAGATAGGAACGAAACTTTTCGAAAGCATATACAACCGCCAATAACTCCTTTTCGGTGGTAGCGTAGTGGCGTTGTGCTTCATCTAGCGTCTTGCTGGCATAATAAATGGCGGTGGTCCGTCCATCTTTCTTCTGCCCAAGCACCGCTCCTACGGCTACATCGCTAGCGTCACACATGACTTCAAAGGGCAAGGTCCAATCAGGAGGTTGGATAATGGGAGCGGAGATCAACGCTTCCTTAATCCTGCAAAAAGCATCAAGACACTCCTGCGAAAACTCAAAAACAACATCTTTATTCAAGAGGTTAGTTAGAGGTTTAGAAATCTTGGAGAAGTCTTTGATGAATCTCCTATAGAAACCTGCATGCCCGAGAAAACTCCTCACACCTTTAATATAACAAGGAGGAGGGAGTTTCTCAATAGTCTCGATCTTAGCTCGATCGACCTCAATACCTCGATTAGAAACGAGGTGTCCTAGCACAATGCCTTCATTAACCATAAAATGACACTTCTCCCAGTTCAAAACAAGGTTAGTGTCTTCACATCTTTTAAGCACTAGAGAAAGGTTAGATAGGCAATCATCAAAAGAGGAACCATATACAGAAAAATCATCCATAAATACCTCCATGATCTCTTCTATGTACTCGGAAAAGATAGCCATCATGCATCGCTGGAAGGTAGCTGGTGCATTGCACAATCCAAATGGCATCCTCCGATAGGCAAACGTCCCCCAAGGACATGTGAAAGTGGTCTTCTCCTGATCATCCGGATGGATAGGAATCTGGAAGAATCCACTATAGCCGTCCAAGTAGCAAAAGTGTGAATGCTGGGCCAACCGTTCGAGCATTTGATCAATGAAGGGAAGCGGAAAATGATCCTTCCTAGTAGCCGTGTTCAGCTTCCTATAGTCGATGCAAACTCTCCAGCCCGTAACGGTCCTCGTTGGGATCAACTCGTTGTTCTTATTCGTCACAACGGTCATCCCTCCTTTCTTCGGAACGACATGCACCGGGCTAACCCACTTGCTGTCCGAGATAGGATAAATAATACCTGCATCCAACAACTTAAGAACTTCCTTCTTCACAACCTCTTTCATGATCGGATTTAACCGTCTTTGAGGTTCCCGTGAAGTCTTATGATTATCTTCCATTAGAATTCTATGCATGCAGAAAGAAGGTTTAATGCCAATAAGATCATCCGTGGTGTAACCTATGGCCTTTCGATGCTTTCTCAGGACATGCATTAGCTTAGTTAATTCAGAATCGGAAAGGGAAGCACTAACAATAACGGGATAAGTAGAATCCGGCCCAAGAAAGATATACCTCAAGTGACTAGGGAGTTGTTTAAGCTCCACAACTGGGGGTGCTTTCTGAGAGGGATCTGTGCTTCCTCTTTCCAGTGGAGTGGTGTCAGAAACTGGACTAGACGCAGTCTCAGTTTGAATCGTCTCGCTGTCGACCTCGGTCGAGGCGCAAAAGCGTTGACCGATGTGTTCTTCAGACGCCTCGTTCTGTCCAGAAGGTGCCTCGGTCGAGGTACTGCTACTGGATCCGAGGCTGAAAATCTTCGTTTCCTGGACTAGCTTCTCAGTTTTAGCTCCTGGATCCTCTTCCAGTGCCCTCAAGCTCCGTATATCTGCATCACAAGAAGCATCTATACCTTCCTCCATTAAACTGAAGCTAATAACTCTTTCGAGTGGATCGTTAATAAGGATAGAGCTCACCAATTCTCTTGATTCTTCTTCATCGTAGATGTTGAAGATATCATCAGTTAGTTGCTCCCCTTTCATGGCTGCAAGTAGTGCGAACTCCACCTCATCGCCACCAACGTTGAATTTCAACTTGGCGTTCTTGCAATCCACATTGCAACCCGAAGTTGCTAGAAATGGCCTCCCGAGAATGATAGGAACAGGATAATCTGCGGGAATGTCAAGCACGACAAAATCTATAGGTAGATAGAAGTTACCTAACTTGACCGGAACGTCCTCCAAAATGCCCACGGGATGGGTGATGGAGCGATCCGCCATGTAGAGTCGGAACTTGACCGGTTTGGGCTCTCCAAGACCGATCTTAGTGCATAGCTCCAGCGGGATGATGCTCACGCTGGCTCCTAGATCGCAAAGGGCTTCACAAGTAACATCCCCAACTTGAATGGGAATGCAAAATGAGCCGGGATCTCTCAATTTAGGTGGCATCTTCTCCTTCATGATCTTTATGAGTTCCGAAGACTTAGATGTCATCCTAACTTCACCAACATCCTCCAGCTTCCTCTTCCTTGATAAGATTTCTTTTAAGAACTTCCCATAGGCGGGCATACCTAGAATAGCATCAAGGAAAGGAATATTAATATGGAGCTTATTCATCAAGTCAAGGAACTTACCAAAGTGCTTGTCAAGATGTGCTCTGGCTCTGGACTGGGGGAATGGAAGTGGTGGTTTATATGCAGGAGGTGGAACATAAGCTTCTGTCGTTCCTCCTGCTTTCTGTTGTGCCGCCTCGGTTGGCATCTCGGTCGAGGTGTTCTTCGACTGGATCTGGACCGAGGTGGTCTGCGTCGAGCGAGGTACTGGATCTGCAGTTTTGAGTCCACTCCTCGTCGTGATGGCCATGCACTGGCCCTTAGGGTTAGTTTCCGTCTTTGCTGGAAGCTTCCCTGGATCTCTTGGCGCTTCATTCGCCCTATTAGCAAGTTGTTGTTCGAAGGACTTTTGGGCCCTCGAAAATGAAGTCATAGAATTCTCCATAGCACTAAGCTTGATCAAGATTGCCTCCAGGACTGCGTCCTTCTTTTCCGGCTGAGACGAACTTGATCCTTGCCCTTGGCTCTTCAATGGAGTAGAAGAAGAAGAAGGAGAAGAGAGGAAAGGGTTAGAGGAATCATTAGAGTTGGAGTTTGAATGATTGTTACCGTTGTTTTGGTTATTCGCCCTCCAATTGTTGCTATTGGATCCTCTATTGTTGTTGTAGTTGTTGTTTCGGGGTCCGTTGTTGTTGTTACAGTACCCGTTGTTGTTGTTGTTGTTGTTCCTTTGCCCTTGCTCTTCCTTCTTAGTTTGAGCCATCAATAGCTCCTTCAATTGCTTCACGTCGTTCTTCAAGGACGTGAGTTGGTTGTTGTTGGGTTGAGTCTCTTGAAAGTTGACTCTTTTAACTCCACCTTCAGCTCCTTGGTGGGTATACTTCTCCATATGTAAGGCTTGCTTCTCAATGAAGTCCCAAGCCTCGTCAACCGCCATATCCATGAATGTACCGGCGGAGAGTAGTTGGAGATTGAACTGGGTGTTTCCGTCCAGCCCTTTGAAGTAGATCTCCAACAACTCGATCTTTGGAATCCCATGATGTGGGCAATCCAAAAGGATATCCTTGAACCGCTCCCAAGATTTGGACAAGCTCTCCTTGTCCTTCATGATGAAAGCATTGATCTTCCCTCTCATTTCAGCAGTCTTTGAGGGGGGAAAGAATTTGGTCAAGAATTCCGTAGTCATCTCTTCCCATGTGCTGATATTTCCTGCAGGAAGAGATTGATACCAAGTAAGAGCTCTATCTTTAAGAGAAAAGTAGAAAGGTCTTAGCTTGTAGTTGTTATTTTCAATTCTGGGAGGTCGCAAGGTCTCCATCAAGATCTCGTAGTTTTGAAGATGTTGATGCGGCGACTCCTTCTCTAGCCCTCCGAATTGACATTGGCGAATCATGGCTAGAACTTGCGGTTGAAGTTCGTAGTCATGATCCGCTGGATCTCCTAGGTTCAATCCTGGACGCCTCAGCTGTTGATTAGGGTCCATCCTTTGACCTAGGGTTTGTGGAATTCCTGCAAGAAGAACATCTCGGACTGGCATCCGAAGTGGATGTACATCGGCCGGGGCGTCAGGTACTGGAATCTGCCTCGGTCGAGGATCAACTACTGGATCCTGCATCGGTCGAGGTAGAATCTGGTTCCGAATTGCTGCAATCTCAGCTTCGATTGCTGCAGTCCTGGCCTGATTCTCTTCTTTCTCTTGCCTTAGCTCTTCTTTACTGAGACGTAGCAGCTCCTGCGTCTCTCTCAACTGGGCCGCAAGATCGTGATCGTCTTGTTGGGCCATCTTCGCTTCTCTTAAGCGTCTCTTGTATGTCTTTTCTGGTTCGGGATCGTAAGGAATGATTTCCTTCCCAGTGCGGGTTCTTCGCATATACCTAAGAAAGAACCTGCGAAAGTCACTCAAGTAGAGTGGTTAGACAAAAAGGGGGCAAATGCCCCAAGAGCAAACCGTACCGGCTCGGTCTAGACCAAGTCCCCGGCAACGGCGCCAAAAACTTGTTCGCTCCAAACGGTGTGTGCAAGCTTTAAATTTATAACCCTAGACTTAAGCTTAAAACAAGGATGCGAACCCGCAGTGTACGGGTCAATCGTAGTAAAAGCAAGAAAATTCCAGGGGTCGATCACAGGGACTTAGTGAAACAAAGTCAACACGGTTTGCTACGTTAATTCTAACCACAAGAGCGATTAACACAATCAAAGATGAATAAGATGTCAAATAAAGCAAACATGCAATTCTAGGGGTTAAAGCATCTAGTTGTGGTTCCAACTCAAGATCTATAGATAAGCGGACAAAGCTGAGATTTTTGCGTGGGGAAGGTGTTTCTAAAGTGGAGTAGATCACCGGGTAAGTCTCACTACACACTAATCCTAAACCGTAACTCCTATTACCGGGTAAGTCTCAAGGAATTAACTCACAAAGATGGGATGGAAGCACACTCAAACCCCAATAAAGGACAAACCTTTATTACCTACACTTATGATCGTTGGTACACAAACTAAGGAATTACCGGGTAAGTCTCATCCTAAGCTTGCTTTGAACCAGAAAGGTGTAATAAGAATAGGTTTTGGCAAACTCTAACACTTAACTCTCAGTTTAGGGTAGGATAAGTCACCTCGGTCAGAAGAATTCCACCCCGGCCGAGATGTTCATCAACCGAACGAGATGCTTAGGGTTAAGGTTAAAAACTCGAACTTTCAGGATCCTACTGGAATCTAAGATTATTCTATCATTGTTTTTCCCACAACCTTCAGCCAATCACCCTAGAATCACACAAGGAAATTAGCCACTCATCATCATAATGAAAGTATTAAATATATGGGAAGAAGGTGAATATTTGAACAAAGAAGAATTTAATGAAAACACTTCAATAACTGAATCAAATATCACAACAAAAGCGTTCCTTGGATAGCAATCCAACAAGACAAAACAATCAATGAGGGAATTGAAGACAATCTTACAAAACCCTTCAAAAAGCTATAAAGCTATGATCTTCAATCTTCCTTCAACCTTCAAAAAGGTTCTTCAAATCTCTCCCAAATTGGAGTAGGCTGCGGCTGCTGCGTCGTATGCGAGATTGCTTGCGCTGATAGCGGGTTGTATGCGGCCTCCCAAATTGTGGAAAATCAACCCTTTTTATAGGAAAATAAACCTCCAAAGATAATAAATCTTAAGAAGATATTATCCCATAAATATAGGTAAAATATATGATTCTGCATATCTCCTTCCTTCTAGAAGCTCAGCCCAAAAATATAAGATCACTTTCCAATTTTAAAAGATCTCAGCCAAGAATAAAATATTCTCGCCGCGTCCTAGGTATTCGCCTCGGTCGAGTCGGCGTCTCTGGATCGCCTCGGTCGAGTCGGCGTCTCTGGATCGCCTCGGTCGAGATGAATCTCTGGTCAACCGAGGTGACTCATAACTGAATGTAGAATCTCTCAAAACTGGTCCAAAGTAAATCTTTAATCCATGGTTGTGCTTCCTGAATGTAGCTCCAAATGACTCTTGACTCCTTTTGCTCCTTTTTGATGCAAAACGTACCAAATTACCTGCAATTACAACGAAACTAGGTGTAGACCTCGATTCTCGCAAAGGTAGATGAAATGGTAGTAATATCACATAATGTACATACAAACATGCAGATTATGAAAGATAAAACGTCCAAACAAACCCCAAAATATAGACTATAATTCATGCTATCAAAATACCCCATACTTAGCCCTTGCTTGTCCCCAAGCAAGTTCCTCATAAAAGACAAGATAGAATGGATTATAAGTCAAGAAAATCAATAGAAAGCCTTTCAAAAATATTTTATGGTGTGCAACTATCATAGATCACTCTAAGAGGATACTTCCTGAAATTAAAAACTCAATATGCTCAAAACATTTTATAAATATAAGAAAGTTGTTCATCTTTGCATAAAATCATAGAATGCATAATAAATCATAATTATCAAAATTAATCATGTATAATCCAATTTAAACCGCTAAGTCAATCAACAAGCTCAAGGTCTCAAGGGCTTCTCAAAAGAAAAGGTCAAGAAACGTGTAGGGTAGGGATGTATGTAAGGTAATGTGGTGCTAGAATCCGGGAAAAGGATGAACTTCACTTCCACTTTGACTTGCAACACCTTCCACCAATAAGCTTTGCTTATTTCACACTTTTTCTTTTTCTTTTTACTTCACTTTACTTTTTGGGATGCATGGACAGAGGTGCACAATAACCGAAGCCTAGGAAATCTGCAATCATCAATTTCTCGAGATGCATCAAACCCTTGATGCACATACCATGACCCGATAGGAATATCGCTCAATCCGACTTTGGCAAGACACAAACACCCGGCTATGTGAATGGTGCCGAGTTACTCATCTTCATGATTGACTTCCCCAAACCTATTATTGCTTTCTAACACTTTCACTTCCAGCCACTTCTCAACTTTTGACTTGCTTTCACCACTTCGCTTGCTTCCAAATTCCCGGATAGGTAAAGGGAGGCAATATGTATATGAGGGGCTAAGCATGATCAAGAAGAAGAAGAAGAAGAAGAATGAATTGCCTTGGTCTTTCCAAGAAGAACGTGAGAGAACTTATGCTGCGGTGTCAACCTTCAAATTCAACATAATTTGGATAAAAATAAAGTATTAAACATGCCAATAATTTCAAACAAAGCATTTAGCAACTTAAACATATCATAAAACATTTCAAACATATAAAGAATTTAAATCCAGTCGGTAAACAAGATCTTCACTGAGATCATATCCAGATAAGTAACACAAAAACCGTTTTCGAAAACTCTCAGTTAACCCACCTCGGTCGAGATGTTCTTGGGTCAACCGAGGTGAAACACCTCGTTTTGCCAGAACTGTCCCCGGCAACGGCGCCAAAAACTTGTTCGCTCCAAACGGTGTGTGCAAGCTTTAAATTTATAACCCTAGACTTAAGCTTAAAACAAGGATGCGAACCCGCAGTGTACGGGTCAATCGTAGTAAAAGCAAGAAAATTCCAGGGGTCGATCACAGGGACTTAGTGAAACAAAGTCAACACGGTTTGCTACGTTAATTCTAACCACAAGAGCGATTAACACAATCAAAGATGAATAAGATGTCAAATAAAGCAAACATGCAATTCTAGGGGTTAAAGCATCTAGTTGTGGTTCCAACTCAAGATCTATAGATAAGCGGACAAAGCTGAGATTTTTGCGTGGGGAAGGTGTTTCTAAAGTGGAGTAGATCACCGGGTAAGTCTCACTACACACTAATCCCAAACCGTAACTCCTATTACCGGGTAAGTCTCAAGGAATTAAGATAAAGAACTATTGCCTCAAACTAACACACCATCTAAGGGAATAGAATCAACCTTTACCGGGTAAGTCTCAAGGAACTAACTCACAAAGATGGGATGGAAGCACACTCAAACCCCAATAAAGGACAAACCTTTATTACCTACACTTATGATCGTTGGTACACAAACTAAGGAATTACCGGGTAAGTCTCATCCTAAGCTTGCTTTGAACCAGAAAGGTGTAATAAGAATAGGTTTTGGCAAACTCTAACACTTAACTCTCAGTTTAGGGTAGGATAAGTCACCTCGGTCAGAAGAATTCCACCCCGGCCGAGATGTTCATCAACCGAACGAGATGCTTAGGGTTAAGGTTAAAAACTCGAACTTTCAGGATCCTACTGGAATCTAAGATTATTCTATCATTGTTTTTCCCACAACCTTCAGCCAATCACCCTAGAATCACACAAGGAAATTAGCCACTCATCATCATAATGAAAGTATTAAATATATGGGAAGAAGGTGAATATTTGAACAAAGAAGAATTTAATGAAAACACTTCAATAACTGAATCAAATATCACAACAAAAGCGTTCCTTGGATAGCAATCCAACAAGACAAAACAATCAATGAGGGAATTGAAGACAATCTTACAAAACCCTTCAAAAAGCTATAAAGCTATGATCTTCAATCTTCCTTCAACCTTCAAAAAGGTTCTTCAAATCTCTCCCAAATTGGAGTAGGCTGCGGCTGCTGCGTCGTATGCGAGATTGCTTGCGCTGATAGCGGGTTGTATGCGGCCTCCCAAATTGTGGAAAATCAACCCTTTTTATAGGAAAATAAACCTCCAAAGATAATAAATCTTAAGAAGATATTATCCCATAAATATAGGTAAAATATATGATTCTGCATATCTCCTTCCTTCTAGAAGCTCAGCCCAAAAATATAAGATCACTTTCCAATTTTAAAAGATCTCAGCCAAGAATAAAATATTCTCGCCGCGGCCTCCCAAATTGTGGAAAATCAACCCTTTTTATATTTGTGTTCCTTTCCTTTAAGCAACTACAACCCGTTATTACTTAAAGTTTTACTACTAGATTAAAGACTCGAACCAGAAATCTATCAACCCTAGTTCTTTGCATGCACTTTAGAACCTAAGGTGATCAATCTTAAGTGATAGTAAAACATGCAATTACACAATGAAGATCAAGGAAACATAAAGTATTACTGAATGAAAACTTATATTAGAAAGAACTTACAACCAAAGTAATAATGCATCTTCAAACCAACCCAATGTAGCAAGGGAGTTAGCAACTCATTACAAAGGTACAAGAGAATTATGATGGAAAAAGTGGATTCTTATTGGATGATCCTAGCAATCAACCCTAAGTCTATTTATACTACAAATGACACTAAATAGGAGTAAATGACCGGCCCAAAACAACCACCTTTAATGCCATAAAGGTGGTGTAAACAACCGGAGTAAAGTCTCAGTCGCTGAACCGCAGGGGCGGCCTTCAGATCCGCAGGGGCGGTACAGGTGAAAACGTTTGATCTTCTTCGTGGCGGCAGGGGCGGCACAGGTGAAAACGTTTGATCTTCTTCGTGGCCGCAGGGGCGGCCTGGCAGTTCCGCAGGGCGGATCATTGATGATCTTCAAACGCCTGACTCTTCAACTTTCTGTCGCTTCAGATGCCGAACCGTAGGGGCGTCCCAGTGTCAACGCGGGGGCGGTGACACTGACTCTTCATCTTCCAGCTCCCAGTTTGAGGCGCAAGCAGAGGCGCAGGGGCGCTGGCTTCGCTTCTTCAGGGAAAGTCACCGCAGGGGCGCTAAGGGTTGACGCAGGTGCGGTGACAGTCTTCGTTCCTGGCTCTGGCAAAGGCGCAGGTTGCGCTCCGGAGTATGGTGTCACCCGTAGGGGCAGTGACACTGCTCCGCGGGGGTGGTGAGGCAACAGAAGCTTTGCTTCGTGAATAATCTTCACTCCTAAGTTCTTATAACTCCTTCTTTATCTTCTTTTAGTCTTCTTCTTCTGGACCAAGGAGTTAGTATCATAAACCGACACTAATGTAACAAAAAGACTCTAAAAACTAACCTAAATGATAGTGATTCCATCACCTATCAAACTCCCCCATACTTAGACCTTTTACTCGTCCCGAGTAAAACAAATGACAGTAGTTTTTAAACTCAAAGGCCTCAGGAAGCATGGGCAAGCAGGAAAGACAATGAAAACAAAAGAAAAACCAAGAAAGAAAGAAGGAAAAGAGAGAAAATGTGAGAAAAAGGTGAGAATACTACCATCCTTATTGCTCCAAGAGTGACCTACCCGGACAACCTCCTTATAACTCCCCTTCTTATGCCGACAAACGCCGGAAAGGGAACCTACACTCGGTGCTTCTCATTTTGCCAAGGTGCCCTATCAGGTTTTCACCTTGCCACTCTTCTTCTTTTTCTTTGATGATCTCACTTGAAACTCATATCCCTCAAGTCCAATTTTGCACCAACCTAAGATTGGTCGGACTACCTTCTTTTTGCCTAAACCGCCCTTTCGGGTTTTCGGTTTATCCAAGGATTTTTTATGCCTCTTTTCATTTTCTTTGGCTTTTTCTTCTTCTTCCTCTTTTTTTTATATGAACTTCAAACTGAATTACAATTCAATGCAAACATACTCAAAACAACTCAAATAAACTATACATGCAATGATATGTCCCTCCCCCATACTTGAAGCACACTTTGCCCTCAAAGTGGAAAGTGAAAGCAAAGATAAATGTGGGAAAGGGAGAAGGAATGATATCTCGATCTGTTGGGGAGACGTCCTTTAAACACGTGTATTGTTCCATCTTTAGCTACAATGTTTACCGTCCTCTTTCAGAGATCCTTCATCTCTTGAACTCGAGAGACTTGCTCGAGTCTTCCGACTCTTGTAGCCTCATTTTAAGTATTCCTTTATCTTAATCTCATTCTCCCATTTTTATTAAATGATTGTAAAAATCTTCTAAGGTTTATCACTTTTCTTCAATTTCCCTGACATCCCAACGTATTGGGGGAGTTTTTTTTGTATTCCACCTAAGCTTGCATCACTACTTCATTTTCTTATGTAACGTCAATCTGACCGTAGAGGTTCTAACCTCAATCTTTCATATACCTCACGTACGTCTCGTGTAGACTCCATAGATTCAAACTTCGGTCTTCTTTTACTCTTGTTGGTCACCTTATGTACTTCTTGATATCCTATGAGCAATCTCACAACTGTGACAGTATGCCTTTAGGCAAAATTCCCCAACCATAATCACTGAAAATATCCACTCATTACTCCACCAAGCACTAATATCATAACTCTAAGCTTGTTGTGTTGCCCTAATCGAGATTCCTCGTTTCATGTCATAGCCACTATGACTTCGCCATGCGAGTCACAACACTTGACTTAGCTTTTGCTCACGCAAACATGACATCCATTACCTTAGAACAAACATACCATACATCCCCTCATATATTCCCCCTTTAAACCCCCCCCCCCTTTACGCACAATAACCATAGAAGACTCGCCATCCTCTTCGTCCTTCCAGTTTTCTTTACCTTGATCCGTGTCATTTCTCCATATAACAACCCCCATGACCTAAGAAGGTCGTACCACATCGTTACAATCCCTCCACAAGATACGTTACCATCACTTATTAGAATCGATAAGATGTTACTTGATTAAAACGTTTATGCTTCCGTTAATACACCTCCTATTACTAACATTCAACCACCACGAATGTTCCAGTTCTTGTTCCCCTTCTTCATGATCTCACATCCTGGGTTACTCTTCCCTCCTACAATCACTAGTATACAACCCGCACCTATGCACCCTCGGTGGTCACCGATTAACTTGTTGATGACCCTCTCTAAGATCAACGACTTATCCTCCTACCATACTTCCATGTTACCATACTCCTGAAGGATACCCTCTCGGGGTACTCTGTCTTAAACTGCACTAGCTCATTTTAATCTACTTCCAACTCCGTTAGCTCCTATTAAGCTCCCCTCTTCCTTCCACTTCTTTAAGATAACTATACCTCCCCAACTCTTTCGTGTCATATGACCCAACTTCTTAGGCTTAACCGTTCTTCATAATATCTCTTAAGTGCATCTTCCCCTCCATGCCCTTCTTTTCATAACTCTAGTAATGTTGACACTTCACTTATTGGTATCTCGTAAGCTTAACTTACGGTATCTTAAATCTTTAGCAAATGGTTCGATCATTCTTCCCATCTTGACTCAAATGCTTAGGAGCGCCTAAAGAAGACTTCACCTCTTAGGGGAACACCACTTTTAACCTTGCTAGAATGTATCCATCTCCTTCTCAATTCGTATCTTTAGTTGTCCACGTGTCTTCTAGAAGAACATAAGTTCGTTTTCACTATTGGTCTCGTGATCGTTCAATCACGGCTTCTTTGGAACCACTTCCACACATTAATGTTACTCCTCTTTCTTGTATGGTCCCCATCTCGATTTCTCTTAAGTTGTCACGAGTTTTCCTTCCACTTGTTCGTCCTTCGTTAATGTCATCTCTAATCCTCCTCTTCGACATCCTTTTGAAGGAATCCAAGAACTTCAAGGTGTTCGCCAGAACGTCTCGCTCAACTCGATACTTGAGCGTATTCATCCTCGTATGTACATTACCCTGTGTCCACCGACGTCGTCCAAGACGATGATATCATACTAGCACATATATAACTATACATATATATCAAGTCCAACATGCAACTACAGTCAATATATACACATCTACATATCTACATATATATATATATATATATATATATATATATATATATATATATATATATATATATATATATATATATATATATATATATATATATATAAATCCAATAAACTAAGCTGCCGAGATCCGCGGAAGGAGTGGTAGTCCGTACATTCTACCCCGACTGACTATGCTCGTGATTTTGAAAACGAAAAATCATTTTAAACTTAGAACCCTTGAGGGTTCTATTTCCCTTGATTCGGCCTTTAGAAGATTGTGAGTGCCATTGTTGTCAACCTAGGGCTCCGATACCACTTTTGTAACACCCCAAATCTGCGGGACTCGGGGCGGTACGGGTTGGGACCTCACAATGGGTCCCGACCCTTAGCCTGACAACAATTTCACCGGATCTTGCAACATGACACAAATAAAGGCCAAAACCGAAAAATATTTTTATGCAATAAATGAAACCCAAAGGAAACAAACTAAAGACTACAACCGAGATACAAAACCAAAGACCAAAAGCCATACATGCGGCCTACAAAAATACGAGATACAATAAACAAAACTCAAGCACAACTCCAACCAACCCATCCTAAAATGTATGGAACACCGGCTGCCCACTCTTCCGGATCTCTCGGCCGCATTCCTAACCTGCAAGGCAATCTACAACAATCGGTATAAAACCGTTAGCTAATATTCGAAGCATTAGAATCAAGGTGAAAGACACAAGCACAAGTAAATCAAAATAACACACAATATACACCAAATCACACAAGTCAGGTTTATTATCTTTTTATTATTAAGTCATATCCCGTTCTAATTCAACTTCTTTTGTGACACGATAATCTCCCGAAAATCGCCTCGGTCCCCACTTACCGCATGGAACGGTACGGATGCATCCGACCGTCTAGCCACACGGGTTAGTCGCCAAGAACCTCCTAGCTCTACGCAAGATCTAGGCAGCGATATCACCGCCCATTATCATACACTTGGGCCAAATAATATAAAGGTCAGTAATCCTAATTCCGGTTTAGTTGTTATAAACAATAAACAATAAACAATAAACAATAAACACACACCACCAAACACACATCAATGCTAATACAAGGAATACGAGCTAAGTAAGTCCGGAGACTTACCTTGTCCCAAAGATAATCCCGCTATATCCCGCTCTCAGTTTCCCGCAGGTTGACACTCAGCGCTTGTAAAAAGGCACACGATCAACATCTCTCTCACATGCTAGAAGTCCTTAGACTTCTAGTACCAATGATCTTGCAAGATCATAAATTATAACAACATAGGAACATCTACCCTCCAAAGGATCTCGCAAGATCGTAACTCATAACAGCATACTAGGATAAGCCAAACCTAAACTCCAAAATCTCACAAGATCATACAACGTCAACCTCAAGCGTCAAAACGCTCACAAGATCAACCATATAACTTAAAGCCTTGTAACAACCTCACAAGATAACCAAGCACCTCAAGTCTTACCACAATCATAAATCCTCAAAACTCATCTAAGGTTCAAGGCCACTACTTGGCATTCACTCTAAGCTATGCTAGATCTAACCTAACATGATACTACCGCTAAATATAACTAGATTGAGGGAAAGGATACTCATGCGATGCCAAAAGACGTAAGTCGTTCAACGGATGTCGACTTGGACACCTTAGGCCTTTATCGGGACGCTTCCAAACCTAATACCAAAACTAAGCAAGTTTAGCTCATACGCTAAACTTGAACGGAATAAATAATATAAATCTAAAGAAAACTCTTTTTCAAAAGCCACGTTAAAATCTCGTAAAAAAACTTTTCCGGGAATTTATATGATAGCATGAATTATTGTCTATATTTTGGGACTTGTTTAGACGTTTTATCTTCAATAATCTGCATGTTTGAATGTATATTATGTGATTATATTGTCGTTTCATCTACCTTTGCGGGAATCGAGGTCTACACCAAGTTTCGTTGTAATCGTAGGTAAAATGGCACGTTTTGGACTAAAATGGAGCAAAAGGAGCAAAGGAGTCATTAGAGCTACATTCAGGAGCTTAAGGAAGAATCCAGGAATCATTAAATTGGATTAAAGATTTACTTTGGACCAGATTTGAGAGATTTCACATTCAGTTGTGATTCACCTCGGTTGACTACAGAGTCACCTCGACCGAGGCGATCCAGAGGAGCTGACTCGACCGAGGCGAACAACTTGGACGCGGCAAGGATATTGTATTCTTGGCTGAGATCTTTTATCTTTGGAAAGAAGATCTTATATTTTTGGGCTGAATTCCTGGAAGGAAGAAGATAAATTAGCCCATATATTTTACCTATTTTTATAGGAAAAGATCTTTCTAAGATATCTTATCTTTGGAAGGTAATTTTCCTATAAAAAGGGTTGTATTTTCCACAAATCCACAACATGCTATACCACCGATCGTGCTTAGAGCAGCCGTTTTACCCTAATATAGCTGGATGATTTGAAGAACCTTTTTGAAGGTTAAAGGAAGATTGAAGGAAGAAAGTTTATAGCTTTGTGAAGGGTTTTGTAAGATTCTCTTAGATTCCCTTCATTGTTGTTTGTCTTATTGGATTTTGATCCAAAGAACGCTTGTTTGATAATTGATTCAGTTATTTAAGCCTTTCTCTTAAGGTTTTCTTGTTCAATTATTCTCTTTCTTCCCATATATTTGATTATTACTTTCATGATGATGAGTGGCTAATTTCCTTGTGTGATCTAGGGTGATTGGCTGAAGGTTATGGGAAAAACAATGATAGAATGATCTTAAATCACAGTAGGACCTTGAAAGTTCGAGTCTTTATCCTTGACCCTAAGCATCTCGCTCAGTCGATGAACATCTCGGCCGGGGTTGAATTCTTCTGACCGAGGTGACTTATCTGATCCGAAATTGAGAGTTAAGTGTTAGAGTTTGCCAAAACCTATTCTTATTACACCTTTCCTGGTTCAATGCAAGCCTAGGATGAGACTTACCCGGTAATTCCTTTGTTTGTTTACCAAAGATCATAAGTGATAGGTAATAAAGGTTTATCCTTTATTGGGGTTTGAGTGTGCTTTGATTCCATCTTTGTGAGTTAGCCTGAGACTTACCCGGTAAAGGTTGATTCTATTCCCTTAGGTGGTGTGTTGGTTTGAGGTTATAGTTCTTTACCTTGATTCCTTGAGACTTACCCGGTAATAGGAGTTACGGTTTGGGATTAGTGAGTAGTGAGACTTACCCGGTGATCTATTCCACTTTAGTAACACCTTCCCTATGCAAATATCTCAGCTTTGTCTTCTTATCTTTAGATCTTGAGTTGGAACCACAACTAGATGTTTTAATCCCTAGAATTGCATATTTCCTTAATTGACCTTTTATCATCCTTGATTGTTTTAATTGCTTCGTGGTTAGTAATTACATAGCTTACCTATTCTTGCTTTGTTTCACTAAGTCCCTGTGATCGACCCCTGGAATTCCTTGCTTTTTACTACGATTGACTCGTACACTGCGGGTTCGCATCCTTGTTTTAAGCTTACATCTAGGGTTATAAATTTAAAGCTTGCACACACCGTTTGGAGCGAACAAGTTTTTGGCGCCGTTGCCGGGGACTTGGTCTAGACCGAGCCGGTTGCGGTACGCTTTTGGGGCACTTGCCCCCAGTTTCTACTAACCACTCTACTTGAGTGACTTTCACAGGTTCTTTTTCTTAGGTTTATACGAAGAACCCGTGTTGGGAAGGAAATCGTTCCTTACGATCCCGAACCAGAAAAGACATACAAAAGACGCTTGAGAGAAGCAAAGATGGCCGACCAAGACAATCGTGATCTTGAGGCCGAATTGAAGGAGGCGTTAGAACAGCTACGCCTCAACAGGGAAGAACTGAGGCTGGAAAAGGAAGAAACTCGCACAAGGACTGAGGCGATCGAAGCAGATATGGCAGCTTTACGAGACCAGTATCTACCTCGACCGAACCCAGATCCTCGACCGAGGCAAGACCCTGTTCCAGATCCTCGACCGAGGTAGAATCCAGTACCTGTTGCCCCGGCCGAGATACTTCCACCTCGGATGCCTGTCCGAGATGTTCTTTTTGCAGTTATTCCACGAACCCTAGGGCAGAGAATGGACCCCAATCAACAACTGAGGCGTCCAGGAGTCAACCTAGGTGATCCAGCGGACCACGATTATGAGCTTTGACCGCAAGTTCTTTCCATGATTCGCCAATGCCAGTTTGGAGGGCTAGAGAGGGAATCTCCGCATCAACATCTACAGAACTATGAGATCTTGATGGAGACCTTGAGACCTTCAAGGCTGGAAAACAACAACTACAAGCTAAGGCCTTTCTACTTTTCTTTGAAAGATAGAGCTCTTACTTGGTATCAATCTCTTCCTCCAAGAAAAATCAATACTTGGGAGGAGATGACTACGGAATTCTTGACTAATCCTTTCCTCTCTTCTCCTTCTTCATCTACTCCATTGAAGAGCCAAGAGCAAGGATCAAGTTCGTCCCAGCCAGAAAAGAAAGACGCAGTGTTGGACGCCATCTTGATCAAGCTTAGCGCTATGGAGACATCTATGACGTCATTTTCGAAGGCACAAAAAACCTTTGAACAATAACTTGCTAGTAGGGCGAATGAAATGCCAAGAGATCCAGGAAAGCTTCCAACAAGAACGGAAAGCAACCCTAAGGGCCAAATTATGGCCATAACGACGAGGAGTGGACTGAAGACTGCAGATCCAGTGCCTCGGTCGGTGCCAGTACAGACGAAGACCACCTCGGTCCAGGTGCAGACGAAGAACACTTCGGCCGAGATGCCAACCGAGGTGGAGCCACAGAAAGCGGAGGAGAAAACTGAAGTTTATATTCCACCTCCTGCATATAAACCACCACTTCCATTCCCCCAGTCAAGGGCCAGAGCACATCTAGACAAGCATTTTGGTAAGTTCCTTGACTTGATGAATAAACTACACATTAATATCCCTTTCCTTGATGCTATTTAGGGATGCCCGCCTATGGGAAATTCTTGAAAGAGATTCTGTCAAGGAAGAGGAAGTTGGAAGACTTTGGTGAAGTAAGGATGACATCTAAATCCTCGGAGCTCATTCAAATCATGAAAGAGAAGGTGCCACCCAAATTGAGAGATCCCGGCTCATTTTGCATTCCCATTCAAGTTGGGGATGTCACTTGTGAAGCCTTGTGTGATCTAGGAACCAGCGTGAGCATCATTCCGCTGGAGCTATGTGTTAAAATCGGTCTTGGAGAGCCCAAGCCGGTGAAGATACGATTATATATGGCGGACCGCTCCATTACCCATCCGTGGGCATCTTGGAAGACGTTCCGGTCAAGTTAGGTAACTTCTATTTACCTATAGACTTTGTTGTGCTTGATATTCCCGCAGATTATCCCGTTCCTATCATTCTCGGGAGGCCATTTCTAGCAACTTCGGGTTGCAATGTAGATTGTAAGAACGCCAAGTTGAAATTCAACATTGGCGGAGATGAAGTGGAGTTTGCATTACTTGCGGCTATGAAGGGAGAGCAGCTAGGAGATGATATCTTCAACATCTATGATGAAGAAGAATCAAGAGAATTGGTGAGCTCTATCCTTATTAACGATCCACTTGAAAAGTTATTAGTTTTAGTTTAATGGAGGAATGTATAGATGCTTCTTGTGATGCAGATATACGGAGCTTAAAAGCACTGGAAGAAGATCCAGGAGCTAAAACTGAAAGACTAATCCAGGAGAAGAAGATCTCCAGTTTCGGTTCCAGTTGCAGTACCTCGACCGAGGCACTTTCTGGACCGAGCGAGGTGACTGAAGAACATCTCGGTCAACCCCTCTAGACCTCGACCGAGGTCGAAAGCGAGATGATGTCAACTGAGACTGCTAAAAATAACAAACTTCTTACTCCCTTCTCTGACATTCATACTCAGTTGGTGGAACATTCTCTCCACCAAATTTCTGATAATAAAGGACCTTGGTATGCTGATATTGTTAATTATATTGTTTTCCAGGAAATACCACCCGGATTGACGTACGCTCAAAGGAAGAAATTCTTCAAGGACGTACCGCATTACTACTGGGATGAACCGCTGCTATTCAAGCGCGGGCCGGATGGGATGCTTCGAAGATGCATACCGGAAGATGAACTTAATAGCGTCATACGGCATTGTCACTCACTTCCTTGTGGAGGGCATGCTAGCGCCAACAAGACATGCGCTAAGGTATTACGTTCCGGTTTCTTTTGGCCCACATTATTTAAGGATGTGCAAACGTTTGTTGTCTCTTGTGATGCATGCCAAAGAACAGGGAACTTATCTAGAAGGAATGAGATGCCACTCAATAACATACAAGAAGTTGAGATTTTTTATGTATGGGGAGTAGATTTCATGGGACCTTTCCCATCATCCGGAGAAAACCTCAATATTCTTCTAGCAGTCGACTACGTCTCTAGATGGGTTGAAGCCATTGCTTCTCCCACTAATGACGCCATGGTGGTTGTGAAGTTCTTTAACAAGACTATCTTTCCACGATTTGGGACTCCACGCATCATCAGCGATGGAGGGATGCATTTCATCAACCGGAAGTTTAAAGCACTTCTATCGAAGTATGGGGTGACCCACAAGGTAGCAACCCCTTATCACCCTCAAACTAGTGGACAGGTCGAGATCTCGAATAGAGAAATTAAAGCAATCTTGGAGAAGACCGTCTCTAGGACGAGGAAGGATTGGTCCATGAAGTTGGACGACGCTCTTTGGGCCTACAGGACCGCATTCAAGACTCCCATTGGTACCACCCCTTATAATTTGGTATATGGGAAATCTTGTCATTTGCCCGTTGAGTTAGAACACAAGGCATATTGGGCGATCAAATGGTTGAACTTCGACATCAAGGAAGCCGGCGAGAAGCGGCTATTGGATATCAACGAGCTAGAGGAGCTGTGTTTGAACGCTTATGAGAATGCCAAAATCTATAAAGAAAGGACGAAGAAATGGCATGACAAGCGCATCATCCCTAAGGAGCTTAAAGAAGGAGACTTAGTTCTACTCTTCAACTCCCGCCTACGCCTCTTTCCAGGTAAGTTGAAATCTAGATGGACCGGAGCTTATGTTGTGAAACATGTTTTCCCTCATGGTGCAGTTTAGATTTGGGGTGAAACGAGTAGAAGCTTCAAGGTCAACGGTCATAGACTTAAGAAATACAAACCGGAAGTTCCGGTTGAGGAGGTTGCACCGCTATACCTCGTTTGAGAGATGCCGTACGGTCCAGCTAGCGACCTTAAATCAAGCGCTGCTTGGGAGGCAACCCAAGGTATTGCTTTCTTTTTCCTTTTTCTAGTCTAGCTTAGATAGTTTGCTTTTGCTTTGCTTTGTTTTGTTTTTGGCGTCCTAGACAGACAACAGGTGACATCTAAGGAAGGAATACAACCCATGAGCACAACTGGAAGGACAGAAGTTCGAGAATTTGAGAAGACGGAGTCTGACTGAGACACATCTTAGTTGCTGTCACAGCACCTCGACCGAGATGATTCTTGAGCAACCGAGGCGACTAGGGTTTCTGAAGATCCACCTCGGTCCGTATACCTCGGTCCAGTCGAGACCATCTCGACCGAGGTGACAGCAGTTACAGAAAAGGGTATAAAAAGGGCTGAAGATTTCTCTCTCCTCTCTTTACCCTCTTCTCGACCGCAGCGCATCTTCCACCTCGCTCCTCCATTCTTCGCTCATTTTCGACGATTCTTGCTTCCAAACTGAGAGGAAAGCATCGAGGATCGTATTGCAAGCACCAATCTGCAGAAAGAACGAATCGAATTGACCGAATCTGGGTAATTATCGAAAAAACCCTAACTTCGTCTTTCCCTACTGATTTCTCTCGTTCTGGGCTTTGGTTGCCCCTACATTTGCTGAGAAACATATTAAGTACCCCATAGGAACCTGTGATAGTGATTTTGGGGGAAAAGAACTGGATTTTTGAGGGAATCGATCGAACAGCTCTTCGCATCGGTCCAGTCGGCCTGCGCCTCGACCGAGGTGTTCTACAGGGTTGTCAGAGCAACCGAGGTGACCTGACAGATTACAGAAAGATGAGTTCTGAGAGACAGTTAGTCCTAAGGGACAGATCTTCTCCTTCTCCTTCTTCTTCTTCTCGACGTACTAGACCGGTGATCCACGAGAGACACCAGGTCGATTATGACCGCATAACAGCCCATCCAGTGATTGCACCTCGCTTCTTGGACATCTCAGCTTTTGACTGCCTCTACGTTGATGATGATCTGAGGCATATGATTTCTGCTGTGGGTCTGGAGCAGTTCACATAGATTAGAGCTCAGGCCTATCTAGAGCCTACACTGGAGTTTGTCAGCTCATTTACCTACTTGCCTACCGAGGGGCCGTGAAGTACCGGTTGATGAACCGGAACTACTTGGTTCCTTTAGATCACTGGCGGGATATCATTGGCTTCCCGATCCCGACTGTTGCTGATTTTCCCTCCCGAGCTGTAGCTAGGGAGTTCTGGGGACAGATAGCTCACGTGGTTGAGCATGTTGACAGATGGAGACCTAGAGATTCCAAGGAGAGGATTATATTCCATCTTGCTTTTAAATTGGCCCACAGGATATTCAGTGAGACTCTTCTGGCGCGTACTGAGACGCCCCAAAAGGTCAGACAGGGCGAGCTACTGAGTTTATACTGCATGGTGACTGGAGGAGTCCCAGATTTTGGTTTGATGCTGGCAGAGGATCTGCATAGGATAAAGGCAAAGGCGAAGGGCGACATTTGCTGTGGAGGTATTGTGACTCATATAGCGAGTTACATGGATATGGACCTCAGTGCTTGTACCATGGTGGCGGCTGCCAAGCGGCTTGGACTTCAGGAGATGATCACTCGAAGGATACTGGTTCCCCGAGGACTCACTACGCCATATGTGGCGATGCCATGGGAGCTGACTACACCGCAGGTGATCAGATGGTCAGCTCAGTTCTCCGTATTTGATCCACATTACTGGCAGACTGCGTGGATCCCATTTATGGAGGATGCTAGAGAGGCGGCAGCTGCACCAGCTGAGGAGGATGAGGCTGAGGAGGCTGATGATGATGAGGATGGTGGTGTTCCTATAGATACGGGCACGGATACGGCTGGGACTAGTGCGCCGGTCATCGATTTGGATGATGACGAGACTAAGACCGAGCCGGCTGCAGCATCAGCGCGTCTCGCTAGGCGTAGGGTACGCCGGCAGAGGGATCCACTTGCTCACCGTCGGATCGACGATCTGACAGATCAGATGATAGACTCCTATGCTGCCCTGACTGTAGACATCCAGGAGAGATTTGACGACCAGCTCCGAGAGATCGAGAGCTGGACTCATCAGATGCTAGAGGGCCAGCACTATCAGCGACGGATGGCGGAGATCCAGTTTGAGCATGTCATGGGTTATCCATTTGACCCATCCCAGTACCCGTATATGCCACCACCACCACCACCACTGGATCGGGATTATTGAGAGCTTGCAGGATTTTCTTTCTTTATTTATTATGCAGCTCAGCTATGTCCAGTGAGTACTTTATTCCTCTAGACTTATTTTGACTCATTGGGACAATGTGTCCCAAGTATGGGGTATTGATGTATTATTCGACTTTTATGATGTATGACTTGACTCTATCGGATATATGTATTTTATTCCGCTCTATGTGCTTATCTGAGACTGCATGCATGCATACAGGTTAATTGATTGAGAAAAACGTCAAAAACTAGTTTAAATAAAAAAAAAAAATTGACCTCGACCGAAGTGATTCTGGCCAAACGAGGTACTTCACCTCGGGTGACTTAGAACATCTCGACCGAGGCGTTTTTACTGGAACGGTTTTCGAAACGTTTTGTGCTTCTTTTCTGGATGTGATCTCAGTGAAGATAAAGTTTACTGACTGGTTTTGAAATCTTTATATGCTTGAAAGGTTTTATAATATGTTTAATGCTTTCTTTGAAATTTGTGGCATTTTAATACTTTGTTTTTATCCAAATTATGTTGAATTTGAAGGTTGACACCACATGATGAGTTCTCTCACTTTCTTCCTGGAAAGACCAAGGCAATTCATTCTTTTCTCTTCTTCTTCTTAATCATGCTTAGCCCCTCATATACATATTTTCCTTCCTTTACCTATCCGGGAATTTGGAAGCAAGCAAGTGAAAAGCAAGTGAAAGAAAAGTTGAGAAGTTGGCTGGAAGTGAAAGTGTTAGAAAGAAACAAATAGGTTTGGGGAAGTCAATCATGATGATGAGTAACTTGGCACCATTCACATAGCCGGGTGTTTGTGTCTTGCCAAAGTCGGATTGAGCGATATTCCTAACGGGTCATGGTATGTGCATCAAGGGTTTGATGCATCTCAAGAAATTGATGATTGCTGATTTCCTAGGCTTCGGTTATTGTGCACCTCTGTCCATGCATCCCAAAAAGTAAAGTAAAAAAAAAGGAAAGTGTGAAATAAGCAAAGCTTATTGGTGGATGATGTTGAAAGTAAAGTGAAAGTGAAGTGATATCCTTTTTCCCGGATTCTAGGTATGGGGTATTTTGTTAGCTAGTTTGTCTATATTGTCGATATACAGGTCTACATAAGCTTTGTGTTGATTATAGGTGAATAAGAGCTAAAACCGAACCAATTGAGAGAGAAAGGAGAAGATTTGAGCACATCCAAGGATTAAGGACACATCAAAGAAGCCAAGGGAGATGCTAGGATGAGGAATGACACGACACAAAGGAAACCACAAGCAATTTACACTTCCACGCTCTAAAATACGGTCGTAGAGAAGTCCACGCCCAAAACCACTGCCGTGGATCTTGGCAACATGAACGTGGAGTATTCCAGAAAGTTACACGGTATAAAGTACGGTCGTGGAAATCATGAAGAACCGTAATCCTCTTCCACGCTCTAAACCACGGTCGTGGAACTCCAGGAGACCGTGATTTAGGCGATCTTTTAACGAATAAAATATTGACACATCATTTACGCATATGGCCCGGACGGTTATTTTACCCTTCCTTATAAAAGGGGTGGAGGAGAGATATTTCGGCACTTCGGCTTACACGTGCTTAGGGCTGCATTGTACGTCCGGAGATTTTGCATTTGCAAACGGAGATTCACGAGGGTTTGAAGATTTGGAAGTTGTTTGTGGTGGAAGTCACGCCTTTTGTCCTTAGGTTTGATTAGAAGACGGATTGACATCCCGTTCTTCGTTCTTATCAAGGATCGTTATTGGTTTGTGTTTATTCTAAATCTGATATACATTGTTATCCTTGTGTGTGGATTTGAGATTTATTTGAGGTGTATTGAAGGTTTTCGAAGGTTTTCATCTTTCATTCTTCTTAAACTTGATTTTGATATTATAATGACAGTTATTGGCTAAAACCCTTTAGCAATTCGAAGGTGAAGGGTTGATAGTTGTGGCTTAGATAATGATAGATCGATCGTAAACAGATTGGACCCTGAGAGTTAGAGAGATTCGCCGACGAACCAAAATCACGGTCTGTTCTTGAGGTTCCACGGCCGTGGAACTCAAGATCTGCCCGTAATTTACACCAGTTTACGAACTTTGCTTTTATTTTGATCCAAGGTTAAAGATTAGCTTTAATCTAGTCTAAGTTTGCCTTTTCTAGGTAGTAGTGAAGCCTCAACAACCTCTACTTCGATTTCGAGTGTCACAACCTTAATCGGTTTAGTTCGTTTTGATCCTTGGGTTACAAGTTTGGGTATTTGAGATTAATTCTTGTCTTTAGATCCTTTCTATACTGAAGCCTCAACAACCTTTACAGAGAGTGTCTTTAGATAAGTCATATACAGCCTTGGAATTTCACCGTACATTGCTTTACCTTAGCATACCTTTGCAACTCTTAACTCTGTCCTTAGTTCTTTAGTATATCTTGAATCGATTGCCACAATTAGACACCTGGATCTTTAGGGTTGCTGTTTTCCCAATATATTTGCAAAGCTTTACCCTTTTTCTGGCTTGACAACTTTACAATTGAATTTGATCCCCCCAAACCCCTGAGTTCGATACTCTGGAATTCTTGCTTTACTACGCCGATTCGTACACTGCGGGTTTGCTTGCTTGATTCTAGTTTTATAAATTTAAAGCTTATTTGCACGCACGCTAAGTGGCGAACAAGTTTTTGGCGCCGTTGCCGGGGATTTGGTTTAGGCCGAATTCGGTTGTCGGTTGTCAAGCTTGGGAGCTTTTCCCTTGTTATTTGATCTCCCCTTTGAGTGATATTTGCAGGTTATTTTAGGTATATGCGCAGGTCTAGGAACAACAAGGACCTCTTACCTCTTGATCAAGAACTTGAGAAGACTTTGAGGAAGAAGCTCAAGGAAAGAAAGATGGCTGAAGATAAGGAGCGGGATTATCAAACAGAGTTAGCGGAATCCGAAGCTCAACTTAGATGGAGCGAGAAGACTCGCAAGGAGGAATTGGACCGTCATCAATTGCAAATTGATGCGCTCAGGGACGCAATGTTTCAAATGAGGCTGGAAATAAGCGATTCTAAGAAGAAGAAGAGGCGAAAACCGGCAAGATCGTTTAGAACCAATTCATCCGATGAGGATAGCGACTCTTCCATGCCACCGCTGGAGGACATTAACCCGACGGTCAAAATGAATCAATTTAATCCAAGACCGGCTGCCAATTATCGTGTCCCGGCTAGGGGTGCGAGAGCCGCTCGTGTGGATGAAGAGCCAAGAACTCTTGGCCAAAGGATGGATCCAATTCAGCAACCACGCCGTCTAGGTGTGAACTTTGATGCTGATGATATGCAGGGGTTTAGCTTCAACCCACAAGTCATTACCATCGTTTTCCAAAGTCAGTTTGGAGGAACGAGTAGCGAATCTCCACATCACCATTTACAGAATTTTGAGATCTTGATGGAGACAATGAAGCCAAAGAATGCAACCACCAACAACTACAAGATCAAGCCATTCTTCTTCTCTTTGAAAGGGAAAGCTTTATCTTGGTATCAAGCTCTTCCAAATGGAAGACTCAACACATGGGAGGATCTTTCTTCGGAGTTCCTCACCAAATTCTTTCCGCCATTTAAAACGGCGGAGTTGAGAGGTAAGATTAATGCATTTTCTATGAGATCTAATGAAAGTTTATTTCAATCTTGGGAAAGATTTCAGGATTTACTATTGGATTGCCCACACCATGGCATTTCCAAATTGGAGCTATTGGAGATATACTATAAGGGGCTGGATATGGAAACACAATTCAAGCTTCAATCCCTTTCATGTGGTACATTCATGGACATGAGGGAAGATGACGCTTGGGACTTCATTGAGAAGCAAGCCCGAGTCATTGAGAAGTATTCTCACCGGAAAGTAGAAGCAAATCGAGTGGAGCAAGGAGCAAAGCTAACACAAGCCCCTCATACTCAAATCTTTTCTCTCAACTCCGAGATTAAAGAATTGAAGGAAGTCATAAAGGCTAACTTCCAAATCAAAAGGAGCAAGATGTTGGTTATTTAGGGAACAACAATAACCACAATGGGAATGAGAACACACATCGCAACAACCGGAACAACAACCGGAACAATTGGAACAACAACAACAACAACAACCGGAATAACAATTGGAACAACAATAGGGGTTCAAACAACAACAATTGGCGTTCCAACCAACAACACATTTCCGGTAATTCTTATCCCAATTCAGGAAATTCACTAACTCCACCTTCTTCTTCTTCTTCTTCCATTCCTTTGAAAAGTCAGGAACAAGCATCTAATAGTGGAAGCACTTTGGGGAAAGAGAAGCCCGATCCCATGTTGGAAACAATTTTGGGAAAGCTTCAAGGATTGGAGAGTCACATCACTAAAGTTGATAATCACATTACTAAGGTTGATAAAGCTCAAAAGGTTTTAGAGAACCAAATGTTTAGCAATGCTGAAGAAGTTCCTAGGAATCAAGGAAAACTTCCAGGAAAGACGGAGGATAACCCAAAAGGAAGGGTGATGGCTATCACAACTAGGAGCGGAGCAACAACCACCGACCCGCAGCCTAAGTTTGTGGAAGTTCCCGTCGAGAAGGAGAAAGAGAAGGGGACGGAGAAGGAAGACATCTACATTCCTCCTCCAGCTTACAAACCTCCCCTACCATTCCCGCAATCTAGAGCAAGAGCGCGTCTAGACAAATAATTCGGTAAGTTTATTGAACTCATGAGCAAACTGCATATTAATATACCTTTCATCGATGCAATTGTAGGTATGCCAGCTTATGGAAAGTTCTTAAAAGAGATCCTCTCTAACAAGAGGAATTAGAGGATTTTGGAGAGGTCAAGATGAGTTCGGATTCGTCGGATCTCATTAAGACAATGAAGGAAAAGATGCCCCCAAAGTTGAAGGATCCGGGGTTGTTTTGTGTTCCCATAGGAGTGGGAGATGTCACATATGATGCATTATGTGATTTAGGAGCAAGCGTGAGCATCATTCCGCTTGCCTTATGCAGAAAGATCGGTTTAGGCGAACCTAAACCGGTGAAGATGACGTTATACATGGCAGATCGATCCATAACTCGCCCCGTCGGTATAGTTGAAGACGTCCCGGTCAAGCTTGGTAAGTTCTATGTTCCTATAGATTTTGTTGTGCTTGACATTCCTGTAGATAGTCCGGTACCGATCATACTCGGAAGACCGTTTCTTGCAACATCCGGTTGTATGGTTGATTGCAAGAATGCTAGACTCGCCTTCGACATAGGAGAGGAAAAGGTAGAGTTCGTTCTTTCCACTTTGGTGAAAGAACCAGCTTTTGAAGATGATATATTCAACATCCATGACAAAGAGCTATCTAGAGAGGAAGTGAGTTCGATTCTCTTCAAAGATCCCTTGCAAAAGGTGATCACTATGAACATTATGGACATAGGGGAAGAAGAGGAATGCAATGAGGAAATTGAAGCTTTGGAGAAGCAAGAGGAATTGTATGAAGAAGAATTTGAGAAACTCTACGATGGGTCAGAGAACGTGAGAAATCACGGCCAATCGTGCTATTCCACGGCCGTGGTTTCCACCAACATGACCATAATCAGCTATTCAGAGGACTCCAGTAAGTTACACGGTTAAAACCACGGCCGTGGAACAAGCAGAGGCACCGTAATTGACTTCCACGCCCAAAACCACGGCCGTGGAGGAAACAGGGGAGCCGTAATTTGGGGTGAATCTGAAGGCAATTGTGTTCTTTCTACCACTTCTTTTGATTCTTCTCCAACAATTTCTACACCCTTAGAGACTTCTAAGAAAGCATTGGACACTCCTCAAGAGCCATTAGAGAGTCCTATAGTGATGGAAATGAAGCCACTTCCCGCACATCTAAGGTACGCATTTCTAGGACCTGATTCTACCTTTCCGGTAATTGTTAGTTCTGATTTAAGCATAGATGAACATAGTAGGCTTATGGTTGTACTTAAGAAACATAGGAAAGTCTTAGGTTACACTATAGAGGATCTAGTAGGAATCAAGCCTTCGCTATGCATGCATAAGATCCTAATGGAAGAAGATTTTAGAACTTTGCGACAACCTCAAAGGCGGTTAAATCCGACCATGAAGGAGGTTGTCAAGAAGGAAATTCTTAAACTACTTGATGCAGATATCATCTATCCTATCTCCGATAGCAAGTGGGTGAGTCCCGTACATGTGGTTCCAAAGAAAGGAGGGATGATGGTCATCACCAACAAGAACAACGAGCTCATTCCTACGCGAACCGTGACAGGATGGAGGATGTGCATAGACTACCGCAAGCGAAACAACGCAACAAGGAAGGATCACTTCCCACTACCATTCATCGACCAAATGCTTGAGAGGTTAGCACAACACTCACATTTCTGTTATCTTGACGGTTATAGTGGTTTCTTTCAGATCCCGATACATCCGGACGATCAAGAGAAGACCACATTCACGTGCCCGTGGGGTACGTTTGCATATAGAAGAATGCCGTTTGGGCTTTGCAACGCCCCAACCACCTTTCAAAGGTGCATGTTGGCTATCTTCTCGGAGTACATAGAGGAAATCATGGAGGTTTTTATGGATGATTTTTCTGTTTATGGTTCCTCTTTCGATAATTGCCTCTCTAACCTTGCTCTTGTGCTACAAAGGTGTGAAGACACTAACCTAGTTCTTAATTGGGAGAAGTGTCAATTTATGGTGAAAGAAGGCATTGTATTAGGACACTTAATCTCTAGTAGAGGGATTGAAGTGGATAAGGCTAAGATAGAGACTATAGAAAAGCTTCCTCCTCCAACTTCGGTGAAAGGGATAAGAAGTTTCCTAGGACATGCTAGATTTTATAGACGTTTTATAAAGGATTTCTCTAAGATATCAAAGCCGCTTACTAATCAATTGATGAAGGATGTAGTGTTTGATTTTTCGCAGGAATGTTTAGATGCGTTCAATAAGATTCGGGAAGCTCTAATCTCAGCCCCGATTATACAACCTCCGGATTGGAATCTTCCATTCGAGGTTATGTGTGATGCAAGTGACGTAGCTATAGGAGTTGTGCTTGGGCAAAAGAAGGAAGGACGAACCCACGCAATCTACTACGCTAGCAAGACGCTAGATGAAGCGCAGCTCAACTACGCCACTACCGAAAAAGAATTTATAGCAATTGTATATGCATTTGAAAAGTTTCGTTCTTATCTTGTAGGTGCAAAGGTCATTGTATACACGGATCATGCTGCGATCCGGTATTTGCTTGCAAAGAAGGATGCAAAGCCAAGGCTAATTAGTTGGATTCTTCTCCTACAAGAATTCGATCTAGAGATCCGTGACAAGAAGGGTTCGGAAAATGCTTCCTTCTTCCTTTTTCTTTCCCCTTGACTCTTGTGCACCTTACTCAAATAGCAAACCATTAAGCTTTGGCTTAGCAGTGCCCCAGTGGGACCACTGATCGACTGTTGCGGATCATTTGAGTCGTCTACCACATCTTGAGGACGACAATCTACCCATAGATGACTCCTTTCCGGACGAGCATTTACATATCATAGAGGAGTGCATCGACAAGATTAGTAAAGGTAATGAACCATGGTTTGCTGATTTTGTTAACTATTTGGTTTGCCAGGAATTACCACCCGGGTTATCCTATGCACAAAGAAAGAAGTTCTTTAAGGATGTTCGGGAATACTTTTGGAATGAACCTCTCCTCTTTAAGAGAGGTCCTAACGGCATCATTCGACGATGTGTACCGGAAGACGAGATGCAAAGTGTCATCCGTCATTGTCATTCACTACCTTGTGAAGGACACGCTAGTTCGAACAAGACTAGCGTTAAGGTATTGCAATCTGGATTCTTTTGGCCTACTTTATTTAAAGATGTGCAAACCTTTGTTTCCTGCTGCGATGCTTGTCAAAGAACAGGGAACATATCTAGGAAAAACGAGATGCCTCTTAACAACATTCAAGAGGTGGAGATCTTTGACGTTTGGGGAGTAGACTTCATGCGACCTTTCCCATAATCTTTTGGAAACCAATACATACTTCTAGCTGTAGATTATGTTTCGAGATGGGTTGAAGCAATAGCCTCTCCTACTAATGATGCCATGGTTGTGGTTAAGTTCTTTAACAAGACCATCTTCCCACGATTTGGGACAACACGGACCATCATTAGTGATGGAGGCTCTCACTTTATTGTCGAAAATTCGAAGCTCTATTAGCTAAGTATGGGGTGACTCACAAGATCGCCACCCCTTACCATCCACAAACAAGTGGACAAGTGGAGATTTCAAACCGGGAGATTAAAGGAATCCTAGAGAAGACGGTTTCAAGGACAAGGAAGGATTGGTCTTTGAAGCTAGATGATGCATTATGGGCATACCGGACTGCATATAAGACTCCCATAAGTACGACACCATACAACCTCGTGTATGGGAAGTCTTGTCACTTGCCGGTAGAGCTGGAACATAAGGCGTATTGGGCAATAAAGTGGTTGAACTTCAGCATGAAGGAAGCGGGCGAGAAGCGCCTCTTAGACCTTAACGAGCTTGAAGAACTTCTCTTAAACGCCTACTAAAACGCCAAGATCTATAAAGAAAGAGCGAAGTGTTGGCATGATAAGCATATCATTCCAAAAGACCTCAAAGAAGGAGATCAAGTTCTCCTCTTCAATTCAAGACTTCGTCTCTTTCCAGGTAAGCTTAAATCTCGTTGGACCGGACTTTATCTAATCAAACGTGTCTTTCCCTATGGTGCAGTTGAAGTATGGGGTGAAAAGGGCGGAAGCTTTCAGGTGAACGGTCAACGACTCAAGAAGTACTCACCAGAACTCCAAGCTGAAGAGTTCGCACCTACCGCACTTGAATAGGTGTAAGTACGGTCTAGCTACAGACCTTAAACAAGCGCTTCTTGGGAGGCAACCCAAGGTATTGCACTTATGTTTTTGTTTTTCATTCGTAGATTAGAGTAGTTTAGACGTTTTTGTTTTGTTTTGCCTTCGATACCTTCCGGTATGTTCGTATTTTTGGATGTAGGAGCAATGGAACATGCAAGTGAGAAGAAAAGTTGGAGGAAATTGACAAAACTTTGATTTTGGCACATTACAGAGAATTCCACGGCCAAAACCACGGTCGTGAAAGCTACAAAGACCGTAATTTGCAAAAGCCTGAGAAAAAATCACCAAAACCACGGTTCCGTATATTTCCACGGCCGTGAAAACCCTCGAGTGACCGTAATTTTCCAAAAATTTTACGGTTACTATATAAACCACCTTCTTCACAAAAACCACACCAAAACCCCTCTTCCACGACCCAAACAGCCGTAATTCGTCCCCCTCTCTCAAATCTTCGTTCGTTAATCGTTTCGAACGATTCTTGAACCCAAAGTGAAGCAAATTCAACCATCTACAAGATCCAGGCAACAAATCGAGTGGACAATTGTTGGAGAAGACGGAATTTGGATTTTAAAAATCCAAAACCTAGGTTTTTCCCTCTTTCTTTACTTTGTCGATTTGGCTAAATTTTCGCAAGAATTTTTAGGAGAACTGATTGGAATTGGATTGGAATTAGTCTAGGGTTGTTGTCTGCTGAGTTTGGTGTTAATTGATTGCGTTTTGAGAAATTCAGAGCCGAACCACGGTCACTGGGTATTCCACGGCCGTGGAAATCAAGAACAGGCCGTAATTTTGGGACTGAGATGGATTTGATTAGGAGACTGTCCACTAGGAATAAGAAGAGGAAAGGTGATGCCTCCTCCTCCTCACAAGTACCCCCTAGTGAGCCACCATCACCCCCACCCCCTAGAATTCCAAAGATCCATGATGATTACCTCGATGCCTTAGAAAGGATCGCGAAGAGACCGGTCATAGGACCACGTTATTTGCTTCTTGAGGATTTAGAGCCACTGAATGTGGTGAGTGACCTTACATGGCTTTTAGATAGAGCCGGCTTGATCATCTTCTCCGCTATTAGGGAAGATGCATATGAGAAGATCACTAGAGAGTTTGTGACCTCTTTTGAGCATAGTCATGTAGAGAGGACAGTTTCTTTTAGGCAGATGGAGGAGAACTACGAGTTCTCGATCTTAGAGTTCGGAGCCTTCTTTGGGTTCCATGAGACCTTCAATGGTCGTTTTCCTAGCGGTGTATACGCTAAGGATTTCTGGGAGGACATTGCTATGATATATGCTAGCGAGGACCGCTGGCAACCTGCTGATACCAAGGCTAAGCTTATCTATCACTTAGCTTTGAAGATAGCCCATAGAGTACTTTCTGAGTGTCTTTTCCCTAGGACAGAGACTCCTCAGAAGATCAAGACGGATGAGCTGTTTCTTTTGTATTGCATGTTGCACGGTAGACCTGCTGACTGTGTCACCCTCTTAGCTTCTACCATGAGTAAGCTAAAGAACAAGAGGGTTGGCAATATCGGATATGGTGGGATGGTCACCCACATTGCTAGACAGTTGGGGATTGATTTTTCTGCATGTACTAGGATAGCAGCTAGACCATTAGGACTTCAGAGCCTCATGACTAGAGGTTTGATCTTTCCTAGGCATAGAGGTCCACCTACTGCTGCCATGCCTTGGGAGGATAGAGGAGGTAGAGGTGTTGCATGGCTTCCCGAGTCTTCCATTATGGCTGGACGCCATAACTGGAAGGAGACATTCGCTGCTATGCATGCGAATAGATTGGTAGCGCCTCTTTACGTCCCTCCAAAGGTACCAGCTGCAGATGAAGAGGAGATGAGAGGAGATGATGGTTTTGAGGGAGGAGGTGAGGAGCATGATTTTGGCACTTTCACGAATCAGCCGGCACATTTCCCTGACCCTCCCAGACGTTCACCACGACCAGCTGGACCTTCAGCAGCCTCTTCCTCTTGCCGTGACAGCGTGTGTGAGAGGCCGACATGGATAGATTCCCCTCCCGATTGGTATAGATCACAGCCGGAGTGGATGGGAGCTCCACCGACTTGGTATGCACAACCACCGTCTGCACCAGCACCATCGGATGCTCCAGATTGGTACAGTCAGGCACCCGGATGGTACGAGCAGCTTCCAGATTGGGCTACCGACCTCTCCAGGAGAGTAGGAACTTTGGAGGTCCGGCAGGATACTAGAGATGTCCGAGCCAACGAGCACGATAGGATGATGAGGGACATCTACCGCCAGCAGTTTGGGCAGAACTTCGACTCCAGCTTCTTTCCGTTTCCACCACCACCAGCTCCTCAGTGATGACCATGGATGATTGACAACATTAGCCACTCCACTGCCCTCTTTTGAGTTCATTTTCTTTCTTTCTTTTCTTTATTTCTTTTTGAACATTAGGGACAATGTTTGTCTCAAGTATGGGGTGGGATGTGACTATCGTTTGTAATAAATCTACTCACTTTGCTTGCCTTGATTGAGAACACTTTGCATGTTTTATTCCATTGTCACATATTTCATTATCGCATTGCATGAAAAAGCTTTTGAAAAACCCATAAAAATTGAAAAATTTTGAAAATTTTGTGCTTCTAAGAATTGAGATGATTTCTATGATAATCACTACTTGTGAATTGAGTTTTTGATGACAATTGTATGCCTAAACGAATAATGAATTGAAAAGAAATTGAATGTGTTGATTATTCCTTTCTTGCAAGTTTCATAATGTGAAGAGTTTTATCTAAATTATATTGAGAAATCAAGGTTGAAATCACATGATAAGTTCTTATAATTCTTTTTGAAATGATTAAGGCAATTCGATTTTCTTTCTTCTTTCTTTGATCATTTAGCCCCTCAATGAAATAATTGCCTCCCTTACCTATCCGGGAATTTGGAGGAGTTGAATTTTGGCATGTTTGAAGTGGGAGGGCCATGAAAGCAAAATTTTGCATTCAAAGAATAGAAAAAAGTTGTAGGTTTGGGGAAGTCAATCATGACGATGAGTAACTCGGCACCATTCACATAGCCGGGTGTTTCTGTCTTGCCAAAGTCGGATTGAGCGATATTCCTAACGGATTATGATATGTGCTTCAAGGGTTTGAGGCATCTCACAAAAATTGAGAAACGCCAATCTCCTAGGCTTCGGTTTTTGTGCACCTCTGTCCATAACTCCAAAAGTAAAGTCGAAAAATGATGTTAAAAGAAGAGAGCAAAGCTCTAAGTGGATGGTGTTGCAAAATCAAAAGAAAAAGAAAAGAGTTAGTGTCCACTTTCCCAGATTCATACCACATCCTTTATAAGTTTTCCCTCCCTTCCACATTCTAGACCTTATTTGGAAGTCCTTAAGATCAAAAGAGTGTTATTTGGCTTGGTGATCTAAATTGAAGTTTCTTATGATTGATTTTGATAATGTTTGAAGGTTATGATACTTACATTGAAGTTTGATCAATTCATGATGTTTCTTTCCTCTTTATCCTTTGGTTATGTATATGAGCGTCTCATGAATGAATGAAGCAAGGTTTGAGAATGATCTATTGACTAGAAGCACGTTTACCTAAAAGATGTTTTGTTTTTGAGATTGCATGCATATTTCATCCTAACTTAAGTTCTAAAGCTTTTGGAAGACCTTGCTTGGGGACAAGCAAGTGACAAGTATGGGGTATTTTGTTAGCATGATATGTTGCGATATTCTAGGCACGTTTTCTAGTTGTTTTTCATCCATTTTAGTGTTCATTGATAAGGCATTGAAGCAATTGTTAGCTAGTTTGTCTATATTGTCGATATAGAGGTCTACATAAGCTTTGTGTTGATTATAGGTGAATAAGAGCTAAAACCGAACCAATTGAGAGAGAAAGGAGAAGATTTGAGCACATCCAAGGATTAAGGACACATCAAAGAAGCCAAGGGAGATGCTAGGATGAGGAATGGCACGACACAAAGGAAACCACAAGCAATTTACACTTTCACGCTCTAAAATACGGTCGTAGAGAAGTCCACGCCCAAAACCACGGCCGTGGATCTTGGCAACATGAACGTGGAGTATTCCAGAAAGTTACACGGTATAAAGTACGGTCGTGGAAATCATGAAGAACCGCAATCCTCTTCCACGCTCTAAACCACGGTCGTGGAACTCCAGGAGACCGTGATTTAGGCGATCTTTTGACGAATAAAATATTGACACATCATTTACGCATATGGCCCAGACGGTTATTTTACCCTTCCTTATAAAAGGGGTGGAGGAGAGAGATTTCGGCACTTCGGCTTACACGTGCTTAGGGCTGCATTGGACGTCCGGAGATTTTGCATTTGCAAACGGAGATTCACGAGGGTTTGAAGATTTGGAAGTTGTTTGTGGCGGAAGTTACGCCTTTTGTCCTTAGGTTTGATTAGAAGACAGGTTGACATCCCGTTATTCGTTCTTATCAAGGATCGTTATTGGTTTGTGTTTATTCTTAATCTGATATACATTGTTATCCTTGTGTGTGGATTTGAGATTTATTTGAGGTTTATTGAAGGTTTTCGAAGGTTTTCATCTTTCATTCTTCTTAAACTTGATTTTGATATTATAATGACAGTTATTGGCTAAAACCCTTTAGCAATTCTAAGGTGAAGGGTTGATAGTTGTGGCTTAGATAATGATAGATCGATCGTAAACAGATTGGACCCTGAGAGTTAGAGACATTCACCGACGAACCAAAATCACGGTCTGTTCTTGAGGTTCCACGGCCGTGGAACTCAAGATCTGCCCGTAATTTACACCAGTTTACGAACTTTGCTTTTATTTTGATCCAAGATTAAAGATTAGCTTTAATCTAGTCTAAGTTTGCCTTTTCGAGGTAGTAGTGAAGCCTCAACAACCTCTACTTCGATTTCGAGTGTCACAACCTTAATCGGTTTAGTTAGTTTTGATCCTTGGGTTACAAGTTTGGGTATTTGAGATTAATTCTTGTCTTTAGATCCTTTCTATATTGAAGCCTCAACAACCTTTATAGAGAGTGTCTTTAGATAAGTCATATAAAGCCTTGGAACTTCACCGTACATTGCTTTACCTTAGCATACATTTGCAACTCTTAACTCTGTCCTTAGTTCTTTAGTATATCTTGAATCGATGGCCACAATTAGACACCTGGATCTTTAGGGTTGCTGTTTTCCCAATATATTTGCAAAGCTTTACCCTTTTTCTAGCTTGACAACTTTACAATTGAATTTGTTCCCCCCAAATCCCTGAGTTTGATACTCTGAAATTCTTGCTTTACTACGCCGATCCGTACACTGCGGGTTCGCTTGCTTGATCCTAGTTTTATAAATTTAAAGCATATTTGCACGCACGCTAAGTGGCGAACAGTCATTTTCCGTTAACAAAACCTTTGGGCCAAATCTTTAATTTATTTCATAAGGCCATAATCTGAAATTTACAAAAGCTAGGTTAAATATGTAAATAGAAAGTACGGGGTCACATTTGCAATTATACCCAAAATCAAGGGGCCCGATTTAAATAAGGGAAATAGGGTTTCTATGTGAACCCAATCCAATTGTTGCGAGAGAGAAGCAGTGGAAGAGGAGCTGACGGCAGTCTTCGTTGGGCTCTGGCTAGGGCAAAACAAGGGAGAAAAGCGGCGGCGGAGGGACTGCGCAAGGTCTCCGATGGCGAGGGACGAGGCAAGGCAAAGCGCCGGGTCACTAGTGGTTTAGGAAGTTGAAAGAGATCCATGGAAGTTCTAAATCGATGGCTGCAAGAGGTAGAGATGGGTCGAGACGGCCAAAGATGGCTCATTTGGTGGCTCTGGCCTCCAGCGAGGCTCGAAGGAGTTGCAGTGCGTCTCTCCCAAGGCGACTGCAAGATTACCTGCGAGGCCGACAACAAACGAAGGGGAGGGAAGAACTCAAGGTGTCGATTGCAAGGGCTTGGCGGCCTTGGGTTTACTGGCTGCGTAGTCTCCGGCGTCTGGTTGTTGGTTCCAAAGGGTGAGGAAGGGACGCCGAGCTTCTCTAGCGTGAGAACAGAGGGGAAATTGAGGTTGAAGCTTGCTGATGAATGCAGAAGCTAAGTTTGCAAGGTTAGAGAGTGAGGGAATGAGATTGAGGAAGGCCTTCACAAGTGAGAAGTTGTGGCGCGGGTAAGGTTGGCGTCGATGGTGAGGAGACAAGGAGTAGCGGCTCTTCTTGCTTGGAGGAGACATAGCAAGTGTGAGGTACAGAGGGAGAGGTGAGGTGAGTTGAGCGTGAATGTTGAGGGGTCGTGTAGTCCTGCAGGTAGCTGTAAAGGTTGCGTCCAGCAGGCAGGGTTTGATGGGCGGCTAAGCTATAGGAGCAATGTGAACATGAGCACCCATAAGATCATTAGGCCAGGCGGAAAAGGAGAAAAGAAGAGAAATAGGTAAATGGAAATAAATCCAACTAGATAGAATTATCTCGGAACAAGATTTTCGGAACGGAAAATTTTCCGTAACATAAACTACGGAAAAATTTATGGATCAAATATATAACTCTACTCGCAAAATATACTTTGTGATATAAAAGCCATCCTCGTCAATTATTTTCGAGATTAAATGTAATAATTTAAACACCGCTAATGAAATATATTAATAGAACCCGAAAAAAATATCGAAAATTGCACCCAATAAACGGGACGTTACAGCAAAAATCTCAGCGATAGTGTTCGACGGAAAGGGAAAGTGGATCATTTTCCCTTAAACCTTTTGTAACGTATTTCTTATAATCTCTAGGTGCCATAAACTTATATTGTCCATTGTAGTTTACCCACTATGGTTTAGAAAACTATGTAGTTGATAAAACACGATGAACATTTACTACTTTATTATCCCCCCTATCTTAGCCTCAAAATATTCACATATGAAATATTATTATTCATATACAAATTTTAGAAAAATAAAGTTTTTTTAAAAAAAAAAATAAAATAAATTGTAGTTCACAATCAATACCATTTGTTAATTAGATCCTATCCGTTCAACAAAAGATTATCCAAGAACCAAGATCTGTTTTCAAATATAGTTATTAATAGGAGCCTACTATTTAATAGGTGCAAAGTACATATCACAAATGGACTAAACAATTTCCTACAATACCCTTGAAGTTTTCTATAAATTGAGTTGGGCATTCACATTTATAATGTCATTCATGAAATACCCACAATATCATAAGTTGATCTTCTTCATTGTAGTTTACCTCATTAAGGTTTTGAAAACTATGTGGTGAGGTGAAATGTAATGAAGAATGACCATTTTATGATTCCCATGTTCCATGCCTAAAAAATGGTCCATATATGAAGACTCATGTTGTTGTGAATAGAACGTATTCATGACATTTTATCAATTGAATATAAAGAGATGGAGATTGATGAAATGTCATGAATAACGTTTTCTTTACAAGAATGTATTGAACCTATTTTTTTTATTCTCTTTGGAGTATGCTACGAATGAACTCTTAATGATTATGATATTAGTTGTTTATATTGTATATGTTAATCCTATAAGTCTGTTTTTTTCTACGGAGAACACACAAATATAAACACGCTTACAAAAATGAACACATATCAAAACCTAAGGTTCATATATTAATTTCTTATGTGCATATTTTAAAAAAAAAAAGCTAGAATAATAGTTTACAATCAATATAGATTCTTATTTTGACGGAACCATCCAATTAAATGTGATCTAAGTGTCACAATGTCCTTGGGAAGATACAAATGAATGAGAGCCTAATAATTAATGTGTTAACAGTATATACCACATGTTCTTTTTTGATATGCAAGAAGGTAAATTATGAACGGTGAATGTGTCATGGGAGGTTTTCTATCTTAGAGTATTCTTGGGATTAGGACAAGTAACTCAAAAGGATTATCCACGGTTACCGCAAGAAATATGTGTCCAAGCTTGTCGAGCTTATCGTCAAAAGAGTTGACTTCCTCGAGAAGGTTCAAGAACGTGAAAGGAAGCAGACTGCAAGAGCGAGCAACAAATGTCCGAAACTAGCATAGCGATCTCCCAAGGGTGTTAAAGCTTTTTCGTTGAGAGAGTTAGTCACACTAAGATTGTCATCTTCAATAATAATGTTCTCAATTTCCATAATGAAACTAATATGGAATTCCTAAGCGAATTGTTATATCACCCTCCAGTATACATATTTACTAGTTGTGTTCTTATGGATTTTATACTCTACTTCATTATTAGGAATAATAAAACCAAGCTCATAGTAGCCATTACCGGCATGAAATGCCTCGGTATTTAGTTTGTAAAAAGCGTTCTTTTGTTTTTCTCATTTAATATTCCTTCTCTTACGATTTTTAGATTTATTTGATACAATATTTTTATTTTTCAAAATTCTTTTCGTGGGTGAGAAAACCAAAATCCTCTTGCGATCCTTAAAGTTATCTTTTTTAATTTTATGGGTCAAATAAACTGAACGTTGATGTTATTTTAATTTGTCACGATTTTTCGAAGAAACTTCGTTTCAAAGACGATGTTCATAGCTTTTAATTTACGTAAACATGCTCCCTCCATTTCGTTAGGTTTACAAATCTCACGCCAACAAATTAGAGGTTTGTAATCAACTACTTATGAAAAAGCTCTCATTGATTTGATCTAATTTCTTGTAAATACAAAAAAGTATACGAAAATGTTTTCAAAAAAATGTGTTTCTTTAATATGGAATGATTTTATTGATAACAGATCTACCTTTTTGAAAGAGATTGTATATTTCCAATTTGAATAATTTATTTCCGGATTAGCAGATCACGTGAGTAAAGATATCTTGAATTAATTAGGGAAATAGGACTCCTTAAAATTATCTTTTGTAAACTAGGCCTCTATATAAAAGAAAGAAAAAGTAGGTATGAAAACTAGAAAATAGGGGCAATAATTTTTTTAATTGAAATGATGGTGATTAGATGTTTACTTTTGGTTTAAGTATTTTTTTTACATGTTTACCTTTTATTTTTTTTGTTAATGTAGCTAGTTTGATGAAATTATCAAGTCCATGAATGTTTAATTTTTTTGGGTGACATTGTTTTCGTTACCCAAATATGAATTGCGGTATTTTTTTCATTATTGGGTATATGTTTATTGTTTTTGTGGTATGTTTCTTATTGTTGAGTATGCTTAAAGTAATATTTTTGGGTATGTTTTATGGTTATCCAAATTGTGTTACAAGGACCAAATGTCATTTGATATTGATGTTTGGGTACAATATCAATTTGTGTAAATTTTGGTTATGACAAATTCAAATTGGGTATGTTTTTATACATGTATTTACTTTGTAGTATATTTCTTATTATTAAGTATATTTAAAGTGATATCGTGGGTATGTTTTATGGTTACCCAAAATGTGTTATTGGGTATATGTTTATTGTTTTTGTGGTATGTTTCTTATTGTTGAGTATACTTAAAGTGATATTTTTGGGTATGTTTTATGGTTATCCAAATTGTGTTACAAGGACCAAATGTCATTTGGTATTGATGTTTGGGTACAATATCGATTTGTGTAAATTTTGGTTATGACAAATTCAAATTGGCTATGCTTTTATACGTGTATTGACTTTGTAGTATATATCTTATTATTAAGTATATTTAAAGTGATATCGTGAGTATGTTTTATGGTTACCCAAAATGTGTTATAATGATCAAATGTCAAGCGAATTTTTGGGATATGACCAAATGTCATTTGATAATGATGTTTGTGTACAATATCGAGTTTTGAAAATTTTGGGTATGAAAAATTTAAATTGGGTATGGATTTTGTATTAAGTTATGTTTAAATTGAGCATAAATATAAAATATTATTCAATTTATGGATATTGTTTTATTTCGATATTTGATTTATTGGATATGTAGTTTTCGAGTATATTTATGTACTTTGACAAATTTATTTTTGGGTATGATTGTGACATTTTTTGGGTAAGTGGATTTTTGGGTAAGCAGAATTTTTTGGGTAAGCGGATTTTTTCTGGGCAGAGGACTACGTTTTTTGGCCCTAAATTCCCTCCAAAAGTCAATCAAAAGTGTCACAATCAGCACTCACATCAACCATCACTCATTAGTCATCACTTTTGTCAACTTTTTGTCCTATTTATGAATTAATCTAGGAAAGTAGGAGCTCTATTTCTCAATTTGTAATTGGTGGAACCCTCAATTTCAACTCTATAGGGTAAAAGGCCCTAAATGCCAATTCAGCCAGATATCTTTGTTAATCTTCCGCTAACAATAAATCTATTCATCTATTTTTGAAGATCATTTTTTGTCGGCTTGTCAAAGTTGTTATGCAATCTATTTCTCGAAATTTAGGAACAAATTTAGCGATAAGAAAGCTGTTTTTATTGAAGTTATGTATTTGACTTGTATCTTCAACGATGGATTTAAGGATAAGATTACTAGAATCTAAAAAAAGAGAAAGGAAAAATAATGATATCATCAACGAATGCCAAGAAAGGGATGAACGAACCATTTCTAGAGATCGAAAACTGAACTTTTATGATCATTATTGCATAAGAATTGAACGTTACTAGCAAAAAACTCAGCGATAGTGTTCGACGCAAAGGGAAAGTGGATCATTTTGCCCTGAAACCTTTTGTAACGTATTTCTTATAAACTCTAAGTGCCATAAACTTATATTGTCCGTTGTAGTTTACCCACTATGGTTTAGAAAACTATGTAGTTGATGAAACACAATGAACATTTACTACTTTATTATCCACCCTATCTTAGCCTCAAAATATTCACATACGAAATATTATTATTCATATACAAATTTAAGAAAAATTAAGTTTTTTAAAAAAACTAAAAATAAATTATAGTTCACAATCAATACCATTTGTTAATTAGATCCTAGCCGTTCAACAAATGATTATCCAAGAGCCAAGATCTATTTTTCAAATATAGTTATTAATAGGAGCCTACTATTTAATAGGTGCAAAGTACATACCACAAATGGACTAAACAATTTCCTACAATACATTGAAGTTTTCTATAAATTGAGTTGGGTATTCACAATTATAATGTCATTCATGAAATATCCACAATATCATAAGTTGATCTTCTTCATTGTAGTTTACCTCATTAAGGTTTTGAAAACTATGTGGTGAGGTGAAATGTAATGAAGAATGACCATTTTATGATTCCCATGTTCCATGCCTCAAAAATGGTCCATATGTGAAGACTCATGTTGTTGTGAATAGAACGTATTCATGACATTTTATCAATTGAATGTAAAGAGATGGGAAATTGATGAAATGTCATGAATAACGTTTTCTTGACAAGAATGTATTGAACCTATTTTTTTATTGTCTTTGGAGTATGCTACGAATGAACTCTTAATAATTGTTATATTAGATGTTTATATTGTATATGTTTATCCTATAAGTCTGTTTTTTTCTACGGAGAACACAGAAATATAAACACGCTTACAAAAATGAACACATATCAAAACCTAATGTTCATATATTAATTTCTTATGTGCATATTTTAAAAAAAAGCTAGAATAATAGTTTACAATCAATATAGATTCTTATTTTGATCGGAACTATCCAATTAAATGTGATCTAAGTGTCACGATGTCCTTGGAAAGATACAAATGAATGAGAGCCTAATAATTAATGTGTGCAAAGTATGTACAACATGTCCTTTTTTGATATGCAC
The DNA here is from genome assembly GCA_033239045.1 of Fagopyrum esculentum. Lineage (NCBI taxonomy): Eukaryota > Viridiplantae > Streptophyta > Magnoliopsida > Caryophyllales > Polygonaceae > Fagopyrum > Fagopyrum esculentum. The sequence goes on along the minus strand of BSUD01000008.1, from coordinate 97,036,911 downwards.
GAAGGTAAATTATGAACGGTGAATGTGTCATGAGAGGTTTTCTATCTTAGAGTATTCTTGGGATTAGGAAAAGTAACTCAAAAGGATTATCCACGGTTACCGCAAGAAATATGTGTCAAAGCTTGTCGAGCTTATCGGAAAAAGAGTTGACTTCCTCGAGAAGGTTCAGGAACGTGAAAGGAAGCAAACTGCAAGAGCGAGCAACAAATGTCCGAAACTAACATAGCGATCTCCCAAGGGTGTCAAAACTTTTTCGTTGAGAGAGTTAGTCACACTAAAATTGTCATCTTCAATAATAATGTTCTCAATTCCCATAGTGAAACTAATATGGAATTCCTAAGCGAATTGTTATATCACCCTCCAGTATACATACTTACTAGTTGTGTTCTTATGGATATTATACTCCACTTCATTATTAGGAATAAGAAAGCCAGGCTCATAGTAGCCATTACCGGCATGAAATGCGTCGGGATTTAGTTTGTAAAAAGCGTTCTTTTGTTTTTCTCACTCAATATTCCTTCTCTTGCGATTTTTAGATTTATTTGATACAATATTTTTATTTTTCAAAATTCTTTTCGTTGGTGAGAAAACCAAAATCCTCTTGCGATCCTTAAAAGTTATCTTTTTTAATTTTTATGGGTCAAATAAACTGAACATTGATGTTATTTTAATTTGTCACGATTTTCCGAAGAAACTTCATTTCAAAGACGATGTTCATATCTTTTAATTTACGTAAACATGCTCCCTCCATTTCGTTAGGTTTGCAAATCTCACGCCAACAAATTAGAGTTTTGTAATCAACTACTTTTGAAAAAGCTCTCATTGATTTGATCTAATTTCTTGTAAATAGAGAAAAGTATACGAAAATGTTTTCTAAAAAATGTGTTTCTTTAATATGGAATGACTTCATTGATAACAGATCTACCTTTTTGAAAGAGATTGTATATTTCCAATTTGAATAATTTATTTCCGAATTTGCAGATCACGTGAGTAAAGATATCTTTGTTAACCTTCCGCCAACAATAAATCTATTCATCTATTTTTGAAGATCAATTTTTGTCGGCTTGTCAAAGTTGTTATGCAATCTATTTCTCGAAATTTAGGGACAAATTTAGCGATAAGAAAGTTGTTTTATTGAAGTTATGTATTTGACTTGAATCTTCAACGATGTATTTAAGGATAAGATTACTAGAATCTAAAAAAGAGAATTGAAAAATAATGATATCATCAACAAATGTCAAGAAAGGGATGAACGAACCATTTTCAGAGATCGAAAACTGAACTTTTATGATCATTATTGCATAAGAATTGAACGTTACTAGCAAAAACCTCAACAATAGTGTTCGACGGAAAGGGAAAGTGGATCATTTTGCCCTTAAACCTTTTGTAACGTATTTCTTATAAACTCTAAGTGCCATAAACTTATATTGTCCGTTGTAGTTTACCCACTATGGTTTAGAAAACTATGTAGTTGATGAAACACGGTGAACATTTACTACTTTATTATCCCCCTATCGTAGCCTCAAAATATTCACATACGAAATATTATTATTCATATACAAATTTTAGAAAAATTAAATTTTTTAAAAAAACTAAAATAAATTATAGTTCACAATCAATACCATTTGTTAATTAGATCATAGCCGTTCAACAAAAGATTATCCAAGAGCCAACATCTGTTTTCAAACATAGTTATTAATAGGAGCCTACTATTTAATAGGTGCAAAGTACATACCACAAATGGACTAAACAATTTCCTATAATACCCTTGAAGTTTTCTATAAATTGAGTTGGGCATTCACATTTATAATGTCATTCATGAAATACCCACAATATCATAAGTTGATCTTCTTCATTGTAGTTTACCTCATTAAGGTTTTGAAAACTATGTGGTGAGGTGAAATGTAATGAAGAATGACCATTTTATGATTCCCATGTTCCATGCCTCAAAAATTGTAACACCCCGGATTCTCGGAGCCCGGGATATTACTGGTTAGGACCTCACAATGGGTCCCGACCTCAGTTTGACAACAATATTACTAGGATCTTGCAACAAGACACAAATAAGAAAAACCGAAATTTTTAAAGTAGTATTTTCAAGGGATGAATGCAACAACGTCTAACAGCCTATAGTACTTAAACAAAGGAAAAAGACTAATTGTCTTAACAAGGAGAAAGAAACAACAAGGTAAACCCACAACCCACTCTAAGGAGTACGGAGACCCGGCTGGCCACTACTTCCGGATCGCTCAGCTGTTGTTCTAACCTGCGGTAAATCTAAAATACAACAAAACAACCATTAGCTAGTTATCTAAACATTAGGAGAATAATAATAGCACACACACAAAATCATAAACACTCATCATGCTTTCAAACAATCCATTTATTATCTTCATTTAAGTCGTTCACTCTAATGATACTTATTTTGTGACACGAGGGTTTCCCAAACCTCGCCTCCGCCCCCGTGTACCCATCAGGAGTGGATCCGATGCATCTCACCGTGTACCTGTATGGTCTGGGTATAGAGAACCTCCCAGTCTCCTGGCAGAGCTGGGCAGTGATGTCACGGCCCGTTATACATACACTTAGGCCTTAACACAATAATAACCACGGTCGTCCTAACAAGTTGTTATTTTTATTATAACACACATTACACACACAACCATTATCACCCAACTAATATCCAGAAACCGGCTAAGTAAGTCGCAAGGACTTACCTGAATCAATTCACAACTCTCAATTTCTCAACCCGGTCCGCAACCGTAGAAACTCAAACGTCTGTCACACAAGGCACGTGGATCAAAATCACATCCCTAAACTCTTAGAAGTTATAAACTTCTAAGATGTATCATCTCATGAAGAGAGATTACGGAAAAAGGCTCTCCTAAGGTAAAAAGACTATTTTACCCCTGGACCCGAAAATTTCCAAAAGTCTATCATTTAGTTCTAATATTCTCTTTTAGAACCTATGTCCATAATTTAGTTCTCATTGAAAAGTTTGGTAAGGATTTATAAGAGTTACCCAAAATTCTTAGTTTAGACAAAAGTCGTTAAGGTCCGACTTTGGGTTAATATACACGGCTTGGATAAAGATATAAAAATCTCGAGATAAAATCCTAGATCCTCTATGACATACATGCTACTCATAGGGCTAAAAGCCACCCAAAACTATCCAACCATTACTCCCACATACATTCTTAAAGTTGGTTTAAGCAACCAGAAATCCTATACTTAGGCAAAATTCTGGGTTCTTTCACAACAGCACGGTCAGCCTACTTTGGGCTCCTATAAGTCCAGATCCGACCGTTGGATCGGTCTCAACTTCTGGTACATAACAGTATGCAATTCACTCTATATCATACTAGAAATTGAACGGTGAATAATCAATATAAGGCATCGAAAGTTGGCTCTAAAGATGGCTGCTCAACACAAAAAAAAATCTGGAATTAGAAACAGAAATGCGATTGATCTAGGCTTCGAGACTCACCTGCAGCGGTTCGTTTCAAGGCTGGGAAGTCACTAGACCGGTGTTCGATGTTAGCAGCTCCTAGGTGTTTACGTGAATCGTTCTTGTGTCCAAGGAATGTTATACTTGAGCTGCTCGTACCCGGAATAGACTAGGAAGAGGGGTGTTGCGTTACCTCGTACGTCAAGGTCTCCTGGTTCTGGCCGGTGCAGTGTGGGTGTGGATCTGAGATACAGATGAGGCAGGTTGGGCTTCCTACTTGCAGAACTTGGTGAACCTGGCTCCTGCGTGACAGATCAGAAGGAGGGAAGTCAGGGCTTGGCTCGACTCTACTGCTGCAATGATTGGAAGACTCTTTCCAGCCTCACGGATGGACAAAACTAGTTGAGGTTCGTGAGATCCAGGGGTAGCAGCTCGCGTAAATGAAGCTGTAGGAGAGGGCTGCCGCTATTAGCTTGTTGGGGGTTTGGGAGAGCGTCCAGTCGGTTGGCTGTAATGGTGTGCACAGAGGGAGGCTTGTAGTCGGCGTGTCCCCTTGATCGATGCGTTGCTCCGACTGGCGCCAGGAAGGGGTGTTGTCGTCGGCTGAGTTGCAGAAGGCCCAAGGAGAGAGCGTGAGTGTGGGCGTGAGAAGAGGAAGCAACGATCTACTGTCATGAAGGAAGGCACGATCTGGCTCTGCTATTGAAGGAAGGAGAGGATCTTCTGCGTGACTTCAGCCGGTTACAGCGTGATCTTCTCAGCCGTTACGTGGAATAAAGAAGGAGAGAAGAGGGTTGTTGTTACGTTCGATATCACAGAGGAGGGCAGGAGAGGGAACCGTACGGCTGAGATTAGGTTAGAGTCATTAGATTAGGTTTAAAATTAATTAGGTTTAGGATTAAAAAATATGGGCTGGCTGCAAGGTCATTGGGCCGGGTCTAATGGGCCAGAACTGGGCCTGCTCCTCAATTAAAACAAAAGGGCTGAAGGAATACTCGTTATTCGCCCAGGACCGTTCTTCGGTTTTTAAAAAAAATTACGGAATTATCTACGGTTACATAAGTTATCATTTTATGTGAATCAAGGTCACATAAAATGATATAATTTAATATCGTTTTCTTTTATTTAAAATAATTAAGGTTGGCGGATCGGAATCTGATTTGATCGGTATTAAACGGAAATTAAAATTTTCCGGGTGCAATGTACATACCACCCTTGAAGTTTATCCAAGAGCCAAGATTTGTTATCCAAGAGCCAATATATGTTTTCAAATATAGTTATTAATAGGAGCCTACTATTTAATAGGTGCAAAGTACATACCACAAATGGACTAAACAATTTCCTATAATACCCTTGAAGTTTTCTATAAATTGAGTTGGGCATTCACATTTATAATGTCATTCATGAAATACCCACAATATCATAAGTTGATCTTCTTCATTGTAGTTTACCTCATTAAGGTTTTGAAAACTATGTGGTGAGGTGAAATGTAATGAAGAATGACCATTTTATGATTCCCATGTTCCATGCCTCAAAAATGGTCCATATATGAAGACTCATGTTGTTGTGAATAGAACGTATTCATGACATTTTATCAATTGAATATAAAGAGATGGATATTGATGAAATGTCATGAATAACGTTTTCTTTACAAGAATGTATTGAACCTATTTTTTTTATTCTCTTTAGAGTATGCTACGAATGAACTCTTAATGATTATGATATTAGTTGTTTATATTGTATATGTTAATCATATAAGTCTGTTTTTTTCTACGGAGAACACAGAAATATAAACACGCTTACAAAAATGAACACATATCAAAACGTAAGGTTCATATATTAATTTTTTATGTGCATATTTTAAAAAAAGTTAGAATAATAGTTTACAATCAATAAAGATTCTTATTTTGATCGGAACTATCCAATTAAATGTGATCTAAGTGTCACAATGTCCTTGGGAAGATACAAATGAATGAGAGCCTAATAGTTAATGTGTTAAAAGTATATACCACATGTTCTTTTTTGATATGCAGGAAGGTAAATTATGAACGGTGAATGTGTCATGGGAGGTTTTCTATCTTAGAGTATTCTTGGGATTAGGACAAGTAACTCAAAAGGATTATCCACGGTTACCGCAAGAAATATGTGTCCAAGCTTGTCGAGCTTATCGGAAAAAGAGTTGACTTCCTCGAGAAGGTTCAGGAACGTGAAAGGAAGCAAATTGCAAGAGCGAGCAACAAATGTCCGAAACTAGCATAGCGATCTCCCAATGGTGTTAAAGCTTTTTTGTTGAGAGAGTTAGTCACACTAAGATTGTCATCTTCAATAAGAATGTTCTCAATTCCCATAATGAAACTAATATGGAATTCCTAAGCGAATTGTTATATCACCCTCCAGTATACATATTTACTAGTTGTGTTCTTATGAATTTTATACTCTACTTCATTATTAGGAATAATAAAACCAAGCTCATAGTAGCCATTACCGGCATGAAATGCGTCGGTATTTAGTTTGTAAAAAGCGTTCTTTTGTTTTTCTCATTATATATTCCTTCTCTTGTGATTTTTAGATTTATTTGATACAATATTTTTATTTTTCAAAATTCTTTTCGTGGGTGAGAAAACCAAAATCCTCTTGCGATCCTTATGTAACGCCCGGTTTCGATTCCTCCCATCCTGAGTACTTCTACCGATTATTCTAAGCTATAGTTATAATTTTTTTTCCTTTAAATGTTTTAAAATGTAAATAATTTTATTTATTTATTGATTTATTCCCGAATATTAATTTTAGAGTTGGTATATTGTGGTGAAACAATGGGACGGAGAATTTTCGTTTCGGAGATTCCGTTCCGATTGCGGAATTGAGTTAACCGTTCTAAACCTCCTTCTTTATTTCTTTTCTTTTTTTCTTTTCCCTTGTGGCTTTATCCTTCTCCTGCGCGTGCCGTCTTCTTGGGGAGAGCGAAGGGTCGCTTCCTCGTTATCCCATCCCTGCAACTGCAGCCTAGGCCGGCCTTTCCCCTACCTAGCCTACGCCGACTTCTCGGAAACCCGTCCCCTGTGATGACTACCCCAGCAGCCCCACTCCTTCTCTCAATCTCTCCCACACTTCTCTCCCACACTCCTCTCTCCCACACTCCTTCTCTCAGTCCCTCCCTTACGCTGCTCCTTCTCCTCTCGTTGTGAACCACCGCGCAACATCGCAGTCCACCGGGTTGTGCAAGAGCTGCTCGAAGCAGCCAAGGGGCTCGCCCGAAGGAGCCGCAGCCGCGCCGTAGTCCTCCGCTGAGCCACCGTGTCTCCGGCGCTGTAAGTGACGCCGACTTCTCCCTCTTTTCTTCCTTTCCTTTCTTCTGTATAACATTCCGCCCTAATTCGTGTAGCAATCGCCGGAGTGGGCCACCAAAGCCGGAGTCTGGGCCGCCGCTCGCCGCCGCCAGAGTCGCACCAGGAGCGCCGGCCTTCTCCTCCCTCCGCCTAGCAGCCGCCACCAGCCCTTGCCCTCTTCTCCGTCTCCTGTCGATTAATAATACTGAAGAGGGTTTTGTTTTTTTTATTATTATTGTAAATGACCACTCTCTTTGCACCTATTTACTGTTGTGAGCCCTTTTGATGTGGAATTGCAGTTTTAACCCTAAAACTTTGGAAAAAGGACATTTATACCTTGCAGTAAATTATTAATATTCTTAAACCCCAAATTTGGTTAAACTTTGTGACCCAACTCCTTGACAAATTAATTGGTGTCTTAGATGGTTTAAAAATCCGATTGTTGGATAATTTGAAATTCGGTTTTCAATCAACAGTCCATTTTTGGTATGTCTTGCCCGGAATTGGTGTTAACAAGTTTAACCCCAGCTTTGGAAAACGGAGTTTTCATTGGAAAATCTTTTTGCGCTAAACCCTCCTTTCAAAATTAGCGTTTGAGCTAATTTCGCTTAGTTTTGTCCTTAGGTCCTGAAGCGCCCAATAGAAGCAATCGAACTCGTTCTTGACTCCGTAGACCGTGCTTCACTTTGGATCTCGTGTGAGTACTTCTCCTTCGTTAGTTTGGTTGTGGTAGTGTAACTGGTTAGAGGAACTTAGCATAACGTAGAGCAAATGCCATGTAGTGGCCATGAATCATAGGTTTTAAGGTTTGGATATTGAACTTATGGAATTATCTTATCTACGATCTTAGGATGACCTTCGGGATTTCAAAATGGACCTAGCACGCTAGAGTAGATATCATATTTATATATGTTGGAAACTAGAAGCCCGAGAACTTCTAGCTTTTTAGTTGGTTATTGATAAAGTGCCTCGCTTGGTCAGGCTTAGAGCGTTTTCCTGCGGGAAGTTGAGAGTGATTTCGAGTTACATTGAGAGAGGTAAGTCTCCGGACTTACTTAGCCATATTCTCCGCATTAGATTCATTGCGTGCTTGGTGGTGTGTGTTTTATCGCTTTTGTCATAACTTATAAAACCGGAAAATAGGACTACCGACCTTTATGTTATATTGGCCCAAGTGTATGATAACGGGCTGTGACATCACTGTCTGGCTCCCCGTGAGAGCTAGGGGGATATCGGCGACTGGCCCGTGCTGGTTAGACGGTCGGAGGCATCCGACCGTTCTATTGCCGGAAGAAGGGACCGAGGCGAGTTTCGGAGGATTCTCGTGTCACAAAAGAAGTTGACCTAGAATGGGATACGACTTAATAAATAAAGATAATAACCGGATTGTTTGTCGAGCATGTTTATGTGATGTGATTATATATGTTTGTGTTTGTGCCTTCACCATGTCTTTAATGCTTCGAATGTAGCTAACGGTTTTAAACCGCTTGTTGTAGATGTCCCGCAGGTTAGGGACGTCGCCGAGTGAGGTGGAGGAGTGGACAGCCGAGGGTCGCCGTACATTGTAGGACGGGGGCGTTTTTTTTGGGGTTGTTGTGTCGTTATGTTACTTTATGATGGGGTTGTGGTTGTATACTTTTCGGTTATGTTTTGTGGAGTTTATGTTGTTTTGAGGACTCGGCTGAGTTTCCAAGTTGTACTCTTTACCTTTTTCGTCTTGCATACATTAAAACATTTTCAAGTTTTAAGCCTTTATTTGTGCCATGTTGGAAAGGTCCGGTGAGATTGTTGTCAGGCTAAGGGTCGGGACCCATTGTGTGGTCTCGCCCGTAGAATCCCGATATCCCGCGGATTTGGGGTGTTACAAAGTGGTATCAGAGCCCTAGGTTGACAACAATGGCACTCGCAACCTTCTAAAGGCCGAATGAGGAATAAATAGAACCCTTCGGGTTCTGACCTTTTTGTTTTAAAATTCATATGCATGAGTCGGGATTGGGTTAGAATGTACGGGACCACCACTCCTCACGCAAACCTCGGCGACATAGATTTTCGGATTTGACATATGTAAGTATAATTACTTAGATATCTATATTATGACCTTAGGGTCGATGTTGGAATTGTATGTACTTAGATATGCATGCGACCTTAGGATGCTTGGGCTTTATGCCTTGATTGTATTCTGGATTTCGGTACTCTTAAGTTTTATAAGTACCCTATTATATATGTAATGCGAGTAATATATATATACCACCTTAATTAAATCGAACCAACGTGATACGATATCAGATGGCACGTACGAGAGCTACCGCATACGTGGGACCCTCCAAGGGTAGACCGCCCCTACCTCCTACCGCTCAGAGGCGGGGACGAGTAAGGAGACCTCCAGGCACGAGAGGTCGGGGACGTATCCCCATTGCGGATCCACCCGTTGTGGATCCGCCAGCAGCTGAGGACCCCATCGAGGAGGTTGCAGATAGCGTTATTCCCGAGGCTGGGGATAGGACAGTTGTGAGGTCCGGGGCGCATAGTTCCCCATCTGCTAGGACCGGGGGACCATCTATTGGAGCTACTGTATTTGCAGACTACGTACGCCGAGTGGAGGAGGCATTCAGGACAAGAGCACCACCTCCAGCACCACCAGTGCCGGTACCTCCTGTACCTGCACCTGCACCTGCACCAGTGAGATCAGTCAAGGTCTCACAGAGATCTACCCAAATCGGAGCCGTACCTGATGTAGTTGCACCGGCGGTAGTAGCACCTGTGCCGGTTGTGGAGATTGCTAGACCTAGAGACGAGCTGAGGTCTCCTAGGCCCGATGACTGGTTGAAAGCTTTTAACCAGCAGCATGTTCCTTACTTCGATGGGAAGGTAGGGTTAGAGGTTGAGCACTGGATTGAACACGTGGAGTCTGTACTAGAGGCGATCCGTTGTCCAGAGGAGAGACAGGTGGAGATAGTCCAAATATTATTCAGAGAGGAGGCCCGTTATTGGTGGAGGACTGTTAGAGGAGGTGTGATTAGGATGGAGCAGCTGCTGAGCCTCATCAGAGAGACTTTTTGCGCGGATTCACTGAGGAGAGATAGAGTCCAGGACTTCCTAGAGACTGGCTTTGAGGATGTTCCCGTCATGGAGGCGATTAGACGTTTTAGAGCGGAGTTGGCATTGCTTGGACCCGCTGCACCTCCAGCGGACCAACATGTCTATCTCTTTTCCAGGAGACTGAGGGAGTCCACCCTGCTTACTTGGCGGGTTTTCGCTGCGATTCATTGGCAGAGTACCAGGATCGAGCTTCAGCCTATGAGAGAGACCGACCTGGAACGAGGAGGGCAGCACAGTCCGGGGGACCGGACAAGAGACAGAGGTCCGCACCTACAGGAGTCGGAGGACAGGGACACAGCCAGGCTCCGGGACGTTCGGGACCACAGCGGCCGACCTCCGACAGTGGGCCACAATGCCATGGTTGTGGAGGCTATGGACACATTCGGAGGACTTGCACGAAGCCTCCCGTAGCATGCTTTACTTGTGGTCAGGTGGGCCACCGAGCCGCTTTTTGCCATCATGGCAGGTCACAGTCTCAGCAAGGTTCTTCACCTGCTGGGGTAGCAGGAGGTAGTCAGAGGCCTCCACAGTTTCAGCGACAAGGCTCTTAGCAGAGGTTCCAGGGACAGACACGTACTCAGGGTTCAGCCCAGGGACCAGGCCGAGGTAGAGGCCAAGGTGGTGGTACACAGGACACTAGGGGCACTCAGGTTAGAGCGCTAGAGTTGAGGAGTGTCGTAGATCCCGCAGCACTGGCAGCTACAGGTACTATTCAAATCCATGGACTACCGGTCCGAGTTTTGTTTGATACGGGTGCCACGCACTCTTTTATTTCCGATGATTGCGTAGCTAGGTTGTCCTTAGTTACGGTAGAGGGGAGACCCTTTGTAGTGGGGTTACCCGACGGGGGTAGGGTTAGCGGTACCCGAGAGGTACGCGGTTGTCCCATACGTTTGGGAAACCGAGATTGGTTAGCCGACTTCTATGTCATGCACTTAGTGCATGAAGAAGTCATTTTGGGCATGGACTGGATGGACCGCCACCGAGCCGTCTTAGACATCAGTCGGAGGATCGTGATAGTTACCACGGAGACGGGACATGAGGTGATTTTCCGAGTTTGGGACCTCGGAAAGACCGGTACAGTCATTAGCGCGGTTCGAGCCGCAAGACTTATCGGACAGGGATGCGAGGCCTTCTGGTGTTATGCCATGAAGGAGGAGGCGGGACCGTCGCTGGAGGAGATTCCCGTAGCATGTGAGTTCGAGGATGTATTTGGAGAGCCGTCCGGATTACCACCGTAGAGGAGTGTTGATTTTGCCATTGAGTTGGAGCCCGGCACGAGGCCGATCTCCAAGGCCCCATACCGCATGGCGCCGATCGAGTTGCTAGGGCTGAAGAAGCAGCTCGAGGAGTTAGTAGAGAGGGGTTTCATACGCCCGAGCGTTTCCCCTTGGGGTGCACCGGTCCTCTTCGTCAGGAAGAAGGATGGATCTTTGAGACTTTGTATCGATTACCGGGAATTGAACAAAGTCACCATCCAGAACAAGTACCCCTTTCCGCACATTGATGATTTGCTAGACCAGTTGCAGGGAGCCTCCGTATTTTTCGCGCATCGACTTGAGGTCAGGATACCACCAGCTGAGGGTGAGGGAGGAGGACGTGCCGAAGACGGCATTCAGGACGAGATACTGCCACTATGAGTTTGTCGTGATGCCATTCGGGCTCACGAATGCACCTGCCGTCTTCATGGAGTTAATGAACGGCATATTCATCGATGTCTTGGACCAGTTTGTAGTGGTGTTTATAGATGACATCTTAGTCTACTCCCAGAATAGGGAGGAGCATGCGGGACACCTGAGGACGGTTCTTCGAGTCCTTCAGGATAAAGAGTTTTATGCAAAGCTCTCTAAGTGCAAGTTTTGGATGCCCGAGGTGGCATTTCTGGGTCACATAGTTTCCGCCGAGGGTGTCATGGTTGATCCGGCGAAGATAGAGTCCGTTTCTTCATGGCCGCCTCCTCGGACGGTCAAGGAGGTGCGTAGTTTCTTGGGCTTAGCGGGATATTACCGCCGTTTTGTTGAGGGTTTCTCCGTGATTGCACGGCCCCTTACTTCCTTGCTAAGGAAGTCTACCAGGTTCGTCTGGTCCGAGCCTTATCAGCGCAGTTTTGAGGAGCTGAAGAGGAGGTTGACCTCCGCTCTTGTGTTAGCCCAGCCTGAGGGCGTAGAGGACTTTGTTGTATATAGTGACGCCTCCAAGCAAGGCTTTGGGTGCGTTTTGATGCAAAAGGGTAGGGTTATTGCGTACGCTTCTCGGCAGTTGAAGCCGTACGAGGAGAATTATCCCACACATGATCTTGAGCTAGCGGCAGTGATTCATGCCCTGAAGATCTGGCGACACTATTTGTATGGAGCCACGTGCCAGATCTTCACAGACCATAAGAGTCTGAAGTATATATTCACTCATCGGGAGTTGAATAACCGCCAAAGGAGATGGTTAGAGCTAATTAAGGATTTTGACTTGGAGATTTTATACCACCCGGGAAGGCGAACGTGGTTGCCGATGCCCTGAGTAGGAGGACACCTCGAGAGGAGGCTATAGCTCGACTCACGATTCAGCCACAGTTACAGAGGGATTTGGCGGAGTTAGAGCTAGATATTCAGTTTCCAGACATGGTCGGCCGTCTGTCCGAGTTGGAGGTGTTACCTGATCTGTCTGGAGAGATCCGGCAGAAGCAGGAGGGTTGTCCCGTGTTGACGAGGATTCGGGACAGGATGGCCAGAGGTGAGGTACCGCAGTTTATCACAGGGGCAAATGGGTTGTTGAGACGTCAGGGATGTATTTGTGTGCCGTTAGACCCAAAGTTAAGAGAGCCGATCTTGCAGGAGGCACATTCTACTCCTTACTCGGTGCATCCAGGCACGAGTAAGATGTACCAGGATATTAGGAGATCTTATTGGTGGGGCGGGCTTAAGCCCGATGTAGCTAGATATGTGGCTAGATGCGCGACCTGCCAGCGGGTCAAGATCGAGCACCAGAGACCAGGGGGAGAGCTCCACCCACTGCCTGTGCCGCAGTGGAAGTGGGAGGACATATCCATGGATTTTGTCACCAGTTTGAGACCGAGTAGGAGCTTTGATGCGATTTGGGTGGTAGTGGATCGGCTAACGAAGACCGCACGCTTCATCCCTATTCGAGAGACGTGGCCGGTGAGTCGTCTAGCTGAGGAGTTTACTCGTCAGATTGTGAGGTTACATGGAGTCCCGAGGACTATCATCTCAGATAGGGATGGACGTTTTACTTCGAGGTTCTGGCAGCAGGTACACGCTGCCCTAGGTTCGAGCCTGCATTTCACCACCGCATATCATCCACAGACCGACGATCAGTCCGAGCGGACTATTTAGACCTTAGAGGATATGTTACGGGCATGTGTGTTGGACTGGGGGCAGGTATGGCCAGACCACCTTCCATTGGTGGAGTTCTCATATAATAACAGTTGGCACGCATCGATTGGGATGTCACCGTATGAGGCGTTGTATGGACGGAGATGTCGTACTCCCCTGTGTTGGGACGAGCCGGGCAGTTCTAGTGTTGTAGCTCCAGCCCAGATACAGGATGACATGGCTAGGGTTGCTTTGATTCGAGAGAGGATGTTGGCTGCGCAGAGCCGTCAGAGATCGTATGCAGATAGGAGGCGTAGGCCCCTAGAGTTCAGAGTAGGAGCTCAGGTCTAGTTGAGGGTATCACCGATACGGGGTGTCAGGCGTTTTGGCATTAAGGGGAAGTTAAGCCCCCGATATGTCGGTCCCTTTGAGATTTTGGAGAGAGTCGGAGAGGTGGCATATAGTTTAGCTATACCACCGAGGTTGGAGGGTATTCACCCGGTGTTCCATGTATCTCAGCTGAGAGAGTATATACATGACCCGAGACACGTCATTAGTCACGAGGACCTGGTGGTCGAGCCAGATCATACTTTCGCGGAGCATCCAATCGCGGTTTTGGAGCGTAGTAAGAGGCGACATCGGTCGAAGGAGATACCGATGTTGAGAGTACAGTGGTCGAGGCGAGGAGCCGATGAGGCCACTTGGGAGACGGAAGATAGTATCCGTAGGAACTATCCCGAGTTTTACGCAGGATTAGCCACATCTATAGGACCGTCGGGTTAGTCCCGAGATCTATCCTTGGTTATTCTTATGTGATTTGTGACGTGATGTGTTATGTGTGTTTGTGTTTGTGTATACCTTGCGAGTCTTGATGTGTCTAGGCTGATAGACTGTGGATTTGCGGGTCATAGTTACCACGTAATAGGGTTCCGAACGGTTAGCGAGGCGAGGTCGTTTGAGAGTAGCACGTTTAGCAAGTTTCGGGACGAAACTTGTTTTTAGGAGGACCTAATGTAACGCCCGGTTTCGATTCCTCCCATCTTGAGTACTTCTACCGATTATTCTAAGCTATAGTTATAATTTTTTTTCCTTTAAATGTTTTAAAATGTAAATAATTTTATTTATTTATTGATTTATTCCCGAATATTAATTTTAGAGTTGGTATATTGTGGTGAAACAATGGGACGAAGAATTTTCGTTTCGGAGATTCCGTTCCGATTGCGGAATTGAGTTAACCGTTCTAAACCTCCTTCTTTATTTCTTTTCTTTTTTTCTTTTCCCTTGTGGCTTTATCCTTCTCTTGCGCGTGCCGTCTTCCTGGGGAGAGTGAAGAGTCGCTTCCTCGTTATCCCATCCCTGCAACTACAGCCTAGGCCGGCCTTTCCCCTACCTAGCCTACGCCGACTTCTCGGAAACCCGCCCCCTGTGATGACTACCCCAGCAGCCCCACTCCGTCTCTCAATCTCTCCCACACTTCTCTCCCACACTCCTTCTCTCAATCCCTCCCTTACGCTGCTCCTTCTCCTCTCATTGTGAACCGCCGCACAACATCGCAGTCCACCGGGTTGTGCAAGAGCTGCTCGAAGCCGCCAAGGGGCTCGCCGGAAGGAGCCGCAGCCGCGCCGCAGTCCTCCGCTGAGCCACCGTGTCTCCGGCGCTGTAAGTGACGCCGACTTCTCCCTCTTTTCTTCCTTTCCTTTCTTCTGTATAACAGTCTGCCCTAATTCCGTGTAGCAATCGCCGGAGTGGGCCACCAAAGCCGGAGTCTGGGCCGCCGCTCGCCGCCGCCAGAGTCGCACCAGGAGCGCCGACCTTCTCCTCCCTCCGCCTAGCAGCCGCCACAAGCCCTTGCCCTCTTCTCCGTCTCCTGTCGATTAACAATACTGAAGAGGGTTTTGTTTTTTTTATTATTATTGTAAATGGCCCCTCTCTTTGCACCTATTTACTTTTGTGACCCCTTTTGATGTGGAATTGCAGTTTTGACCCTAAAACTTTGGAAAAAGGATATTTATACCCTGTAGTAAATTATTAATATTCTTAAACCCCAAATTTGGTTAAGCTTTGTGACCCAACTCCTTGACAAATTAATTGGTGTCTTAGATGGTTTAAAAAACCGATTGTTGGATAATTTGAAATTTGGTTTTCAATCAACTGTCCATTTTTGGTATGTCTTGCCCGGAATTGGTGTTAACAAGTTTAACCCCGGCTTTGGAAAACGGAGTTTTCATTGGAAAATCTTTTTGCGCTAAACCCTCCTTTCAAAATTAGCGTTTGAGCTAATTTCGCTTAGTTTTGTCCTTAGGTCCTGAAGCGCCCAATAGAAGCAATCGAGCTCGTTCTTGACTCCGTAGACCGTGCTTCACTTTGGATCTCGTGTAAGTACTTCTCCTTCGTTAGTTTGGTTGTGGTAGTATAACTGGTTAGAGGAACTTAGCATAACGTAGAGCAAATGCCATGTAGTGGCCATGAATCATAGGTTTTAAGGTTTGGATATTGAACTTATGGAATTATCTTATCTACGATCTTAGGATGACCTTCGGGATTTTAAAATGGACCTAGCACGCTAGAGTAGATATCATATTTATATATGTTGGAAACTAGAAGCCCGAGAACTTCTAGCTTTTTAGTTGGTTATTGATAAAGTGCCTCGCTTGGTCAGGCTTAGAGCGTTTTCCTGCGGGAATTTGAGAGTGATTTCGAGTTACCTTGAGAGAGGTAAGTCTCCGGACTTACTTAACCATATTCGCCGTATTAGATTCATTGCCTGCTTGGTGGTGTGTGTTTTATCGCTTTTGTCATAACTTATAAAACCGGATAATAGGACTACCGACCTTTATGTTATATTGGCCCAAGTGTATGATAACGGGATGTGACATCACTGCCTGGCTCCCCGTGAGAGCTAGGGGATCTCGGCGACTGGCTCGTGCTGGTTAAGTGTCACAATGTCCTTGGGAAGATACAAATGAATGAGAGCCTAATAGTTAATGTGTTAAAAGTATATACCACATGTTCTTTTTTGATATGCAGGAAGGTAAATTATGAACGGTGAATGTGTCATGGGAGGTTTTCTATCTTAGAGTATTCTTGGGATTAGGACAAGTAACTCAAAAGGATTATCCACGGTTACCGCAAGAAATATGTGTCCAAGCTTGTCGAGCTTATCGGAAAAAGAGTTGACTTCCTCGAGAAGGTTCAGGAACGTGAAAGGAAGCAAATTGCAAGAGCGTGCAACAAATGTCCGAAACTAGCATAGCGATCTCCCAATGGTGTTAAAGCTTTTTTGTTGAGAGAGTTAGTCACACTAAGATTGTCATCTTCAATAAGAATGTTCTCAATTCCCATAATGAAACTAATATGGAATTCCTAAGCGAATTGTTATATCACCCTCCAGTATACATATTTACTAGTTGTGTTCTTATGGATTTTATACTCTACTTCATTATTAGGAATAATAAAACCAAGCTCATAGTAGCCATTACCGGCATGAAATGCGTCGGTATTTAGTTTGTAAAAAGCGTTCTTTTGTTTTTCTCATTATATATTCCTTCTCTTGTGATTTTTAGATTTATTTGATACAATATTTTTATTTTTCAAAATTCTTTTCGTGGGTGAGAAAACCAAAATCCTCTTGCGATCCTTATGTAACGCCCGGTTTCGATTCCTCCCATCCTGAGTACTTCTACCGATTATTCTAAGCTATAGTTATAATTTTTTTTCCTTTAAATGTTTTAAAATGTAAATAATTTTATTTATTTATTGATTTATTCCCGAATATTAATTTTAGAGTTGGTATATTGTGGTGAAACAATGGGACGGAGAATTTTCGTTTCGGAGATTCCGTTCCGATTGCGGAATTGAGTTAACCGTTCTAAACCTCCTTCTTTATTTCTTTTCTTTTTTTCTTTTCCCTTGTGGCTTTGTCCTTCTCCTGCGCGTGCCGTCTTCTTGGGGAGAGCGAAGGGTCGCTTCCTCGTTATCCCATCCCTGCAACTGCAGCCTAGGCCGGCCTTTCCCCTACCTAGCCTACGCCGACTTCTCGGAAACCCGTCCCCTGTGATGACTACCCCAGCAGCCCCACTCCTTCTCTCAATCTCTCCCACACTTCTCTCCCACACTCCTCTCTCCCACACTCCTTCTCTCAGTCCCTCCCTTACGCTGCTCCTTCTCCTCTCGTTGTGAACCGCCGCGCAACATCGCAGTCCACCGGGTTGTGCAAGAGCTGCTCGAAGCAGCCAAGGGGCTCGCCCGAAGGAGCCGCAGCCGCGCCGTAGTCCTCCGCTGAGCCACCGTGTCTCCGGCGATGTAAGTGATGCCGACTTCTCCCTCTTTTCTTCCTTTCCTTTCTTCTGTATAACATTCCGCCCTAATTCGTGTAGCAATCGCCGGAGTGGGCCACCAAAGCCGGAGTCTGGGCCGCCGCTCGCCGCCGCCAGAGTCGCACCAGGAGCGCCGGCCTTCTCCTCCCTCCGCCTAGCAGCCGCCACCAGCCCTTGCCCTCTTCTCCGTCTCCTGTCGATTAATAATACTGAAGAGGGTTTTGTTTTTTTTATTATTATTGTAAATGGCCACTCTCTTTGCACCTATTTACTGTTGTGAGCCCTTTTGATGTGGAATTGCAGTTTTAACCCTAAAACTTTGGAAAAAGGACATTTATACCTTGCAGTAAATTATTAATATTCTTAAACCCCAAATTTGGTTAAACTTTGTGACCCAACTCCTTGACAAATTAATTGGTGTCTTAGATGGTTTAAAAATCCGATTGTTGGATAATTTGAAATTCGGTTTTCAATCAACTGTCCATTTTTGGTATGTCTTGCCCGGAATTGGTGTTAACAAGTTTAACCCCAGCTTTGGAAAACGGAGTTTTCATTGGAAAATCTTTTTGCGCTAAACCCTCCTTTCAAAATTAGCGTTTGAGCTAATTTCGCTTAGTTTTGTCCTTAGGTCCTGAAGCGCCCAATAGAAGCAATCGAACTCGTTCTTGACTCCGTAGACCGTGCTTCACTTTGGATCTCGTGTGAGTACTTCTCCTTCGTTAGTTTGGTTGTGGTAGTGTAACTGGTTAGAGGAACTTAGCATAACGTAGAGCAAATGCCATGTAGTGGCCATGAATCATAGGTTTTAAGGTTTGGATATTGAACTTATGGAATTATCTTATCTACGATCTTAGGATGACCTTCGGGATTTCAAAATGGACCTAGCACGCTAGAGTAGATATCATATTTATATATGTTGGAAACTAGAAGCCCGAGAACTTCTAACTTTTTAGTTGGTTATTGATAAAGTGCCTCGCTTGGTCAGGCTTAGAGCGTTTTCCTGCGGGAAGTTGAGAGTGATTTCGAGTTACATTGAGAGAGGTAAGTCTCCGGACTTACTTAGCCATATTCTCCGTATTAGATTCATTGCGTGCTTGGTGGTGTGTGTTTTATCGCTTTTGTCATAACTTATAAAACCGGAAAATAGGACTACCGACCTTTATGTTATATTGGCCCAAGTGTATGATAACGGGCTGTGACATCACTGTCTGGCTCCCCGTGAGAGCTAGGGGGATATCGGCGACTGGCCCGTGCTGGTTAGACGGTCGGAGGCATCCGACCGTTCTATTGCCGGAAGAAGGGACCGAGGCGAGTTTCGGAGGATTCTCGTGTCACAAAAGAAGTTGACCTAGAATGGGATACGACTTAATAAATAAAGATAATAACCGGATTGTTTGTCGAGCATGTTTATGTGATGTGATTATATATGTTTGTGTTTGTGCCTTCACCATGTCTTTAATGCTTCGAATGTAGCTAACGGTTTTAAACCGCTTGTTGTAGATGTCCCGCAGGTTAGGGACGTCGCCGAGTGAGGTGGAGGAGTGGACAGCCGAGGGTCGCCGTACATTGTAGGACGGGGGCGTTTTTTTTGGGGTTGTTGTGTCGTTACGTTACTTTATGATGGGGTTGTGGTTGTATACTTTTCGGTTATGTTTTGTGGAGTTTATGTTGTTTTGAGGACTCGGCTGAGTTTCCAAGTTGTACTCTTTACCTTTTTTGTCTTTTATACATTAAAACGTTTTCAAGTTTTAAGCCTTTATTTGTGCCATGTTGGAAAGGTCCGGTGTGTAACACCCCGAATCCGTTGGACTCGGGATGGTACGGGTTGGGACCTCACAATGGGTCCCGAACCTTAGCCTGACAACAATTTCACCGGATCTTTCAACATGGCACAAATAAAGGCAAAACCGAAATTCCTTTTAATGCAAATGATAAGAAACCCGAAGGAAAACAACAAAAGACTTCAGCCGATAAACAACGCCAAAGACCAAACACCATACACGCGGCATACTAACATAATAAACGAAGAATAAAACACAACCCGACTCCAACCAAAACCCACTCCTAAAATGTACGGAACCCCGGCTGCCCACTCTTCCGGATCTCTCGGCCGCAATCCTAACTTGCAAGGCAATCTACAACAATCGGTATAAAACCGTTAGCTAATATTCAAAGCATTAGAATCAAGGTGAAAGGCACAAACACAAGTAAATCATCATAACACACAATGTACACCAAATCACACAAGTCCGGTTTATTATCTTTTTATTATTAAGTCGTATCCCGTTCTAATTCAACTTCTTTTATGACACGAGAATCTCCCGAAACTCGCCTCGGTCCCCACTTACCGCATGGAACGGTACGGATGCCTCCGACCGTCTAACCACACGGGCTAGTCGCCAAGAACCTCCTAGCTCTACGCAAGAGCTAGGCAGTGATGTCACCGCCCGTTATCATACACTTGGGCCAAATAATATAAAGGTCGGTAGTCCTATTTCCGGTTTAGTTGTTATAAATAATAAAGAATAAACACACACCACCAAACACACATCAACGCTAATACAAGGAATACGAGCTAAGTAAGTCCGGAGACTCACCTTATCGCCACACTCAACTCACAACACTCTCGTTTTCCTTGGGAAGAAGTCCACAACCTGCTCACAAGAAGATAACTATATCAACAACTCGCTCAACTCAAGAAGTCTAAGACTTCTACACAAATGATCTACGCGAGATCATTTGACTACATTCTAGGACCGCATCCTAACATCTCTCATCCTCACATCACACTCAACACAAGCTAGAAGTCCTTAGATTTCTAGACCCTATGATCTCGTAGGATCATAACCCATAACACATACTAGGATATACATGCCTAGTGTCAACAATCTCAACGGTATCAACTTCTATGCTAGGATACGCATATTCTAGCCCATAATCTCAATAACCATATACACCAACTTTCAAACCTCACAAGCCTCCCAAGATAACATCAACACTTCAAGTCACAAGATTCACAAGATCAACCATAAAGCACAAATCCTTAACAATCCTCACAAGATAACAACCCAAATCACGCCTTAGAACAATCATAAATCCTCAAAACTCACCTAAGGTCCAAACCACTACTTGGTATTCTCACTAGGTTATGCTAGATCTAACCTAGCATGATACTAATACTAAACATAACTAAATCGAGAAAGAGAATACTCACACGACGTCAAGAGACGGAAATCGATCAACGGATGTCGACTTGGACTTGTTAGGTCTTTATCGGGACGCCTCCAAACCTAACACCAAATCTATACAAATTTAGCTTATATGCTAAATTTGAACGGAAATAATTAACATATATAAATTTAAGGAAAATCCCACTTTTAAAACCCAAGTTAAAACCGTAAATATATATTCCGGGCAAACTGTATAACATCATAAACCCAAGGTAAAACTCGTTTTCAAAGTCAACGTTAAAATTCGTTATACCCTTCTGGGGCGAAAATATGAAATCAAACTACTTGGTCGTAAACCCGAAGTTAATCCAACAAGGGCAAATCTGCACATTTCCAAAACATAGGGCCAAAAACTGTAATTATATAATTCAGCAGGGGCATAATTGTTTCAATCAGAAAGTTGGGCCAAAATTGCAAATACAAAACATAGGTGACAAATTGCAATTATACCAATATTAGTGGGCCCCGAATTAAATAACCCTAAGAGCTTCTTTCAAATCCAAGGTGAAACAGGCTGGGAGGAGACGCAACAGCGCCGGCCGCTTGGCCCCTATTGTACAGCACGTCCAAGGCGACAGCAGACACTGCGCAGGGCTCCGGCGGCGAGGGATCCAGGCGGCAGGCGAGGACGGTTCCGAAGGCGCAGACGCTGGCGTCTCTCCCGGTGGTGGGGAACACAGCTGAAGCTCCGGCGAGAAGAAGACAGGGCAAAGCTTCATTGACGGATCCGGTTCGAGGTAGGGGAAACAGGGCCGGCGTCTTCGATGGCCTCCGGCTAGGGCGAAGCGAAGGTGGCGCAAGGCGATGAAGGGAGGCTCCGGTAGGGATCTTCGATCCAACTCGGCCAAGGGTCGTTTACGAGGGCGACAGACGGATCCTGGGCGGCAACAAGAGATGGCCCAAATTTGGCTGCAATGGTTGCTCTCTGGCGGCACGGAGAACAGAGGGAAGGCCATTGGTGAGCGGAACCTAGGCGGAGGAGATCGGGGTAGCGAGTTCTAGTGGAGGGTGGTCCCTGGCTGTTCGGGCTAGGCGCAAGGGAAGAGGGACGCAGGGATAGGGACAGTGGTCCGGCGGGCTTACGCCGCTGGCTACAAACGGGTGCCTGGTGCATCAAGGGAGAGCGAGGGAGAAGCTGCAGCTTGTATTGCAGTGGGGGAAGATGGGGGTGTGGTTCAAAGAGATCAGATGAAAAGAGGGGGGAGATAGGGTAGGACAAGGCTGCACCAAGGTTAACGAGGGGCCAGGGTGGGTGAGCGAAGGGTCGGACAATGCCCATAGAGTCACAGAGGGGCGAAGAGTCAGGTTGCAGAAGGTCAGAGAGAGTGAGACGGCTCATCAGCCAAGGAGAGAGAAAATAAAATAATAACAAAAAGAAAAGGTATTGAAATAACTCGACCAAAAATCAGAACGGGATTCTCCGATCGGGAAAATATTTCCGAACTCTTCCGTAAAATAATAGTAATACGTTATCCAAAATATAAATATACTCGGAATAATTATTTTACTTCGTAAAAATACCTTTTTAAAAAAAATATTTTTAAGCTGATAAATATCGATAAAAGCCGAAAGAAAAAAATGTCGCAATCACGCCTAAAAAATTGGGCCGTTACATCAGATCCCCCTAAAAACAAGTTTCGTCTCGAAACTTGGTATGCGTCGAACTTCTCGGTCCCTAAGGCCGAGGTATGAACTCACAAACTAAGAAGGTTTCAACCTTCAAATCTATACACCAACCCTACTCAAACTACCACCATGAGATATATCAAGTCATATAGCACATTCCTGTAGAGGGCATAAACTACACATAATATCACACACACACACACCTAACTCAACCAAGAGAGGAACTAGGTCTAACCCGTCGATTCTATCGATGCTACTAACTTCGCGTATAACTCAACTAAAGATATTGTCCCCCGTCTTCCAGTTAGCCTCATCAGTTTTTCGTCTGCCACTAGACCATCATGAATGATCATCCGTCCCGAGTCATGTATGTACTTCCTTGAATGATACATATGAAACGCCGGGTGAACACCCTCCGCTCTCGGCGGCCACGCCAACCGGTAAACCATTTTCCCTACTTGCGCTTAAGATCTCTAAAAGGTCCGATATATCGGAACTCAACTTCCTTCTCGGATCTTTCTCAATGCAGCATTTCCATTGTGTTTCTCTTTGATGTCTCCATCAAAGAAGATCAAACTTCCAATTTACACCATTAGCTTTGGTTCTTGTCAAACCAAACTTTGATGTTACGTTTCCTCAATTCTTGTTGCAATTCCAAGTAACGAAGGAAGTACCTTACTTCGCACCGCTTCTACTAACGCTACCAGTATGCTATTACTTTTACATCGCTCCTCAATACCCAATCAAGACCTTGTCTCGGAGAATCACTTGTCCACTTCAAACCCATAATACCTCAAGGAAATCACAAAACAGTTGCACCAGTGGATCTCCTCTGAACTCTCAACATCTTCATGGTCTATTTTCGTCTCACTCAATAGTTCATTATCATCCGGAGTAGGTTAGTCATAGATGGTGTTACTTGGAGAATCTCTCCACAATTCCACCAATGACCAGCAAATCCAAGCAAAGTTGTAACTTCTTTCACATCCTTCGGTGGTTTCCACCCTGAGACAACTTTGCCATACAATTGATTTCTACTTAGAGAGTAGACCAAATATCTTATACAGGGCATTAGTAAGCCCATATGGAATCACTACAACTCATAGTGACTATGGTTTGTCCAGAATGCCGTATTTGCAATATCCAGTCTTAGATTCTCAATTGGTGACGATCTGACCTTGAATCATTCTTAGTAGAGACTACCGACCCTTGCAACTGGTCGAGTAGATCATCTATCCGTGGTGAGGGATACTTGTTCTTCATTGTTATCTTGTTCAACTCACGGTAATCGATGTACAGACCGAGATAACTGTCTCACTTTTTGCAAACTGGTATTCTCCATAACAACTACAAATCAAGAGTTTAAGATATATTCCAATATGAACTTCAACTCAAGAGTTCAAGATAATGTCCGGTGTTCTCTATGGCATTTCACTAATTCTAATGAAATCTTATCACTAAGTTCTTGCAATTGCTCCTTCACTTGCTTCCGCAACTCATGTCTCTGCACAAGTGTTATTTCATACGGCGCCTTAGACATCGGAATTAAATCAAGCTCGACCTTAGTGGAAAAATCCACATTCTGACGTATTGGAATCCGTGATATCTCAGGGTTCATTTTTTTTCCTCTTCCCGTCACATATCGTAATAACCGACACAAAATTGTCTTATCACTTTACAAGTGGTCATAATACAATTGATCTACCTCGATCTATTTAGGTGACGTCTTTAAGACTCGTGTATTGTTCCATCTTCAGCTATCAAGGGTCCTTCTTCTCTCGAATCCGTATTGTTCCATCTTTTTCACCTGGAAGTCATGGTCGTAATAACCTTTTAAGAACTCTTACTTATGTGTTGCCACACCCGTCCTAACTGTAGGGCATAATCACGTCTTATAACAAATCGATCTTATCTTCTTCGTTGTCCCGAACATCCCAACATATTGGGGGAGTTTTTTTGTATTCTAGCTAAGCTTGCATCATTCCTTCGATTAGGTGTAGAACTTACTTCATTTTCTTATGCAACTGTCAAACTAACCCTAGAGGCTCTAACCTCAATCTTTCATGTACTTCTTGTACATCTCAAACCGACAACAAACTTCAAAACTTCGGTCTTCTCTTACTCTTGTTGGTCACCTTAAGCATCTTTTGGTAGTCCATAAACAACTTCACCACCGTACCGGTATCCCCCCTACCAACATCACTGAAGTATCCAACTTATAACTCTAATCTTGCAACGTTGCCCCTAATCTAGGTCCTCCTTTTCGCACCATAGCCACCATGACTCTTCCATGTGAGTCTGAAACATATGAAACATCTTTTGCTTGCAAAAACATACCATTAATTTATTAGAACAAACATATCATGTGTCCCATTTACGCACAACAACAATAGAAGCCTCACTTTCCTATTGTTGCTTCTAGTTCTCTTCACCTTAATCAACATTAAAAGTTTTTATCCGTGTCATTCCCCATATGTCACTCCCATGACCTAAGAAAGTCACACAGGATCATTACAATCACTCCCCGGGAGGTCTGATACATTCACTCGCTTTGATCCCATGCAATATTACTTGATTAAGATAATTGTACTTAGTTGACATACTTCTTCACTACTTACACCGAACCACCGGAATTCCCCAAGCTCTCGTTACCGATCCTTCATTCCATTGTCTTGCCTACTATTCTAATCTACGCTCATCAATAGCCAATCCGCACATGTGCGTTCTTGGCGGTCACCAATTAACTTATAACTGACCTTCTCCAATGTCAATGGCTTACCATTCTTCTTACCCTCCATGTTACCATACTCCTAAAGGCTACCCTCTCAGGGTACTCTGGCTTAAACTTCATTAGCTCACTTACTCTACTTCCAACTCCGTTAGCTCCTTCTTCATTTCACGCTTCCTTTTGTTTATAAGATAACTATATCTTCTTGGCCTTGTTGTTTCACACGCCCCGCTTAACTGTTCTCCTGTGATATCTTGTAAATGTGTTTTCTTAACATCTCTAACGTTAGTCAGCATCCTTTCGCATTTTTCTTGGTCGGTATCTTAAGTCCTTCGATAAAAGCTCCGTGTTTCGTCTTTCGTATTCTCGGGATCATCATTTATACACACTTCCTCCATCTTGGCGTTTCTTAGCCTTATCATCATGACGGAAAATGATTGACTCACCTGGTAATTCTACCATATGAACTTCCACCATGTAGTCCTCCTCGTAACTCTCGTATTTCCAAAGAAGTCTCCCGCTTAAGTTCTCGCAAAACAGTCACTTCGTTTCCTACTCTCTCTGCACGCTTAGCTTACGGTTCTTGTCAACCTTTCACAATTGTTTGACCATTCTTTTCATCTTGACTCCCATACTTAGGAGCACCCAGAAAACTTCACGTTTTAATGAAATATCACCTATACCCTTGCTAGAATGCACTTCCTTCTCGCTTCGCATCTTTAGTTGTCCATGCGTCTTCTAGAAGAACCAAAAGTTCATCATCTCTAGTTGGTTTCGTTGTTCACTCGTTGCTTCTTTGCCACCACTCTCATGTCATAATGTTGCATCCTTACTTGTATGACTTCCTTCTCAGTTTTGCTTAAACTGACTCGAGGTTCTTTTTCACTTGTTTGTCCTTCGTTTACGCCGTCTCTAATCTTCCTCTTCGACTTTCCCTTAAAGGAGTACGAGAACTCCAAGATGTTTGCCTGAACGTAGTGCTCAACTTGATACTTGAGCATATTCATCCTCGTATGTACATTATCCTATTTCAAACAACGTCGTCCATGGGCGATGATATCATAAAATCAATTTTTCTATTAGGTCCCATAACTCAATATGTTACTACTATATATAATAAGAATACATATACGTAACTATATAAGTCCTAAGTCCATATCACTACCAATATAACACATCAGCCTTACATCCACAATATAAGGTCCCATAACATATAACCGTCCACATATATAACTATACACATATATTCAGTTCATCATGCAACTTACAATCACAAAGATACACATCAATTCCATAATACATAACTACAAGTCTCATATCCATATCTATATATACATATATATACATATCAAAATTCAATAAACTAAGCTGCCGAGATCTGCGGAAGGAGTGGTGGTCCGTACATTCTACCCCGACTCATGCATGTGATTTTGAAAACGAAAACTCAGAACCCGTGGGGTTCTATTTATTCCTTATTCGGCCTTTAGAAGATTGCGAGTGCCATTGTTGTCAACCTAGGGCTCTGATACCACTTTTGTAACACCCCGAATCCGCGGGACTCGGGATGGTACGGGTTGGGACCTCACAATGGGTCCCGACCCTTAGCCTGACAACAATTTCACCGGATCTTTCAACATGGCACAAATAAAGGCAAAACCGAAATTCCTTTTAATGCAAATGATAATAAACCCGAAGGAAAACAACAAAAGACTTCAGCCGATAAACAACACCAAAGACCAAACGCCATACACGCGGCATACTAACATAATAAACGAAGAATAAAACACAACCCGACTCCAACCAAAACCCACTCCTAAAATGTACGGAACCCCGGCTGCCCACTCTTCCGGATCTCTCGGCCGCAATCCTAACCTGCAAGGCAATCTACAACAATCGGTATAAAACCGTTAGCTAATATTCGAAGCATTAGAATCAAGGTGAAAGGCACAAACACAAGTAAATCATCATAACACACAATGTACACCAAATCACACAAGTCCGGTTTATTATCTTTTTATTATTAAGTCGTATCCCGTTCTAATTCAACTTCTTTTGTGACACGAGAATCTCCCGAAACTCGCCTCGGTCCCCACTTACCGCATGGCACGGTACGGATGCCTCCGACCGTCTAACCACACGGGCTAGTCGCCAAGAACCTCCTAGCTCTACGCAAGAGCTAGGCAGTGATGTCACCGCCCGTTATCATACACTTGGGCCAAAAAATATAAAGGTCGGTATTCCTATTTCCGGTTTAGTTGTTATAAATAATAAAGAATAAACACACACCACCAAACACACATCAACGCTAATACAAGGAATACGAGCTAAGTAAGTCCGGAGACTCACCTTATCGCCACACTCAACTCACAACACTCTCGTTTCCCTTGGGAAGAAGTCCACAACCTGCTTACAAGAAGATAACTATATCAACAACTCGCTCAACTCAAGAAGTCTAAGACTTCTACACAAATGATCTACGCGAGATCATTTGACTACATTCTAGGACAGCATCCTAGAATCTCTAATCCTCACATCACACTCAACACAAGCTAGAAGTCCTTAGACTTCTAGACCCTATGATCTCGTAGGATCATAACCCATAACACATACTAGGATATACATGTCTAGTGTCAACAATCTCAACGGTATCAACTTCTATGCTAGGATACGCATATTCTAGCCCATAATCTCAATAACCATATACACCAACTTTCAACCCTCACAAGCCTCCCAAGATAACATCAACACTTCAAGTCACAAGATTCACAAGATCAACCATAAAGCACAAATCCTTAACAATCCTCACAAGATAACAACCCAAATCACGCCTTAGAACAATCATAAATCCTCAAAACTCACCTAAGGTCCAAACCACTACTTGGTATTCTCACTAGGTTATGCTAGATCCAACCTAGCATGATACTAATACTAAACATAACTAAATCGAGAAAGAGAATACTCACACGACGTCAAGAGACGGAAATCGATCAACGGATGTCGACTTGGACTTGTTAGGTCTTTATCGGGACGCCTCCAAACCTAACACCAAATCTATACAAATTTAGCTTATACGCTAAATTTGAACGGAAATAATTAACATATATAAATTTAAGGAAAATCCCACTTTTAAAACCCAAGTTAAAACCGTAAATATATATTCCTGGCAAACTGTATAACATCATAAACCCAAGGTAAAACTCGTTTTCAAAGTCAACGTTAAAATTCGTTATACCCTTCCGGGGCGAAAATATGAAATCAAACCACTTGGTCGTAAACCCGAAGTTAATCCAACAAGGGCAAATCTGCACATTTCCAAAACATAGGGCCAAAAACTGTAATTATATAATTCAGCAGGGGCATAATTGTTTCAATCAGAAAGTTGGGCCAAAATTACAAATACAAAACATAGGTGACAAATTGCAATTATACCAATATTAGTGGGCCCCGAATTAAATAACCCTAAGAGCTTCTTTCAAATCCAAGGTGAAACAGGCTGGGAGGAGACGCAACAGCGCCGGCCGCTTGGCCCCTGTTGTACAGCGCGTCCAAGGCGGCAGCAGACACTGCGCAAGGCTCCGGCGGCGAGGGATCCAGGCGGCAAGCGAGGACGGTTCCGAAGGCGCAGACGTTGGCGTCTCTCCCGGTGGTGGGGAACACAGGTGAAGCTCCGGCGAGAAGAAGACAGGGCAAAGCTTCATTGACGGATCCGGTTCGAGGTAGGGGAAACAGGGCCGGCGTCTTCGATGGCCTCCGGCTAGGGCGAAGCAAAGGTGGCGCGAGGCGATGAAGGGAGGCTCCGGTGGGGATCTTCGATCCAACTCGGCCAAGGGTCGTTTACGAGGGCGACAGGCGGATCCTGGGCAGCAACAAGAGATGGCCCAAATCTGGCTGCAATGGTTGCTCTCTGGCGGCACGGAGAACAGAGGGAAGGCCATTGGTGAGCGGAACCTAGGCGGAGGAGATCGGGGTAGTGAGTTCTAGTGGAGGGTGGTCCCTGGCTGTTCGGGCTAGGCGCAAGGGAAGAGGGACGTAGGGATAGGGACAGTGGTCCGGCGGGCTTACTCCGCTGGCTACAAACGGGTGTCTGGTGCATCAAGGGAGAGCGAGGGAGAAGCTGCAGCTTGTATTGCAGTGGGGGAAGATGGGGGTGAGGTTCAAAGAGAAAAGATGAGAAGAGGGGGGAGATAGGGTAGGACAAGGCTGCACCAAGGTTAACGAGGGGCCAGGGTGGGTGAGCGAAGGGTCGGACAGTGCCCATAAAGTCACAAAGGGGCGAAGAGTAGGGTTGCAGAAGGTCAGAGAGAGTAAGACGGCTCATCAGCCAAGGAGAGAGAAAATAAAATAATAACAAAAAGAAAAGATATTGAAATAACTCGACCAAAAATCAAAACGGGATTCTCCGATCGGGAAAATATTTCCGAACTCTTCCGTAAAATAATAGTAATACGTTATCCAAAATATAAATATACTCGGAATAATTATTTTACTTCGTAAAAATACCTTTTTTAAAAAAAATATTTTTAAGCTAATAAATATCAATGAAAGCCGAAAGAAAAAAAAAATGTCGCAATCGCGCCTAAAAAATTGGGGCGTTACACGGTGAGATTGTTGTCAGGCTAAGGGTCGGGACCCATTGTGTGGTCTCGCCCGTAGCATCCCGATATCCCGCGGATTTGGGGTGTTACACCTTAAAGTTATCTTTTTTTAATTTTATGGGTCAAATAAACTGAACGTTGATGTTATTTTAATTTGTCACGATTTTCCGAAGAAACTTCGTTTCAAAGACGATGTTCATATCTTTTAATTTACGTAAACATGCTCCCTCCATTTCGTTAGGTTTGCAAATCTCACGCCAACAAATTAGAGTTTTGTAATCAACTTCTTTTGAAAAAGCTCTCATTGATTTGATCTAATTTCTTGTAAATACAAAAAAGTATACAAAAATGTTTTCTAAAAAATGTGTTTCTTTAATATGGAATGATTTTATTGATAACAAATCTACCTTTTTGAAAGAGATTGTATATTTTCAATTTGAATAAATTATTTCCGGATTGGCAGATCACGTGAGTAAAGATATCTTTGTTAACCTTCCGCTAACAATAAATCTATTCATCTATTTTTGAAGATCATTTTTTGTCGGCTTGTTAAAGTTGTTATGCAATCTATTTCTCGAAATTTAGGGACAAATTTAGCGGTAAGAAAGCTGTTTAATTGAAGTTATGTATTTGACTTGAATCTTCAACGATGGATTTAAGGATAAGATTACTAGAATCTAAAAAATAGAAAGGAAAAATAATGATATCATCAACGAATGCCAAGAAAGGGATGAACGAACCATTTCTAGAGATCGAAAACTGAACTTTTATGATCATTATTGCATAAGAATTGAACGTTACTAGCAAAAAACTCAGCGATAGTGTTCGACGGAAAGGGAAAGTGGATCATTTTGCCCTTAAACCTTTTGTAACGTATTTCTTATAAACTCTAAGTGCCATAAACTTATATTGTCCGTTGTAGTTTACCCACTATGGTTTAGAAAACTATGTAGTTGATAAAACACAATGAACATTTACTACTTTATTATCCCCCCTATCTTAGCCTCAAAATATTCACATACGAAATATTATTATTCATATACAAATTTTAGAAAAATTAAGTTTTTTCAAAAAAGTAAAATAAATTATAGTCCACAATCAATACAATTTGTTAATTAGATCCTAGCCGTTCAACAAAAGATTATCCAAGAGCCAAGATCTGTTTTCAAATATAGTTATTAATAGGAGCCTACTATTTAATAGGTGCAAAGTACATGCCACAAATGGACTAAACAATTTCCTACAATACATTGAAGTTTTCTATAAATTGAGTTGGGTATTCACATTTATAATGTCATTCATGAAATATCCACAATATCATAAGTTGATCTTCTTCATTGTAGTTTACCTCATTAAGGTTTTGAAAACTATCTGGTGAGGTGAAATGTAATGAAGATTGACCATTTTATGATTCTCATGTTCCATGCCTCAAAAATGATCCATATATGAAGACTCATGTTGTTGTGAATAGAATGTATTCATGACATTTTATCAATTGAATGTAAAGAGATGGGAAATTGATGAAATGTCATGAATAACGTTTTCTTGACAAGAATGTATTGAACCTATTTTTTTATTCAGTTTGTTGTATGCTACGAATGAACTCTTAATAATTATGATATTAGTTGTTTATATTGTATATGTTAATCCTATAAGTCTGTTTTTTTCTACGGAGAACGCAGAAATATAAACACGCTTACAAAAATGAGCACATATCAAAACCTAAGGTTCATATATTAATTTCTTATGTGCATATTTTAAAAATAGCTAGAATAATAGTTTACAATCAATATAGATTCTTATTTTGATCGGAACCATCCAATTAAATGTGATCTAAGTGTCACAATGTCCTTGTGAAGATACAAATTAATGAGAGCCTAATAGTTAATGTGTTAAAAGTATATACCACATGTTCTTTTTTGATATGCAGGAAGGTAAATTTTGAACGGTGAATGTGTCATGGGAGGTTTTCTATCTTAGAGTATTCTTCGAATTAGGACAAGTAACTCAAAAGGATTGTCCACGGTTACCGCAAGAAATATGTGTCCAAGCTTGTCGAGCTTATCGTCAAAAGAGTTGACTTCCTCGAGAAGGTTCAGGAACGTGAAAGGAAGCAAACTGCAAGAGCGAGCAACAAATGTCCGAAACTAGCAAGGCGATCTCCCAAGGGTGTTAAAGCTTTTTCGTTCAGATAGTTAGTCACACTAAGATTGTCATCTTCAATAATAATGTTCTCAATTCTCATAATGAAACTAATATGGAATTTCTAAGCGAATTGTTATATCACCCTGCAGTATACATATTTACTAGTTGTGTTCTTATGGATTTTATAGTCTACTTCATTATTAGGAATAAGAAAACCAAGCTCATAGTAGCCATTACCGGCATGAAATGCGTCGGTATTTAGTTTGTAAAAAGCGTTCTTTTGTTTTTCTCACTTAATATTCCTACTCTTGCGATTTTTAGATTTATTTGATACAATATTTTTATTTTTCAATATTCTTTTTGTGAGTGAGAAAACCTAAATCCTCTTGCGATCCTTAAAGTTATCTTTTTTAATTTTATGGGTCAAATAAACTGAACGTTGATGTTATTTTAATTTGTCACGATTTTCTGAAGAAACTTCGTTTCAAAGACGATGTTCATATCTTTTAATTTACGTAAACATGCTCCCTCCATTTCGTTAGGTTTACAAATCTCACGCCAACAAATTAGAGGTTTGGAATCAACTACTTATGAAAAAGCTCTCATCGATTTGATCTAATTTCTTGTAAATACAAAAAAGTATACGAAAATGTTTTCTAAAAAATGTGTTTCTTTAATATGGAATGATTTTATTCATAACAGATCTACCTTTTTGAAAGAGATTGTATATTTCCAATTTGAATAATTTATTTCCGGATTAGCAGATCACGTGAGTAAAGATATCTTTGTTAACCTTCCGCAAACAATAAATCTATTCATCTACTTTTGAAGATCATTTTTTGTCGGCTTGTCAAAGTTGTTATGCAATCTATTTCTCGAAATTTAGGGACAAATTTAGCAATAAGAAAGCTGATTTATTGAAGTTATGTATTTGACTTGAATCTTCAACAATGGATTTAAGGATAACATTACTAGAATCTAAAAAAGAGAAAGGAAAAATAATGATATCATCAACGAATCCCAAGAAAGGGATGAACGAACCATTTCTAGAGATCGAAAACTGAACTTTTATGATCATTATTGCATAAGAATTGAACGTTACTAGCAAAAAACTCAGCGATAGTGTTCGACGGAAAGGGAAAGTGGATCATTTTGCCCTTAAACCTTTTGTAACATATTTCTTAGAAACTCTAAGTGCCATAAACTTATATTGTCCGTTGTAGTTTACCCACTATGGTTTAGAAAACTATGTACTTTATGAAATACAATGAACATTTACTACTTTATTATCCCCCCTATCTTAGCCTCAATATATTCACATACAAAATATTATTATTCATATACAAATTTTAGAAAAATTAATTTTTTAAAAAAAACTAAAATAAATTATAGTTCACAATGAATACCATTTTTTAGCTAGATCCTAGCCGTTCAACAAAAGATTATCCAAGAGCCAAGATCTGTTTTCAAATATAGTTATTAATAGGAGCCTACTATTTAATAGGTGCAAAGTACATACCACAAATGGACTAAACTGTAACACCCCGAATCCGCAGGACTCGGGGCGCTACGGGTTGGGACCTCACAATGGGTCCCGACCCTTAGCCTGACAACAATTTCACCGGATCTTGCAACAAGGCACAAATAAAGGCCAAAACCGAAATACATTTTTATGCAATGTAATGAAACTCGAAAGAATGCAACAACAATTTCAACCGAGGTACAATTTAAATCAAACGCCAAACAAGCGGCACACGAAACGTAATAACCGAAAGACCAAAACACAAGACAACCCCAACTCAAAACCCTTCCTAAAATGTACGGACCCCGGCTGCCCACCCTTCCGGATCTCTCGGAGCATGTCTAACCTGCAAGGCAAACTACAACATTCGGTATAAAACCGTTAGCTCACATTCAAAGCATTACAATTCAAGGGAAAGGCACAAACACAATTAATTCAACATAGTCACACAACATACTCAAAGCACACAAATCCGGTTTATTATTTTTATGTATTAAGTCATATCCCGTTCTAGTTCAACTTCTTTTGTGACACGAGAATCCTCCGAAACTCGCCTCAGTCCCTTCTTCTGGCAATGGAACGGTCGGATGCCTCCGACCGTCTAACCAGCACGGGCCAGTCGCCGAGATCCCCCTAACTCTCACAGGGAGCCAGTGTAATATCCGGAATTTTTATTCCGTTTATTTCTGTAACAAACCCGATCTCGATCAGTTGATCCATATCCGTCTACTTAGTTAGACACATTATTATAAAATTTATCATTTTATGTAGATTTCCTTCACATAAAATGATAGAATCCTTTAAAAGTTTATCATTTTATGTAGCTTCCCCTTCACATAAAATGATAGGATCTTTATAAAAATTTATCATTTTATGTAGCTTCCCCTTCACATAAAATGATAGGATCTTTATAAAAATTTATCATTTTAGGTAGCTTAGCTTCACATAAAATAATAAGTTTAGCCCTAATTTAGAATATGACAAGGCCCGGACAAGTCTGTGACGAAGCTGTGACAAGGTCTAGACAAGTCTGTGACGAAGCTGTGACAAGGCCAGACAAGGCTGTGACGAAGCTGTGACAAGGCCAGACAAGGCTGTGACGAGTCTGTGACAAGGCCAGACAAGTCTGTGACAAGCCCAGACATGCTGTTGACAGCCCAGCGCCAGTGTGCCCAGCAGCGCCCAGCAGCGCGTGCAGCCCAGTCCGTGATCCAGACAGCAGCTCACTGTTGCGCCCTGTCTGCAGCCCAGCAGCCCACTGTTGTGTCTTGTCCGCAGCACCAGCTTCAGCCCAGCAACGGAAGGCCTCGCAAACAGCCTCAGCTTTAGCCCAGGAAGCGCCAGCCCAAGGAGAAGGCAACTGCTGAGACGCTAGAAGTTGCTGAGCTGGAATGTAACGCAGATCTACTTCACGTAACTGCCCTTAAATTACGCTAGACGTTTTCCTTCTGCACACAGCCTTCCGTCCTACATTCTGGCCACATACAGAACTCCTCCTTCGCCTCTACTCTACAGCACAACACGCAACAGATCCACACCAGCTTTCTGCACACATCCAGCCGCTTCAAGAGCCATATTCTGAGCCAAAGAGACTGATTACATCGATCAACAGCAACCTCGACTGGAGAGTTTGAAAAACGCAGCAGGTAGACTCTTCCCTTCCTTACCCTTCTACCTTCGATTAGTGCCACTGCTGGACTCACGCAACTGTCTTGTTGTGCCGGACAACCCCCGTCTTGGTCAATCCATGACAACAGTGAGGCTGGGAAGAATTCTCCAATCACCGCAGTAGTAGAGCCAAGCCGAACCCTCACTCCCCTCCTCCTGATCTGTCACGCCGAGGAAGCCAGAAGGCCATCCGGAACCGTTCGAAGGCGCCTTAGCCCAGTAGCGGTTGAAGAGGTGAGTCTTTCTGCAGTCCCAATCCTTGCCTCTAGAAGTTAGTGTATAATTTTATGTATGTATACTATTTCCGTAATGTTAGAATGATGAACTGTTGTAGTCGGACTTGAACATAGGTTAGGTAGACCTTGTGTAGCTGCTGGGTATATAGACCGAAGGATAGGAACAAAGGACTGCTGTAAGTATGAAAAACATAAATAAAAGGGCTGCTGTAATTCATTTTTTTTCCTTCAGCTTTTAGGTTACCAACAGCCCATCTTGTCGATCAATTATAAAACGTTTGGATAAAGATCCACCGTTGAATTTTGGATATGTTGTAGACGGATATATGTAGTTTAGCATATTAAAATTTGGGGAGAAATGAACGGTCGGATTGAAAGTTATGAGCTCCCGAAGTTAGGTAGTTGAGCAGTTTTGGTAAACTTGAATTTTGGCTAAGTATAGGATATTAGAGTGAAGGAACCGACTTTGTGAATTATTATAAAAATATCGGCTGAACAGTTTGGAGAAATTCTTTCTTCTAAGGTTAGATAGAACCTCATAGATGATCTAGAGATTTAATTCGGAAATTTTATAAGCTGTTAAGAATTTTATATTTAGAGCCGAAATTAAACCTTTTTCGATTCTTCCGGAAAATAGAAACATAGGAAAAATGTCAGTTTAGAACCAAATAAAATTCTAGGAGTTGGATATATTTTTAGAACTTCAAATAGGAGTTTAGACATGAATTTTAGGGTTTTCGAGGAAATCGGAACCAAGGGTAAAATGGTCATTTTACCCTAAAACTAGTACTGTAACTAGTACGTCTTAATACCTTATTTGATCTTAGAAGTTTTAGACTTCTATCTACGTAAAAGTGTGCTAATACACTTATCGCCTTTGACAGGCAACTGAGTGGTTACAGTTTACAGAGCGAGTGGTTTATAAAGAGTCGAGCGTTATAACAGGTAAGTCCTTTGGGCTTACTTAGCTGACTACTAAATATGAGTATAAATGATGATGGTGGTGTGTGATTGACATGTTAGAGAGATAGGTTGTGATATACAATTACCGACCTGTATTTTGGCCTAAGAGTAACGGGCGGTGGCATTCCGCTCAGTAGCTCGCGGGGCGCTGGGGGTTTCTTTCGGGACTAGTCCACACATGGTTTGTAGTGATGCTACCAAAGGAAGTCAGCTAGACCTACACCAGTTGGATAAGGAACGGAGGCGAGAACTAATAATAGTTCTCGTGCCACAACTTAAATTGAATAATGTGAATCACTTAAATAATAGATAATAATTGGTTGAGTGCCAGCATGATGTTTGTTTATTTTTGTTTCTGCTTGTGTTTGTGCTGTTATCATTTTGCTTATATTTGGATAGTTAGCTAACTGTTGATATGTTGTTTAGACTTGACACAGGTTAGAGCAGATGCCGAGTGATCAAGATGGTAGTGGTCAGCCGGGGTATCGTACTTTAGGACGTTTTGCAGTTTTTGCATTTGTGGGTTTTACAGTTGAACATTGTTTCCTTTCGTACTTTGTTATATTACTTTTCCGGCTGTAGTTGATCTGGTCACATTCATGCATTGTTAAAAACTATTTTATGATTTCTGGTTTTTCCTTATCTGTGCCTTGTTGTAAGATCATGTTAAGTTGTTGTCAAACTAAGGTCGGGACCCACTGTGCGGTCCTAACCAGTAACTCCCTAAGTTGTAAAATTTGGGGTGTTACAACATGGTATCAGAGCTCTAGGTTGGCAACAATGGCACTTGAAATCTTCTAAAAGGTCATATAAGTAAATAAACAGAACCCGAAAAGGGTCTGAGTTTTCCAAAGAAGATTTTGGTTTTAAAATGCATACATAGTCGGGTTGGGATAGAAAGTACGGATGACCACCACTACCTCCGCAGATCTCGGCAGCTTAGTACTTTTAGAAATGTTATGTTGACTTAGAAGCTGCTTATAAAGATATGTACAATAAATAAGTTTATGCCGAAGGTTAGTAGCATAATAATTATATTATGTCCTTAACGGAGATAACATAATGAGGTTCTCACTCCGTTGACACATCTAAGTAGATTTTGAAGGGTGTCAACATAAGGATTAGGATGCACATCTTATGTGAATTAGGGTAGGCAAACGGCGGACAACTCCTTCGAGCGTGTTGAAAAGCGTCAAGACGGAAAGCGAAGACTGAAGGATAACACCAACGAGCATGGCAAGAAGGGGATCCCGAGTCAAGTTAACAGGATCAAATGAAGATTATACATGAGAGTAGTTCCGGAAAAGCATTGGATGATCGACAATTATGCAAGTGGGGAGCAACATCACATAGATTCTTTCAAGTGTGGTGACGATATGAACAACGTGGATCCCGTCAGAAACAGTCATAGTAATGAAAGTCAAAGTAAGATATGGAACCAATCCAGACAAAAGACATTAAATTTACGCTTACCGACGGACCAAAATATGAAGGTTGTTGTTAGAAGCAGGGCGGAATATGGCCACTATTGGCAAAGTAAGTCGGCATCCTAATCAAGCGGGTCCCACCTAGACACTCATAACCTAAGAATTTAGAAGAGATATGTCGTCGAACCAACTATGAAGACTTAAAGAGCCACACAACTGAAGCTTATGGTTAGCCAGAAAGTGGAGGGTGGATTTCATAAGCATGGAGGCAGAGTGACTTTCTATAAAACAAGTGAGCTACAAGAAAGATGGTGATACAGATATCCAAATGATATAATCCTGAAAGCGGAGTCAAAAGATCACTATAAAGACAACATTATAATTTAACACTAACTAAGGAACAAGAGTGTGTGAAAATGATCTTGGCGTACCCAAGGGCCGTAATAACTTCCCTCTCTCAAAAGGGACTTAAGTTACCAACACCAACAATTCACACCGGAACCTCGCAAGCAGCTGATGACCGAGGTAAAAGGAATCGCGAAGATGTAATTACGAGCTATCATGGAAAATCTGATGAGTCCATTGACGACAGATGAATGATGCAGCTAAACTAGGGAAGAGTATAGTGACCTTATAGTGAGAAATAGGAGTGTAGATTATAGAAGAAGCTAAAGGAGTATAAACGTGGAAACTAGAGGAGATAGATTCCACCAAGTAAATCAAACTTCAAAGAGATAGAAGAAAAGTAAGTCTATGATATTGTAGAAGGTCAACTATAGACTAAATGGTAACAACGGAGCCTTTACATGTGCGGGTTAATTAGTAGTGACGGGTTGGCATATAAGAAGAATGACCACATGGTGACAAATGAATTTTATCGACATGTGGAGAAGTCCTTAAAGAGATCAAATACGACAATTGTAAAGTCAAATCGATACAAGTACAAGTAACACCGAATAAGTCAAATCAGTAAATCTAATTAAAATGGTAAAGGAAGAATTGACGGTCAAAAATGACCCCTTATATCATTAATGATATAAAGAGAATGGTTGCGAGCAGTTGTTCACTTACAGGCTAAGGAAAGGGTACAAATCATAGTTAGTACATATAAAGTCGTATTAGAAGCACGAGAGGAGTAAGAAGAAGTAGATAATTTTGATCAAATCCTACGTCAGACCAGATAGAGGTTACTTAGCATTCCACACAAATAGAGCTGCTTGAGTTGAAGAAGCAGTTAGAGGAGTTAGCAGAGAAGGGCTTTATACGCCCTAGTGTCTCTCCCTGGGGTGCACCAGTATTATTTGTGAGGAAGAAGGATGGATCGAAGAGGCTGTGTATTGATTACCGGGAGTTGAACAAGGTCACCATCAAGAATAAGTATCCACTGCCTCGCATAGATGATCTGCTGGACCAGCTGCATGGAGCGTCAGTGTTCTCGAGGATAGATTTGAGATCGGGTTATCACCAACTGAGAGTGAGAGACCAGGACATACCTAAGACGGCATTCCGGACTAGGTATGGCCACTATGAGTTTGTAGTGATGCCATTCGGGCTCACTAATGCGCCAGCAGTATTTATGGAGTTGATGAATGGGATTTTCATCGACTTCTTAGACCAGTTTGTAGTGGTCTTCATTGACGACATTCTAGTTTACTCTAGAAGTCGAGAGGAGCATGCCGGACACTTGAGGACAGTATTACAAATTCTACAGGATAGCCAGCTATATGCTAAGCTATCCAAGTGTGAGTTCTGGATGTCAGAGGTGGCATTCCTTGGCCATGTAGTGACTGCTGAGGGGATTAAGGTCGACCCGGCGAAGATTGAGTCAGTGTCTTCTTGGCAACCTCCGAAGAATGTGAAGGAGGTTCGCAGTTTCCTTGGATTAGCAGGTTATTACCGTCGGTTTGTGGAAGGGTTTTCCCTGATCGCCCGACCACTTACTTCTCTCCTAAGGAAGACTACTCGGTTCGTCTGGTCTGAGCCGTGTCAGCAGAGTTTTGAGGAGCTGAAGAGGAGATTGACGTCTGCTCCGATCTTAGCACAGCCTGAGGGTACAGAGGACTTTATAGTGTACAGTGACGCATCCAAGCTGGGCTTGGGGTCTGTCTAGATGCAGAAGGGTAAGGTCATAGCATATGCGTCTCGACAGCTGAAGACGTATGAAGAGAACTACCCCACTCATGACCTGGAGTTAGCAGCAGTAGTGCACGCTCTTAAGATCTGGCGTCATTATCTCTATGGAGCGACCTGTCAGATCTTCACAGAC
The DNA here is from genome assembly GCA_033239045.1 of Fagopyrum esculentum. Taxonomy (NCBI): domain Eukaryota; kingdom Viridiplantae; phylum Streptophyta; class Magnoliopsida; order Caryophyllales; family Polygonaceae; genus Fagopyrum; species Fagopyrum esculentum. The sequence continues at coordinate 96,996,993 of BSUD01000008.1, read as the reverse complement.
CATAAGAGTCTGAAGTACATATTCACTCAGCGGGAGTTGAATAACCGCCAGAGACGGTGGCTAGAGTTGATCAAGGATTTCGACCTTGAGATACTTTACCACCCCGGAAAGGCGAATGTAGTTGCTGACGCTTTGAGTCGGAAGACGCCTCAGGAGAAGGCGATAGCTCGGTTGACAGTACAGCCACAGTTACAGAGAGACTTAGCTTGGTTGGAGGTAGAGATCCAGTTCCCCGATACAGCTCATCAGTTAGCCACCTTAGAGTTACTTCCTGACCTGTTGGGAGAGATCCGACAGAAGCAGGAGACCTGTCCGATGTTGACCCGGATCCGAGACCGGATGTCACAAGATGAGGCACCTCAGTTCACTATTGGTGCCGATGGAGTGATGAGACGACAGGACCGTGTCTGTGTGCCATCAGACAGTGAGCTGAGACAGAGGATACTAGGTGAGGCTCATGCTACCCCTTACTCCGTACATCCAGGAGCGAGTAAGATGTATAAGGACGTGAGACGTTCCTTCTGGTGGGGTGGTTTGAAGCCCGATGTGGCCCGATATGTGGCCCAGTGTGCGACCTGTCAGCAGGTCAAGATTGAGCATCGTAGATCCGGAGGAGAGCTACACCCACTTCCAGTACCACATTGGAAGTGGGAAGATATATCTATGGATTTTGTTACTGGATTGAGGCCCAACAGAGGTTTTGATGCCATTTGGGTGGTGGTAGACCGCCTGACGAAGACCGCACGTTTCATTCCGATTAAGGAAACGTGGCCGGTAAACCGTCTAGCAGAGGAGTTCACCAGACACATTGTGAGACTCCATGGAGTACCGAGGACTATCGTCTCCGACAGGGATGGACGTTTTACCTCGAGGTTTTGGCAGCAGGTACATACTGCTCTGGGGACGAGTCTTCACTTTACCACTGCTTACCACCCGCAGACAGACGGTCAGTCAGAGAGGACCATCCAGACCCTAGAGTACATGTTGAGGGCATGTGTGCTAGATTGGGGACAGGTATGGCCGGATCACCTCCCACTAGTAGAGTTTTCATATAATAACAGTTGGCACGCGTCTATTGGGATGGCACCTTATGAGGCTTTGTACGGGCGGAGATGTTGTACACCGCTATGTTGGGATGAGCCTAGCAAGGCTGATGGAGTAGTACCAGATCAGATACAGGATGACATCGCCCGGATTGCCTTAGTCCGGGAGAGGATGTTAGCAGCTCAGAGTCGTCAGAAGTCCTACGCCGACAAAAGGCGTCGACCTTTGGAATTTAGAGTAGGTACACAGGTGTGGTTGAGAGTGTCACCTACGAGAGGAGTTAGACGTTTCGGCATTAAGGGGAAACTGAGTCCCCGATACGTCGGTCCATTTGAGATCTTAGAGAGAGTCGGAGAGGTTGCCTACCGACTAGCACTGCCACCGAGACTGGAAGGAGTCCACCTAGTTTTTCATGTATCTCAGCTGAGAGAGTACATACCGGATCCTAGACACGTCATCAGTCATGAGGATTTGATAGTCGAGCTAGACCACACTTTTGTGGAGTATCCAGTAGCCCTCTTAGAGCGTAGTACTAGGCGCCTGCGTTCTAAGGAGATACCGATGTTGAGGATCCAGTGGTCTAGACGAGGAGTTGATGAGGCTACCTGGGAGACAGAGGAGAGTATTAGACATAACTACCCTGAGTTCTTTGTGGAGTTAGCCGCTACCTCAGTACCGACGGGTTAGTACTGAGACAATACTTTATATGATTTCTGTGATTATATGTTTAAATGATTGTTTATGTTTATGTGCTTAATGGCGTGAGTAGTTTGCATGCTAGAATATAACTCTTGAGGGGAAATGTTTGGGTAGATACCTTATTCTAAGTTTCGGGACGAAACTTATTTTAAGGGGGTACTGATGTAATATCCGGAATTTTTATTCCGTTTATTTCTGTAACAAACCCGATCTCGATCAGTTGATCCATATCCGTCTACTTAGTTAGACACATTATTATAAAATTTATCATTTTATGTAGATTTCCTTCACATAAAATGATAGAATCCTTTAAAAGTTTATCATTTTATGTAGCTTCCCCTTCACATAAAATGATAGGATCTTTATAAAAATTTATCATTTTATGTAGCTTCCCCTTCACATAAAATGATAGGATCTTTATAAAAATTTATCATTTTAGGTAGCTTAGCTTCACATAAAATAATAAGTTTAGCCCTAATTTAGAATATGACAAGGCCCGGACAAGTCTGTGACGAAGCTGTGACAAGGTCTAGACAAGTCTGTGACGAAGCTGTGACAAGGCCAGACAAGGCTGTGACGAAGCTGTGACAAGGCCAGACAAGGCTGTGACGAGTCTGTGACAAGGCCAGACAAGTCTGTGACAAGCCCAGACATGCTGTTGACAGCCCAGCGCCAGTGTGCCCAGCAGCGCCCAGCAGCGCGTGCAGCCCAGTCCGTGATCCAGACAGCAGCTCACTGTTGCGCCCTGTCTGCAGCCCAGCAGCCCACTGTTGTGTCTTGTCCGCAGCACCAGCTTCAGCCCAGCAACGGAAGGCCTCGCAAACAGCCCCAGCTTTAGCCCAGGAAGCGCCAGCCCAAGGAGAAGGCAACTGCTGAGACGCTAGAAGTTGCTGAGCTGGAATGTAACGCAGATCTACTTCACGTAACTGCCCTTAAATTACGCTAGACGTTTTCCTTCTGCACACAGCCTTCCGTCCTACATTCTGGCCACATACAGAACTCCTCCTTCGCCTCTACTCTACAGCACAACACGCAACAGATCCACACCAGCTTTCTGCACACATCCAGCCGCTTCAAGAGCCATATTCTGAGCCAAAGAGACTGATTACATCGATCAACAGCAACCTCGACTGGAGAGTTTGAAAAACGCAGCAGGTAGACTCTTCCCTTCCTTACCCTTCTACCTTCGATTAGTGCCACTGCTGGACTCACGCAACTGTCTTGTTGTGCCGGACAACCCCCGTCTTGGTCAATCCATGACAACAGTGAGGCTGGGAAGAATTCTCCAATCACCGCAGCAGTAGAGCCAAGCCGAACCCTCACTCCCCTCCTCCTGATCTGTCACGCCGAGGAAGCCAGAAGGCCATCCGGAACCGTTCGAAGGCGCCTCAGCCCAGTAGCGGTTGAAGAGGTGAGTCTTTCTGCAGTCCCAATCCTTGCCTCTAGAAGTTAGTGTATAATTTTATGTATGTATACTATTTCCGTAATGTTAGAATGATGAACTGCTGTAGTCGGACTTGAACATAGGTTAGGTAGACCTTGTGTAGCTGCTGGGTATATAGACCGAAGGATAGGAACAAAGGACTGCTGTAAGTATGAAAAACAGAAATAAAAGGGCTGCTGTAATTCATTTTTTTTCCTTCAGCTTTTAGGTTACCAACTGCCCATCTTGTCGATCAATTATAAAACGTTTGGATAAAGATCCACCATTGAATTTTGGATATGTTGTAGACGGATATATGTAGTTTAGCATATTAAAATTTTGGGAGAAATGAACGGTCGGATTGAAAGTTATGAGCTCCCGAAGTTAGGTAGTTGAGCAGTTTTGGTAAACTTGAATTTTGGCTAAGTATAGGATATTAGAGTGAAGGAACCGACTTTGTGAATTATTATAAAAATATCGGCTGAACAGTTTGGAGAAATTCTTTCTTCTAAGGTTAGATAGAACCTCATAGATGATCTAGAGATTTAATTCGGAAATTTTATAAGCTGTTAAGAATTTTATATTTAGAGCCGAAATTAAACCTTTTTCGATTCTTCCGGAAAATAGAAACATAGGAAAAATGTCAGTTTAGAACCAAATAAAATTCTAGGAGTTGGATATATTTTTAGAACTTCAAATAGGAGTTTAGACATGAATTTTAGGGTTTTCGAGGAAATCGGAACCAAGGGTAAAATGGTCATTTTACCCTAAAACTAGTACTGTAACTAGTACGTCTTAATACCTTATTTGATCTTAGAAGTTTTAGACTTCTATCTACGTAAAAGTGTGCTAATACACTTATCGCCTTTGACAGGCAACTGAGTGGTTACAGTTTACAGAGCGAGTGGTTTATAAAGAGTCGAGCGTTATAACAGGTAAGTCCTTTGGGCTTACTTAGCTGACTACTAAATATGAGTATAAATGATGATGGTGGTGTGTGATTGACATGTTAGAGAGATAGGTTGTGATATACAATTACCGACCTGTATTTTGGCCTAAGAGTAACGGGCGGTGGCATTCCACTCAGTAGCTCGCGGGGCGCTGGGGGTTTCTTTCGGGACTAGTCCACACATGGTTTGTAGTGATGCTACCAAAGGAAGTCAGCTAGACCTACACCAGTTGGATAAGGAACGGAGGCGAGAACTAATAATAGTTCTCGTGCCACAACTTAAATTGAATAATGTGAATCACTTAAATAATAGATAATAATTGGTTGAGTGCCAGCATGATGTTTGTTTATTTTTGTTTCTGCTTGTGTTTGTGCTATTATCATTTTGCTTATATTTGGATAGTTAGCTAACTGTTGATATGTTGTTTAGACTTGACACAGGTTAGAGCAGATGCCGAGTGATCAAGATGGTAGTGGTCAGCCGGGGTGTCGTACTTTAGGACGTTTTGCAGTTTTTGCATTTGTGGGTTTTACAGTTGAACATTGTTTCCTTTCGTACTTTGTTATATTACTTTTCCGGCTGTAGTTGATCTGGTCACATTCATGCATTGTTAAAAACTATTTTATGATTTCTGGTTTTTCCTTATCTGTGCCTTGTTGTAAGATCATGTTAAGTTGTTGTCAAACTAAGGTCGGGACCCACTGTGCGGTCCTAACCAGTAACTCCCTAAGTTGTAAAATTTGGGGTGTTACAGCCAGGCAGTGATGTCACCGCCCGTTATCATACACTTGGGCCAAATAATATAAAGGTCGGTAATCCTATTTCCGATTTAGTTGTTATAAACAATAAAATAATAAACACACACCACCCAACACACAGTAATGCTAATACAAAGAATACGAGCTAAGTAAGTCCGGAGACTTACCTTGTCACCACACTCAACTCACAACACTCTCGCTTCCTTAGGGGGGAGTTCACATCCTGCTCACAAGAAGATAACTATATCAACAACTCGCTCAACTCCAGAAGTCTAAGACTTCTACACAAATGATCTACTCGAGATCATTTGACTCTCATTCTAGGACCGCATCCTAGAATCTCTCATGCTCACATCTTACTCAACACAAGCTAGAAGTCCTTAGACTTCTAGACCCTATGATCTCGCAGGATCATAACCCATAGCCCATACTAGGATAACAAACTCCTAATCCCAACAAACTCAATGTTAACAATATCATGTTAGGCTACGCGTATCCTAGCCCATAAACTCAACAATCATATACTCCAATTCTCAAACCTCACAAGATAACATCAACACCTCAAGTCTTACAATAATCATAAATCCTCAAAACTCACCTAATGTCCAACCACTACTTGGTATTCACTCTAAGTTATGCTAGATTATCCAACCTAGCATGATACTAATACTAGAGATAACAAGATCAAGGAAGGAGATACTCACACGAGGTCAAAGGCGGAAGATGAGCTACGAATGTCGAGAATGGATTTGTTGGCCTTTATCGGGGCGCTTCCGAACCTAACACCAAACTAAACAAATTTAGTGTAACGCTAAATTTGAACGGAATACTTATCATATATAAATATAAGGAAAGGTAAATAAGGTGGCCACACTTTGCAATTAAGTAAAACTCAAGGCCAGATTTCCAAATAGAAAATAGGGTTTCATATAACCCGTAGGATGAAGCCAGCGGTGAGGAGCAGGGTAGTTCAGGCGGCGGTTTGGCCAGGGCGCGCTCCGCCAGCGAGGAGACGGCAGGGCTGCGGTGAGGCTCCTCCGGCAAGCTTGACGGCAACAAGAGGGTGGCCTTCCTTCACTGGCGAGTTGCGCAGAGACGACGAAACATCGAGGAGGCGGTCTCTTCTGCGCCGGAATGGGAAGTCGAGGGCGGCGGGTCAAGGGGATCCTGGTGCTCAAGACTCTCTTCCGGCGTTTCTCTTGGCAGATCGAAGGCGGCAGCGGCTTGCAGCTGGGCAGGCGGCGGCAAGAGCATACCTCCCCCTCTGATTTCAGTTTCTAGCAGCAGGAGTTCTTTGCGGTGCTTCTCGCCGGCGGCTCGAATGCGGGACGGAGGCGGAGAGGGGTGAAAACAGAGGGAAGAGGTGAAGGGAGATAGGTGGAGGCACTGTTGCTGCTGTGTCGAATCGAGATGGAGAAGGGTAGAGGTATTGTACTGAGGTGGAGGAAGTTTAGGGTCCAGGGGATATGAAGCAACATCTGTTTGGCATGGAATATGACAGCCCAGGAGAGGTTTGATGGTTGTTCATCTGGTGGTTGCTCATAGGTGGTTGTAAAGGGAGAGTTGGGGAGTGTTTGCTGCCAAGACCAGTGGGGAGAAGGGGATGGAGATGAATACAAAGGGAGATGGCGTGAGAGAGGGAAATCATTAGAGGGGGAGCAACGAGGGGTTGATTTGCTGCAATTGCTTCTCACCAGCCAAAAAAAAAGAAAGGACAATCCAGAAGAAGACAAACAAAAGAAATAAAATAAATAAATATAATAAAATAAAGTAAAATAAAAAGAAGCTAGTCTCGATACCAAAATGCTCGGAACGGAATTTTCGAGTCGGGAAGATTTTCCGAACTTTTCCGAAAGTAAACCAAAATATAAATATGCTCGGGAATTTAATTTTACGTTGTAAAATACTTTTAATCAAATATTTAATATAATAAAATATCGATAGAAGTCGGAGAAATAAATATCGAAAACGCGCCAAATATTTGGGGTGTTGCATCAGATCCCCATAAAAACAAGTTTCGTCCCGAAACTTGCTATGTGTCGAACTTCTCGGTCCCTAAGGCCGAGGTATGAACTCTCAAACTAGGAAGACTTAAACCTACTAATCTATACACACAAACTACTCAACTACCACCGCATGATATATCAGGTCATAAAGCACATCCCTGCACAAGGCACACACAACACATAGCATCACACATGCACATAACTCAACTAAAGGAAGGTTCAGGAACATGAAAGGAAGCAAAATGCAAGAGCGAGCAACAAATGTCCGAAATTAACATAGCGATCTCCCAAGGGTGTTAAAGCTTTTTCGTTGAGAGAGTTAGTTGCACTAAGATTGTCATCTTCAATAATAATGTTCTCAATTCCCATAGTGAAACTAATATGAAATTCCAAATAGAAAATAGGGTTTGCAAATCTCACGCCAACAAATTAGAGTTTTGTAATCAACTACTTTTATAAAAACTCTCATTGATTTGATCTAATTTCTTGTAAATACAAAAAAGTATACGAAAATGTTTTCTAAAAAATGTGTTTCTTTAATATGGAATGATTTTATTGATAACAGATCTACTTTTTTGAAAGAGATTGTATATTTCCAATTTGAATAATTTATTTCCGGATTAGCAGATCACGTGAGTAAAGATATCTTTGTTAACCTTCCACTAACAATAAATCTATTCATCTATTTTTGAAGATCATTTTTTGTCGGCTTGTCAAAGTTGTTATGCAATCTATTTCTCGAAATTTAGGGACAAATTTAGCGATAAGAAAGTTGTTTTATTGAAGTTATATATTTGACTTGAATCTTCAACAATGGATTTAAGGATAAGATTACTAGAATCTAAAAAAAAAAGAACAGAAAAATAATGATATCATCAACAAATGTCAAGAAAGGGATGAACGAACCATTTGTAGAGATCAAAAACTGAACTTTTATGATCATTATTGCATAAGAATTGAACGTTACTAGCAAAAACCTCAGCGATAGTGTTCAACGGAAAGGGAAAGTGGATCATTTTGCCCTTAAACCTTTTGTAACGTATTTCTTATAAACTCTAAGTGCCATAAACTTATATTGTTCGTTGTAGTTTACCCTCTATGGTTTAGAAAACTATGTAGTTGATGAAACACGATGAACATTTACTACTTTATTATCCCCCCTATCGTAGCCTCAAAATATTCACATACGAAATATTATTATACATATACAAATTTAAGAAAAATTAAGTTTTTAAAAAAAACTAAAATAGATTATAGTTAACAATCAATACCATTTGTTAATTAGATCCTAGCCGTTCAACAAAAGATTATCCAAGAGCCAAGATCTGTTTTCAAATATAGTTATTAATAGGAGCCTACTATTTAATAGGTGCAAAGTACATACAACAAATGGACTAAACAATTTCCTATAATACCCTTGAAGTTTTCTATAAATTGAGTTGGACATTCACATTTATAATGTCATTCATGAAATACCCACAATATCATAAGTTGATCTTCTTCATTGTAGTTTACCTCATTAAGGTTTTGAAAACTATGTGGTGAGGTGAAATGTAATGAAGAATGACCATTTTATGATTCCCATGTTCCATGCCTCAAAAATGGTCCATATATGAAGACTCATGTTGTTGTGAATAGAACGTATTCATGACATTTTATCAATTGAATATAAAGAGATGGATATTGATGAAATGTCATGAATAACGTTTTCTTTACAAGAATGTATTGAACCTATTTTTATTATTCTCTATGGAGTATGCTACGAATGAACTCTTAATGATTATGATATTAGTTGTTTATATTGTATATGTTAATCCTATAAGTCTGTTTTTTTCTACGGAGAACACAGAAATATAAACACGCTTACAAAAATGAACACATATCAAAACCTAAGGTTCATATATTAATTTCTTATGTGCATATTTTTAAAAAAGCTAGAATAATAGTTTACAATCAATATAGATTCTTATTTTGATCGGAACCATCCAATTAAATGTGATCTAAGTGTCACAATGTCCTTGGGAAGATACAAATGAATGAGAGCCTAATAATTAATGTGTTAAAAGTATATACCACATGTTCTTTTTTGATATGCAGGAAGGTAAATTATGAACGGTGAATGTGTCATGGGAGGTTTTCTATCTTAGAGTATTCTTGGGATTAGGACAAGTAACTCAAAAGGATTATCCACGGTTACCGCAAGAAATATGTGTCCAAGCTTGTCGAGCTTATCGGAAAAAGAGTTGACTTCCTCGAGAAGGTTCAGGAACGTGAAAGGAAGCAAATTGCAAGAGCGAGCAACAAATGTCCGAAACTAGCATAGCGATCTCCCAAGGGTGTTAAAGCTTTTTTGTTGAGAGAGTTAGTCACACTAAGATTGTCATCTTCAATAATATTATTCTCAATTCCCATAATGAAACTAATATGGAATTCCTAAGCGAATTGTTAAATCACCCTCCAGTATACATATTTACTAGTTGTGTTCTTATGGATTTTATACTCTACTTCATTATTAGGAATAATAAGACCAAGCTCATAGTAGCCATTACCGGCATGAAATGCGTCGGTATTTAGTTTGTAAAAAGCGTTCTTTTGTTTTTCTCATTTAATATTCCTTCTCTTGCGATTTTTAGATTTATTTGATACAATATTTTTATTTTTCAAAATTCATTTCGTGGGTGAGAAAATCAAAATCCTCTTGCGATCCTTAAAGTTATCTTTTTTAATTTTATGGGTCAAATAAACTGAACGTTGATGTTATTTTAATTTGTCACGATTTTCCGAAGAAACTTCGTTTCAAAGACGATGTTCATATCTTTTAATTTACGTAAACATGCTCCCTCCATTTCGTTAGGTTTGCAAATCTCACGCCAACAAATTAGAGTTTTGTAATCAACTACTTTTGAAAAAGCTCTCATTAATTTGATCTAATTTCTTGTAAATACAAAAAAGTATACGAAAATGTTTTCTAAAAAATGTGTTTCTTTAATATGGAATGATTTTATTGATAACAGATCTACTTTTTTTAAAGAGATTGTATATTTCCAATTTGAATAATTTATTTCCGGATTAGCAGATCATGTGAGTAAAGATATCTTTGTTAACCTTCCGCTAACAATAAATCTATTAATCTATTTTTGAAGATCATTTTTTGTCGGCTTGTCAAAGTTGTTATGCAATCTATTTCTCGAAATTTAGGGACAAATTTAGCGATAAGAAAGCTGTTTTATTGAAGTTATGTATTTGACTTGAATCTTCAACAATGGATTTAAGGATAACATTACTAGAATCTAAAAAAGAGAAAGGAAAAATAATGATATCATCAACGAATGCCAAGAAAGGGATGAACGAACCATTTCTAGAAATCGAAAACTGAACTTTTATGATCATTATTGCATAAGAATTGAACGTTACTAGCAAAAAAACTCAGCGATAGTGTTCGACGGAAAGGGAAAGTGGATCATTTTGCCCTTAAACCTTTTGTAACGTATTTCTTATAAACTCTAAGTGCCATAAACTTATATTGTCCGTTGTAGTTTACCCACTATGGTTTAGAAAACTATGTACTTGATGAAATACAATGAACATTTACTACTTTATTATCCCCCCTATCTTAGCCTCAAAATATTCACATACGAAATATTATTATTCATATACAAATTTTAGAAAAATTAATTTTTTTAAAAAAACTAAAATAAATTATAGTTCACAATGAATACCATTTGTTAATTAGATCCTAGCCGTTCAATAAAAGATTATCCAAGAGCCAAGATTTGTTTTCAAATATAGTTATTAATAGGAGCCTACTATTTAATAGGTGCAAAGTACATACACAAATGGACTAAACAATTTCCTACAATACCCTTAAAGTTTTCTATAAATTGAGTTGGACATTCACATTTATAATGTCATTCATGAAATACCCACAATATCATAAGTTGATCTTCTTCATTGTAGTTTACCTCATTAAGGTTTTGAAAACTATGTGGTGAGGTGAAATGTAATGAAGAATGACCATTTTATGATTCCCATGTTCCTTGCCTAAAAAATGGTCCATATATGAAGACTCATGTTGTTGTAAATAGAACGTATTCATGACATTTTATCAATTGAATGTAAAGAGATGGAAATTGATGAAATGTCATGAATAACGTTTTCTTTACAAGAATGTATTGAACCTTTTTTTTTTATTCTCTTTGGAGTATGCTACGAATGAACTCTTAATGATTATGATATTAGTTGTTTATATTGTATATGTTAATCCTATAAGTCTGTTTTTTTCTACGGAGAACACAGAAATATAAACACGCTTACAAAAATGAACACATATCAAAACCTAAGGTTCATATATTAATTTCTTATGTGCATATTTTAAAAAAAGCTAGAATAATAGTTTACAATCAATATAGATTCTTATTTTGATCGGAACTATCCAATTAAATGTGATCTAAGTGTCACGATGTCCTTGGAAAGATACAAATGAATGAGAGCCTAATAATTAATGTGTGCAAAGTATGTACAACATGTCCTTTTTTGATATGCACGAAGGTAAATTATGAACAGTGAATGTGTCATGAGAGGTTTTCTATCTTAGAGTATTCTTAGGATTAGGAAAAGTAACTCAAAAGGATTATCCACGGTTACCGCAAGAAATATGTGTCAAAGCTTGTCGAGCTTATCGGAAAAAGAGTTGACTTCCTCGAGAATGTTCAGGAACGTGAAAGGAAGCAAAATGCAAGACCGAGCAACAAATGTCCGAAATTAACATAGCGATCTCCCAAGGGTGTTAAAGCTTTTTCGTTGAGAGAGTTAGTCACACTAAGATTGTCATCTTCAATAATAATTGTAACGCCCCAAAATTTTGGCGCGTTTTCAATATTTAATTTTCTAGCGGTTATCGATATTTTGATATCTTAAGTATGTTTTATGAATATTTTACGTCGTAAAATTTGATTTTACGAGTATACTTTTATAGTAATATTTTAACGGTATTTTAATTATTATTGGAATCTCGCAATATTATTTACAAGAATTGTTTCTATATCGCAAAGTATATGTTTTGCGATTTTATTTACTTATAAATTCGATCCACGCATATTTCCGTATCTTTATTCGGAAAAGTTTGGAAAAGAGTTTCCGATCCAAAAATCCCGTCCCGAATGTTGAAGACGAGTCTAGCATTTTATTAATTTGTTTTTTTTTCTCCTTTCCTTTTTCTCTCTTTCTTTTTCTATTCCTCTCTCTCCCTGGCAGATGAGCAGCCCTCTCCCCGACATTGTCGTGTTCTCTTGAGTCTGCACAGCCCGACCTCTCGATCTCAAGGCGGTCGACCCCTCGCTCCCTGCCGCCTGCAACCGGCCCTTCGTTTCCCCTTTGTCTCCTTCTGCATCCCCAGCCCCAACCTCTCATTTCTCTCCTCATTCCCCATTCTCGTCCTCCTTTTTTTGTCACGCTGGAAAAGGGGTCGCAGCCCTGTCGACGCCGGGATGCAAGCACAGCCTTCGTCCATTAGATCTCCACCGGGAAGTTTGGCAATTCTTCTGAACCTCGCACCCTGTATTCTCGCTCCTGATTTGTGTTTCATCCTTTAATTGGTGTTGTAAATTGTTGCTGTTAATTGCTACTGTCAACTGCTGCTGTTGTCGCGAGAAAATGAAGACATTCAACCCTGCTGCCGTCAGGAACGACGCCGGAGGAGCTGTCTTGTGATGCGCTGCCGGAGCCAACCTTGGCCGAAGCCACACAACCAGGAGAGCCTCCTCTGTCCTGCCGCCTGAGATGTCCCCTGTTGCGTTCATCCTTCATCGGCCGCCTTCAAGAGTGGCTTCAGAAAACCCGCCTTGTCGTCCAGCCTTCTCCTTCGTATGAGACTGGAGCGCCGGAGGAGAACACAGCGCCACCCAGACAGCCACCTCGCCGCCGGAGCCCATGCGTAACACTGCTCGCCGCCGCATCTCAGTTCCCCTTCTTCTGCGTGCTTTCCAAGTGTGAAGAGAAACCCTAATGCCATAATTACAATCGAGCCCCTCTGCTTTTGGTTTGTTATAGATTGTGCCCATATTTTAAAATTGCAGTTTGGATCCACATTTCTGAAAGTTGCAGATTTGCCCTCCGCTGAAACAATTACAAAAGTGGACCAAAGTTTTAATCATGGAAAATAACCCAAGCTTTATGATATTGTCATATTTGCCCAGAAAATGTTTTTACGAGTGTTAATCTTGGATTTTATATACGAGTTTGATCTTATATTTATTTATACTACCTATTGTGTCCCTGTTGGTTTATTTATGGAATTTGGCCCAAATATTTAATTACGTATTATGACCCATATTTTTTGAATGATATTATTTGCCCCGGAAAATAGGTTAGCGGTTTTTAACCTTGGATTTTAGTTACAGGGGATATTCTTATAATTGTTTATATTGTATAAATTGCCCGGAAAGTATTTTCAAGATTTTAAACTCGGTTTTGAACTACGGGGGTTATTCTTATAGTTTATATATACTATGTAGTATGTCCAAATTTAGCGTTATGCTAAATTTGTATAGCTTTGGTGATAGGTCCGGAAACGCCCCGATAAAGGCGAACGATCTCAAACTCGACATCCGTGGATCGACTTCCGTCTTTTGACATCGTGCGAGTATTCTTTTCCTCGACCTAGTTATGTTTAGTAGTAGTATCATGCTAGGTTGGATCTAGCATAACTTAGAGTGAATGCCAAGTAGTGGCCTTGAACCGTGTATAGTTGTTGGATAGTTTATGAGTTTTTGTCGAGTTATGTTTGGTACGATCTTAGGACGATCTTCGAGATTAGGAGTTGGACCTAGCATGCTAGGGTGTGATGACCTCATATAGGTTATGGGAGACTAGAAGCCCGAGGCTTCTACTTATCGGTTAGTTATTGATTATCGTGTCTTGTCTTGAACAGGCTTTGGTTATATTCTTTCGGAGAGTGTTATCGTTTTCGGTTAGCATTGAGACGAAGTAAGTCCTCGGACTTACTTAGCCGCTTTTATGCCTTATTTGGATATATATGGTGGTGTGTGTTTACCGCTTTTAAGCATGAAAATGGATTAGGATTTACTTGACCTTATTTATTGGCCCATCGTTACTACTATTATTATTATCGGGCGGTGACATCACCGCTCAGTTTCCCGAGGGAGACTGGGGGATCTCTGCGACCAGGCCATACACGGTATACGGACGGGCTTCTTCATCACTCCCTCAGGGTATACGGGTTGGGCGCCGCCACACTCCTGTTGGTTACACGGGGACAGAGGCGAGAGTTATAAGACTCTCGTGTCACACTTGAACGAATGAATTAGATATGGAATAACCTAAAAAGATAATAAGTAACGGATGTGTATGTTTATAATCATGTTGTGTGTTTGTGTTCCTATGTGTGTTTGTGCCATATTATTCTTATAATGCCTAGAATGTGAGCTAACGGTTTTATACCGATTGTTGTAGTTGATGTGCAGGATAGAATGTGGCCGAGTGATCCGGAGGAGTGGGCAGCCGGGGTTCCGTACATCTTAGGTTGTTTTGGGTTTTGGAGTCCTTGTGTTGTTGTTATTGTATATTATGTTGATGTTGTTGTAAGGACGGCTGAAGTCTTTCCTTTCTTTTATTTTTCGGGTTTCATAACATTGCGTAAAAATGTATTTCGGTTTTGGCCTTTATTTGTGTCTTGTTGCAAGATCCGGTGAAATTGTTGTCAGGCTAAGGGTCGGGACCCATTGTGAGGTCTCCGCCCGTAGCATCCCGAGTCCCGCGGATTTGGGGTGTTACAAAAGTGGTATCAGAGCCCTATGTTGACAACAATGGCACTCGCAATCTTCTAAAGGCCGAATAAAAATAAACAGAACCCTTGAGGGTTCTGAGTTTTAAAGAAATGAATTTAATATCATAAATGTTATTCTTACGAGTATAATTATATATTTGATACGTATACATTTATTTTTTGGAAAAGTTTAACTAAATTTCCCGATCCAAAAATACTTTCCTTTTCTTTTTCTCTTTTCTCTTTTTTTTTTTCGGGCCAGCTAATTGGTTGCCTCTCCCGGCCTGTTGGCCTCCCTCTTGGCAGCCTAGGTTGTACAGTTGTACTCCTTCACTCCCATCTGCAGCAATCTCCGCTCATTCTCTCTGTTTCCCCTGGATCTCCATCTACAGCCACCGGAACTCGAATCCTCTCTCACAAGAAGCCCTCCACCATCTCCCCTTCTTTGTTTGTTGCAGCATCACACCTCCTTCCCATCCCTTCTACTCACCACACAACGGCCATCTCTTTCCTCTGTTCCCTTCTGCACCAACAACGGCAACCTTTCTCCCTCAAGCTTCCGCAGCACTTCACTCGAGCCCTCCATTTCTCGAGCCCCTGTCAAACCGCCGAGAAGAGACTGCAACCACCGGAACATTGAACGGCATCCACCACCGGCGTCGCCTTCGCCCTGCCTCGCCTGCTACTAGGGAGCCCCTTCGCCGCCGGTATCCCCTGATGTTCTCCTCGCAGCCACCATCCATCGGGTATATAGAAAAACCTTATGCCCTAATTAAATCGAGCCCCCTCAGTTTAAGTGTAATTACGGAAAAGAACCCATATTTTGGTATTGCAGTTTTGGCCCAATTTTCGGGATATTAACATTATGCCCCTATTTGTATATTTATATGAAAGAGAAAATTGCCTAAACAGTAATTCTTTTGGGCTAACTAAACTTTAGTGTCTCATCGTTTAAACTATCAGAACAATACCTCAACTATTGACCTCGACCAAAGATTAATACTTAGGATACTGTTCATCAATAACTTAACAGGTCTGTGTGAAATTTCAAAGGCAAAAATTGTTCAATCTCACGTAAACCCTTAGCCCAAATTTCCTCATTCCTTTCTCCCTTTTCTCTCTCAAATCTCGATAACACTTAAACAAATTGAAGGCTTCATTCAGCATAACCTTCTCGTCCATACAAGGATTTTGATACCCTTATTCGCGATTATAGGAATTGGGTTTGCTCTATTTCAGTGGATTCTCGTTGCTAGGGTTAAAGTCTCTCCTGGTAATCATAATGGCTATACTGAGAGTTTGATTGACGATGAAGAGGAGAATGCTAATGAAGATAACGTTGTTGCATGCTAAATGTGCCAAGATTCAAAATGCCATTGATGTCGGTAACTACACTTCATCTTCCCCCCTTTGCTTTCTTCCTCGTGTTTCATATTTGTTTATTCTTTTTATTTTCCACACTTCTTTTGTGCTCATATTGTAGTTCTAGTTGAAGAACCATGAGATGAATTTGAGTTTGAAAATGATTGGATCTGATCACAAGACACACAAGCTATGAATTTTGTTGCAAATCAAAATGCATACTGTTTGGGGTAGATTGTTCAGGGGACTGGATGTGCAGAGCTTTGGGAGCCGAGTCATGTAATTGGTATGTGGAATTCCAACGGTTGACTTCCTCTGTATCTTCCTGTTTAAAATTTACTTTTCCTTTTGTGCAGATACACAGAACTAAGAGCGACGGGAAAAAATCTCCATAGTTGTTGAGTTCAAAGTTGCAGGGAAAGGCAATGGGTGTAGGAAATCTCACATATGAAGAATGTCGAAAGAGGAGATTGGAAGAGAAAAAGAAGCGCTTTGAAGTAACTCAATCTCGTTCATCTCTCACGTTCTCTCTCCCACTTAGCTCCCAATACTCCTCTAACAAGGAAATACAAAAATCTCCTGTATTTCCTTGTATATCAACGTGAACAGTTGATTCAAGTCTCATTTGTTTCTGTTAATCTCTTAGGTACGACCTAGTTCCTATTCACTGAGTGCAAGTACTTCATGGCAGTATTTGGTGTCATAATTTTCCTTTTTTTGGCTTTGTCAAGGGCTTCAACATGGAAAGCGAGCCTTGCATTTACAACATAGGGAGTATGTGCAAGCCAGCGTTAATCTTTGGTCAGAAGATGAGATTGAATGAAGGCTTTCATTTGTTCGAGTGTTATCGAGATTTGAGAGAGAAAGGGGAGAAAGAAATGAGGAAATTTGGGGCTTAGGGTTTATGTGGGATTAGACAATTTTGCCCCTAAAATTTCACATAGATATGTTAAGTTAACGGATGAACAGTAACCTAGGTATTAATCTTTGGTCTGGGTCAGTAGTTTAGGTATCGTTCTAATAGTAATCTTTGGTCGGGATCAGTAGTTGAGGTACCGTTCTGATAGTTTAAACGATGGGATACTAAAGTTTAGTCAGCCCAAAAGACGGGGTAGTGTTTAGACAATTTTCTCTTAAAGGAAACTAGTATAGTACCCGTGCCAAGGCACGGTTATAATTTTAAATTTTAATAGATAAAAATATAAAATATATAAGTTATAAAACACTTTCGATGTATGATAATGATTTTATTTAATTATCTCGAAGAGAAAATAAAATAAAATTTTTACTATCAAATTAATAATAATTTTAGATAAACGTAAAAATAGACTATGTTATGTGATATTATAATCCTATTTCTTGTCACTTATAAAATATAAAAGTGTGAAAATAAGTTGATATCAATTAACTATTTCGAAAGATGACAAAATTGAAATGTAAATGTTAAAATAGGAAATTTAAATTGAAATGTAAATGTTAAAATAGGTAATTTTTAATAGTTCAAGTATAAAAATAATTTCAGGTTATTTTAAATATGACCTATAAAGAACAACAAATATGTAACACTAATATTATTATAATGTATATATTTGTTGATTTAGTGAGTACTTACTATTTATGAAAAAAATAATAATATAGTTATAAGGTAAAGTTAGAATAGAAAATTATCTAATCATTTTATAAATAAATTTGAAAAGATTTTAAAGATATCTTTAAAATTTGTGATAAGATTAAAAAATGAAAACAATGTATTTACTATCTATATAATTAATTTTGTATTTATTAATTAAATAGTAAAATTATAAAATGAAATATTTGTAAAAATGATATGTACCACGAAGTTAATATATGAATGACACGTGGTGTGAATGTCTTCCGCTTTAATATAAGCAAATAGATATAGATACGGTTTTTAATAAAATTAAAATACATTAACATATATACGTATATTAAAATAGTATGTTTAAATATAGATAAATATATGTATAATTATATATATAAAGTTATTTTGATATAAGTTTTATTATATAATAATTATTTCATTAGTACAATTTGAAGTATGTTTAGTATATATAGATATATATAAAGACATGTTTGGTAAGTAGATAAATATAACTTCTATAATAGGATGATTAAAATATAGTAACTATATATATATATATATATATATATATATATATAATTTAAAGAAACTAAAACTCTAAAAAAATGACACATGGAATATTATGGAAGAGTCACATTGAAGTAAATGTTTTGGCTTTAATATAATATATAGATATAGACTAAAATATTATATTTAAAAAAATAAGAAAATAAAATCTATTATTTACACCTTTTTTATTTAAAAAAATATATTAATTGATAGAAATTTAATAAAAAAATAATCTCTTTAATTTTTTAATAAAATTAAAATACATTAGCATCTATACATAAAATAAAAAAGTATGTTTAGTATAGATAAATATATGTATAACTATATATATAAAGTTAGTTTGGTATAATTTTTACCATAGAATAATAAATCTATTAGTATAATTTTAACTATGTTTATGTATATGTGTAGATATATAAAAAGACATGTATGGTAAGTAGATAAATATAACTTCTATTATAGGATAATTATACTATTACATTATTGACTAATTTAAATATGGTAAATATATATATATATATATATATATATATATATATATATATATATATATATATATATATATATTATTTTTTAAAAAAACAATCAAAATTTTAAAAAAATGACATGTGTCATAAAATAAGCTAGGATGAACCACGTTGAAGGAAATGCTTTTGCTTTAATATATGTATATAGATGCCTCAAGGTTATATTTACAGGATATAGCCCAATTTTGTGAATTTGCAAAATTTTCGTCTGTTGGATTAATTATAGAATATGGCCAAATTTATATTTACTTTAAATGACCCACATTTATGAAATTACATAAATTGTCAAGAAAATGTAATCATGGATTTTGACCGAAGTTTTATTACAAGTTTTATCCTAAATTTATATATGTTATATATTATGCCCAAATTTAGTGTATAAAGCTAAATTTGTTTAGTTTTGGTATTATGTTCAGAAACGCCTTCGGGAAAAGCCTAACAAGCCGAAGTTCAACAACCGTCGATCGACTTTCATCCAAGACGGCCTACATCTCGTCTCACAAGTCATCTCATCCCGTCTAGGATGTCGTCTTGTATGATTTTATGCTCCTTTGTAACTTGGTTCTTGGCTTGCATCCAAGGTGGTTCCTTAGCTTCTTGATCAGTCGATCCTCAGTCACATATAATGTTGAATTGTTACAATTGACTTCAATGAAGATTGAGCTCTCATACTTGGGTTTGGCGTATGGATTGAAAACGCCTCAAAGTAGGTCCTAAACGCCTGAAATGTGAAACAATCGGAAGTAGATACTAAAAACACAGTATGAATGCATTTTGAGTTATAAGAACATATATCTTGCCAAAAAAGGTGAAATACACATAAACTAAAAGGTAAAAAAATATGTATGTTTCGATGCTATCAAACACCGTGCTTTAAATCACTCAAGTCATGCTCATCATTAACAATATGATCATCATCAACATCTAGGACATGTTCATTCGCACAAATAACTTCATTAGCATCAATCAAAGCAAGTGTTAATGTCCCTTAACAACTAGATGATCAACATTTCATTCATAAACTCATCACAACTAGAATGCATAGGATCAGTCAAATGTATATAGGCTAATAGTTGATGAAATGACATGAATAACATTTTCTTGATAATGGTATATTCAAACTTTTTTGGTTATCATATTTGTAGCATTTTATCAATTGATTATGAACTTTTTACTATTGAGTTTTCCCTTATGTGCATATATATCACTTTAGTATAAAATTGTGTTTGTCATGGTATTATCCCCGATCTAAAGTTAGATCCATTGGATACCGTAAAGATATTAATTTTTATTTATAATTAGAGAATTCACTGTAGATCAGTGAGTCTCGGTAACCCTTAATCAATCTGAAATGTGAAATATATGTAGTTTGTACCGTGTATTAAATCCCAAAGATGTATGTATATGTTTCTTAAAGAAGTCATATAAATATTACCAAATTTACAAAATATTCACTTATGAAATTCTACTATTCATATACAAATTTACTAAATATCTATTACAAAGGTTAAATAAACTATAGTTTACAATCAATATTTGTTAATTAGATTAACCGTGTAACCAAAGATGATCCAAGGGTCAAGATATGTTTTCAAATATACATGTGAATAAGAGTCTAATAACTAATGTGTGTAAAGTATGTCATACCAAAAAAAATGTGTGTAAAGTATGTACTACAAATGGACTAGACCATTTCCTATCATACCCTTGAAGTTTTCTACAAATTGAGTTAGACATTCACATTTATAATGGCTTTCATGTAATACCGACATAGCATAACTTGACCTTCTTCATTGTAGTTTACCTATTATGATTTTGAAAACTATGAAATGAGATGAAATGTAAAAGGACGACCATTTTATGATCCCACATTTCAAACTTGAAAAATTATTCATCTATGAAGAGTTATGTTATTGTAAGTAGAATGTATTTATGACATTTTATCAATTGAATGTATAAAGACAAAAAGTTGATGAAATATCATAAATAACGTTTTCTTTATATGCATATATTCAATCTATTTTTTCGATCGTATTGCTAGTATATTATGAATTGAATCTTAGCTCTCTTTTCTTAGTGTTATTTTCCTAATTATTCAAATTAGTTCATAATAAAATTGTGCTTGTCACGATACTACCTTAGTCTAAAATTAGATTTGTTAAAAATCGTAAGGATATTATTTGTCTGTACAATTAGAGTGTTGTTTGTAGATTAGTGAGTCTTAGTAACACTTAATCATTCTAAAATATGAACATACAATTAGTTTATAGTGATTATGTAAATTTTATATGCATGTTTTTTCTACACAATTCACATAAATATCAGCATGTTTACAAAAAGTTCACATGTAAATTACTAATATTCATGTATAAATTTTCCAAGTATCTAGTACAAAATAACAACTAAAATAAAGTATTTTACTGTCAATATAGTTTCTTAATGATATTAACCGTTCAATGAAATGTGATATAAGAGTCGTGTGTTAGTAAAGATGCATATGAATGAGAGCCTATTAATTAATGTGTGCAAGAAGTATACCACAAATAGACTAAATATTTTTACTGTAGCACCTTTAGGGTTGATTTGGAAGCGCTAAGAATCATCTCCGGTAACGGAATGATTCCGAATCAATAAAAATTATGCTTGTTTAGAGGTCTTTTAACACATGAAAATAATCTCATCATTTTCATTTCCTTTCTTTACCCTTATCCAATTTCATTCTATCTATTTCACCGTTTTAAACAAACAAACACTTAATGTTTTTTCCAATAAATTGAATTGTTTATTCACATTTCATAATGTCTTTCATATTATACCTAAGTAACATACGTTTATCTTGTTAATTGTAGTTTGTCCCATTATGGTTTTTGAAACACGATCAACATTAACCATTTTGAAGTGATAGCCAAAGTACATGCCTTCAAATTTGGGGAACAATTCAGGTAGGAATGATACTACATTGCAGCATAACGGAGTAATATGAGTTGTTAATGAGATTGACGACGTAGCGGCAAAAATCTCTAATAGTCACCACAACTACACACTTTGCATGCGTAGTTGATAGGTCATCAACTAGCATATGAAGTGTGTAGTTGAAATCCATGAAAAAACTTAAAAAAAACAATATCAATTACGCATGGTTGAGGACCCTATCAACTACGCACGCGATTCAGGTGTAACACCCCGATTCCGCGAGACTCGGGATGTTACGGGCGAGACCTCACAATGGGTCCCGACCCTTAGCCTGACAACAATTTCACCGGACCTTTCCAACAAGGAACAAATAAAGGCAAATACTTAAAGCGTTTTACAATGTATGCGAAGGAAACTAAAAGATAAGGTACAACGTGGAAATTCAGCCGAGTCCTCAAAACGACACTACTCCAAACATAAACCAAAACCGTACAACATACAACCATAACCCGCAACAACAAAATACATAAACGTCCCCGTCCTATAATGTACGAAGACCCCGGTTGTCCACTCCTCTACCTCACTCGGCGACATTCCTAACCTATAAGGCATCTACACAATCGGTTTAAAACCGTTAGCTCATATTCGAAGCATTAGAATCAATGGGAAAGGCACATACACAAGTAAATTATCATAAGCACACAACATACTTAAAAGCACACCAATCCGGTTTATTATCTTTATCATTATTAAGTCGTATCCCGTTCTCATTCAGCTTAGGTTTGTGACACGAGACCACCGTGGTCCCGCCTCGGTCCCTACTTACCGGAAAGGAATGATACTGATGCATCCGACCGTCTACCCGCACGGGCTAGTCGCTGAGAACCTCCTAGACTCTCGCAAGAGCTAGGCAAATGATGTCACCGCCCGTTATCATATACTTGGGCCAAAATAATATAAGGTCGGTGGTCCTATTACTGGTTCAGTTGTTTATAACATAAACAGTAACATACACATACACCACCAAACGCACATCAATGCTAATACGTAAAATACGAGCTAAGTAAGTCCGGAGACTTACCTCGTCACCACACTCAACTAACAACACTCTCGCTTCCTTAGGAAGGAAGCCCACAACCTGCTCACAAAAAGGTACGTATCAACATATGCTCACGCTCAAGAAGTCTTAGACATCATTCTAGTGATCTAAGCAAGATCACCTAACACTCATGCTAGGAAATGCATCCTAGGATCCAAGATACTCACCACACTTTCATCACATGATAGCAACTCAAAACAACTTATAACCTCAATGAACATAACCTCAGTCAAGAAGGAACAAGCTAGCCTAGAAGGTCCATCATGCTCAACATACTCCAAGCCATCAACTACAAGGAGTCTTAAGGGCTCCTAGGTTCTCAACTACTAGGTTGCATTCACAACTACCCTAGGTCCATCCTAGGCATGATACTAACATGAAACAACTACAAAACTAAGGAAGGAACGAAGAAGAAGGGAGAAGAAGAGCCTACTGTTGAAGAAACGCAGCCGCGGAAACAAAAGGTGCGACTGCGTGCTGAAGGTCACGGCCCCCGCGTCGCCAGGAGCCGCCCCCGCGGTGCCTGGAAATCCTGACGATGCCCCCGCGGCGCTGCTCACCGCCCCTGCGGTTGGATAAGTTCCGCCCCTGCGGCGCCTGATGTCGCTCCTGCGGAAGAACTCCAGAAATAGCGATTTCTTCGATCTTCGATTTTACAATTGAGCTTCTATGGCTTCCTTTTGTGGCTGGGTCTTCTCCAAACTTCATCCACAACATCCAAGATCTTTTCCACGGCCTAAACTAGCTAGGAAGACATTCATGCAAAGGAAACAAGATGAACTCTCTTCTAAAGCTTCAACCATGGCAATGGAAAAGGAGAGAAGAAGAAGAAGAAGAAGAAGAAGAAGAAGAAGAAGCTATGCAGTACGGAAGAAGACGGTAGGGAGGAGGAAAGGCTTACCAAACCGAATCCGAAGCTCCTCCACTGCAGGCCACACCCAAGAGATCCCAAAGAGGAGATGGTGCAGAAGAGAGCACAAAGGAAGGAAGAGGAAAGAAACCAACGTGAATGGAAAAATAGTGAAGTAAGAGGGAAAGACAAAGGCTGCACAAGGTGGGGAGAACCAAGGGTCAGCTGCACCTTATCTCCTTTGTGCTAGAGAACGAGGGGTCCAAAAGGCAAAGGTGAGATAACGAAAGGTCGGAACGAGATTTGAAATAAAACCCGACGCTATGCACTTCGTGCCTGTGGGAAAACTGAGGCACGACCGCATGAAGCTCGATAACTCGCTCACAATCCGGAATAAAAATTCCGGATGTTACAACTAATCCCCTAAAACAAGTTTCGTCCCGAAACTTGCTAAACACAACACTCCCGGGTGACTAACTCGGTAATTACTCAAACCGTAACGTTCCAACACTCTACTCGATAACCATCACACACTCATGTACCCGCGTCAAGACCTCGCAAGGCCTACACACATACTCGCATGAACCGCATATCGCATAATAAGTAAAAATCTAACCTGTCATACAACACATTCCCGCTCGGGGCACAAAACACGTAAATTCGCACATGCGCGTAACATCTAACCCATCTGCCAATTTGACGTAACTAGATCATCGTAAAGACTCCGACAAAGATACTATACCACGTCCTCCCGGTAGCCTCATCGGCTCTTCGTCTATCACTAGATCATCCTAACTAGTAGCATATCTCGGGCCATACATGTATTCCATCGATCATCACACCTGAAACCCGGTGAACATTCTCCACTTTCGGTGGCCATGCCAACTAGTAAACCACTTACCAACTCGCGCCAAGATCTCCAAAAAGGTTCAATATACTGGAACTCAACTCCCTTCTAAAGACCAACCCGTATGACGCCTCACGTCCGTGATACTCTTAACTCGAATCGTCTCATATCCGAACCCAAAAGGTGTGTACCTCTTTTCTGTACATACTTCCTCGTGACTTAGCTTGTCTAGCATCCACCTTTGGACCACTGCTACTCGAGCGAGGTCGTCCCATATCTGCTCAAGGCTATACTTACATATACTTACCAATTTCCAACATCATAAGGTATTACGCTTCCGTCCATAAATTGCCCCGAAAAAGGGCATCACAACGGTACATCTCAACTGTCATAACGAAAACTCGACCCAAGGAAGGTTTCAGGTCTACCTTTACCCCCTACCTCGCACACATGCCCTCTGCATGGCATCCATTGGTCACCAAAGTCCTCTCTACCTGACCAATTATCCAAGGGTGGAACTGTCATGAAAGACATATGGTCTCTTACGCGGCACGATTCCGCCGCCCAACCGTCCCAAGATGAATCTTCGATCTCGAACCGAGATCACGATACTCGGTATCCCAAATCATCTTGTTATCACTTAGAGGACTCCACACTAGCCGACACATCGACCATGTTTCCCAATAGGTGTATAAACACGTTGTCTCCGTCGGTCAGTCCATACAACCCAAACTCGTCACTATTGTCACATGGTTTCAAACCGGTAAAACTTTATGGAGGTATCTTACCACTCCCACTGCATAATTCGCGGTAGATGAAGTCTTCTTTCTTGTCTTATGGTGCTCAACTTGACCTGACGACGGTTTACATAAAGACTATGTACTTAGCCACCTCGGCCTTAAGCCCGTCTCACTAATGTGAACATCCTAACCCGGATACCCCTTGTCAACGCCATGATCTTAACAAAGCATCAACCCATAAAGGTAACTATGGGATCTCTCCTCGGATCTTTCTCAAAGCCATTCAAAGACCATCTACAACCAAAGTTCTTAATAATCCCTAACCATCGCCTCTACCGGGTACTCAACTCTTGCTGAGTGAGTATACATACACGTATCATACTCTTATTGTTTATACATGCCTGGCATGTTACTCCGTAACCAAAGCGACATCACCATAAGCACGTGCCCTAAAGCGGCCAACTTTCGACCCTTAGTCGGTCCTTCTTCTTACATACCCACAATCGTCCTCATACACACAAAACCTCTCTTGTCACTTCATACGCATCCCAAGCCCCGCTTGGCTGTATTCAATATGTCATACAGTCCCCATAACTCAAAGTTTATGCCACAACAAATGGACTAGAGGTCACTCAACTCTTCCGCTCCTATTTAAGCTCCATGGACATGTCTCGGTCCTTATGATTTAAGTGACTTCCTCAGAAAGGAAGAAAGTGTCAAACCTCCCGCAACACAGCGTTTATGGCCCACCAACTTATAAGTTGCATATCTCCTCCACATACCTCAGAGGTATTACCGAAACTATCATCTCATTCTCATTTGATCAACTGGATATTCTCAACACCGTTACGCCTCTTAGGAGGTCACCTCGGACGTCCTATCCCGTTTAGATACCTCTGCTGATCTTCTTATCCTGCATAACCGGTATCCTTGTCCTCCCATGTCAAGCTCGTTCCTCTCAATTTTGAGAGTACAACAAGGCATCGTCAAATCCGACCATAAGAATCATTCGTGCAACTCATGCATCATAACTGTCCTTACAATCCTTAGGTTAGGGTTCACTTTGGAACCGCCTGAAACAACCCAAATTGCGCGAATTCATTGTAACTCGATTCCGAAAATCGATGGATACTCATCTGTGTAAACTTCAACTCATCAATCGCACTTGTGATCTCAAATGGCTTCACTACACTTGTAGTAACCATATCGGCCCTAAATGCTGCCTTACGAGGGTCCTTTCTTCTCTCCATCCAAATCTGATGACATCTCAACTCCAAGTCGATCTAATCAGACGTCGCAATCGCATGCAACTAGTCTTAACGAGACATCCAATACAAAGAGGATACCCTTACTCGTCGTTCACCATACACATCTCTTGGAAATCAAAGTACAACTTCCCAACTCGTATCATTCCTCAAATCTCATACCAGAATGCTCTGAAGGAAAGACTAGAAGAATTCTCTATTCCTACCACGGAACTTCTGACTCATGATCCCTCAAGTACCAACACCTTAAGCTTAAAGCTTACAACGCTATTGTAGCTTCGGTCCTTCGTTTCACACCGTAGCCTCCATGGCTCCTTTGGCTGAGTCTAACAACCTTGATTCATCTCTTGTTCATGTCAACATATCATTTGTTCCTTAAGAACGAAATACCATGCATCTCCTTTCCATATCTTCCCATTTACTTAAAGCAACTCGGGAAACTCCACTTTCCTCCTGATCCACTACGTCCTTATATGCTTAACCTTTAAGGTTCCGAACCGCTCCATTCCTCTATATGCCATACTCGAGACCTGTTGATAGCATGAATTATAGTCTATATTTTGGGACTTGTTTAGACGTTTTATCTTCAATAATCTGCATGTTTGCATGTATATTATGTGATTATATTGTCGTTTCATCTACCTTTGCCGGAATCGAGGTCTACACCAAGTTCCGTTGTAATCGTAGGTAAAATGGCACATTTTGGACTAAAATGGAGCTAAAGGAGTGAAGGAGTCATTGGAGCTACATTCAGGAGCTTAAGGAAGAATCCAAGAAGCATGGAAATGGATTAAAAATTTACTTTGGACCAGATTTGAGAGATTTCACATTCAGTTTAGAGCCACCTCGGTCAGCTACAGTACCATCTCGACCGAGGTGATCCAGAGGAGCGTCCCGACCGAGGCGAACACCTTGGACGCGGCGAGATATATTTTATTCTTGGCTGAGATCTTTTATTTTTGGAAGGAAGGATCTTATATTTTTAGGCTGGATTTCTGAAAGGAATATCATATAATTTGGGGATTTATTTATGAGAGATAGATATAATTTATTAGGAAAATATCTTTTCAAGATATTTTATCTTTGGAGGGTAGTTTTCCTATATAAAGGGTTGGATTTTCCACAAATCAAAACCGGCGCATCACCGGAAAATACATGCTTAGAGCATCCAGCAGTTAGGAAGGATTTTTGAAAGATTGAAGGAAGGAAGTTGATAGCTTTTATAGCTTTTGTGAAGGGTTTTGTAAGATTCTCTTAGATTCCCTTCTTGTTGATTGTCTTGTTGGATTGTGATCCAAGGAACGCTTGTTTGTTTGATAATTGATTCAGTTATTGAAGCCTTGTTCTTAAGGTTTTTGTGTTCAATTATTCACTTTCTTCCCTTATATTTGATTATTGCTTTCATGATGATGATTGGCTAATTTCTTTGTGTGATTCTAGGGTGATTGGCTGAAGGTTGTGGGAAAAACAATGATAGAATAATCTTAAATTCCAGTAGGACCCTGAAAGCTCGAGTCTTTATCCTTAACCCTAGAACATCTCGCTCAGTCGATGAACATCTCGGCCGGGATGGAATTTGTCTGACCGAGGTGACCTTTCTGATCCGAAACTGAGAGTTAAATGTTAGAGTTTGCCAAATCCTATTCTTATTACACATTTCCAGGTTCAGTGCAAGCTTAGGATGAGACTTACCCGGTAATTCCTTTGTTTGTTTACCCATGATCATAAGCGTAGGTAATAAAGGTTTATCCTTTATTGGGGTTTGAGTGTGCTTTCAACCCATCTTTGAGAGTTAGCATGAGACTTACCCGGTAAAGGTTGATAACATTCCCTTAGGTGGTGTGTTGGTTTGAGGTTATAGTTCTTTTCCTTAATTCCTTGAGACTTACCCGGTAATAGGAGTTTTGGTTTGGGATTAGTGAGTAGTGAGACTTACCCGGTGATCTATTTCACTTTAGAAACACCTTCCCTTTGCAAAAATCTCAACTTTGTCCGCTTATCTTGAGATCTTGAGTTGGAACCACAACTAGATGCTTTAATCCCTAGAATTGCATATTTCCTTAATTGACTTTTTATCATCTTTGATTGTTTAATCGCTTTTGTGGTTAGTAATTATATAGATTGCCTATACTTGCTTAGGTTTCACCTAAGTCCCTGAGATCGACACCCCGGAATTTCTTGCTTTTTACGACGACTGACCCGTACACTGCGGGTTCGCATCCTTGTTTTAAGCTTACGTCTTGGTTATAAATTTAAAGCTTGCACACACCATTTGGAGCGAACAAGTTTTTGGCGCCGTTGCCGGGGACTTGGTCTAGACCGAGCCGGTTGCGGTGATCTTTCGGGGCGCTTGCCCCTGTTTCTACTAACCACTCTACTTGAGTGACTTTCGCAGATTCTTTTTCTTAGATTTAGGCGAAGAAACCGCGCTGGGAAGGAAATCGTTCCTTACGATCCCGAACCAAATAAGACATACAAAAGACGCTTGAAAGAAGCGAAGATGGCCAACCAAGACGATCGCGATCTTGAGGCCGAATTGAAGGAGGCGTTGGAACAACTACGCCTCAGTAAAGAAGAACTGCGACTGGGAAGGGAAGAAAATCGCGCAAGGACTGAGGCGATCGAAGCAGATATGGCAGCTTTATGGGACCAATATCTACCTCGACCGAATCCAGATCCTCGACCGAGGCCAGACCCAGATTCAGCTCCTCGACTGAGGCAGGACCCAGCTCCAACTGCCCCGGCCGAGATACTTCCACCTCAGATACCAGTCCGAGATGCTCTTTTTGCAGGTATTCCACAGACCCTAGGGCAAAGGATGGACCCCAATCAGCAACTGAGGCGTCCAGGAGTCAACCTAGGTGATCCAGCGGACCATGATTATGAGCTTCGACCGCAAGTTCTTTCCATAATTCGCCAATGCCAGTTTGGAGGGCTAGAGAGGGAATCTCCGCATCAACATCTACAAAACTATGAGATCTTGATGGAGACCTTGAGACCTTCAAGGCTGGAAAACAACAATTACAAGCTAAGGCCTTTCTATTTCTCTTTGAAAGACAGGGCGCTTACTTGGTATCAATCTCTTCCCCCCGGAAAAATCAGCACTTGGGAGGAGATGACTACGGAGTTCTTGACTAAATTCTTTCCCCACTCTAAAACCGCTGAAATGAGAGGGAAGATTAATGCATTCATCATGAAGGACAAGGAGAGCCTGTCCAAGTCATGGGAGAGATTTAAAGACATTCTTTTGGATTGCCCGCATCATGGGATTCCAAAGATAGAGTTGTTGGAGATATACTTCAAGGGACTGGACGGAAACACCCAGTTCAACCTTCAACTACTATCCGCCGGCACGTTCATGGACATGCCGATTGACGAAGCTTGGGAGTTCATAGAGAAGCAAGCTTTGCACATGGAGAAATACTCCCACCAAGGAGCTGAAGGTGGAGTTAAAAGAGTCAACTTTCAAGAGGCTCCACCTAACAATGATCAACTCACTTCTTTGAAGAATGATGTTAAGCAATTGAAAGATCTTTTGGTTACTCAAACCAAGAAAGAAGATGAAGGATATCAAGGCTCGAGGAACAATAATGGGTACCGGAACAACAACAATTCCCGGAACAACAACTACAACAACAATTGAGGATCCAACAACAATAATTGGAGGGCAAACAACCAAAATTCGGGTAACCCTTAATCTAACTCCAATTCGAATGACTCCTCTAATCCTTTCCTCTCTTCTTCTTCTTCTTCTTCTTCTTCTTCTTCTTCTTCTACTCCATTGAAGAGCCAGGAGCAAGGATCAAGTTCTTCCCAGCCGGAAAAGAAAGATGCGGTGTTGGAGGCCATCTTGATCAAGCTCAACTCTATGGAGACATCCATGACTTCATTTTCGAACGCACAAAAAGCCTTAGAACAACAATTCTTTAACAAGGCAAATGAAGCGCCAAGAGATCCAGGGAAGCTTCCAGCAAGGACGGAAAGCAACCCTAAGGGACAGATCATGGCAATAACGACGAGAAGTGGACTGAAGACTGCAGATCCAGTGCCTCAGTCGATGCCAGTTCAGACGAAGACCACCTCGGTCTAGGCATAGTCAAAGAACACTTCGGCCGAGGTGCCAACCGAGGTGGAACCACAGAAAGCGGAGGAGAAATCTGAAGTTTATGTTCCACCTCCTGCATATAAACCACCACTTCCATTCCCCCAGTCAAGGGCCAGAGCACATCTAGACAAGCACTTTGGTAAGTTCCTTGACTTGATGAATAAGCTACACATTAATATCCCTTTCCTTGATGCCATTCTAGGGATGCCCGCCTATGGGAAATTCTGGAAAGAAATTCTATCAAGGAAGAGAAAGTTGGAAGACTTTGGTGAAGTAAGGATGACATCTAAATCCTCGGAGCTCATTCAAATCATGAAGGAGAAGATGCCACCCAAGTTGAGAGATCCCGGCTCATTTTGCATTCCCATTCAAGTTGGGGATGTCACTTGTGAAGCCTTGTGTGATCTAGGAGCCAGCGTGAGCATCATTCCGCTGGAGCGATGTGTGAAGATCGGACTTGGAGAGCCCAAGCCGGTGAAGATACGGTTATACATGGCGGACCGCTCCATTATCCATCCCGTGGGCATTTTGGAAGACGTTCCGGTTAAGTTAGGTAACTTCTATTTACCTATAGACTTTTTTGTACTTGACATTCCCGCAGATTATCCCGTTCCTATCATTCTCGGGAGACCATTTCTAGCAACTTTGCGTTGCAATGTGGATTGTAAGAACGCCAAGTTAAAATTCAACATTGGCGGAGATGAAGTGGAATTTGCATTACTTGCGGCAATGAAGGGAGAGCAGCTAGGAGATGATATCTTCAACATCTATGATGAAGAAGAATCAAGAGAATTGGTGAGCTCTATCCTTATTAAAGATCCACTTGAAAAGGTTATTAGTTTTAGCTTAATGGAGGAAGGTATAGATGCTTCTTGTGATGCAAATATACGGAGCTTAAAGGCGCTGGAAGAAGATCCAGGAGCTAAAATTGAAAAGCTAATCCAGGAGAAGAAGATCTCCAGTTTTGGTTCCAGTTGCAGTACCTCGACCGAGGCACTCTCTGGACCAAGCGAGGTGTTCTTGACTGAAGAACATCTCGGTCACCCTCTCTGGACCTCGACCGAGGTCGAAAGCGAGATGATGTCAATTGAGAATAACAAACTTCTTACTCTCTTTTCTGACATTCATCCTCAGTTGGTGGAACATTCTCTCCACCAAATTTCTGATAATAAAGGACCTTGGTATGCTGACATTGTTAATTATCTTGTTTGCCAGGAAATACCACCCGGATTGACGTACGCTCAAAGGAAGAAATTCTTCAAGGATGTACGCCATTACTACTGGGATGAACCGCTACTATTCAAGAGAGGTCCAGATGGGATGCTTCGAAGATGCATTCCGGAAGATGAAGTTACTAGTGTCATACGACATTGTCACTCACTTCCTTGTGGAGGGCATGCTAGCGCTCACAAGACGTGCGCCAAGTTCTTTAACAGGACTATCTTTCCATGTTTTGGGACTCCACGCATCATCATCAGCGATGGAGGGACACATTTCATCAACCGGAAGTTCAAAGCACTTTTATCGAAGTATGGGGTAACCCACAAGTTGAGATTTGGGGAGAAGCAAGTGGAAGCTTCAAGGTCAATGGTCATAGACTTAAGAAATACAAACCGGAAGTCCCGGTTGAGGAGGTTACACCACTTTACCTTGTTTGAGGATACCGTACGGTCCAGCTAGCGACCTTAAATCAAGCGCTTCTTGGGAGGCAACCCAAGGTATTGCTTTCTTTTCCCTTTTTCTAGTATAGCTTTAGATAGTTTGCTTTTGCTTTGCTTGCTTTGTTTTTGGCGTCCTAGACAGACAACAGGTGACATCTAAGGAAAGAATACAACCCAGGAGCAACACTGGAAGGACAGAAGTTCAAAAATTTGAGAAGACGGAGTTTGACTGAGACACATCTCGATGCTGTCACAGCACCTCGACTGAGATGATTCTTGAGCAACCGAAGCGACTAGGGTTACTGAAGATCCACCTCGGTCCGTACCACCTCGGTCCAGTCGAGACCATCTCGACCGAGGTGACAGCAGTTCCAGAAAAGGGTATAAAAGGGAGAATGATTTCTCTCTCTTCCCTCTATCACCTTCTCGACCGCGGCGCACATCTCGTCTCGCTTCTTCGTTTTCTGATCGTTTTCGACGATTCTCGCTTCCAAACTGCAAGGAAAGGATAGAGGATCGATTTGCAAGCAACAATCTGCAATAAAAATGCACCGAATCGACCAAATCTGGGGTAAATTCGAAAAAACCCTAACTCCCTCTTCTTCCACTGATTCCATTCGATTTGGGCTTTGGTTGCCCCTGCATTGTGCTGGAAAAGAATTAAGTACCCCATAGGAACAATTGGTAGTGATATTGGGGGAAAAGAACTGGATTTTTGAGAGAAACGATCGCACAATACTTCGCCTCGGTCCAGTCGGCCTGTGCCTCGGCCGAGGTGTTCTTGAGAGTTGTCAAAGTGACCGAGGTGGTCTCACAGTGACAGAAAGAGATGAGTTCTGACAGGCAGTTAGTTTTGAGAGACAGATCTTCTCCTTCTCCTTCTTCTTCTTCACGCCGCTCTATACCGGTGATCCATGAGCGACACCAGGTAGACTATGACCGCATAGCGGCGCGTCCAGTGGTTGTACCACGGTTCCTGGACATTTCTGCATTTGATTGCCTCTATGTGGATGATGATCTGAGGCGGATGATATCTATAGTGGGGCTAGAGCAGTTACTGAGATCAGAGCTCCAGCCTATCTTGAGCTGACCTTGGAGTTTGTTAGCTCCGTCACTTACTTTCCCATTGAGCGTGCCATCAAGTACCGGTTGATGAACCGGAACTATCTAGTTCCTATGGACCACTGGAGGGATATCTTTGGCTTCCCGGCCCCTACTGTTGCTGATTTTCCTTCTCGAGCTGTAGCTCGAGAGTTCTGGGGCCAGATAGCTCATGTAGTTGAGCACGCTGATAGGTGGAGACCTGGAGACTCCAGGGAGCGGATTATCTTCCACCTAGCTTTTAGACTTGCTCACAGGATCTTTAGCGAGACTCTTCTGGCGTGTACTGAGACGCCCCAGAAGATTAGACAGGGTGAGCTGCTGAGTCTTTACTGTATGGTGACCGGCGGAGTTCCGGATTTTGGAGTGATGCTGGCCGAGGATCTCCACATGATAAAGGCGAAGGCAAAGGGGGATATCTACTGCGGAGGGATAGTGACTCACATAGCGAGTTACATGGACCTGGATCTGAGTGCGTGCACTATGGTGGCGGCTGCCAAGCCGCTCGGGCTACGGGAGATGATCACTAGGAGGATATTGGTTCCTCGTGGACTTACTACGCCATATGTGGCGATGCCCTGGGAGCAGACTGCACCCCAGGGTATTAGGTGGTCAACTCAGTTCTCTGTTTATGACCCGCACTACTGGCAGACCGTATGGATTCCGCTTATGGAGGATGCCAGAGATGTAGGAGCTCAGAGACAGGATGAGGATGATGAGGCTGAGGAGCAGGAGCAGGAGGATGAGGATGAGGATGGCGGTGCTGCCATGGACACAGGTACGGATACAGCTGGGACTAGTGTGCCGGTCGTCGATCTGGACGACGACGAGACAGAGAAGGAGCCAGCTGCAGCACCAGCACGTCCAGCCAGGCGTAGGATACGCAGACAGAGGGATCCAGTCGCTCACCGTCGGATCGATGATCTGACGGACCAGGTGATAGATTCCTACGCCGTCCTATCCTTGGACATTAAAGGGATGCAGGAGAGACAGCATTACCAGCACATGATGGCTGAGATTCAGTTTCAGCATATCATGGGCTACCCATTCGACCCATCTCAGTACCCGTACGTGCCACCACCACCACCACCGGATCGGGATTAGATGCTTGAGAGCTTGCAGGATTTTATTTATTTATTTATTATGCAGCTCAGCTTTATCCGGTGAGTACTCTGTTTTTCTTTAGACTTATTTGACCCATTGGGACAATGTGTCCCAAGTATGGGGTATGTGGATGTATTATTTGACCTATATGTATGTTTGTATGACTCGATGGATATTTATGATTTTCTTTATGCTCTATGTGTTTATCTGAGATTACATGCATGCATACAGGTTATTTGATTGAGAAAAACGTCAAAAACTGGTTTGAAAAAAAAATTTATTGACCTCGACCGAAGTGCTTCTGACCAATCGAGGTGTAGTACCTCGGTTGACTTAGAACATCTCGACCGAGGTGGTTTAACTAGAACAGTTTTCGAAATGATTTTTGTGCTTCTTATTTGGATATGACCTCAGTGATGATTTTGTTTGCTGACTGGTTTTGAAATCTGTATATGTTTGAAAGGTTTTATGATATGTTTAAGTTGCTAAATGCTTTGTTTGAAAGTTGTGGCATGTTTAATACTTTGTTTTTATCCAAATTATGTTGAATTTGAAGGTTGACACCACATGATGAGTTCTCTCACTTTCTTCCTGGGATGATTAAGGCAATTCATTCTCTTCTCTTCTTCTTCTTGATCATGCTTTAGCCCTTCATATACGTATTTGCCTCCCTTTACCTATCCGGGAATTTGGAAGCAAGCAAAAGTGAAAAGCAAGTGAAAGAAAAGTTGAGATGTTGGCTGAAAGTTAGAAAGAAACAAATAGGTTTGGGGAAGTCAATCATGATGATGAGTAACTCGGCACCATTCACATAGCCGGGTGTTTGTGTCTTGCCAAAGTCGGATTGAGCGATATTCCTAACGGGTCATGGTATGTGCATAAAGGGTTTGAGGCATCTCGAGAAATTGATGATTGCTGATTTCCTAGGCTTCGGTTATTGTGCACCTCTGTCCATGCATCCCAAAAAGTTAAGTAAAAAAAGTAAAATATGCAAAGCTTATTGGTGGAAGATGTTGAAGTTCAAAAGCAAGTAAAGTGAAGATCCTTTTCCCGGATTCTAGCACCATGTTCCTTATATACATCCCACTCTCACACGTTTCTTGACCTTCTTTTGGAAGCCCTTGAAACCTCGAGCTTGTTGATTGACTTGGTGGTTTAAACTGGATTATACATGATTAATTTCGATGATTATGATTTATTATGCATTCTATGATTTTATGCAAAGATGAACAACTTTCTTATATTTATAAAATGTTTTGATCATATTTTGATTTTAAATTCCATGAAGCATTCTCTTAGAGTGATCTATGATTGTAGCACACCATTAAAATGTTTTGAAGGACTTTTTCATTGATCTTTATGACTTATAATCCATTCTATCTTGTGCTTAAGATTTGGAACTTGCTTGGGGACAAGCAAGGGCTAAGTATGGGGTATTTTGATAGCATGAATTATAGTCTATATTTTGGGACCTGTTTAGACGTTTTATCTTCAATAATCTGCATGTTTGAATGTATATTGTGTGATTATATTGTCGTTTCATCTACCTTTGCGGGAATCGAGGTCTACACCAAGTTTCGTTGTAATCGTAGGTAAAATGGCACATTTTGGACTAAAATGGAGCTAAAGGAGCAAATGAGTCATTGGAGCTACATTCAGGAGCTTAAGGAAGAATCCAAGAAGCATGGAAATGGATTAAGGAATTACTTTGGACCAGATTTGAGAGATTTCACATTCAGTTTAGAGTCACCTCGGTCAGCTACAGTACCATCTCGACCGAGGTGATCCAGAAGAGCGTCCCGACCGAGGCGAACACCTTGGACGCGGCGAGATATATTTTATTCTTGGCTGGGATCTTTTATTTTTGGAAGGAAGGATTTTATATTTTTAGGCTGGATTTCTCGAAGGAAGATCATATATTTTGGGGATTTATTTATGAGAGATAGATATATTTTATTAGGAAAATATCTTTTCAAGATATTTTATCTTTGGAGGGTAGTTTTCCTATATAAAGGGTTGGATTTTCCACAAATCACAACCGGCGCATCACCGGAAAATACATGCTTAGAGCATCCAATAGTTAGGAAGGATTTTTGAAAGATTGAAGGAAGGAAGTTGATAGCTTTTATAGCTTTTGTGAAGGGTTTTGTAAGATTCTCTTAGATTCCCTTCTTGTTGATTGTCTTGTTGGATTGTTGTCCAAAGAACGCTTGTTTGTTTGATAATTGATTCAGTTATTGAAGTCTTGTTCTTAAGGTTTTTGTGTTCAATTATTCACTTTCTTCCCTTATATTTGATTATTGCTTTCTTGATGATGATTGGCTAATTTCTTTGTGTGATTCTAGGGTGATTGGCTGAAGGTTGTGGGAAAAACAATGATAGAATAATCTTAAATTTCAGTAGGACCCTGAAAGCTCGAGTCTTTATCCTTAACCCTAGAACATCTCGCTCAGTTGATGAACATCTCGGCCGGGGTGGAATTCGTCTGACCGAGGTGACCTTTCTGATCCGAAACTGAGAGTTAAGTGTTAGAGTTTGTCAAATCCTATTCTTATTACACCTTTCCTTGTTCAATGCAAGCTTAGGATGAGACTTACCCGGTAATTCCTTTGTTTGTTTACCCATGATCATAAGCGTAGGTAATAAAGGTTTATCCTTTATTGGGGTTTGAGTGTGCTTTCAACCCATCTTTGTGAGTTAGCCTGAGACTTACCCGGTAAAGGTTGATTTTATTCCCTTAGGTGATGTGTTGGTTTGAGGTTATAGTTCTTTTCCTTAATTCCTTGAGACTTACCCGGTAATAGGAGTTATGGTTTGGGACTAGTGAGTAGTGAGACTTACCCGGTGATCTATTCCACTTTAGAAACACCTTCCCTTTGCAAAAATCTCAGCTTTGTCCGCTTATCTTGAGATCTTGAGTTGGAACCACAACTAGATGCTTTAATCCCTAGAATTGCATATTTCCTTAATTGAATTTTTATCATCTTTGGTTGTTTAATCGCTTTTGTGGTTGAAAATTATATAGACTGCCTATACTTGCTTAGGTTTCACCTAAGTCCCTGAGATCGACACCCCATAATTTCTTGCTTTTTACTACGATTGACCCGTACACTGCGGGTTCGCATTCTTGTTTTAAGCTTACGTCTTGGGTTATAAATTTAAAGCTTGCACACACCGTTTGGAGCGAACACCTGTAAAGGTTGCAAAAAGGGGCATTACCTTCCCTCTCCGAGAGGTCTATTACCGTCACTTTTTTTAACCATTCAACGTTATATTGCTCAAGACAATCACCCTTCTGCTGATGTACTTCTTACTATTGACATCTAACCATAGGGAAAACTCTAAGCTTTTGTTACCGTTCCTTTATAGTCTCCGCTTGCGGTTATACCTCCCGTCTACAACTTCTCAATAGGTAACCTCCACTTTATGCGTTCTCGGTCATCACCGATAAGCTTGTGGTTGACCTTTTCTAAGGTCAACGACTTACCAATCCTCTATATTTTATGTCACTATTCTCATAATGGCTACCCTCCTTGGGGTACTCTACCTCAATTCCATTAGCTCCTTCCACGTGCGTTCTTTCTTCCTTTTCCATAACGTAACCATACTCTTCTAGGCCTCACGTTCCGTATAACTCGCCTTCATAGGCTTAACCGCACCTCATAACATCTTGTAAGCGTGTCTTCTCAAAAAGCTCCCACATTATTCAGCAACTGCTCGCGTATCACTTGGGCGTCGTCTTAAGTCTTTTCATAACTAAAGCTCCTTGTTGCGTCACTTCTCTTCTCGGGATCACGTCTACTCACACTTTTATCTCCTTGGCGTTTCTTAGTCTTATCATCATAACGGAAATCGGTCAACTCCACGTGAATCCTTTCCATACCATTCTTCTTATAACTCTCGTAATTTTGACTCTTCACTTAGACGTACCCCGTAAGCTTAACTTACGGTATCCTACATCTTTCACACCGGTTCGATCACTCTTCACATCTTGACTCCAAAGCTTAGGAGCGTCTAAAAGAAGATTTACTTCTCGTAATGGAACACTGTCTCTAACCTTGTGGGAATGCACCCATCTCCTAATTGATTCACATCTTTATTTATCCCCGCATCTTCTTGAAGAACCTATATACGTTATCTCCATTGCTCCCGTTGTCTTGTCATTCGTGACTTCCTTGGTAACCACTTCCACATCTTCATGTTACTCATTTTTCTTGTATGGTCTCCGTTCCACTTTCTCTTAAGTTTTCTCGTGTTGTTCTTTTACTTGGTTGTCCTTCGTTTACGTCATCTCCAATCCTCCTTTTCGACATCCTTTAAAAGGAATTCGAGAATGCCATGGTGTTCGTTAGCACGAAATGCCCAACTCAATACTTGAGTGTCCTCCTCCACATATGACCGATATCCCAAGCCACATCATCGTCTTAAAGGTGATGATATCATATCATCATCTTAGCTCAAAGGTCCCATAACTCCATATACTACTATATATATAAGAATACGTATACATAATTATATAAGTCCTATGTCCATATCACTACCAATATAACACATCCAACATTCCATCAACATTATAAGGTCCAAAACATATAACCATCCACATATATAACTATACACATATATCAAGTTCATCATGCAACTTACAATCACATATACTATATCTACATATCTACATACACACACACACACACACAAACACAAACACACACACACACACACATACACATACACACACACACACACACACATATATATATATATTATATACATATATCAAAAACAAATAAACTACGTCGTCGAGGTCCGCGGAAGGAGTGGTGGTCCCGTACATTCTAACCCAAACCCGACTCATGCATATGATTTTGAAAACAAAGTCAGATCCCTTGCGGGTTCTGTTTATTCCTCATTCGGCCTTTAGAAGATTGTGAGTGTCATTGTTGTCAACCTAGGGCTCTGATACCACTTTGTAACACCCCGATTCCGCGGGACTCGGGATGCTACGGGCGAGACCTCACAATGGGTCCCGACCCTTAGCCTGACAACAATTTCATCGGACCTTTCCAACAAGGCACAAATAAAGGCAAATACTTAAAGCGTTTTACAATGTATGCGAAGGAAACTAAAAGATAAGGTACAAGGTGGAAACTCATCCGAGTCCTCAAAACGACACAACTCCAAACATAAACCAAAACCGTACAACATACAACCATAACCACAACAACAAAAGACATAAACGCCCCCATCCTATAATGTACGGAGACCCCGGCTGTCCACTCCTCCACCTCACTTGACGACATTCCTAACCTGTAAGGCATCTACACAATCGGTTTAAAACCTTTTGCTCATATTCGAAGCATTAGAATCAATGGAAAAGGCACAGTCACAAGTAAATCATCATAAGCACACAACATACTTAAAAGTACAACAATCCGGCTTATTATCTTTATCATTATTAAGTCATATCCCGTTCTAGTTCAACTTAGGTTTGTGACACGAGACCACCGTGGTCCCGCCTCGGTCCCTACTTACCGGCAAGGAATGATACTGATGCATCCGACCGTCTACCGCACTGTCTAGTCGTCGAGAACCTCCTAGACTCTCGCAAGAGCTAGGCAGATGATGTCACCGCCCATTATCATACACTTGGGCCAAAGTAATATAAGGTCGGTGGTCCTATTACCAGTTTAGTTGTTTATAACATAAACAATAACATACACATACACCACCAAACACACATCATAGCTAATACGTAAAATGCGAGCTAAGTAAGTCCGGAGACTTACCTCGTCACCACACTCAACTCACAGCACTCTCGCTTCCTTAGGGAGGAAGCCCACAACCTTCTCACAAGAAGGTACGTATCAACATATGCTCACGCTCAAGAAGTCTTAGACTTCATTCTAGTGATCTAAGCAAGATCACCTAACACTCATGCTAGGAAATGCATCCTAGGATCGAAGATACTCACCACACTCTCATCACATGATAGTAACTCAAAACAGCTTATAACCTCACATGAACAAAACCTCAGTCAAGAAGGAACAAGCTAGCCTAGAAGGTCCATCAGGCTCAACATACTCCAAGCCATCAACTACAAGGAGCCTTAAGGGTTCCTAGGTTCTCAACCACTAGGTGGCATTCACAACTACCCTAGGTCCATCCTAGACATGATACTAACATGAACAACCTCACAAGGAAGGAACGAAGAAGAAGGGAGAAGAAGAGCCTACTGTTGAAGAAACGCAGCCGCGGAAACAAAAGGCGAGACTGCGTGCTAAAGTTCACGCCCCCCGCAACGCCAGGAGCCGCCCCCACGGCGCTGCTTACCACCCCTTCGGTTGGCTAGGTTCCGCCCCGCGGCGCCTGATGTTGTCCCGCGGGAGAACTCCAGAAATAGTGATTTCTTCGATCTTTGGTTATGCAATTAAGCTTCTATGGCTTCCTTCTCTGGTTGGGTCTTCTCCAAACTTCATCCACAACATCCAAGTTCTTCTCCACGACCTAAACTAGCTAGGAAGATATGCATGCAAAGGAAACAAGATGAACTCTCTTCCAAAGCTTCAACCATGACAATGGGAAAGGAGAGAAGAAGAAGAAGTTACGTAGGAGGGAAGAAGAAGGGAGGGAGGAGGAAAGGCTTACCAAACCGGATCCGAAGCTCCTCCACTCCTGGCCACACCCAAGAGATCCCAAAGAGGAGATGGTGGAGAAGAGAGCACAAAGGAAGGAAGAGGAAGAAACCAATGTGAATGGCAAAAGAGTGTAGTGGGAGGGAAAGGCAAAGGTTGCACACGGTGGGGAGAACCAAGGGTTAGGTACACCTTGTCTCCTTCGTGCTAGAGAACGAGAGGTCTAAAAGGCAAAGTTGAGATAACGAAAGGTCGGAACGAGATTTGGAATAAAACCCGACGCTCAACACTTCGTGCCTGCGGGGAAACTGAGTCGCGACCGCGGGAAGCTCGATAACTCGCTCACAATTCGGAATAAAAGTTCCGGATATCAGGTAGGAATGATTCTACATTGAGAACTACTATTACACTCCACATATCTAGTTGAGGACTCTATTAACTACGCACGTGAAATGCGTAATTGTGGTGACTACTTAGAAATTTTTACCGGTACGTTTAGAAACCACGTTGCTAATTGACTTGATCCAATTATCTAGATTAATTTACACCATTTAATGATTTATGAGATGTGCGGTGAAAGTTTAATAATTTGTAGAAGACGTGGGGTAATTTGTAATATTTTTTTATTGTTAGTTCATGTATTGTTTAGTTTTTATTTATTAGTTATGTTTTTAGACACTTTTTTCCTTGTACATGGTTGAACTAAGAGAAGACAATGTTTAAACTAATTTTATAAAAGTTCAATTTTTTATTACAACTATTAATACACTTTTAAAATATTTGTTGGTTTAAAGTTTTTATACTATGAGTTCAAGTTGAGTGTTTTATTAATTTAAATATTTATATTATTTGTTCATACATTATTTTAAACTTATTAAAATTTTATAAAAATGTATAAACCATGAGTATAATATAATCTGAACTAATATAAAAAATTTTAAGCGAAAAAAAGTGATTGTTAAGAAAATAATAATAAAAAGTTAAAACTAGAATTAGAAAAAAGTTCAAACTTATGCTATTAGTTGAATTAGTTAAATAATGCTATATTATTACTTTATGTAATTAACTTACTATAAAATTTATAAAAATGTATAAGTCAATAATATAATATAATTTAAATGAAATGAAATGAAATGTATAAAAAAATTAAAAGGGAAAAACATATCCGGTAGAAGAAAGAAAAATATTAATACGTGTCACAACAACATACGTACTTGAATGTGTAATTCGTCACTGAAGCAAGTCTATTAAAATATATTTACAATGAAAGAGTTTTTTTTTTTTAACGGAAAGCGGTTAGGTTGGACTATCTTCTAGAGGTAGTTCACCCTAAAGCATCCTTGCGGATGAGAACACGAAGTCCGGGATCGTCAGAAAAACAGGTGTTGGATTTCGATATTCCTAGATTGGTCAGTCGGTCAGCAACCCAGTTGGTTTCTCTGAAATTATGTCTAATATGGACTTCGTCGAAGAAGCGGAGATCTAGCATGGAATCGGAAATAATCATCTCGGCCACCCACGGGCTGAGAGTTGATTGTAAATTAGTGAGCCTTTTAAGTAATTTATAGTAATTTTGTAAAGGCAATGGTCAACGATCATCGTCGGGGACACCTCCCCTAAAATAAGAATTGACTATTCCCAACCAGTCAAATTTTTGTAGGAATTAAAGTTGCAGAAAAAGGATGCAAAGAAATCTAAATTAAAAGACTTTAGAAATTGATTTTTCAAAATCTTTTTTCCCTCCACCATTTTCGCTCTCCCATACCCATTTTGCCTTGTCCTAATCCCTCCCTCCAATATTACCATAATCTTCTATTCCTTGATGGTGGACTATGGACGACAATCCCCCAGAACCTCCCGGAGCTCCCTCCACCTTCGATGACGACGTCCACCACTCCCTCAAGATTCTCGCCCACCACATCGATTCATTCATTGATTCTCTCTCTTCCACCGCCGACAAGCCCAACACTCCGGCGCCGGACATCCCTTGTTCTGCCGACGCCTACGCTAAGAAGCTTGAAGCCCAATTGGAAAATAACGATTCCGCCTCGTTAGCAGCGAACGCGCTTCTTGTTGACTCGTTCCGCCGACTCGGTAAGATGAACACTATCTTATCCGAGTTCTTGCCGGGAGAAAAGACGTCCACGTGGCTCACCAAGACCAACCACATTCTTCAGAAAGCGATGGTGATGTTAGAGGATGAGCTTCGGAATATTCTAGAAGAATTCGCTACCAATAATGGCTCCGCTCCGGTGGTCATACCCGCTAGTGATTCGTCGGATAAGACAACAAAGCATTTCTCCAGCTTTCACAACCACCTTCATCGCCGCCAGGACTCCGATTCCAGCTCCCATTACAGTCATCAAAGGACCAGCAGCAACAACTCGATGGCTGCATTCGAATCGGAGCACTATCCTGTAGAGGATGATGATTTCCCGGCGATTCCTGACGAGACCGTTACTCAGATGAGAGCCATCGCCACCGCCATGGTTGCATCGGGGTACGAATCGGAGTGTTGTCAGGTTTACAGCTTCCTCCGCCGAAGCGCCTTCAAGTCCTCCATGAAAAAGCGAGGGTTTCAAAAATCAAGTATTGATGAGGTTGGGAAGATGAGTTGGGAGCAGCTCGAATCAAGTATCACCACTTGGAATAGAGTGGTTCGTCACACCGCTTTGGTCATTTATCCGCGTGAGTACAACCTTTGCGATGAGATCTTCTCTGATTACCCTTCAATTAAGGAAGGGATCATGAAGAATTTGGCCAGAGCCGTCGTCATCCTCTTCCTCAACTTTGCAGAGGCGATTGCGATGACGAAGCGTGCAGCCGAGCGGGTGTTCAAGGTCCTTGAGATGTACGAAAGCCTGATGGAACTCGGATCCGCAATGGAAGGATGTCCTCTGTCTAAGGAGGCTGATGAGGAGCTACAATTGGAGATCACAGCCGTTAGAATGAGGTTAGGGGAAGCCGTTGTAGCCATGTTTGCCGACCTAAAGGACTCCATTAAGAATGATCCGGCGAAGAACACAGCACCTGGCGGGGGAGTTCAACCGTTGATTCGGTACACTATGAATTACCTCCGGTACGCCTCCGA
Source organism: Fagopyrum esculentum (assembly GCA_033239045.1). Taxonomy (NCBI): domain Eukaryota; kingdom Viridiplantae; phylum Streptophyta; class Magnoliopsida; order Caryophyllales; family Polygonaceae; genus Fagopyrum; species Fagopyrum esculentum. The sequence goes on along the minus strand of BSUD01000008.1, from coordinate 96,952,884 downwards.
ATTCAAGGACTCTCTGGAGCTGATTTTCCAAAAGTCATCCGACAACGAGAAGAATGTGAAGGCTGTGAGAGCAACGTTCACAGGGGAGCTGTTGAAAATCCTAGGGATGCTAGACGCGAATCTGGAAGTGAAATCAAAGCAGTACAAAGACGCATCACTGAGATGCGTTTTCCTGATGAACAACGGGCGGTATATACTCCAGAAAATAAAGGAATCAGCAGAGATGCACGAGCTATTAGGGCGCGTAGCGAGCAGGAAGAGGTCGACAGAGCTCCGAGCACACCACAAGAGCTACCAGAGGGAGACATGGGGCAAGGTTCTGCAATGCCTGACCGACGAAGGATTACAGGTGAACGGAAAAGTGCACAAACCGATCCTGAAGGAGAGATTCAAGAGCTTCAACCAAATGTTGGATGAGATCCACAAGTCGCAGGGTGCGTGGGTGATCGGCGACGAACAACTGAAATCGGAGCTTAGGGTGTCAGTGTCGTCGGTGATGATACCGGCGTACAGGTCGTTTGTGGCGAGGTTCGGACAACACTTTACCGCTGGTAGGCAGACGGAGAAGTATATAAAGTATCAACCGGAGGATATTGAATCCACCATTGAAGAATTGTTTGATGGAAACCCTAATTCGACGGGGAAGACTAAAAAATAGGGTTGAAATCTTCTGATTTTATTTTTTGTAAAGTATTCTTCTGATTTTTATGTAATTATATATGTAGATTAATTGGTTGGTATTGTTGTGATGTAATTTCTTTCTAAGAAAAATACGGTCATTGTCACGATTTGGTGGAAAGAACTTGTAGTTAGGGTAGAATAGCACGACTTATATATAAGTTAATCTGATGAGAGTCTTATTAACATGACTTGACCATAAAAACATTGATCGTTTTGAAGCTGTCCATGATCCATCCTATCCAATCCAATCCATAACATATTTATATGACAATAATAATATTATAATGTTTATCAATAAATTAGCTCTGATCCATGTTCCTGTCGATAAGTAGGAGAGGTTTCATACTTTCATTAGTCTGTTATTAGCTGTGTAATTGGAATGAGTCTGAATTTTATATTGTTGATTAGGCTCTGATCACTAAACTAACCACTTAATCTGTAATGTGAGTACTTTGCTGTTATACGGATTATCCAGCTGTGTCGCTTCGACTATTCAGGGAAGGGCAAGTTTTGTGATTCCATTTCTTTTCTTTCTTTTTTTTTCTCAAAATCTAATGTTTCAATTAAGTAAATATACTCCAACCTTTGTATTTATTCTCAAACTCTACATACTCTTCTCTCAAGGATCATTTACTAAACACAAAACTATAAAAAGCCTAGTAAATCAAATTATTTCTTAAACTATTAAATACCAACAAGGAAGATTCATACCCTTTCTGTTTCGTAGACAAGGTTCACACCCACAAAATGAATACAGTCGTTATTCACACACAAAATGAAAAAAGAATCATGGTTATCGTTGGCCCTTCTATGACACTTAGAGATAAAAATAAATTACGGAGAAGTATAATTTTGTTTTTTAATTTTTTTTTTATAGATTTATGAGGATTATAGAAAAGTATGAGAGAAAAGTAAAATGCTTGACTATGTCAAACATACTTGGTGTATCTGTATTAAGAGGTCGACAACTGACAAATAGACAAACCGTCATGCAAATAACAAAAATAAAGAGAGAAACACCACAAGCAAATGACCAAAAAGGTTAAAAAAAAGATTCGAAAAGTTAGAAACAACGGGAGAAGACGAGCAACACTCGAAGTTGACAAAATATGAAGAGAACACGGGATAGATGAACGAGTGTGGTGTCTCGCTGCCGGGAAGCATGATAGTAGAGATCCTTTTCAAGGGTAAGTCATACTCTTGCAAAATGTGTATCTCACGACGTTCCCCCACTTAAATGAAGGATATCTTCGGAGACCTCGAACACAACCACCATCAACAAGGGCATGTCACATGTGATTGCGACATTTTCCGCAACATTTATTTATACCACACATGAGAAAACTTTTCAAAACGGAGAGTCATTCCAACATTTCCAAAACTTCTATAGAATTAGATTAATGATGTTGTAACTACAACTTTTATTTAAATTTCATATTACGTCTATATTTTATATATGTCCGAGTATTTATAAAATCAAAATAGACAAACTTTAATTCCAAAACTTTTTAAAATAGAATAAATTGTTTATATTAGACAACATGTACAAGGTACGAGAACGAAACTATTACGATATTAAAGCATATGTAATTAAGCTTATGTGTCGCGTCCACGCTCGTTTTGACACGTGTCATGTTGAGAATTAAAACCACCAAATTCCTTTTCTTTATTTTTTTTATATCTATTACATTTTACTTCCATTACCATTAAAATTAAAATAACTTCTATTTCCTTTTTTTAAAATAAAAATAATTCTATATAGGTTATATTTACTTCAATTACCTTTAAAATAAAATAAAATACTTCTATCTAAATTAGATACACTTTTATAATTAGACAACTTTTACTCAAAAAAAATATTACTTTCATTTTTATCACAACTTCTATTTAAATTATACATTATTTTCATTGCGACATCATTCCCTTTTTAAAAATAAAATAAAACAACTTCTACTAAATTATATTAGATTTTAATCATGTTGTAACTACAACTTTTATTTGAATTAAATATTATGTCTATATTTTATATATATCTAAATATTTATGAAATCAAAATATACAAACTTTAATCCCAAAATTTTTCAAAATTAATGAAAAAATAACTCAAAATAATATCAACTATCAACATTGAACTAAAAAATAATACCAACTTTGAAATTATTGTGACTAATACAAACTATCAATGTATTTTAAAAATGACTTATTTTTCCGGCAAAAAATCTTAACTCCAGTGATGATGTGACAACTAACTTCTTGCGTGTCATAAAGAAGTAGTATTGTGTGTGAGTGGATTTTAAATTTTTTTATTTAATATTCTAAAAATCCTAAATAAGGAAAATGTTTTTGATTTAAAAAAAACATTTGAAATTTTCTTGAATTTTTTTTTTTGATAACTCCACCTTGATTATGAATTATTTTATTTACATGATGGAAAACTCAACATATAAATGTGGTTTTATAAACTAACAAATATAGATTATATTTCTAGACTGCATGTCTTGGTTTGTTTGTTAAAATGTGTGTAGATTTTGAAAAAAATTACAAGGGAAGGACTTGACTAATTGGCTAAGAGATTCGTCACAACACAGGCACATCTACAACGACCAAAAGAGAGATCTAGGAAAAAAATCTTCAAAGGTCAACTAATCAAACAAGAAGAGTTTGGAAGATCTCAGCTGTAGGCAATCGAATATTCGCTCTAAACCAACGCAAAGATCTAGGAGAAGATCTTGGCTGGACGAGTTTTAAGATAAGAGAAGATCTCCAACTGCAAAGAAGATCTCGGTTGAAAGAAGATTACGGTGAAGATCTCCAACGGCATTCAAAGTGAAGAAGAGAAGACCTAGGGATTGAAGATCTCCAACAAACTTGCAACAACTTTGATGATCTTGCAACAACTACTTCTCAAACAAGATCTCATTCAACCAAGCAACGTATTCTGTGGAGAAAATAGAAATGTTACAATGGCTAAAGAAGATCTCCATAGAAGACTATAAATGAAGATGATAATTGAAAATAACAAAAAGTGCATACAAGTGAAAGAAATCAAGTCTTCGAGCAATCTTACGAGAACATCTTCATCGACCCAAAAATTTATCTTCCTCTTAAGCTTACATTAGTTTAATTCCTTAGAGTGAGATAAACACAAGAGCTCCATTGGCATATCTAGAGAGTGTTATACTCGAGTGTGTTACTCTGCGAAGTAACTAGGCTATTATTGCTAGAATAAAGTTGACTAGATCGTAACATTGAGGCTAAATTGAGAGAAGAAGACAAGTTCTTCTAGGTTGTATATAGGACTCACAAAAAGCAAATAATCAAATAGTTAGAATCCTATGATCGAAAACCCTAGGCGGAGAGTAGGCTGTTAGGGCCGAACTTCGTAAACATATCGTCGCGTCGATATTTTATATTCCGTACATTCTATCGCTTATATTGTGACTAGCAATCTTTTGCAGGTTTCGAAGTCAATGCCTTGAAATCCACTTCAAAGCCTTGAGAAACAGTTTTGTCACTAAGCGCACAAATCGACTTCAAGGCCTTGAGATTAGTTTCAAAGTCTTGATAAACGATATTGCGAAAAATTCTCGTACTCTATTCAAACCCCCTTCTAGAGTGTTTATATCCTTATTATTTATCTATTCGGTTCTTCAATTTTCAAAATTTTTTCATACTTTATTAAAATGATTTATTTTAAAAAAATATTAAAATATTAAAATTTAATTTAGTCCTATACTAAAGTAAAGAAAAACTATTTTCTAAAATCGACTTTAATTTTTTTTTTCCGATTTTTTTAATATCAATTTTATATAAAAAATCATCTAAAATTTGAAAATTTTTTTTCCATAAAATATAAAAAATCGATTTATAAAAAAAACCTTTATTCTAATTAAGGATTGAATTAAAAGATGAAAAGTTGCTTAAAATTTTCTTTTTAAAAAATAAATATTATTTAAAAAAGTATGAAAACAAAGTCCGGAAATGAAAAAATTTCAAGAAAATATCGGGAAAAAAATCAGGTTTTTATAAAAGTAAAAATATTTTACTTAATTAAAAATTTTAAAAATACTAAACATTATAATTTAATTTTTAAGAAAAAAAATTATATCATAAGACTAATCCTATTTTTTTTTTACCCGTTAGATTTTTGTCGAAGAAACAAAATATATAACTTTTTTATATATACTTTGATAGTTATTATACCAGTAATTTTCAAAGCTGATAAAAAGTGTCTATTTATGAGAATTTAATTGAATATATTGTCAAGTGTATACAGACTGGAAAAGTGGAGAGCACATTATTTCGGCCCTGACTGTTCTTTCATCGTCCCTTTCCCATACGGCAACACGCCTTCTCTCTCTCTCGCACACCACCTTCATCCTCTCTTAATTTAGAAGGCTTGGAATGAAATTGAAACAAGTCTGTCAGAAATTTTGAATCCTTGATTATTCTGTATAGTCAATAAGAATCAACCCTAAGTTTCACGCCTATTTCCGCTCCGAATTATTCGACTACATCGTCCAAATCCACTCCACATTCAACATAAACAGCTACTTTATCCAGTTCCTCCATAGATCCACATATTTTTAACATCTTCCTGTCTTTTGGATATTGATTCCAATTTGCAATCGAGCTGATCCACCATGAACGACCTACTATCGGTTATCTTCCTAAACCTCGCTTTTTATGTTCTAACGTTCACATTATCTCCTCATAGTTTGAGTTTCAGTTTCGTGTAGTCTGATCTATGGATGGCTTGTGTTAATATAATCTATCGTCGGAATCGGAGTTTTGCTGTGTCGCTTTCTAATTTTGGCTTTCTTGATGTTTGATTTCCCTTCACAATTGATGCACTTCGATTTGGATCTGGCTGACAATGACTTATAAATTATATTTGCCGTGTAAATTTGATTGCTTGGTTGTCACTTTAGTTCTTCGCTTGTATGTACCTAGCCTGGGTATGTTGGTAAAGCATATAAAACAATTAAAAAGCATTTTTGGAGCATTTCTCTCTGCCTTCCATGGCTCATGGTACCTCCCTCTAGCAGCTGCCTTTGGGCCTGTGTATGGGGATGTTGTCACCAAAATATTTTGTGGCAGCAGGCAGCGTTGTACCGTTCTCTCTTCTCTTGCCTTGTTTTCGTTTTCAGATTGTAGCAGGAAGTCTCTTGATGCATCCCTCTATGAATCAAAGATTTTGCCTTTTTACTGCTTAATATCTTCTAATGTTGTAAAAGAAAAAAAGTACTTGTTTTAAAAGTTCTTGTGGAAATTTACGTCTCCAGTATCCAAGATAACTACAGTGGTTTTTGGGTGGTTTGAAATTTGGATCATGTTGTTGATGATGTTGTATTGTGATTCTCATATGTGCTTTTTACTAAAAGAGGTAGCTTGGTCTTGGTGTTGAGTATACCGTTTTTTTATGCTATACTGGTAAAAAAATTTAATTGGACATACTACTCTATTTGATGACAATGGGATGTTACAGGAATCGTTTGAGATGGGACGTAATCGATCTTCAAGAAGTGGTGACATTGAGCTAGGAAATGCTGCCCATTCAGGAGAATTGGCTTTGGAAGGTTTTTTTAAAAAGGTACATTGTTGTTCTTTATTTGTATATTTTTCCTGCATAAAACATACTTCTTATCATTGTCGCCCTGTTCTTATATATTTGCATGATTTTGTGAAATATCTGTATGAAAGGTCTGTGTAATCTAAGTTTCTTTATTTTCATATCGTTTCCTAACTTCAGGTTCAAGATATTGACAAGCAATATGATAAGTTAAGCAGTTTGCTTAAAAAACTACAGGTATTGATATTTTTCACTTTCAGTTGGTAGTTAGTCAGTTCATAAAATTGTCATATACTAACTCTAGACATTTGTATCATCAAAATATTTTGGATTGAAACTCTAGCGGCATTTTCTTCCTAGACATAGGTAAAGTTTCTTTTTAATTCTTGACTTGACCTTGAACTCCTTTGTACAGGATGCACAAGAGGAGTCAAAGGTTGTTACTAAAGCTAGTGCTATGAAAGGTACTACCTGATGTGCTGTGTTTGACATCCTTTTAATTTCTCTACTCATAATAGTGAGATAATTTTTGTGAAAGAAACATATGACTGCAAGTAGTTTTATACTTGCATACAAGTTCATTTCTCTGTATGAGATCCCACATCTATTAATTATGTTATTCTAGTTACTTGATGAGTAATGTTGAAAAACCCTCATTCTGAAGCTATCAAGCAGCGCATGCAAAAAGATGTGGATGAAGTCCAGAAGATTGCACGTGCAATAAAATCAAAAATTGAAGAGCTTGACAAAGATGTACGGCTGTTCTGCTTTAGTTAACCTCTTAACCCTCTGTTAGGAGTGAATTATGGATTAATCATTCTATTTGTACCAGAATTTTGCAAGCAGACAAAAGCCAGGATGTGAAAAGGGAACAGCTGTTGACCGCTCTAGGAGTTCAACTACTCTGTAAGTTGTTTTGAGTTACCTATTACTTCTCATTTTATCATCAGTTCCTTCACCTATCTATACGAGCACCATTTCTCACACATATTTGTTAAGAAAGTTATGTTACCAATTACAATTTGCATAGTGGAAAAAGCTTGTGATGCAGGCCATTGCCAATCGGTTTTGTTGCAGGGCATTGAAGAAAAAGTTTAAAGATAAGATGGCAGAATTTCAGATTTTGCGTGAAAATATTCATCAGGAGTACCGGGAAGTGGTAGAAAGGCGGGTTTTCACAGGTTTGGCTGTTTGCTTCCTGTACTTCAGTGACAATGATGTAATGTTGCTTTGATTTGGCATCTGATAATATTTAATCTAATTGCCGCTTTCTTGGTTTATTTCATTTGCAGTGACGGGAACCCATGCTGATGAAGAGGTGGGTGTTGATAAGATACTAAATTTTTAGAGTTCTTATGGCTGTAATTTAGATTTTGCAGTTTCTCATGCATGGTCCCTTTTTATTTGGACAGACAATTGATCGATTAATTGAGACTGGTGATAGTGAGCAGATATTTCAGAAAGCAATCCAGGAACAAGGGCGAGGCCAGGTTTGTCACTCCCATTTCACTTTGAGAAAAAGGACCAACTTATCAAAAACAGATAAAAAGTGAAATTTAAGATTCCACACTTGAACACTGCAATGGTTGTTTACAGCCAAGAATCAGTAAAATCCCTTTGCAATATGTGATCTCTAATCAAGGTATTTTGATTGCAGATCATGGACACTGTGTCAGAAATACACGAGCGGCATGATGCAGTCAGAGAAGTCGAGAGGAAACTTCTTGAGCTGCAACAGGTATGTTTTATTCAGGTTGGGAGGAATTTGAAGGGGGATTTATGCTGCAGCTTGATTTTGTAATTGTTTGATGGTTACTCGGAGAATGTAGTCCCAGAACATTCACCATGATCTTGTCAACTGGTAGAGAAAAACCTTCTCATAATCAGCAGAATGCTTGTCCTTACTAATTAAGAAGAAAATGTGGACAGTGCTTACTTTGCAGTAACAGTTTGTTGACAACATACAATACGACGAGATAAAACTAGTAGTTTGCACTAACCGGTAGGATAGCGTGCATGCGGTCATTGAGAAGGGAAAGGTTTCTATGCATGATTGCTTCATGTTTTGATGACCTTTTGTTGCAGATATTCATGGACATGGCAGTTTTGGTGGATGCACAAGGAGATATGCTAGATAACATTGAGTCACAGGTACTCTCCAGTTCTTATTGATCGTATAGTTTCAAAACTTATATGACTGGGTAAATAGTGAAATTTTTTAGTTTTTGACAGCAGATTTATAAACTGTTTTTCATTGGAATACGTGGGCCCAAATCATGAATATTGAGAGGGACCATAGTTTAAACTAGGCTAATAACACTATAACTGTGTTTGACAGTGCATTTGTAAGTGAAAAAAAAAAAATGCTTGTTCTTACCATTCATGTTACATAAGTGTTTGTATCTATTGTGAAACAATTCCTAAAGATTTACCAGATCAAAGATGTAATGAACGACATTCGCAAAACATGTTTTGCCTGCTATAATATTTTCAACGGGAATGATGCAGGTCTCTAGTGCAGTAGACCATGTCCAATCGGGAAATACAGCTCTCCAGAGAGCAAAGAGCCTACAAAAGAACTCGAGGAAATGGATGTGTATCGCCATTATCATCCTCCTCATCATTGTCGCGGTCATTGTGGTGGGTGTTTTGAAGCCATGGCAAAAGGGAGGCGCGTAACTTGTTGCTCGGCTGCAGTGTATACATAAAACATGCCTGGGTTTTCCTACCTGTGAATTCACAATGGTTGTCTTATCTTCCCTATCTGCTTTTTGTAATGGTCCATATGTATTATTCTTTCTTTTGAGTTTAACGGAACACTTATTGGCGGGGCTTTGATCATCTTTTTACTCATCCGAATCTTCAAATTGTGAAACGTGAGAGCCAGATCAAGCACTGCACTGTTTGAAGTTTGATCTGGATACGTTACTACATTGGCTCTGCTATTTCATAAACTGTGAAATTTGTGCATGGAATTATCGAATTACTATTGTTGATATATCCTGTATCCTGCATATTGATTGGTTTTTTCAGTGAACCGTTTGTAAATTTGGCAGTCAAATGAAGCTAAGATGTAAGCGTTGTGAGCCATCGGATGTATTCTAGATTAAGGACTCTCACACGATATTATTATATCATTACTGAACATTTTGGTAATTACAACAAACAAAGCACAATATAACTCACAAGACCGAAACACTAGGGCTTCCTTTGGGCGACTGCGAACATCGTTCCCTGACGTTTCGGTTTCCCGGCCTCTATCCGGCGTAGGGTTGTGAGAGCTAGGTTGTTTTCTCGCCGAAGGAGTGCGAGTTCCCCGTTTGGCGGTGGCGCTTTTGGATTGGTTTCAGTTGTTGACGGTTCAAGCGGTTATGGATATCGGACAACGAATGAAGAGGAATTTGAAGTTAACAGAGGAGGAAGCAGAGACGGTTCCGATCGGCGTCGGTGACGGAACAACAACTGAGGAGCTTGGCGTTATCTCGCTCGTTGACATGTTATTTCCTTCAAGACCTTTCAATGCTCATTTCCTAAAATCTACAATGAAGGGGGCTTGGAGACTCAAGATTGGTTCTTATTTAAAAACATCAGTCAAAATTTATTTGTCTTCCAATTCGTAGATGAGGCGGACAGGGAAAAGGTTGTTGCAGGAGGGCCATGGAGATTTGATAAAGCTCTTCTTGTACATAAGGATTCAGGTACAGAGCAATCTTCTCTGATCAATTTTGATAGGGTTCCTTTCGGGGTTAGAGTCTACGACATTCCACTAGCATAAATAACCCAAGCGACTGCTGAAGTGCTAGGATGGGCGATTGGCGGTCTAGTGGAAGTGGACAGGGAGGAACTCAAAGTGTGCACAAAGTTCCTCCGCCTTCGAGTGATGATCGACATTCACAAACCCTTGAGCAGGGGGTGTTATTATCGGTTGGAAAGAAACAGATGTGGGTGGAAATCAAGTATAAGAGATTACCGAACTTTTGATACGCATGTGGACGATTGGGTCACGTGGAGATGGACTGCAATGAGGAAGATGCTTAGGAAAACAAACAAAACTACGGGGATTCTTTGAGAGCGTCACCATTAAAGCTTCACAAGGAACGTAATAAATATGAACGGGAACAAGAAAATGCTATAAAGAAAGGCTTGTTGGGAGGAGAGCTGAATGATGGGAATGCACGTATTGATGACGTAATGAAGGATGGCCCAAAGGCGCCAAGACGAAATCTTTTTGATTTGATAGCAAATGTGGTAGAAGAGATTGAGGGACGGGTCAAGAGTTTAAGTGTGCATGAGAAGGGGTGAAGAGAAACAATTGACAAGGGAGTGGGGAATGAGGGGTTGGGGGATCAAATGAGGGGAAAAAAGGAGAGGAGGCAAAGGAGACGAGTGAGATTACACCAAAGGTCATGCACACTAAGCTCAATGGGGGGATATCGATAGAGGATGGGGAGAAGCTAGCTCAACGGGGGATATCGATAGAGGATGGGGAGGAGCTAGGCCAGGAAGGTTGGGACAGTGCAAGGGGTAATGGGAAGGATGCGCAGGAGGTAAACAAAGTGCAAGGAAAGGTGGTCACTTCGGTTAGTGTAAGTCCAACCCAAAATGGAAACGTTTAGCTAAAGCTGGGGAAGATCAACATATGGTGGAGACGAGGACTACTCTTAAGAAGAAAGTAGAGGACGGAGTAGGGTTGAATGCGAAGGACACGGAATTGCTAGGGGAGGCCAAAAGTAGCAAGGTGAATGACTCAATGAGATCTGCGGGAGAGGGAACAACCCTCTCTTGCTGAGACTAATGAGTTGCTTGAGCTACAACTTTCGGGGATTGGGGAAGACCCGGGCAATGGCTCGACTTGCCAATATGGTGAGGAGAGAGGACCCCATGAATGCCTTCTTGATGGAGACGTAGTGTGAGAAAAAACGTATGGAAGAGGTACGTCCTCGACTGGGTTTCGAGGGCAGTTTCACGGTGGATTACATGGGGAAATCAGGAGGATTATGTCTACTTTGGAAAGAGAAGTGTCAGGTCTCTATCGTTACATATACAAGGCACCATATTGATGCTTCGATTAAAAGTGACGAAAGCAGTACCCCGTGGAGACTTACGTGCATCTACGGTTGGCCAAGAACGGAGGAAAAATCAAATAAATGGAGATTATCATCTCGCCTTCATGAAGAGGTGGAAGGGGAATGGGCTTGTATAGGGGATTTTAACCAAGTCTATTCGCTCAATGATAAAGAAGGCGAGAATACACCGGACTTTAACCACATGGTAGCTTTCTGGGAAACAATGGCGGGATGTGAGCTGCAAGAGATCGATTTTAAAGGGATTAGATTACCGAACTGGGATATCGTTGGGCCGGATGTTACATCTTTTTTACTTAACTTGCTTAATGGTGCTAACTTTCCTACATGCTTTAATCATACTTTTATCTCTCTTATTCCAAAAGTTTCTAACCCATCAAAGATGAAGGATTTAAGGCCTATCAGCCTTTGCAATGTGCTTTATAAAATCATGTCAAAGATGATTGACAATAGGATGAAGCCAAACTTGAACAAGGTCATAGGAGAAACGCAGAGTGCTTTTGTGCCCGGAAGAATGATCTCGGATAATGTCTTATGTGTTGTTGAAATTTTCCACTCCCTGAAGAACCGATGCTCGGGTAAAACTGGCTATCTTGCATTGAAGTTGGATATGGCCAAAGCTTATGATAGGGTTGAGTGGGGTTTCTTAGAACATTGCATGACTTTTTTGGGGTATAATGCTGCGTTGGTTTCGCTGGTTATGCGGTATGCGTCTAGTGTTTCTTTTTCAGTGCTCATGGACGGAATTCCAACACAAGAGATCGTGCCAACGAGAGGATTGCGCCAAGGAGACCCTTTATCTCCGTATTTATTTCTTATATGTGTTGAAGCTTTTTTCTGTCTCATTAGGAGAAGCGAAAGGCTGGGTCGTTGGAAAGGGTTACGGGTTGCCCGGGGAGCGCCGAAAGTTTTTCACCTCTTCTTCGCAGATGATATCATGTTATTTGCCAAAGCAACTTGTCAACAAAGCCAAGAAATAGTGAACATCCTCTAGGTTTATGGAGCATCGTCGGGACAACAAGTTAAATTTGGTTAGTCAAAGATATCATTTAGTTCCAATGTGAATGATGAGGTCAAATATTCAATACAGGGCATTCTCGGAGTTATAGAGGTTGACAAGCATGAACGTTATTTGGGGCTTCCTACCATGATAGGCCGGTCGCAGAAGGTCATTTTTGCGCAGGTGAAGGAACGGATTTGGAACAATATTCAAAGTTGGAAAGGAAAGTACTTGTCTCGAGCGGGGAAAGAGGTCTTAATAAAAAGCGTGCTTCAATCGATACCAATGTATATTATGTCTTGCTATTACCTTACGTCGGGTCTTTGTCCTGAAATTGAACAAATGCTTAGTAAGTTCTGGTGGGGCTCCTTGGAAAACAAGACCGTACACTAGTTAAGGCGGAGTCGACTGTGTTTACCGCAAGAGAGAGGCGGTTTAGGGTTAGGGACATGAAAGCCTTCAATTTGTCCCTCCTCGCAAGGCAAAGTTGGCGTATCATCCAAGAACCGGGATCGTTGCTAGCTAGGATGCTTAAAGCCCGGTATTTACCAAAAACGTTTTTCCTTGAAGCACCAATTGGATTCAGACCTAGTTATGCATGGAGGAGCATTATGAAAGGAAGAGAGCATCTATCAAAAGGAGTTTTTTTGGGTTGTTGGAAATGGTTCCTCTCTACGGATTATGCATGACCCATGGATTCAACGACCGGTTCTGTATACACCTATCCAGTTTTTGCGCCCTATCAAAAATCATGCTCGCGTTATTGATCTCATCGACTGACAGTTGGGTAGTTGGCGTGAAGAGTTGTTGCGGGAGATGTTTCTACCTTATGACGTCGAATCTATCCTTAGTATACACTTAGTTGATGCTAGTGTGAGTGATGAATGTGTATGGTTTAATGAAAAGAGCGGTCTCTTCTCTGTTAAATCATGCTACCATTTGATCTATAATTGCAAAATCGAGCAGGGAGAGAGCTCCTCCATGGCTTCTTCGATGGAAAGGGAAGGTGATAATGTGTGGAAGAAAATCTAAAAACTAAACGTTCCCTCACGTGTTAAATCGTTTGTTTGACATTGTGCAAAAAATATTCTCCCATTCAAGACTAATCTTGTGAAGCACCATTGTGTGGAAGATGGTTTATGTTCGGTCTGTCGAAAAGAGAAGACGGTAGCACATGTTCTATTCGGATGTAGGTTGGCTCGACAGGTTTGGTCTCTACAACACTCATTCAGGCTACCGAAGGTGAGAGGTGACAACTTTTTCAATACCCTGAATTTGTTTATGATTGACTTAGAGCGGGAATCTTTGGAAGAATGGGTCATGGTCCTTTATGGTATTTGGTATGCACGGAATATACGGATCTTCAAAAAATGAGAGAGAGGCTGAAATCGTGGAAGAGCAATTGAAAATATTGACTAAATTCAGGAAGGCAGCGGAGCGACGTCAAGTGGCAGGAAGAGTAACGATGATAGCTGGGAGTCGTTGCAAGCCGCCACTCCCGGATTTCATAAAGATCAACTACGATGGTGCCAGCTCAAACTCGGGCTGTGGTGTAGGCATTATAGCGAGAGATCATTTGAGTGGAGTGTGTTTTCTTGGGGCCAAATCCATACATGATGGTTCATTACCGGAGATACCGGAAGCAAAAGCCATTTGTTGGGCCATTCAATGTGCGATTGAAATTGATCTCTCCCATGTTTTGATTGAGTCGGATTGCCTTGTGCTTATACACGCCCTGCAAAACAAGAAGATTGACCGAGGAGCCAAAGGTGCATTTGTCAATATAAAAATAAAAAACATCAGTCAAAATTTATTTGTCTTCCAATTTGTAGATGAGGCGGACAGGGAAAAGTTTGTTGCAGGAGGGCCATGGAGTTTTGATAAAGCTCTTCTTGTACTTAAGGATCCGGGTACAGAGCAACCTTCTCTGATCAATTTTGTTAGGGTTCCTTTATGGGTTAGAGTCTACGACATTCCACTAGCATAAATAACTCAAGCGACTGCTGAAGTGCTAGGATGGGCGATTGACGGTCTAGTGGAAGTGGACAGGGAGGAACTCAAAGTCTGCACAAAGTTCCTCCGACTTTGAGTGATGATCGACATTCACAAAACCTTGCACATGGGGTGTTATTATCGGTTGGAAAGAAACAGATGTGGGTGGAAATCAAGTATGAAAGATTACCGAACTTTTGCTACGCATGTGGACGATTGGGTCACGTGGAGATGGACTGAAATGAGGAAGATGCTCAGGAAAACAGACAAAACTACGGGGATTCTTTGAGAGCGTCACCATTAAAGCTTCACAAGGAACATATTAAAATATGAACGGGAACAGGAAAATGCTATAAATAAAGACTTGTTAGGAAGAGAGCTGGATGATGGGAATGCACGTATTGATGACGTAATGAAGGATGGCCCAAAGGCGCCAAGGCAAAATCCTTTTGATTTGATAGCAAATGAGGTAGAAGAGATTGAGGGACGGGTCAAGAGCTTAAGTGTGCATGAGAAGGAGGGAAGAGAAACAATTGACAAGGGAGTGGGAATGAGGGGGGTGGGGGATCAAATTAGGGGAAAAAAGGAGAGGATGCAAAGGAGACAAGTGAGATTATACCAAAGGTCATGCACACTAAGCTCAATGGGGGATATCAATAGAGGATGGGGAGGAGCTAGCTCAATGGGGGGATATCGATAGAGGATGGGGAGGAGCTAGGTCATGAAGGTTGGGACAGTGCAAGGGGTAATGGGAAGGATGCGCAGGAGGTAAACAAAGTGCAAGGAAAGGTGGTGGCTTCGGTTAGTGTAAGTCCAAACCCAAAATGGAAACGTTTAGCTAAAGCTGGGGAAGATCAACATATGGTGGAGACGAGGACTACTCTTAAGAAGAAAGTAGAGGACGGAGTAGGGTTGAATGCGAAGGACACGGAATTGCTAGGGGAGGCCAAAAGTAGCAAGCTGGATGACTTAATGAGATCTGCGGGAGTGGGAACAACCCTCTCTTGCTGAGACTAATGAGTTACTTGAGCTACAACTTCCGGGGATTGGGGAAGACCCGGGCAATTGCTTGACTTGCCAATATGGTGAGGAGAGAGGACTCCATGATTGCCTTCTTGATGGAGACGAAGTGTGAGAAAAAACGTATGGAAGAGGTACGTTCTCGACTGGGTTTCGAGGGCCGTTTCACGGTGGATTGCATGGGAAAATCAGGAGGATTATGTCTACTTTGGAAAGAGAAGTGTCAGGTCTCTATCGTTACATATACAAGGCACCATATTGATGCTTTGATTAAAAGTGACGAAAGCAGTACCCCGTGGAGACTTACGTGCATTTATGTTTGGCCAAGAACGGAGGAAAAATCAAATAAATGAAGATTATTATCTCGCCTTCATGAAGAGGTGGAAGGGGAATGGGCTTGTATAGGGGATTTTAACCAAATCTATGCGCTCAATGATAAAGAAGGCGAGAATACAGCGGACTTTAACCACATGGTAGTTTTCCGGGAAACAATGGCGAGATGTGAGCTGCAAGAGATCGATTTTAAAGGGATTAGATTCTCCTGGGATAATGGCCGGGAGGAAGACGAGTTCATCCAAGAGAAATTAGATTATAACTTTGCAAATGAACCCTGGCCGAGTCGTTTCCCAGGGTCGAAACTAATTCACCTCCAACGGGAAGGCTGTGATCATGTGCCGATAACGCTTTACTTTCTACGAGCTGAATTAGGGGAGGGGGCAAAGCATTCCGGAAACAGACCAAATCATTTTGATGTCTTATTGGCGGAGGACGACGATTGTCGGGAGGTGATCAGAAACGCTTGGTTAAATCCTAATGTTGTTGATCCCGAAGAGGGAGTACAAATTCAGGTCAGAAACTACATGACCGAGCTAAAGGACTAGAGCAAGAAGAGGTTTGGGAATGTATTAATAAATCTCCAACAAGTATGTGATGAACTACGTACGTTGAATAAGCATGGTGTGCATGGGGGTTGATTCATAGGAGGAGATTTTCGGAAAATAGAGAGAATGAGCTTATGGACCAAGAGGAGAAATTATGGTTCCAAAGAGCTAGAGTGAATGAACTAAGATGGGATGATAAGAACTCAACCTTTTTTCACCGAAAAGGAAATGGGAGACAAAAAGAAATGAGATTCGCCGGCTTATAGATGAGAATGAGATGGAATGGCGGAGTGGGGATGGGAGAGCTCGGGTGGCTGTTGAGTACTTTCGAGAACTGTTTAAATCCAATCTATTAGCACAACATCAACGGCTTCTCAAGAACTTTCGTGCGTTCTTTCGGACGAGGATAATACTGAGCTCACACGCCCCTTCTTTGGTGATGAGGTATATTCGGCCCTATTTTCAATGCATCCCACAAAAGCTCCCGGTCTAGATGGTATGTCGGCGTTGTTTTACCAACAACACTGGGATATCGTTGGGCCGGATGTTACATCTTTTTTACTTAACTTGCTTAATGGTGCTAACTTTCCTACATGCTTAAATCATACTTTTATCTCTCTTATTCCAAAAGTTTCTAACCCATCAAAGATGAAGGATTTAAGGCCTATCAGCCTTTGCAATGTGCTTTATAAAATCATGTTAAAGATGATTGTCAATAGGATGAAGCCAAGCTTGAACAAGGTCATAGGAGAAACGCAGAGTGCTTTTGTGCCCGGAAGAATGATCTCGGATAATGTCTTATGTGTTGTTGAAATTTTCCACTTCATGAAGAACCGATGCTCGGGTAAAACTTGCTATCTTGCATTGAAGTTGGATATGGCCAAAGCTTATGATAGAGTTGAGTGGGGTTTCTTAGAACATTACATGACTTGTTTGGGGTATAATGCTGCATTGGTTTCGCTGGTTATGCGGTGTGCGTCTAGTGTTTCTTTTTCAGTGCTCATGGACGGAATTCCAACACAAGAGATCGTGCCAATGAGAGGATTGCGCCAAGGAGACCCTTTATCTCCGTATTTATTTCTTATATGTGCTGAAGCTTTTTCCTGTCTCATTAGGAGAAGCTAAAGGCTGGGTCTTGCCCGGGGAGCGCCGAAAGTTTCTGATCTCTTCTTCGCAGATGATAGCATGTTATTTGCCAAAGCAACTTGTCAACAAAGCCAAGAAATAGTGAACATCCTCCATGTTTATGGAGCAGCGTCGGGACAACAAGTTAAATTTGGTAAGTCAAAGATATCATTTAGTTCCAATGTGAATGATGAGGTCAGATATTCAATACAGGACATTCTTGGAGTTATAGAGGTTGACAAGCATGAACGTTATTTGGGGCTTCCTACCATGATAGGCCGGTCGTAGAAGGTCATTTTTGCGCAGGTGAAGGAACGGATTTGGAACAAAGTTCAAAGCTGGAAAGGAAAGTACTTGTCTCGAGCAGGGAAAGAGGTCTTAATAAAAAGCGTGCTTCAATCGATACCAATGTATATTATGTCTTGCTATTACCTTACATTTGGTCTTTGTCATGAAATTGAACAAATGCTTAGTAAGTTTGGTGGGGCTCCGTGGAAAAGAAGACCGTACACTGGTTAAGGCGGAGTCGACTGTGTTTACCGCAAGAGAGAGGCGGTTTAGGGTTAGGGACATGAAAGCCTTCAATTTGTCCCTCCTCGCAAGGCAAAGTTGGCGTATCATCCAAGAACCGGGATCGTTTCTAGCTAGGATGCTTAAAGCCCGGTATTTACCAAACATGTCTTTTCTTGAAACACCAATTGGATTCAGACTTAGTTATGCATGAAGGAGCATTATGAAAGGAAGAGAGCATCTATCAAAAGGAGTGTTTTGGGCTGTTGGAAAAGGTTCCTCTCTACGGATTCTGCATGAACCATGGATTCCACATCCGATTCTGTTTAGACCTATCTAGTTTTTGCGCCCTATTAAAAATCATGCTCGCGTTATTGATCTCATCGACTGACAGTTGGGTAGTTGGCGTGAAGAGTTGTTGCGGGAGATGTTTTTACATTATGACGTCGAAGCTATCCTTAGTATACACTTAGCTGATGCTAGTATGAGTGATGAATGTGTATGGTTTTATGAAAAGAGTGGTCTATTCTCTTGTTAAATCATGCTACCATTTGATCTACAATTGCAAAACCGAGAAGGGAGAGAGCTCCTCCATGGCTTCTTCAATGGAATGGGAAGGTGATAATGTGTGGAAGAAAATGTGGAAACTAAACGTTCCCTCACGTGTTAAATCGTTTGTTTGACATTGTGCAAAAAATATTCTCCCATGCAAGACTAATCTTGTGAAGCACCATTGTGTGGAAGATGGTTTATGTTCGGTCTGTCAAAAAGAGAAGACGGTAGCACATGTTCTATTCGGATGTAGGTTGGCTCGATAGGTTTGGTCTCTACAACACTCATTCAGGCTACCGAAGGTGAGAGGTGACAACTTTTTCAATACCCTGAATTTGGGTATGATTGACTTAGAGCGGGAATCTTTGAAAGAATGGGTCATGGTCCTTTATGGTATTTGGTATGCACGGAATATACGGATCTTTCAAAAATGAGAGAGAGGTTGAAATTGTGGAAGAGCAATTGAAAATGTTGACTAAATTCAGGAAGGCAGCGGAGTGGCATCAAGTGGCAGGAAGAGTGACGGTGGCAGCTGGGAGTCGTTGGAAGCCGCCACTCCCGGATTTCATGAAGATCAACTATGATGGTGCCAGCTCAAACTCGGGCTGTGTTGTAGGCATTATAGCAAGAGATCATTTGAGTGGAGTGTGTTTTCTTGGGGCCAAATCCATACAAGATGGTTCATTACCGGAGATACCGGAAGCGGAAGCCATTTGTTGGGCCATTCAATGTGCGATTGAAATTGATCTCTCCCGTATTGTGATTGAATCAGACTGCCTTGTGCTTATACACGCCCTGTAAAACAAAAAGATTGACCGAGGAGCAAAAGGTGTATTTGTCAAAAAGATCCTACAATTAGCAACCTCAGTCGAAACTCTTCAATGGCGGTTTACACGCAGGATTGGAAACAGTGACGCTCACCTTTTAGCTCAAGAGACCGGTTTTAGTTGTTTTTTTATTTGTGTTTATTTTTTTACCTTTTGGTTTGAATCGAGTTGTCTTGGATGATATTTCGTAATTTGAATGCAGTTTGTTTTTCTCAAAAAAAAAAAAACAAAGCACAACAACATATGCATACATAATTTCTTCTGCAAACCAGTTTGTCGTATAGTCTACAGAAAATGACTCCATTTCCTGCACCTTCAAAACGAAAGGTTCGAACTCTAGAGTCGATGATCAAGTTGGATTATTAATGGGTAGTAGGAATGCAATTAAGGCTCTTGACAACCGCCACTGGACATTTAACGTTCTTTCCGCAGTATATGCTCACGCTTCCTAAAAAGGCCCAGTGACATATACTTTTAATTATAATTGTTAGAAGATATAATTATAAAAAATGTATTTCACGTTAAGTTTTTTTAAAAAAAATACTCCTGCAAAGCACATGAACTACATTAGTATAGTCATAATAATTTCAAATTCTAATTTGTTATAATAATTCACGTGTATTTGTCCATGAGTAACCTACTAGAGACAATATAGTCAAATTTTAATAAATTATTAGCATGGGACAAAAATATTCCACAAGCATTGGATTTCAATTGTAGTAATTCACACTTGGTCTATCATCCTTCTCTTTTATTTCCCATCTCAAGATCATTCTTGAGTTTGTAAATCGCTTCCTCGAGTCTATAAACGATTTCAATTTTAGTAATTCACACTTTGGAGTATTTTCTTCATATGGCGGGTCCAAATCCTCGAGATCCCAATCTCCCTCTTCCTCATTTTCATCGGGTACTTCACCGTGCACCAAGTTTGATTCAATGTCACCGTGTTCAATATACTCATCAACATCTATCATTTCAAGCTCTTCGCCCAATCACCTTCAACACCATCCTCCTCTTCGTCTCTTGTAGCGGCATTGCCAATATTACCGAGTCCTTCCTCAAAGATTACCCTCATTACTGTTAGCAAGGGCCAATCGGCCCCGCGTAGAACAGGTGTAGGAGACACTAAAAGGGAGGGTACTTCTTCAAAGATTCCCCTCATTACTCTTGACCTCAGCAATTTTCAACACTTTAGAAAGTTTATCCATATTTCTAGTTATCAGTTACATAAACGATAGTCTCTCGAGATTATTTGTCCTCTAATAAGCATACTCGACAATTCCAGCATTGCCTTGACGAAGAACCTCCGAGCCCAATCTGTACCAGTGATCTTTCTCATCTATTTCCTTTACTGAAGCAACTACGATCTGAATATTCTCACTCTCAAAATAAGCATACTCGAAAATTCCAGCATTGCCTTGACATCAATATCTAGCTCTAGCGAGAGCTAGGAGGTTCTCTGCGACTAGCCCAGATAGGTAGACAGCCAGATGCATTACTACCATTCCTTGCTGGTAAACGGGGTTAGAGGCGAGGTTTGGGAATCCCTCGCGTCACAAAATAAGTATCATTAGTAAAGAATAACTTAAATAAAGATAATAAACGGACTTGAGTGTTGCATGTTGAATGTGTATGTTATGTGTTTGTGTGCCTTTACCTTTATGTTAATGCATAGAATGTTAGCTAATGGTATTATATCGCTTTGTAGATGCCTTGCAGGTTAAGACAGTTGTAGAGAGATCCGGAGAGGATAGTCAGTCGGGTCCACGTACTCATTTAGATGGGGACGGGGGTGTCTTCAGTTCTTCATATGTGTCGTTTTAGTACCTTTGCTTTGTAAAGCTGAAACATATCATTCATGTATATATATTGTTTAACATTTTCAAATGATTTAAATATGTTTGTGCCTTGCTGTAAAATCCTAGTAAAATTGTTGTCAAACTAAGGTTAGGACCTATTGTGAGGTCCTAACCAGTAGCTCCCTGAGTTTTGAGAATTTGGGGTGTTACAAGGATGACTATGAACTTAAACAAGTTTAAAAGAACAACTTTTCCATAACAAAGAAGAAAAATAACTTCAAATGGGAGAAACCAAAACCCGGATCCCACAAGCTCAACTTTGATGGATCAAAACTTGATTCGGGTATAACTTCTATTGACTTTGTTATACGAAATCATAACGGTGATGTAATTAGCTTGGACGCTAGGAAAAACAACTTCAACTCGGTTATTAAAGCAGAAGCCTTCGCTTTGAAAGTTGGTCTTAAGGAAGCAATCAGGTTAAATATCAAAAAGATTGAAATTAAGGGTGATAACCTATGTGTTATCAAAGCACTCCAAGGACTTTGGGGTGTCCCTGAGAGATCTAAATGCTCGTATCCGACTCCAGACTGGATCTTTGCTTCTTTGAAGAAGTCCAGGTCAGACATGTGTCAGAGAAATCAATTGTGTTGCTGATCGATTGACCCATTTGGGAGTTTCGACCCCCAACACATCCTTTTCTGACGATCCCGAACTTCGTGTTCTCATCCGCAAGGATGCTGTAGTATGGACTACCTCGAGAAGATAGTATATCCTAACCGCTTTTCCTTTTCAAAAAACAAATAGTAATCTCCTATTATTAATAAAAAAAATGTAGAAAAGCTTAGTGCTACGATCACCGTCTAAAATCAAATTAAGTCTAACTCTTTGAAACCATATCGTACCATATTGGAGTAGAACTAATATGGATCTTTCCTCTTGATACACCTCAAGTTTAGACTTTTCCTCTTGGTAGTCACAAGGTTTTAAGTTTCCTCTTAGTTCTCTCGTTGTATAGTTTGTTTCCTCTTTATACCATTTCTTAATATATTTCATTAAAGTTTCAATTATAAAATAAAAAATCATTTAAAAAATAAAAAACTAATTCTAAATATAAAAAAAATCAACCTACTTTTTATTTTTTGTTTTTGAAATAAAAAATAAAAAGGTAAAATTTAAAACTAATTATGTTAACGTTAAATTTTAAACTAATTTACTTTATAAATACTTACTAATGGTGAAGAAGTAATTTTATATTTTTTAATTTAAAAAATATAGAAAACTAAATTTAGGCCTAAGTTTTTAGTTTTTAATTAAAAATAGAAATTTTTTATATTTATATTCGAATCAAAATAAAATATAAATTAAAACTAAACCTAATTCGAATTTTTTTATGAAAAATTATAAATATCTTTTATAAAATATAGATGTAAGACCCTAGTTTTGCTTCCACCGCCCCAGCGGTGAAGAAGGCCACCCCAGCGGCCTTCTACGCCTGTCACCGCCCCGCGGTGACAAGGGGCCGCCTCTGCGGCTGAGACGATCCGCCCCTGCGGATACGTTGCAGATCGTGTCCGATCTGTTTTCGTTCGTTTTATCTTCATTCCATAGATAGAATATCCGATCTTCTATCTTATGGGTCGGCTGCCTTATCTTCTTCTTACTCCTAGATGTCCTTTCCATCTATATTTGCAGCCTCTTTTATATATTCCCGTCTTTTCTTCTTTTTTCCGTTTCTTGCTTACGCTTTCTTCAACCATGAGTGCTGCAACCTTGCTTCCTGTGATCTTGTTGAACATGTAAGTTCTTCCTCCCTTATTCTTCGTCACGTTCATGTGTTGTTGCACCTTTCTTCTCTTCTTTTTGTTTCTCCCTTCGTTTCCTATTTCCTTCTTCTCCAAGAATCAAGTTTGATTCTTGATTCTTATGGAGCGCTTTGTTGATGATTCTTTGATATTCACAGGCTCCCTTAGTTGAGTTTTGAAGTGTGTGAGTGTTGGAAGAGAAAGCTTTGACCTTTGTCGTGGTTCTGCTGTTGTCGAGAAGTCGATAGACGCTTATGTCAAGGATCCGCCCCACGCCTGCATAGAGCCGCCCCCGCGCCTCTGTCACGTGTCGCCCCTACGCCTTTGTCCAGCCACCCCTGCAGTTTCTCTCCATTCTTCCCGTCTTTGGTGAGTTTCTTTCCTTCCTTACTTTCCTCGTTCCTTTCCTTAGCCCTTTTGGATGTTGTTGTCCCTTGTTGATCTGTAAGACTAGGGTTTGTGACCCTAGCTTGTGCAGACCTCTTAGAGGTCATGGAAACTAGAAGTTATAGACTTCTAGCAATTGTTTCGGTTCCTGATTCGTGATGCCTTATGTGAACAAGCTTTCCGTTCTTCTTTCCCTGAGGTTATCTGAGTTGTTTGTTGAGCTTTGTGTTACCTTCGAGTGAGGTAAGTCCCTTGGACTTACTTAGCTTTATTCTGTATATTAGTTTGATTGTTTTGGCTTGTTGTGTTGTTGTTTATTGTTATGTCTGATAACCGGAACTAGGATTGACCTTGTTATACCTTAACTGGCCGAAGTGTATTATAATAGGGTGATTACCACTTATCCAGTTCAAAATGGGGAAACTAGGAGGTGCTCTCGCGACTAGTCCAGCAGGTGACAGAAGGATGTATACGTTCCATTCCTGTTGGTGAAAGGGGACCGAGGCGAGATCGTAGCGATTCTCGTGTCACAACCATAAGTTGAATTAGTAATTGGATAACGTAATAAAAGATAATAACCGGCTGAGTGTGAGCATGCTATGTGTTTACTTTACCTTATGTGTGTTTGTGCCTTTACAGTCTTTCTGATATCTAGAATGTTAGCTAACGGTTTATACCCATGTTGTAGATGTTCCACAGGTTCAGGATGTTGCTGAGTGATCCGGACGGTGTGGTCAGCCAAGGTTCCCGTACATTATAGGACGGGATCGGGTTTATGTTTATGTTGTTGCCTTTTCTTTTGTTTTGAACTTGGTTGCAAGTCTTTTACACTTCCCTTAGTTTAAATCTTTGGTTTTATATTGAGTTTTAGTTTTCATTTGTCTGTGTTTTGTTGTAAGATCGTTGTGTAGTTGGTACTTTGAGGGTCGGGACCCATTGTGAGGTCTTAGCCCGTAACGCTTCGAGTTCAGAACTTGGGGTGTTACAAAATGGTATCAGAGCTCTAGGTTGACAACAATGGCACTCAAAATCTTCTAAAGGTCGGATGGATAATAAACGGAACCCGCAAGGGGTCTACATTTTTGTTCGCCTCAAAGCGTGCGTGCAATCAAGTCTTAAATTTATAAAACTGAAATCTAAGCAAGCGAACCCGCAGTGTACGGATCGGCGTAGTAAAGTAAGAATTTCAGAGTGTCGAACTCAGGGATTTGGGGGGAACAAATTCAGTTCACAAATTGTCAAGCAATAAAAGGTAAAGCTTTGCAAATATTGGGGAAAACAACAACCCTAAAGATCCAGGTATCTAATTGTGGCAATCGATGCAAGATATACTAAAGATATAAGGACAGAGTTGAGAACTGCAAAGGTATACGAAAGTAAGGTAATGTACGGTGAAGTTCCAAAACCTTATATGACTCACCCAAAGACACTCTCTATAAAGGTTGTTGAGGCTTCAATATAGAAAGGATCTAAAGGTAAGAATTGATCTCAAATACCCAAACTTGTAACCCAAGGATCAAGATAGGCTCAAACGGTTAAGGTTGTGACACTCGAAATCGAAATAGAGGATGTTGAGTCTCACTACTACCTACAAAAGACAAGCCAAGGCTAGGTTAAAGCAAATCTTTAACTTTGGATTAAAGTAAAAGCAAGGTTCGTAAACTGGGGTAAATCACGGGTAGATCTTGAGTTCCACGGCCGTGGAAGTACAAGAATAGACCGTGATTTAGGGTGTCGACATTGTTTCTCTCACTCTCAGGGTCTAATCTGTTTACGATCGATCTATCATCATCTACGCCACAACTATCAACCCTTCACCTTAGAATTGCTAAAGGGTTTTAGCCAATAACCTTCATTATGATATCAATAATCAAATTATAAAGAGAGAAATATGAAAACCCTCGAATATTCAAATAAACTTCAAATCCAACCTCCAAATCTGAAACACAAGAAGTACTGTATAATAGATTCAAAATATAACACAAAAACCTCACAACAATCTTAGATAAGAACGAAGAACGGGATGTCAATCCATCTTCAATATCAAATCTAAGAAAAGGGCGTAACTTCCGCCACAAGCAGGTCCGAAGATCCCAAATCTGCTATGCTTCCGCAAACCCTAAGCGAAGCTCTCCACAATCAAGCGATAGTCCAAGCAGCGGTCCCGAAAACTCTCTTTTCCAGCCTTTTTATAAGGTGAGAAAAATATATCTTCAAGGCCCAATACGTAGATGACGTGGCAATTAATGATTTGCCAAAAGATTGCCCAAATCACGGTCTCATGGAGTTCCACGACCGTGGAAGTAGGGCGTGGAAACGATTACGGTGTCTTTAGCCTTCCACGACCGTAATTTATACCGTGTAACTTACTGGATTGCTCAAGGATCAAGTCCACGTTCATAATGATGGTTCCACGGCCGTGGAATAGGGTGTGGAAATGTCTAATGCCTCTTTGTTGCCTTTGTTTCGTGTCATTCTTCATCCTAGCTTCTTCCTTAGCTTCTCAATGTATCTCCTCATCTAAGGACATGATCAATTGCTCCTTGTTTGCCATCAAACGATCCGATTCCAGCTCTTATTCACCTAAAATCAACACAAAACTAATGTAGACCTCCATATCGAAAATATAGATGAACAAGCTAACGATTGCTTCTATACCTTATCCATGAACACAATAATGAGTGAAAAACAACCAAATACGTGCCTATAATATCGCAATATTTCATGCTAACAAAATACCCCATACTTGTCACTTGCTTGTCCCCAAGTAAGGTTTTCAAAAGCTTAGAACATAGTTAGGATGAAATATGCATGCAAACTCAAAACAAAACATTTTTTTAGGTAAGTGTGCTTCTAGTCAATAGATCATCCTCAAACCTTGTTTCATTCATCTTTGAAAATGCTCACATACATAAACCAAAGGATGTAGAGTAAAGAAACATCACAAATTGCTTAAACATCAAGACAAGCCTTATAACCTTCAAGTATTGTCAAAATCAAGAATAAGAAACTTCAATTTAGATCACCAAGTCAAATAACACTCTTTTGATCTTAAGGACTTCCAAGTAAGGTCTAGAATGCGGAAGTGAGGGAAACTTATAAGGGATGTGATGCATGAATCCAGGAAAAGGAATAACCCAACTCTTTTACTTTTTCTTTTGATTTTGCAGCAACATCATCTTAGAGCTTTGCTCTTTTCTTTTTCACATTATTTTTCGACTTTACTTTTGGAAGTATGGACAACGATGCACAAAAACCGAAGCCTAGGAGATTGGCGTTTCTCAATTTCGAGATGCCTCAAACCCTTGATGCACATACCATAATTCGTTAAGAATATCGCTCAATCCGACTTTGGCAAGACACAAACACCCGGCTATGTGAATGGTGCCGAGTTACTCATCGTCATGATTGACTTTCCAAAACCTACAAATTTTTTTTATTCTTTGCATGCAAAATTTTGCTTTCATGGCCCTCCCACATCAAACATGCCAAATATCAACTCCTTCAAATTCCCGGATAGGTAAGGGAGGCAATTATTTCATTGAGGGGCTAAATGATCAAAGAAAGAAGTAAGAAAATCGAATTGCCTTAATCATTTCATAAAGAAGTATAAGAACTCATCATGCAATTTCAACCTCAATTTCTCAATATGATTTAGATAAAACTCCGACATTATGAAATTTGCAAGAAAGGAAAAACAACTCATTCAATTTCTTTTCAATTCATAATTCCGTTTAAGCATACAATTGTCATCAAAAACTCATTCCGCAAGTAAGAACTATCATAGGAATCATCTCAAGTCTTAGAAGCACAAAACTTTTTCAAAATTTTTCAAATTTTTATGAGTTTTTCAAAGCCTTTTTCATGCAAGGCAATAATGAAACGTGTGACTATGGAATGAAACATGCAAAAGTGTCATGGATAATGGCAAGCAAATGTAGTAGAGTTATTACAAAACATAGTCACACCCCACCCCATACTTAGAACAAACATTGTCCTTAATGTTCAAAAAGAAATAAAGAAAAGAAAGAAAAGAAAAATGAACTCACTAGACGGCGATGGGGCGGCTGAAACTGGTGGTCATAAAACTCGTCACTGCGGAGGCGGCGGTGGTGGAAACGGACGGAAGTCATGGCTATAGTACCGTCCAAACTGCTGTCGGTATATGTCGCTCATCATCTCATCATGCTCCTGTCTCCGTGTCTCCTGTTGGTCTCGATGGATCTCCAAATCACCTACTCTCCTAGATAGATCGTTGGCCCACGCCGGTAACTGCTCATACCATGCTGGCGGCTGACCATACCAAGCTGGTGCATCCTGTGGAGCCGGTGTTGCTGGTGGCTGTGCATACCAAGGTGGTGGAGCTCCCATCCACTCCGGCTGCGCTTCGTACCAAGCTGGAGGAGTGTCTATCCAAGTCGGCCTCTCCCTCACACTAGCACGGCGAGAGGAAGAAGCACCGGAAGGTCTAGAAGGGAGGGGAGACTGTCTAGGTAAGTCCGGGAAGGTGTCCGGATGATCCGGAAAAGTGCCAAAATCCTGCTCATCACCTCCTCCCTCAAAATCATCTCCTCCTCCCATCTCCTCCTCAACATCCGTAGCTGGAGGCTCATCCGGAACATATGGAGGCGGTGCTAACCTATTCGCATGCATAGCAGCGAATGTGTCCTTCCAATTATGGCGTCCGGCCATAATGGAATACTCTGGAATCCAAGGAATGCCCCTACCTCCTCTATCCTCCCATGGCATACCGGCGGTAGGTGGATCGCGGTGTCTAGGAAAGATAATACCCCTAGTCATAAGGCTATTGAGACCCAAAGGTCTCGCCGCTATCCTAGTGCAAGCGGAGTAATCAATCCCAAGCTGCATAGCAATGTGGGTAACCATCCCACCATACCCAATGTTCCCGGCCCTCTTGTTTTTCAGTTTACTCATGGTGGAGGCTAAGAGGGTAGCACAGTCAGCAGGTCTACCGTGGAGCATGCAATAGAGAAGAAAAAGCTCATCGGTCTTGATCTTTTGTGGGGTCTCGGTCCTAGGGAATAGGCACTCGGAAAGGACCCTATGAGATATCTTCAAGGCTAAGTGGTAGATGAGCTTAGCCTTGGTGTCGGCCGGTTGCCAACGATCCTCACTAGCATTAACCATTGATATCTCTCTCCAAAAGTCCTTAGCGTATACACCGCTAGGAAAACGACCATTAAAGGTCTCATGGAACCCAAAAAAGACCCCAAACTGTAGGATCGAGAACTCATAATTCGTCTCCATCAACCTAAAAGACACCGTCCTATCGACGACACTGTGCTCAAAGGAAGTAACAAACTCCCTCGTAATCTCCTCATAAGCATCCGCTCGAATAGCGGAGAAAACAATCAGTCCGGCTCTATCCAAAAGCCATGTCAAGTCATTCACCACGTTAAGTGGCTCTAACTCCTCAAGCAAGAGGTACCTAGGTCCTATGATCGGTCTCTTCTCGATCTTTTCCAAAGCATCAAGATAGTTCTCATGTATGGTTGAGATTCTAGGAGGTGGTGGTGATGGTGGTTCACTAGGGGGGCTTGGGAAGAGGAGGAACTATCATTCTTTCTCTTCTTGTCCTTCCAGATCTCCTCGTGAACATTTTCTCAAATCCAGTAAAAACCACGGTCTGTTCTACCATTTCCACGGCCGTGGAATGCCCAGAGACTGTGGTTCATCTCTGTTTTGCTCAAATCTCAACAAATCAATCACCAAACTCAGCAGAACCTGTCCTAGACTAATTCCAATCTCAATCCTATGCAATTCCTCTAAGTTCTTGCAAGAATTTGACCAGAATTGACAAAGTAGAGAAATAGAAGAAAAACCTAGGTTTTTATATCTTTAAATCCAAATTCCGTCTTCTGCAGGGATTGTTCACTTGGTTTATTGATTAGATCTTGTAGATGATCAAAAATGCTCCACTTTAGCACCAAGAATCGTTCAATTTGGACTTCAAACGAAGATTTGAGAGGGATGGGAGATTCTCGGCATTTAGGTCGTGGAAGAGGGGTGTGGATTTGGATTTTGGGTGTTTTTGTGAAGGAAAGTGGTTTATATAGTGGCCGTAAAAAATTTTGAAAACCACGGTCACTCGGGGTGTTCCACGGCCGTGAAAATGTACGGACCCGTGGTTTTTGTGATTTTTCTCAGTTTTTAAAGAATTACGATCACTGTAGCTTCCACGATCGTGGAACTGGCCGTGGAACTCTCTGCATTGTGCTAAAGCTCAAGTTTCGTCAATTCTTACGACTTTTCCTTCTTCTAATTCCTTTTCCTTACTCCTACATCCAAAAACAAAACATACCGGAAGATAACGAGGGCAAAATAAAGCAAAAACGTCAAACTACTCTAAACTAAGAATGAAAAACAAAAGTACAATAGCTTGGGTTGCCTCCCAAGTAGCCTTTTTTGTTTAAGGTCCGTAGCTAGACCGTACCTGCATCTATTCGAGTGCAGTAGGCGTGAACTCCTTAGCTTGGAGCTCCGGTGAATACTTCTTGAGTCGTTGACCGTTCACCTTAAAACTTCCGCCCTTTTCACCCCATACTTCAACTGCACCATGGGGGAAAATATGTTTGATTAGATAAGGTCCGGTCCAACGAGATTTAAGCTTACCTGGAAAGAGCCGAAGTCTCGAATTGAAGAGGAGAACTTGATCTCCTTTCTTGAGGTCCTTTGGAATGATATGCTTATCATGCCAACGCTTCGCTCTCTCCTTGTATATCTTGGCGTTCTCATAGGCGTTTAAGCGAAGTTCTTCAAGCTCGTTAAGGTCCAAGAGGCGCTTCTCGCCCGCTTCTTTTATGCTGAAGTTCAACCACTTTACCGCCCAATACGCCTTGTGTTCTAGCTCTACCGGCAAGTGACAAGACTACCCATACACAAGGTTGTATGGTGTTGTTCCTATGGGGGTCTTATACGCAGTCCGGTATGCCCACAATGCATCATCTAGCTTCAAAGACCAATCCTTCCTTGTCTTCGAAACTGTTTTCTCTAGGATGCCCTTGATTTCTCTATTTAAAATCTCCACTTGTCCACTCGTTTGTGGATGATAGGGAGTGGCGATCTTGTGAGTTACCCCATACTTAGCTAGGAGAGCTTCGAATCGTCGGGCTATGAAGTGTGAACCTCCATCACTAATAATGGTCCGCGGTGTCCCAAACCTTGGGAAAATAGTTCTATTAAAGAACTTTATGACAACCGCGGCATCAATAGTAGGAGAGGCTATAGCTTCAACCCATCTCGAAACATAATCCACAGCTAGAAGTATGTATTGATTCCCGCAAGATGATGGGAAAGGTCCCATAAAGTCGACTCCCCAAAAGTCGAAGATCTCTACCTCTTGAATGTTGTTAAGAGGCATCTCGTTCCTCCTAGATATGTTTCCTGTTCTTTGATAAGCATCACAGCAGGAAACAAAGGATTGCACATCCTTAAATAAAGTAGGCCAAAAGAAACCGGATTGCAATACCTTAGCGCTAGTTTTGTTGGAACTAGCATGTCCTCCACAAGGTAGTAAATGACAATGATGGATGACGCTTTGCATCTCGTCTTCCGGAACACATCTTCGAATGATGCCATGTGGACCTCTCTTGAAGAGTAGAGGTTCGTTCCAAAAGTATTGCCGGACATCCTTAAAGAACTTCTTTCTTTGTGCGTAGGATAGTCCGGGAGGTATTTCCTGACAAACCAAATATTTAACAAAATCAGCAAACCATGGTTCGTTACCTCTAGTTATCTTGTCGATGCACTCCTCTATGATGTGTAAGTGTTCGTCCGGGAAGGAGTCATCTATAGGTAGGTCGTCGTCTTCTAGGTGTGGTAGACGACTCAAATGATCCGCTACAGAATTTTCCGAACCTTTCTTGTCGCGGATCTCAAGATCGAATTCTTGTAGGAGAATAATTCATCTAATCAGTCTCGGTTTTGCATCCTTTTTAGCAAGCAAATACCGAATCGCCGAGTGGTCCGTGTATACAATAACCTTTGATCCTAGAAGATAAGAACGAAAATTTTCAAATGCATATACAACTGCTAAAAATTCCTTTTCCGTAGTGGCGTAGTTGAGCTGCGCTTCATCTAGCGTCTTGCTAGCGTAATAGATGGCGTGTGTGCGACCTTCCTTCTTTTGTCCAAGCACAACTCCAATGGCTACGTCACTTGCATCACACATGACCTCGAACGGAAGACTCCAGTCCGGAGGTTGTATGATTGAGGCTGAGATTAGACCCTCCCGGATCCTGTTAAATGCATCTAAACAATCCTGCGAAAAATCAAAAACTGCATCCTTCATCAATAGATTAGTAAGCGGTTTTGATATCTTAGAAAAGTCTTTGATAAAACGTCTATAGAATCCGGCATGTTCCAAAAAGCTTCTTATCCCCTTCACCGAAGATGGAGGATGGAGCTTCTCTATGGTCTCTATCTTAGCCTTGTCTAACTCAATCCCTCTACTAGAGATCAAGTGTCCTAAGACAATGCCTTCTTTCACCATGAATTGACACTTCTCCCAATTGAGAACTAGGTTAGTGTCTTTACACCTTTGTAGCACAAGAGAAAGGTTAGAAAGGCAATTATCAAAAGAGGAACCATAAACAGAAAAACCGTCCATGAAAACCTTCATAATCTCTTCTATGTACTCCGAGAAGATAGCCATCATGCACCTTTGGAAGGTGGCTGGGGCGTTGCAAAGCCCGAAAGGCATTCTCCTATAAGCAAACGTACCCCACGGGCACGTAAAGGTGGTCTTCTCTTGATCGTCCGGGTGTATCGGAATCTGGAAAAAACCACTATAACCGTCAAGATAACAGAAGTATGAGTGTTATGCTAACCTCTCAAGCATTTGGTCGATGAATGACAAAGGGAAGTGATCCTTCCTTGTTTCGTTGTTCAGCTTGCGGTAATCTATGCACATCCTCCACCCCGTCACGGTTCTTGTAGGAATGAGCTCGTTGTTTTTGTTTTTGATGACCGTCATTCCTCCTTTCTTTAGAACAACTTGTACGGGGCTCACCCACTTACTATCGGAGATAGGGTAGATAATACCTGCATCAAGTAGCTTAAGAATCTCCTTCTTGACAACCTCCTTCATGGTCGGATTTAACCGCCTTTGAGGTTGTCGTGAAGGCTTAAAATCTTCCTCCATTAGAATCTTGTGCATGCATAGTGATGGTTTAATTCCTACAAGATCCTATATTGTGTAGCCTAAAGCCTTTTTATGTTTCTTTAAAATGGCTATTAGCTTAGCATGTTCATCTTCACTTAAATCGGAACTAACAATTACCGGAAAAGTAGAATTAGTTCCCAAGAATGCATACCGAAGATGTGTGGGAAGTGGCTTCAATTCCATTGTCATTGGAGTCTCAAATGGCTCTTGAGGAGTGTCCAATGCTTCCTTAGAAGTCTCTAAGGGTGTGAGAGTTGTTGAATAAGGCTCAAGGGAATTGGTGGAAAGAACGTAATTGTTCTCAGAATTCCCTGAAATCACGTCACCTCTGTTACTTCCACGGCCGTGGAAGTCAATTACGGCATCTCTAGGAGTTCCACGGCCGTGGTTTTGGCCGTGTAACTTACTGGAGCTCTCTGAATAGCTGATTACGGTCATCATGGGAGAAACCACGGCCGTGGAATAACACGACTGACCGTGATTCCTCACGTTTTCTGACCCATCATAGAGTTTTTTAAACTCTTCTTCATGCACTTCTTTTAGCTCCTCCAAGGCTTCAGTCTCCTTATTGCAATCCTCTTCTTCTCCTTTCTCCATGATGCTCATGGTAATCACCTTTTGCAACGGATCTTTGGATAGAATCGAGCTAACTTCCTCTCTAGATGCCTCCTTGTCGTAGATGTCGAATGACCGAGAGTATTTCTATGGTCGTCTATACCCAATCAAAAGTAAATCCCGACTTAGCACTAAAAACAAGTATAGTGATTAAGTAAGGGTCGAACCCAAGAGAGTTTCAAGTTTTAGATGCAATTATTGATTTCAAGTAACAAGTAACCGAAAAGGGGGGGGGTTGGTTGAAATAAGTACACACAAAAAACTTTAGGAGAAACAATTAACGCAACAAGTAAGACAATGATGGGTGAATCTACACTAGGTTGATTCTAAGCATGCAATTGCTACTTTGGTGCGTTCCTTTTACAAGTTTTTAAGTAAGCTCCCGTATTGATCATACATATGTGTTGAGCCAACCGGCATCAACACAACTTAACTTATTAAAGTTCCGTAAACCTACAAGAACAAATAATAAGTTAGCATTCAAACAAAGACTAAGGGATATAAAGAGAAGATTAAAACCGTTAAACTTATCTTTGTAATTGTGTTCCTTTTCTTTAAGTAATTACAACCCGTTATTACTTAAAGTTGCTACTAGATTAAAGACCCGAACCCGGAACCTGTTAATCCTAGTTGTTTACATGCACTTTAGAACCTAAGGTGATCAATCTCAAGCAATAGTTAACATGCAATTAAACAATGAAGATCAAGGAAACACAAAACATTACTGAATAAAAACTTATATTAAAAAGAACTTACAACCAAAGTAACAAAGCAGCTTCAAACCAACCCAATGTAGCAAGGGAGTTAGCAACTCATTACAATGGAAAAACTCAAACCTAAAATGGATTATGTGAAAGAAAGTATGGATAATTCTAGCAATCAGCCATGGACTATTTATACTACAAAAACACTTGATTAGGAGTAAATAGCTGGCCTAAAACAGCCACCTTTAATGCCATAAAGGTGGTGTAAACAGCCGGAGTAAAGCTTCTGGAGTTAAACCGCAGGGGCGGCCTTTAGGAACCGCAGGGGCGGTTCAGGCAGAATCGGTTGATCTTCTTCTTGGCCGCAGGGGCAGCTAGGCAATTCCGCTGGGGCGGATCTTTAATGCTTCTTCAACGTCTGACTCTTCATTTGCTGGCCGTTACTGGTGTCAAAGCACAGGGGCGTCATGAGGCCGACACAAGGGCGGTGACACAGGCTCTTCACCTTCCAGCTCCTGGGGCGAGGCGCAGACCAGGCGCAGTGAGAGGCGCAGGGGCGCTGATCTTTGTCTTGTCCAGGCAAGTCACCGCAGGGGCGGCAATGGGGTGGCGCTGGGGCGGTGACCTGTTTCTTGTCCGGCGCTGGTGAAGGCGCTGGGAGCGCTTTAGTGGGAAGTGTCACCCGCTGGGGCGGCTGCAAGGACCCGCTGGGGCGGTGAAGTAGCAGAAGCTTCACTTCGTAATCTCTCTTCACTCCTAAGTGCTTATAACTCCTTTCTTAGCTTCTTTTAATCTTCTTCTTCTGGATCAAGGACTTAGTAGCATAAACTGACACTAATGCAATAAAAAGACTCTAAAAACTACCCTAAATGATAGTGATTTCATCACCTATCAAACTCCCCCATACTTAGACCTTTTACTCGTCCCGAGTAAAACAAATAACAACAATTAGATCCAAGGTCTCAGGAAGCAAGGGAAAGAAAGAAAAGATAATGAAAACAAAGGAAAAAAACAAGAAAGAAGAAAAGAGAGAAAATGTGAGAAAAAGAAAGACTAACATCCTTATCGCTCCAAGAGTGACCTACCCGGACAACCTCCTTATGTCTCCCCTTCTTATGTCGCCACACACCAGAAGAGAATCCTACACTCAATGTCGCTCATTTTTGCCAAGGCACCCTTTCGGGTTTTCACCTTGCCACTCTTTTTCTTTTCTCACTTTAGCTCACATCCCTCAAGTCCAATTTTGCACCAAGCTAAGGCTGGTCGGACTACCTTCTTTTTACCTAAACCGCCCTTTCGGGTTTTCGGTTTATCCAAGGAATTTTAAGCCTTTTTCTATTTTCTTTGGCTTTTTCTCTTTTTTTTTTTTTTTACTAACAAACTGAATTCCAAAATGCAAATAAAATAAAAACAACTATACATGATAATTCCCTCCCCCATACTTGAAGTACACTTTGTCCTCAAAGTGACAATGAGTCAAAGATAAATGTGGGAGAAGGAAGAGAAGTGTACCCCTCAATGAGATGGTCCGGATGAACCACCTGGACCGTCCTCCGGTGGGTACGGGAAGTGGTTGAAGAAGTGCTCCTGCCACCGGTAGATGTCCTCAATACGATCCTCCTAGGCCTGCATCCGGCGCCCGAAAGAGGTCTCAAAACTAGCCTGCCAAGCTAGCCGTTGAGCCTCAAGATGCTGTTGCTGGGCTGCCTGCCACTCCTCCTGTCTCTGATCAAACCGGGAGGACATAGAAGTAGCAAAGCTCGTTTGCCAAATCTGTTGCTGCTCCAGCATATTCCGCTGGTAGTCGGACTGCCATGTCTGGTGCTGGGTGGTCATGGCAGCCATCTGAGCCTGTAGGCTCGCGAGGGCCGGATCCTCCTCCAGTTCCTGAGTAGGCATCTCCTCGTCGTTGTCGGGGATGGGCAGGTGCTCCTCTTGGTGGGCCCGGCTGGAGATGGCAGCATGCCTCTCCATCATGACCACTAGTGGCCTCCTCGGCACGAAAGGATCTGCCGAAATGTAAAGATCGGAGAACTCCTCTCCTGAGGGTAAAGGCCGGGGGAGGTACGTCAAAAGGCTCCCATCATCAAGGGAGATCCAGAATAGGTTCTCCCCATCTCGTCGGAGGAGCTTGCACCTCCTAAGCATCCCCTCTATGTAAAGGGGAGCCTCCAACCCATCCTCAAGGCTGGAAAGGTCCATGGCCTGTGAAGCGATCAAGGAGATCACCCCACCGCCGACGATGTCTCTCGGCTCGTTCTTCCTAATCCGCTTCAAAGCGGAGAGGAAGAGAGAAGGCCAATCCATCACCCTCTCACTCTGTGGAAGGCAGGCGTAAATGAGGGGAAGGTCCTTGAGAGCGACCTTGTTCTCTTCTTTCTGTCCACAAAAGACACTCATCAGGATCTTTGAAAGAAGCCTCAAGGAGGGGTGAGTGAGCTTGTTGGAGTACTCACCCCCAGCATGGAACTCAGATCCTATAGCTGCCTGCCAGAACTCACATAAGTCTGGAGTCGGGACTGGCTCCCACCAGTTCTCTGAAGGGTTGATGGTAACCCCAAAAGCCTCCACTAACTGGAAGTAATCCAGTGTGTATTTGATCTTGTTGAACTTGAAAGTAAGCCCAACACACACATGGTCTTCCTTTTCCATGGTGAAGGTAGCAATGAACTGCCTGGTGAGCTCTGGATAGGTTGGAGCACTCCTATGTAGAAAATTTCCAAGCCCAACATTGTCCAAAAATGATTGCATACTCTCCAGCATGCCTACCTTCTCCAACGTAAGAACGTGCAAAAATCGAGTTGCGTATACAACTCGATCCTGCACAATCCTATAACGGTCTTTCTCGCCCTCGGTCATCTTATATTTCTTGGGAGCTTCCATTTGATCAAAAGATTAGTGAACGTTTGGAGAAAAAGAGAAGAATCGACCTTTCTGTTGGTTTTTCCGCAGGGGCGGATGAAGCAGACGCAGGAGCGGTGAGGCGCAGGGCGGATGCTTGCAAACGCGGGTGCGGGAGAACTTTAGAAGCGATTTCTGATGTGCGATGGGGAGGGGGTTGCTGAGGTTGCTCCAGTGACGTCCTTGGTGGTGTAACCTCGCCGGTGTGTGGTGGAGTGGAATGTATGCAGTAGGTGAGGAGGAAAGCTGTAGGACTGTGAGAGAGGACGGGGTTAGTGGCACAGGGGCATTTTGATTGGTGGCTAGGGATGTCGGAGGCGGCGCAGGGGCATCGGCGAGGTCTTTGGTGGGCAGAGGGCGCAGGGGTGTGGATGGTGTTTTTGAAGGAGGTGAGAGTGGAGTGTTTGTGTTTGGTGAAGAAAGTTGGTGGGTGGTGCGTGGTAGGTGTAGGTGTTTTTTCGAGATCCTATTTTTTTTCTTTTTTGGGTACACCCGCAAGGGCGGGGGTTTGACACCGCAGGGGCGGCGACAAGTCAGAGGGGCACGCAGTCCCAGCGTCGGGGGCGGCGCTGGGACATTGCGTCAAGGATGGCCGCCGCAGGGGCGTGGGGATGTCACCGCGGGGGCGGTGACAGACATGTTGCAGGCGCAGGCCCAGCGCCGGGGGCGGCGCTCGCCTGAGTGTTACCGCAGGGGCTGTAACACCCCGAATCCGCGGGACTCGGGGCGCTACGGGTTGGGACCTCACAATGGGTCCCGACCCTTAGCCTGACAACAATTTCACTGGATCTTACAACAAGACACAAATAAAGGCAAAACCGAAATTCATTTTAATGCAATGATATGAACCCAAAAAGAAAACAACGAAAGACTTCAGCCGAGATACAACGCTAAAGGCAACCGCAATACACGCGACATACATAATACCCTAAACAATACATAAAAAAAACAACCCTCAAAACCCATCCTAAAATGTACGGACCCCGGCTGCCCACTCTTCCGGATCCCTCGGCCGCGCCCCTAACCTGCAAGACAACTACAACAATATCGGTATAAAACCGTTAGCTAGCATTCAAGGCATTAGAATCATGGTATTGGCACACACACACATAAGGCATCATAAACACACAACATGTTCCAAAACACACAATCCGGTTTATTATCTTTTTATTATTAGGTCATATCCCGTTCTAATTCAACTTCTTTTGTGACACGAGAATCTTAAAGATCTCGCCCTTGTCCCCTTTCACCATACGGGTTTGTACTTGATGCGGATCAGCATCACCCGATGGGCTGGTCGCAAGGCACCTCCCAGTCATCCCCATTTTGGACTGGACAAGCGGTCACCGCCCGTTATCATACACTTGGGCCAAATATAAACATATAAAGTCGGTGGTCCTACTACTAGTTTAGATGTTATAACATAAGCAATAAACACACACATAAACAATAAACACACACCACCAAACACGCATTGAAACTAATACAGAGAATACGAGCTAAGTAAGTCCGGAGACTTACCTGTCCCAAAGCTAAACCCGCTAAATCCTGTACTCAATTTCCCGTAGGAATGTAACTCAACGCCTGATCAGACAAGGCGCACAATCAATAACTAACCAATAATCTAGAAGCCCTCGGGCTTTTAATCTCCTAAAACCTATATGAGGTCACAACCTTAGCATACTGGGTTCAACTCCTAATCTCGAAGATCATCCTATGATCGTACCAAAACATCACAATACTCATAAGTCATCCAACATCTATATGCGGTTCAAGGCCACTACTTGGCATTTCCACTAAGTTATGCTAGATCCATCCTAGCATGATACTAGTATTAAACATAACTAGATCGAGGGAGAAGGTACTCACACGACGTCAAAAGACGGATGTCAAACTTGGACTCGTTAGGCCTTTATCGGGGCGCTTCCGGACCTAAAACCAAAGCTAAGAAAATTTAGCTAAACGCTAAATTTGAAAGGAAGATTTAACGCATAAAATATTCTAATGAAACTCGCTTCCAAAACCAAGGTTAAAACTTGTAAAAACATTTTCCGGGAATTTATAAAATTTTAGAAATTTAGGTCATAAACCACGAGTTAAATCCTTTGCCCATATTCCGAAAATAATCCAACAAAGGGCATTATATATAGGGTATATAAATATAAGAATATCCCCGTAATTAAAATCCAAGGTTAAAAACCGCTAACACATTTTCCGGGGCAAATAATACAACTCTAGAAACTTGGGTCATTTTATGTAAACAAAACCTTTGGGTCAAATCTGTAATTTATCTCACAAGGCCATAATCTGAAATTTACAAAAGTTGGGTAAAATATGTAAATACAAAACAGGGGGTCACAATATGAAATTTTACCAAAACTGAGGGGCCCGATTGTGATTAGTAACAAGGGTTCATTAACCCGATAGATCTAGCGCACAGCTGGGAAGGGGAAAAATAACCAGGGCGGCGGCGAGGAGAACTGGCAGGGGAAGGGGCGCACAAGCTAGCAGCTTTGGCGGCGGCTCTAGGTCCCGACGCTAGGGCGGGCGAGGCAGCGCAGACTCTCCGACGGCGGCCGAACTCCTAGGTCTTCGATCGGTCACCACAAGTGATAAGGGGAGAGGGAAACAGCTATGGCGGCGACGGCAGTGGGGCGGCCAAGGCAGGTGGTGGCGCAGGGAGAGAGTAGCAGGGCAGTCGGCCTCCGGTTTCCGGCAATGGCGAGGCGACAAGGGCGGATTCTCCGGCTTCGACAGGCTCTAATGACAGCTCTTCCCGGCAACAACCGCGATTACCCCTCCTCGCAACAAAAGAGGACAGAGAGCAGGGGAAAGGAGCGGTCGGCGGTCCGGCCTGCTGGTTCTGCGGTTGCTCGAGGTGGCGGTATCCCCGGTGGCATCCTTCTCTGGTGGTTGCAGTCTCTTCCAGTAGTGTTGGGTTCTGGAGTGCGAGGTGGTGTTGGCTTCGTTGGAGATTCCGACAGCAAGAGTTGCCTGGGCTTGAGATCAGAAGAGGGAGGTAGGTGGCTGCGAGTTGAAGGAGCTGAGATGCCGAGAGAAGAGTGTGGTGTAGAATGTAGGGGGTTGAGGCTGAGGGAGATCATCATCTTCCTGGTTAGATGAGGAGAGCAAATAGGGGTGGTTGCGTGAGAGAGAGGGAGAGATAGAAGTGAGAGGTCGGGTAGGGTACTCAGTGCAGGAGGATAGGGTTGCAGCAAGGCTAATCCACACGGTAAGGTGAGGAATCGGGAGGGAGGAGCCTATAGGGAAAATAAATAAATAAATAAATAACCCGATAGAAAATACTCGGAACGAGATTTTCGGATCGAAATAATTTTCCGAACGTTCTTCCGTAAAATAAAAGTAATCCGGTATCCAAAATATAAAAATACTCGGGGAAATAAATAATTTTCATATAGAAATTATCCTCATAAAATATTTTTGATATTGATATAATAATTTAATTTCGGATAATATGTAGATCGAAAATAAATTTACAACGTCACATATCCAAAAAGATAGATCGAAACGTGCCTAATATTTGGGGCGTTACATTAGATCCCCCTAAGAACAAGTTTCGTCCCGAAACTTGCTATGCGTCGAACTTCTCAGTCCCTAAGGCCGAGGTAAGAACTCTCACTCTAAGAAGGCTAAAACCTTCTAATCTATACACATCATCTACTCAAACTTAACACCGCAAGATATATCATGTCACATAGCACATTTCCGCACATGACACAAACTACATATAACATTACACATGTACATAGCTCAACCAAAGATAAGAACTAGCCTAACCCATTGATTCTATCGATGCTACCAGCTTAGCGTAAAACTCAACTAAAGATATTATCCTTCGTCTTCCTATTAGCCTCAAAGATTTCTCGTTTTCTACTAGATCCTCATGATTGACAACATGTCTCGAGTCATGTATGTACTCTCTTGATTTGTACTAATGAAACATCGGTTGAACACTACTCTTGGTGACAACGCCCAACCGGCAAACCAGTTCCCTAACTCGCACTAAGATCTCAAAAAGTTCAAAATATCGGAACTCAACGTCCTTCTCGGTTTCGATGCAGCATCTCCATTATTTTCCCTTTTGATTTCTCTAACAAAGGATATCGAACTCCCAGTTTACACCGTTGGCTTACATTCTTGTCAAACCAAACTTTGATGTTATGCTTCCCCAATTCTTGTTGCAACTCCAAGTAACAAAGGAAGTACTTTACTCCATACTACTTCTACTAACACGACATGTAGGCTATTACTTTTATATCGCTCCTCACTACTCGATCAAGACTTTGTCTTGGATCACTTGTATACTTCAAACCCTTCATACCTTGAGGCAAATTCAAAATAGTTGCACCAAATGAATCTCCTCTTAATTCTCAACAACTCCATTGTCAATTTTCGTCTCACTCAATACTTCATTGTCATCCGGAGTGGGTTAGACATAGATGGTGTTACTTGGAGAATCTCTCCACGAATCCGGTAGTAACCAGCACGTCAGAGAAGACTTGTAGCTTCTTTGACATCCTTCGGGGGTTGCCATCCCGAGACAACTTGTCCTACAAATTCTCTCTTCCTCGAGAGTAGACCAAAATATCTTATCCGGGGCATTAGTAAGCCTATATGGAATCACTACAACTGGTAGTGTCCATGATTCGTCGGGAATGTCGTATTTGCAATATCCACATCTCGGATTCTCAATTTGCGACAATTGACCATAAATCCTTCTTAGAAGAGACTGCCGACCCTTACAATTGATCGAGTAGATCTCCCATTCGTTGTAAGGAATACTTGTCCTTCATTGCCATCTTGTTCAACTTATAGTAATTGATGTACAAACAGAGATAACCGTCTCTCTCTTCGCGAACTGGTGTCCTCTATAATAACTTCAAAACAAGAATTCAAGATATATTCCAACATGAACTTTAAATCAAGAGTTCAAGATACACTTCCAACATGAACTTCAAATCATGAGTTCAAGATATAATTCTAATATGAACTTGAAATCAAGCTTAATGGTGAAATCCCCCTTCCGTTGCATTGGGATTTGTTCTATCTCGGGCTCCCTCTTTCTCCATCAATCACATATCGTAATAACCGACACGACTTGGCCCTACACTTGACAGGTAGTCCACTCCGATCTACTAGGGTGAGGTCCTTCAACCCGTGTATTGCTCCTTCTGTAGCTACTATGCTCACCGTCCTCTTTCAAAGATCCTTCATCTACAGAACTCGAGAGACTTGATCAAATTTTCCGACTCTTGAAGCCTTGGTTAAGCAATACTTCAGCTTAATCCCTCTTCTCATTTCAAAGGAATGACGATGATAACCTCTTTTGATCTCGCGCATGTGTTCAGTCACAAAGGTCTTTACTATAAGACTCAAGCATGCCATATAACAAATCGATACAATCTTCTTCGCTTCTTCTGACATCCCAGTACATATGGAAGGAGCTCTTCGTCTTCTACATAAGTTTTCTCCATAGGCATCCTTTCTTCAAGTAGGCGTAGAAATTTATACTTCATTTTCTTATGTAACGGTCAAACCGACTGTAGAGGCTCTAACCTCAACCTTTCATGTACTCGTACATTTCCTATCGATATCAAACTTCAAAACTTCAATCTTCTCCTACTCTTGTTGGTCACCTGAAGCATCTCTTGATATTCTATGAGCAACTTCACGATTGTGACAGTATGCCTTTAGGCGAAAATTCTCAGCCATAATCACAGAAAGATCCACTCATTACTCCACCAAGTACTAACATCGTAATTCCAAGCTTGAAGTGTTGCCCTAATCTAGGTCCTCCCTTTCCTCCCGCTCCTCTATCCTCTTCCATTCTCGT
Source organism: Fagopyrum esculentum (assembly GCA_033239045.1). Taxonomy (NCBI): domain Eukaryota; kingdom Viridiplantae; phylum Streptophyta; class Magnoliopsida; order Caryophyllales; family Polygonaceae; genus Fagopyrum; species Fagopyrum esculentum. The sequence goes on along the minus strand of BSUD01000008.1, from coordinate 96,910,391 downwards.
TAAACCTTAGTAGTTCTTATACGTGTTGTTTCTCCCTTATGCCGATCCCATGACCTAAGAAAGTCGCACCAGACCGTTACAATCCCTCCACAAGGTACATTACCATCACTTGTTGGGATCGATACATGGCTACATGATTAAGCTATTTGCACTTCCCTTGATATACCTCTTATTGACGACATTCAACCACCACGAATATTATGAGTTCTCGTTACCCTTCTTCATGATCCCACACCTAGATTACTCTCCCCACCTACATTCACCAGTATACAACCCGCACCTGTGCATTTTTGGTGGTCACCGATTAACTCCTTGATGACCCTCTCCAAGATCAACGACTTACCCTCCTACACTTCCATATTACCATTCTCATGAAGGCTATCCTCTCGGGATACTTTGTATTAAACTTCACTAGCTTATTTTACTCTACTTCCAACTCCGTTAAATCCCATTAAGCCCCCCTTTCCCTTCCGCTTCTATACGATAACTATACTTCCCCCAACTCTTTTGTGTCACATGACCCATCTTCATAGGTTTAACCATTCTTCATAATATCTTGTAAGTGCATCTTCCCAAATATTCTGACCTTAATTAGCGTCCAGTCACGTCCTTATTAGTTGGTATCTTAAGTCCTTCCCTAATCGAGAGCTTCTTATTGCGTTTCTCATCTTCTTGGGATCATCATTTATACACACTTCCTCCACCTCGGCGTTGCTTAGTCTTATAATCAAACCAGAAACCGGTCAACACCACGTGAATCCCATCATGCCCTTCTTCTCATAACTCTAGTAATGTTGAAACTTTACTTTTTGGTACATCGTAAGCTTATCTTACGATATCTTAAATCTTTTGTGATTGGTTCATGCACACCGCTCATCTCGTTGTCATTCAATCATGGCTTCTTTAGAATCACTTCTACACTTTAATGTTGCTCCCGTCTACTTGTACTGCTTCCATCTTGATTCCTCTTAAGTTGCCTCGTGGTGTTCTTTTACTTGGTTGTCCTTCGTTTACGTCATCTCTAATCCTCCTTTTCAACATCCTTTTAAAGGAATGCGAGAAATGCCATGGTATTCGTCCGAACGTAACGCTCAAACTCGATACTTGAACTTGTTCTTCCTTGTATGAACGTTATCCCATGCCAACAATATCGTCCTAAAGGTGATGATATCTTACTATCATCTTTTCTATAAGGTCTCATACACTTATGTGTTACTATATATAATAAGAATACTTATGCATAACTATATAAGTTCTAAGTCCATATCACTACCAACATAACACATCTAACATTTCATCAACAGTATAAGGTACCAAAACATGTATTATAGTCAACATATATTAACCATACATATAAATCAAGTCATCATGCACTACCATCCACATATACTGTACATATCATATCTACATATATAAATATACATATATATATATATCAAAATCCAATAAACTAAGCTGCCGAGATCCGCGGAAGGAGTGGTGGCCCGTACATTCTACCCCGACTCATGCATGTGATTTTGAAAACGAAAACTCAGAACCCGCGGGGTTCTGTTTATTCCTTATTCGGCCTTTAGAAGATTGCGAGTGCCATTGTTGTCAACCTAGGGCTCTGATACCACTTCTGTAACACCCCGAATCCGCGGGACTCGGGGCGCTACGGGTTGGGACCTCACAATGGGTCCCGACCCTTAGCCTGACAACAATTTTACTGGATCTTACAACAAGACACAAATAAAGGCAAAACCGAAATTCATTTTAATGCAATGATATGAACCCAAAAAGAAAACAACGAAAGACTTCAGCCGAGATACAACGCTAAAGGCAACCGCAATACACGCGACATACATAATACCCTAAACAATACATAAAAAAAACAACCCTCAAAACCCATCCTAAAATGTACGGACCCCGGCTGCCCACTCTTCCGGATCCCTCGGCCGCGCCCCTAACCTGCAAGACAACTACAACAATATCGGTATAAAACCGTTAGCTAGCATTCAAGGCATTAGAATCATGGTATTGACACACACACACATAAGGCATCATAAACACACAACATGTTCCAAAACACACAATCCGGTTTATTATCTTTTTATTATTAGGTCATATCCCGTTCTAATTCAACTTCTTTTGTGACACGAGAATCTTAAAGATCTCGCCCTTGTCCCCTTTCACCATACGGGTTTGTACTTGATGCGGATCAGCATCACCCGATGGGCTGGTCGCAAGGCACCTCCCAGTCATCCCCATTTTGGATTGGACAAGCGGTCACCGCCCGTTATCATACACTTGGGCCAAATATAAACATATAAAGTCGGTGGTCCTATTACCAATTTAGATATTATAACATAAGCAATAAACACACACATAAACAATAAACACACACCACCAAACACGCATTGAAACTAATACAGAGAATACGAGCTAAGTAAGTCCGGAGACTTACCTGTCCCAAAGCTAAACCCGCTAAATCCCGTACTCAATTTCCCGTAGGAATGTAACTCAACGCCTGATCAGACAAGGCGCACAATCAATAACTAACCAATAATCTAGAAGCCCTCGGGCTTTTAATCTCCTAAAACCTATATGAGGTCACAACCTTAGCATACTGGGTTCAACTCCTAATCTCGAAGATCATCCTATGATCGTACCAAAACATCACAATACTCATAAGTCATCCAACATCTATATGCGGTTCAAGGCCACTACTTGGCATTTCCACTAAGTTATGCTAGATCCATCCTAGCATGATACTAGTATTAAACATAACTAGATCGAGGGAGAAGGTACTCACACGACGTCAAAAGACGGATGTCAAACTTGGACTCGTTAGGCCTTTATCGGGGCGCTTCCGGACCTAAAACCAAAACTAAGAAAATTTAGCTAAACGCTAAATTTGAAAGGAAGATTTAACGCATAAAATATTCTAATGAAACTCGCTTCCAAAACCAAGGTTAAAACTTGTAAAAACATTTTCCGGGAATTTATAAAATTTTAGAAATTTAGGTCATAAACCACGAGTTAAATCCTTTGCCCATATTCCGAAAATAATCCAACAAAGGGCATTATATATAGGGTATATAAATATAAGAATATCCCCGTAATTAAAATCCAAGGTTAAAAACCGCTAACACATTTTCCGGGGCAAATAATACAACTCTAGAAACTTGGGTCATTTTATGTAAACAAAACCTTTGGGTCAAATCTGTAATTTATCTCACAAGGCCATAATCTGAAATTTACAAAAGTTGGGTAAAATATGTAAATACAAAACAGGGGGTCACAATATGAAATTTTACCAAAACTGAGGGGCCCGATTGTGATTAGTAACAAGGGTTCATTAACCCGATAGATCTAGCGCACAGCTGGGAAGGGGAAAAATAACCAGGGCGGCGGCGAGGAGAACTGGCAGGGGAAGGGGCGCACAAGCTAGCAGCTTTGGCGGCGGCTCTAGGTCCCGACGCTAGGGCGGGCGAGGCAGCGCAGGCTCTCCGACGGCGGCCGAACTCCTAGGTCTTCGATCGGTCACCACAAGTGATAAGGGGAGAGGGAAACAACTATGGCGGCGACGGCAGTGGGGCGGCCAAGGCAGGTGGTGGCGCAGGGAGAGAGTAGCAGGGCAGTCGGCCTCCGGTTTCCGGCAATGGCGAGGCGACAAGGGCGGATTCTCCGGCTTCGACAGGCTCTAATGACAGCTCTTCCCGGCAACAACCGCGATTATCCCTCCTCGTAGAAAAAGAGGACAGAGAGCAGGGGAAAGGAGCGGTCGGCGGTCCGGCCTGCTGGTTCTGCGGTTGCTCGAGGTGGCGGTATCCCCGGTGGCGTCCTTCTCTGGTGGTTTGCAGTCTCTTCCAGTGGTGTTGGGTTCTGGAGTGCGAGGTGGTGTTGGCTTCGTTGGAGATTCCGACAGCAAGAGTTGCCTGGGCTTGAGATCAGAAGAGGGAGGTAGGTGGCTGCGAGTTGAAGGAGCTGAGATGCCGAGAGAAGAGTGTGGTGTAGAATGTAGGGGGTTGAGGCTGAGGGAGATCATCATCTTCCTGGTTAGATGAGGAGAGCAAATAGGGGTGGTTGCGTGAGAGAGAGGGAGAGATAGAAGTGAGAGGTCGGGTAGGGTACTCAGTGCAGGAGGATAGGGTTGCAGCAAGGCTAATCCACACGGTAAGGTGAGGAATCGGGAGGGAGGAGCCTATAGGGAAAATAAATAAATAAATAAATAAATAACCCGATAGAAAATACTCGGAACGAGATTTTCGGATCGAAATAATTTTCCGAACGTTCTTCCGTAAAATAAAAGTAATCCGGTATCCAAAATATAAAAATACTCGGGGAAATAAATAATTTTCATATAGAAATTAACCTCATAAAATATTTTTGATATTGATATAATAATTTAATTTCGGATAATATGTAGATCGAAAATAAATTTACAACGTCACATATCCAAAAAGATAGATCGAAACGTGCCTAATATTTGGGGCGTTACAGGGGCGGGGACTTAAAGCCGCGGGGGCGGATTTCTTTACAGAAGCTCCTCTTCTTATTCCTTCGGGTTGCCTCCCGAATTAGCGCCTTTGTTTTACGTTGTTGGCTCAACGTAAGACCTCTACTTCTCTGTCTGTGCCTCCTCTAGTACCATCTCGTCAATCGGGTCGTTCTTGACTCCTTCAAGGTAGAGCTTTAGCCTTTGTCCGTTCACCTGAAACACCTTGTGCGTTTGGGGATCATAGAGATCCACAACTCCGTGAGGATATACTTCGGCTACTATGAACGGCCCTGTCCATCTTGAACGCAACTTAACTGCCAAGAGATTTAAACGGGATTGAAAGAGAAGCACCTTATTACCTACCTTGAAATCCTTCCGGAGAATATTCCGGTCATGCCATGCTTTTGTCTTTTCTTTGTATGTTGTGGCATGATCATATGCATCTAGCCTTAGTTCCTCCAACTCTTGCAATTGGAGCTTCCGGAATTCTCCCACTTCTTCTATGTTCATGTTGCACTTCTTTACCGCCCACCAAGCTTTGTGCTCTAACTCCACCGGTAGGTGGCACACTTTTCTAAACACAAGCCTAAAAGGGGACATTCCGATGGGAGTTTTATAGGCTGTCCGATATGCCCATAGAGCGTCATTTAGCCTTGCACTCCAATCCTTCCGCCCGGGAGAAACCGTCTTTTCAAGAATGGTCTTTATTTCCCGGTTGGACACCTCAGCTTGGCCGTTTGTTTTGGATGATAAGCTGTTGATATTCTTTGGTGAACATGGTACTTCTTAAGGAGAGCCGTGATCTTTTTGTTGTAGAAATGTGTACCCCATCACTGATTAAGGCCTTCGGGATTCCAAATCTAGCAAAAATATTTTCCTTAAGGAATGCTGCAACCACTTTTGAATCATCAGTTTTAGTGGCCTTTTCTTCCACCCACTTGGAAACATAGGCCACTGCAAGCAAAATATATGTTTTTCCGAATGACATAGGAAATGGCCCCATGAAATCAATTCCCCAAACGTCAAATATTTCACAAAATATAAGAGAGGATTGGGGCATTTCATGTCTCCTTGAAAGATTTCCCACTCTTTGGCATCTATCACACACTTTACAAAACGCAAAAGCGTCTTGAAAAATGTGTGGCCAAAAGAACCCGGCATCCAAAACTTTTCTTGCAGTTTTGTTAGCTCCAAAGTGCCCCCACATGCTTCAGAATGACAGAAAGTTAGGACGGATTGTACCTCATTGTCCGGAATGCAACGCCGGATCACTTGATCGCTGCAATGCTTCCAAAGGTAAGGATCGTCCCAAACGTAATGTCGGGCTTCAGCTTTTACTTTCTCTCGTTGCGCCTTGGTGAAGTCTGGAGGATACTCCTTCCTGACAATGAAATTTACAATGTCTACAAACCAAGGCTTAAAAGATTGAAGCTTAAGACAAACCTCTGTTGACAATTCCGCAGGGGCGCCTAGCATGAGCCGCAGGGGCGGCTGTCCGCAGGGGCGCCTCACACCAGCCGCATGGGCGCTTACACAACAGAGAGTTGTGTAAAATGTATCGTTTGGAAAACTTCCGGCTATCTCTCTTCCTTTTTCTGGATCTTCCTCCTTCTGCACTACTCTGCTCAAATGATCTCTCACCAGGTTCTCATCTCCCTTTTTATCCCTTATCTCTAGGTTAAATTCACTTAGAAGGAGCACCCAACGGATCAATCGTGGCTTAGCCTCCTTCTTTGCCATGAGGTACCTAAGGGTTGCGTGGTCAGTGAAAATAATTACCTTGACATCAAGTAAGTATTGCTTGAACTTCTCAAGGGCAAATACTACCGCCAACATTTCCTTTTCGGTGGTGGAGTAATTTCTCTATGTTCCATTTAGTGTCATAGACGCATAATGGATCACATGGGATGCCCATCCGTCTTTTTGTCCTAAGACAGCTCCGACGGCGTAATCACTAGCGTCACACATGATTTCAAAGGGTTTCTCCCAATCTGGAGAACAGATGATCGGGGTGGTGTTGAGACATGCCTTCAAAGTGTCAAAAGCCTTCTTGCAATCCTCATCCACTATGAAGGTGACATCTTTCTTGAGCAATTCACACAGGGGTGCTGAGATCTTTGAGAAGTCTTTGAAGAACCATCGGTAGAAACTTGCATGACCAAGAAAAGATCGGATTTCCCGAACATTAGTAGGATAAGGTAAATTTTGAATAACATCAACCTTTGCCTTATCTACCTCTATCCCTTTTGAGGATATTACATGTCCTAACACAATTCCTTTTTCGACCATGAAATGACATTTTTCCGAATTAAGAACTAAATTGGTTTCAACACATTTTTCAAGAACAAGTTTTAAATGCCCTAAACATGCGTCAAAACTGTCTCCATGGACGGTAAAATCATCCATGAAGACTTCAATGAAATTCTCTATGTATTCGGAGAAAATACTTATCATGCACCATTGGAAAGTGCCGGGTGCGTTGCAAAGTCCAAATGGCATTTTGCGGTATGCAAAAGTGCCGAATGGGCAAGTGAACGTCGTCTTCTCTTGATCTTCTAGTGCGATGGCTATTTGGAAATAGCCCGAGTATGCATCCAGGAAACAGTAGTACTAATGACTTGCAAGACGTTCCAACATTTGGTCAATAAAAGGTAATGGAAAATGGTCCTTTCGTGTTACCTTGTTGATCTTGCGATAGTCAATACAAACTCTCCATCCGGTTTGTGTTTTGCTTGGGACCATCTCCCCATGTTGATTTTCCACCATGGTGATGCCTCCCTTCTTTGGGACCACTTGAGTTGGACTAACCCAAGTGCTATCCGAGATAGGAAAGATCATATCCGCTTGGAGGAGTTTCAACACTTCCTTTTTTATTACATCCATCATTGGCGGATTCAACCTCCTTTGAGATTGCCTAGAGGGTTTGGACTCATCCTCAAGTAGAATCCTATGCATGCAAGTGGAAGGACTTATTCCCTTGATGTCCGCAATAGTCCATCCAAGGGCCGTCTTGTGCTCCCTTAGTATGTTTACCAACTTATCTTCTTGTCCGGTGGTCAACTTGTTGGAGATAATCACCGGCAAGGTGTTGTGTGCTCCAAGGAAAACATACTTGAGGTGTGACGGAAGGTCCTTCAATTCTATTTCCGGTGCCTGCACTATAGATGGAACAAGCTTCTCGCTTGGGGTTAGCAAAGTGGGCCCAATGGCCAAATTGGAGATAGGTAGGCTTTTATGCCCATCTAATTGGGCTAGGACCTCTTTCATGTTAGGGGTTAACACATAATCTGATTTGAAATCATCAATGTCATGCTCAATCACATTTCTTAATTCATCCACGTCAGAATTTTCAAAAACATCTTGCACAAAAGGTTCAACAATGTCAACAGCACATAGAGAGTGATCATCATTAGGAAATCTCATTGCATCATAGATGTCAAATTCAATTACCTCACCGTCAAACTCCATGGTTAATTTGCCACTAACATAGTCAATTTTAGTCCTAACCGTTTTTAGAAATGGCCTACCTAACAGAATAGGTGCAGCATGTGAATCATTTTCCATATCCATTACAAAAACATCAGCAGGAAATATTAGGTTGTCTACCATTACTAACACATCTTCAACTATCCCTTTTGGGTATACATTAGATCTATCAACAAGTTGTACTACAATCCTAGTTTCCATTAATGGTCCGAGACCTAGAGATTTGTAGATGAAAAGTGGTAAAACATTTATAGAAGCACCAAGATCAAGCATTGCTTTCTCAAAACGGGTTTCCCCTATGACACAAGGAATGCTTACCATGCCCGGATCGCTGCATTTCTTGGGCATTCTTCGTTGAAAAACTGCCGACACATGCTCACTTACTTTCACCTTTTGTTTCCCCTTAAGCTTCTGATTCCTCTTGATAGTGCAGAGTTCCTTCAAAAAACGAGCATACATAGGAATACTAATAGCATGAATTATTGTCTATATTTTGGGGCCTGTTTAGACATTTAATCTTCAATAATCTGCATGTTTGTATATATATTATGTGATTATATTGTCGTTTCATCTACCTTTGCGGGAATCGAGGTCTACACCAAGTTTCGTTGTAATCATAGGTAAAATGGCACGTTTTGCATCAAAAAGGAGCAAAAGGAGCTAAGGAGTCAATGGAGCTACATTCAGGAGCTTAAGGAAGAATCCAGGAATCATGGAATTGGATTAGAGATTCACTTTGGACCAGATTTGAGAGATTTCACATTCAGTTGTGATTCACCTCGGTTGACTACAAAGTCACCTCGACCGAAGTGATCCAGAGGAGCCGACTCGACCGAGGCGAACACCTTGGACGCGGCAAGGATATTTTATTCTTGGCTGAGATCTTTATTTTTGGAAGGAGGATCTTATCTTTTTAGGCTGGATTTCTGGAAGGAAGAAGATAAGTTAGCCCATATATTTTACCTATTTTTATGGGAAGAGATCTTTCTAAGATATCTTATCTTTGGAGAGTAATTTTCCTATAAAAAGGGTTGGATTTTCCACAAATCCAACACCCGCTATCACCCGGAAGACATTTACAGCAGCAACACCCCGCATATACTCCAGTTGGGAGATTTGAAGAACCTTTTTGAAGGTTGAAGAGGGGAGTTTATAGCTTTTATAGCTTTGTGAAGGGTTTTGTAAGATTCCCTTAGATTCCCTTCATTGTTGTTTGTCTTGTTGGATTTTAATCCAAGGAACGCTTGTTGTTTGATAATTGATTCAGTTATTGAAGCCTTTCTCTTAAGGTTTTCTTGTTCAATTATTTTCTTTCTTCCTATATATTTGATTATTACTTTCATGATGATGAGTGGCTAATTTCCTTGTGTGATTCTAGGGTGATTGGCTGAAGGTTGTGGGAAAAACAATGATAGAATAATCTTAATCACAGTAGGACCCTGAAAGCTCGAGTTTTTACCTTAACCCTAAGCATCTCGCTCAGTCGATGAACATCTCGGCCGGGGTGGAATTCTTCTGACCGAGGTGACTTATCTGATCCGAAACTGAGAGTTAAGTGTTAGAGTTTGCCAAATCCTATTCTTATTACACCTTTCCTGGTTCAATGCAAGCTTAGGATGAGGCTTACCCGGTAATTCCTTTGTTTGTTTACTTAAGATCGTAAGTGTAGGTAATAAAGGTTTATCCTTTATTGGGGTTTGAGTGTGCTTTCATTCCATCTTTGTGAGTTAGCCTGAGACTTACCCGGTAAAGGTTGATTCTATTCCCTTAGGTGGTGTGTTAGTTTGAGGTTATAGTTCTTTTCCTTAATTCCTTGAGACTTACCCGGTAATAGGAGTTACGGTTTGGGATTAGTGAGTAGTGAGACTTACCCGGTGATCTATTCCACTTTAGTAACACCTTCCCTTTGCAAAATCTCAGCTTTGTCCGCTTATCTTTAGATCTTGAGTTGGAACCACAACTAGATGCTTTAATCCGTAGAATTGCATATTCCTTTTATTGACTTTTTATCATCTTTGATTGTTTTAATTGCTTTTGTGGTTAGTAATTACATAGCTTACCTATTCCGACTTTGTTTCACTAAGTCCCTGTGATCGACCCCTGGAATTCCTTGCTTTTACTACGATTGACCCGTACACTGCGGGTTCGCATCCTTGCTTTAAGCTTACATCTAGGGTTATAAATTTAAAGCTTGCACACACCGTTTGGAGCGAACAAGTTTTTGGCGCCGTTGTCGGGGACTTGGTGTAGACCGAGCCGGTTGCGGTTTGCTTTTGGGGCACTTGCCCCCTGTTTCTACTAACCACTCTACTTGAGTGACTTTCGCAGGTTCTTTTTCTTAGGTTTATGCGAAGAACCCGCGTTGGGAAGGAAATCGTTCCTTACGATCCCGAACCAGAAAAGACATACAAACGACGCTTGAGAGAAGCGAAGATGGCCGACCAAGACAATCGCGATCTTGAGGCCGAATTGAAGGAGGCGTTAGAACAGCTACGCCTCAGCAGGGAAGAACTAAGACTGGAGAAAGAGGAAACTCGCGCCAGGACTGAAGCGATCGAAGCAGATATGGCAGCTTTACGAGACCAATATCTACCTCGACCAAACCCAGATCCTCAACCGATGCAGGATCCAGTTCCAGACCCTCGACCGAGGCAGGTCCCAGTACCTGTTGCCCCGGCCGATGTACTTCCACCTCGGATGCCAGTCCGAGATGCTCCTTTTGCAGGAATCCCACAAACCCTAGGATAGAGGATGGACCCCAATCAACAACTGAGGCGTCCAGGAGTCGACCTAGGTGATCCAGCGGACCATGATTATGAGCTTCGACCACAAGTTCTTTCCATGATTCGCCAATGCCAGTTTGGAGGGTTAGAGAGGGAATCTCCGCATCAACATCTACAAAACTATGAGATCTTGATGGAGACCTTGAGACCTTCAAGGCTGGAAAACAACAACTACAAGCTAAGACCTTTCTACTTCTCTTTGAAAGATAGAGCTCTTACTTGGTATCAATCTCTTCCTCCAGGAAAAATTAGTACTTGGGAGGAGATGACGGCGGAATTCTTGACTAAATTCTTTCCCCCCTCTAAAACCGCTGAAATGAGAGGGAAGATTAATGCATTCATTATGAAGGACAAGGAGAGCTTGTCCAAGTCATGGGAGAGGTTTAAAGACATTCTTTTGGATTGCCCACATCATGGGATCCCAAAGATAGAGTTGTTGGAGATATACTTCAAGGGACTGGATGGAAGCACCTAGTTCAACCTTCAACTACTATCTGCCGGCACGTTCATGGACATGCCGATTGACGAAGATTGGGAGTTCATAGAGAAGCAAGCTTTGCACATGGAGAAATACTCCCACCAAGGTGCTGAAGGTGGAGTTAAAAGAGTCAACCTTCAAGATGCTCCGCCTAACAACAATCAACTCACGTCTTTGAAGAATGACGTGAAGCAATTGAAGGAACTCTTAGTTGCTCAAACCAAGAAGGAAGATCAATGATCAAGGAACAACAATGGATACCGTAACAACAACAACGGTTTCTGGAACAACAACTACAACAACAATAGAGGATCCAACAGCAATAATTGGAGGGCAAACAACCAAAATTCGGGTAACAATCATTCTAACTCCAATTCTAACGATTCCTCTAATCCTTTCCTCTCTTCCTCTTCTTCTTCTACTCCATTAAAGAGCCAGGAGCAAGGATCGAGTTCGTCCCAGCCGGAAAAGAAAGATGCAGTGCTGGAGGCCATCTTGATCAAGCTTAGCGCTATGGAGACATCTATGACAGATGGAGACCTGGAGATTCCAGGGAGAGGATTATATTCCATCTTGCATTCAGATTGGCCCACAGGATATTCAGTGAGACTCTTCTGGCGTGTACTGAGACGCCCCAGAAGGTCAGACAGGGAGAGCTTCTGAGCTTATACTGCATGGTGACGGGAGGGATCCCAGATTTTGGTTTGATGCTGGCAGAGGATCTACATAGGATAAAGGCAAAGGCGAAGGGCGACATTCGGCTGTGGAGGTATTGTGACTCATATAGCGAGTTACATGGATATGGACCTTAGTGCTTGTACCATGGTGGCGGCTACCAAGCCGCTTGGACTTCAAGAGATGATCACTCGGAGGATACTGGTTCCCCGAGGACTCACTACGCCATATGTGGCGATGCCATGGGAGCCTACTGCACCGTAGGGGATCAGATGGTCAGCTCAGTTCTCCGTGTTTGATCCACATTACTGGCAGACTGCATGGTTCCCATTTATGGAGGATGCTAGAGAGGCGGCAACTGCACCGGCTGAGGAGGATGAGGCTGAGGATGATGATGATGATGATGTTGCTGAGGATGGTGGTGTTCCTATGGATACAGGCACGGATACTGCTGGGACAAGTGTGCCGGTCATCGATTTGGATGATGACAAGAATGAGACCGAGCCGGCTGCAGCACCAGCACGTCCCGCTAGGCGTAGGGTACGCCGGCAGAGGGATCCAGATGCTCACCGACGGATCGATGACCTCACCGAGCAGATGATAGACTCCTATGCTGCCCTGACTGTAGACATCCAGGAGAGATTCGACGACCAGCGCCGAGAGATCGACAGTTGGACTCATCAGATGCTAGAGGGTCAGCACTATCAGAGACGGATGGCTGAGATTCAGTTTCAGCATGTCATGGGCTATCCGTTTGACCCATCCCAATATCCGTATGTTCCACCACCACCACCACCGGATCGTGATTATTGAGAGCTTGCAGGATTTTCTTTCTTTATTTATTATGCAGCTCAGCTATGTCCGGTGAGTACTTTATTTCTCTAGACTTATTTTGACCCATTGGGACAATGTGTCCCAAGTATGGGGTATTGGATGTATTATCTGACTATGGATGTATCACTTGACTCTATTTGGATATTTATGTCTTATTTTGCTCTATTTGCTTATCTGAGACTACATGCATGCATACAGGTTATTTGATTGAGAAAAACGTCAGAAACTGGACAGAAAAAAAAAAATTTGACCTCGACCGGGATGGTCCTGGCCAAACGAGGTTGACCACCTCGGTTGACTTAGAACACCTCGACCGAGGTGGTTTTCCCAAACTGAGAATTTTCGAAACGTTTTGTGCTTCTTATCTGGATATGATCTCAGTGAAGATTTGGTTTACTGACTGGTTTTGAAATCTTTATATGTTTGAAAGGTTCTATAATATGTTTAAGTTGCTAAATGCTTTGTTTGAAATTTGTGGCATGTTTAATGCTTTGTTTTTATCCAAATTATGTTGAATTTGAAGGTTGACACCACATTATAAGTTCTCTCACTTTCTTCCTGGAAAGACCAAGGCAATTCATTCTTTTCTCTTCTTCTTCTTGATCATGCTTAGCCCCTCATATACATATTTGTCTCCCTTTACCTATCCGGGAATTTGGAAGCAAGAAAGTGAAAAGCAGGTGAATGAAAAGTTGAGAAGTTGGCTGGAAGTGAAAGTGTTAGAAAGCAATAAATAGGTTTGGGGAAGTCAATCATGATGATGAGTAACTCGGCAGCATTCACATAGCCGGGTGTTTGTGTCTTGCCAAAGTCGGATTGAGCGATATTCCTAACGGGTCATGGTATGTGCATCAAGGGTTTGATGCATCTCAAAAAATTGATGATTGTTGATTTCCTAGGCTTCGGTTATTGGGCACCTCTGTCCATGCATCCCAAAAAGTAAAGTAAAAAAGGAAAAGTGTGAAATAAGCAAAGCTTATTGGTGGATGATGTTGAAAGTCAAGTGAAAGTGAAGTGATATCCTTTTCCTGGATTCTGGCACCACATTACCTTCTATACATCCCTACCCTACACGTTTCTTGACCTTTCTTTTAGGAAGCCCTTGAGACCTCGAGCTTGTTGATTGACTTAGTGGTTTAAACTGGATTATACATGATTAATTTCGATAATTATGATTTATTATGCATTCTATGATTTTATGCAAAGATGAACAACTTTCTTATATTTATAAAATGCTTTAAGCATGTTTTGATTTTTAATTTCATGAAGTATTCTCTTAGAGTGATCTATGATTGTAGCACACCATTAAAATGTTTTGAAAGACTTTTTCATTGATTTTCAGGACTAATAATCCATTCTATCTTGTATTTTATATTCGGAACTTGCTTGGGGACAAGCAAGGGCTAGGTACGGGGTATTTTGATAGCATGAATTATTATCTATATTTTGGAGCCTGTTTAGACGTTTTATCTTCAATAATCTGCATGTTTGAATATATATTATGTGATTATATTGTCGTTTCATCTACCTTTGCGGGAATCGAGGTCTACACCAAGTTTCGTTGTAATCATAGGTAAAATGGCACGTTTTGCATCAAAAAGGAGCAAAAGGAGCTAAGGAGTCAATGGAGCTACATTCAGGAGCTTAAGGAAGAATCCAGGAATCATGGAATTGGATTAGAGATTCACTTTGGACCAGATTTGAGAGATTTCACATTCAGTTGTGATTCACCTCGGTTGACTACAGAGTCACCTCGACCGAAGTGATCCAGAGGAGCCGACTCGACCGAGGCGAACACCTTGGACGCGGCAAGGATATTTTATTTTTGGCTGAGATCTTTTATTTTTGGAAGGAGGATCTTATCTTTTTAGGCTGGATTTCTGGAAGGAAGAAGATAAGTTAGCCCATATATTTTACCTATTTTTATGGGAAGAGATCTTTCTAAGATATCTTATCTTTGGAGAGTAATTTTCCTATAAAAAGGGTTGGATTTTCCACAAATCCAACACCCGCTATCACCTGGAAGACATTTACAGCAGCAACACCCCGCATATACTCCGGTTGGGAGATTTGAAGAACCTTTTTGAAGGTTGAAGAAGGGAGTTTATAGCTTTTATAGCTTTGTGAAGGGTTTTGTAAGATTCCCTTAGATTCCCTTCATTGTTGTTTGTCTTGTTGGATTTTAATCCAAGGAACGCTTGTTGTTTGATAATTGATTAAGTTATTGAAGCCTTTCTCTTAAGGTTTTCTTGTTCAGTTATTCTCTTTCTTCCCATATATTTGATTATTACTTTCATGATGATGAGTGGCTAATTTCCTTGTGTGATTCTAGGGTGATTGGCTGAAGGTTGTGGGAAAAACAATGATAGAATAATCTTAATCACAGTAGGACCCTGAAAGCTCGAGTCTTTACATTAACCCTAAGCATCTCGCTCAGTCGATGAACATCTCGGCCGGGGTGGAATTCTTCTGACCGAGGTGACTTATCTGATCCGAAACTGAGAGTTAAGTGTTAGAGTTTGCCAAATCATATTCTTATTACACCTTTCCTGGTTCAATGCAAGCTTAGGATGAGACTTACCCGGTAATTCCTTTGTTTGTTTACCTAAGATCATAAGTGTAGGTAATAAAGGTTTATCCTTTATTGGGGTTTGAGTGTGCTTTCATTCCATCTTTGTGAGTTAGCCTGAGACTTACCCGGTAAAGGTTGATTCTATTCCCTTAGGTGGTGTGTTAGTTTGAGGTTATAGTTCTTTTCCTTAATTCCTTGAGACTTATCCGGTAATAGGAGTTACGGTTTGGGATTAGTGAGTAGTGAGACTTACCCGGTGATCTATTCCACTTTAGTAACACCTTCCCTTTGCAAAATCTCAGCTTTGTCTACTTATCTTTAGATCTTGAGTTGGAACCACAACTAGATGCTTTAATCCCTAGAATTGCATATTCCTTTTATTGACTTTTTATCATCTTTGATTGTTTTAATTGCTTTTGTGGTTAGTAATTACATAGCTTACCTATTCCGACTTTGTTTCACTAAGTCCCTGTGATCGACCCCTGGAATTCCTTGCTTTTACTACGATTGACCCGTACACTGCGGGTTCGCATCCTTGTTTTAAGCTTACATCTAGGGTTATAAATTTAAAGCTTGCACACACCGTTTGGAGCGAACAAATACTTTTTACCAACTTAAGGAGGGGAATGTTTACCTCGCATTTGGAGAAAGTTTCAAAAAGGTCCTTGTCCTCAATGATTCTTCGCTCCTTCAAAGCCTCTGGAAAAGGAGCTGGGGGTTTCACAGAGTACAGTGGCAGAAAGTTAGGCCGGACGTAGGTATCTCTTTCAGCAGAATCTTTTGTTGGGTTTTCCGCAGGGACGTCAGCCTGTAGGCCCAGGGGAGGCTCAGGGGTTGTTACCGCAGGGGCGGGGGCATCCAGCCGCAGGGGCGCCAATTGTTCTGTGCTGGCCGCAGGTGTAGCCGCTGGGGCGGCTTTGGGTGCGGAAAAGTCGACAGGAAGTTCGTTTGCTGGTTTTTGTTGGATTTGTCTCCCACTCCTTAATGTTAAGGCACTAACACTCTCCTTGGGACTGTCAAGCGTCTGGAAGACCAATCCTCCAGCAATTCTTGACTCGGTCCTTGAAATGGCTTCCGCCATTTGGCCAACCTGCTTCTCAAGATTCTTGATGCTTGATTCTGTTGTTTGGACATGAGTAGCAAAGTGTTTAGTCAAAACCTACAACATATCTTCAATTATTTGATACTTACCTTGACGAGGCTGTTGTTGTTGGTTTTGTTGATCCCTCCAACGAAAGTTCTATTGGTCACGCCAATTTGGCATGAAATTCTGTGCATAGGGATCGTTCTTAGGTCTTTGCTGTTGTGGTTGTCCATACCCCATTGCGTTTACTTCCGCATCGTCATCTTGGACTTGTGGACACATGTCTGTTGGATGATACGGGTCAACGCATACTCCACAAGCTTTGAGTTGTTGTGGTGTTCCCATAAGAGTTAGTAACTTCACCATTTCCTTCAATTCCGCTAGCTTAGTGGAAAGCTCACTCTTTCCGGAACTCACAGCATGAACTCCTTTCTTAGCCGGGGTCCTTCCAAAGTTCCGAGTTCCTTTCGCTAGTTCCTGTATCTTTTCCAAAGTAAGGTCAGGAGTAGAGTTAAGAATATTACCTCCACAAGCCGCATCGACGATCCTCCTTTCATTGTCTAGCAAGCCATTGTACAAGTACAAGACTAGATCTTGAGTTGAATATCCGTGAAAAGGACAGTTGGATCAGAGACGCGCAAACCTCTCGAAGTACTCGTAGAGAGTTTCATTCGCCTCTTACTTGATGTTGCTTATAGCTTTCTTCAAGTTGTTGGCCTTCTTGGCCGGAAAGTATTTCTCCAAAAACGCCTTGCGAAGGTTCTCCCAAGTGTCAATGCTCCCGGATGGAAGGTGGTAATACCAATCATCCGCAAAATCTTTGAGCGTGAAACCGAATGCTCTCATCTTGATTTGCTCTTCGGTAATGTTGGTCGGTTTCATGCTCATACACACGGTATGGAACTTCCCAAGGTGCTTGATGGGGTCTTCACCACTTAGCCAATGGAAAGATGGAAGTAGGTGAATGAGGCCCGGCTTGAGCTCAAAGTTGACCCCTTCCCCTAATGCCGGTATAGTGACCGCTAGAGGGTTTTGAACCAAGGTGGACTGCGTAAGTTGACGTAGTGTACGGTCAGCCATCTCTTGTTGTAGTTGTTGTTGTCTTCGTTGCCGGATGTACGTCCTCTCAATTTCTGGATCAAAAGTAGCGAGATTTGGATTAGTAGCACGGGTTTGAACCATAAAAATGGTTCAAACCAAAGAAATCAATAATAACAATAAAACACAAAACAAACTCCCCGGCAACGGCGCCAAAATTTGACCAAGAGTATTTCTATGGTCGTCTATACCCAATCAAAAGTAAATCCCGACTTAGCACTAAAAACAAGTATAAGGATTAAGTAAGGGTCGAACCCAAGAGAGTTTGAGGTTTTAGATGCAATTATTGATTTCAAGTAACAAGTAACCAAAAAGGGGGGGGGTTTGGTTGAAATAAGTACACACAAAAAACTTTAGGAGAAACAATTAACGCAACAAGTAAGACAATGATGGGTGAATCTACTTTAGGTTGATTCTAAGCATGCAATTCTACTTTCGTGCGTTCCTTTTACAAGTTTTTAAGTAAGCTCCCGTCTTGATCATACATATGTGTTGAGTCAACCGGCATCAACACAACTTAACTTATTAAAGTTCCGTAAACCTACAAGAACAAATAATAAGTTAGCATTCAAACAAAGACTAAGGGATATAAAGAGAAGATTAAAACCGTTAAACTTATCTTTGTAATTGTGTTCCTTTTCTTTAAGTAATTACAACCCGTTATTACTTAAAGTTGCTACTAGATTAAAGACCCGAACCCGGAACCTGTTAATCCTAGTTGTTTACATGTACTTTAGAACCTAAGGTGATCAATCTCAAGCAATAGTTAACATGCAATTAAACAATGAAGATCAAGGAAACACAAAGCATTACTGAATAAAAACTTATATTAAAAATAACTTACAACCAAAGTAACAAAGCAGCTTCAAACCAACCCAATGTAGCAAGGGAGTTAGCAACTCATTACAATGGAAAAACTCAAACCTAAAATGGATTCTGTGAAAGAAAGCATGGATGATTCTAGCAATCAGTCATGGACTATTTATACTACAAAAACACTTGATTAGGAGTAAATAGCCGGCCTAAAACAGCCACCTTTAATGCCATAAAGGTGGTGTAAACAGCCGGAATAAAGCTTCTAGAGTTAAACCGCAGGGGCGGCCTTTAGGAACCGCAGGGGCGGTTCAGGCAGAATCGGTTGATCTTCTTCTTGGCCGCAAGGGCGGCTAGGCAATTCCGCTGGGGCGGATCTTTAATGCTTCTTCAACGTCTGACTCTTCATTTGCTGGCCGTTACTGGTGTCAAAGCGCAAGGGCGTCATGAGGCCGACGCAAGGGCGGTGACACAGGCTCTTCACCTTCCAGCTCCCGGGGAGGGGCGAGGCGCAGGCCAGGCGCAGTGAGAGGCGCAGGGGCGCTGATCTTTGTCTTGTCCAGGCAAGTTACCGCAGGGGCGCCAATGGGGTGGCGCTGGGGCGGTGACCTGTTTCTTGTCCGGCGCTGGTGAAGGCGCTGGGAGCGCTTCAGTGGGAAGTGTCACCCGCTGGGCGGCTGCAAGGACCCGTTGGGGCGGTGAAATAGTAGAAGCTTCACTTCGTGATCTCTCTTCACTCTTAAGTGCTTATAACTCCTTTCTTAGCTTCTTTCAATCTTCTTTTTCTGGATCAAGGAGTTAGTAGCATAAACTGACACTAATGCAATAAAAAAGACTCTAAAAACTATCCTAAATGATAGTGATTCCATCACCTATCATCGAACATGTCCTCTCCATGAGCTGGCTCTTTCACCAATGTTGAGAGAACGAATTCAACCCACTCTTCTCCTATGTCGAAGGCGAGTCTAGCATTCTTGCAATCCACCATGCAGCCGGAAGTTGCAAGAAACGGTCTTCTGAGTATGATCGGGACCGGACAATCTGCAGGAATGTCAAGCACAACAAAATCTATAGGAACATAGAACTTACCAAGCTTGACTGGGATGTCTTCTATGATACTGACGGGACGAGTTATGGATCGATCCGCCATGTACAACGTCATCTTCACCGGTTTAGGCTCACCTAGACCGATCTTCCTACATAAGGCAAGCGGAATGATGCTAACGCTTGCTCCCAAGTCACATAATGCGTCATATGTGACATCTCCCATTCCGATTGGAATGCAAAAGGACCCCGGATCTTTCAGCTTTGGGGGCATCTTCTCCTTCATCGTTTTGATGAGTTCCGATGATTCCGAACTCATCTTGACTTCTCCAAAGTCTTCTAGCTTCCTCTTTTTAGAGAGGATTTCCTTTAAGAACTTCCCGTAAGCGGGCATACCTACAATTGCATCAATGAAAGGTATGTTAATATGCAGTTTACTCACGAGTTCAATGAACTTACCGAACTGCTTGTCTAGACGCGCTCTCGCTCTAGATTGCAGGAATGGTAGGGCGGTTTGTAAGCTGGAGGAGGAATATAGACGTCTTCCTTCTCCTTCCCCTTTTCCTTCTCTTTTTCGGCTGGAACCTCTACAAACTTAGGTTGCGGATCGGTTGTAGTTACTCCGCTCCTAGTAGTAATAGCCATTACCCTTCCTTTCGGGTTGTCTTCCGTCTTTCCGGGAAGTTTTCCTTGATCTCTATGAACTTCCCCGGCCTTATTGAATAGTTGGGTTTCTAAAGTCTTTTGAGCTTTATCAACCTTAGTGATGTGATCATCAACCTTCGTGATGTGATTCTCCAATCCTTGAAGCTTCCCAAGATTGTTTCCAACATGGGATCGGGCTTCTTCTTTCCCGAACGGCTTGTGTTATTAGATCCTTGCCCCTGACTTTTCAAAGGAATGGAAGAAGAAGGTGGTGTTAGTGAGTTTCCTGAATTGGAATAAGAATTACCGGAGTTTTGTCATTGGTTGGAACGCCAATTGCCGTTTGAATTCCTGTTGTTCCGGTTATTATTGTTCCAATTATTCCGGTTGTTGTTGTTCCGGTTATTGTTCCGGTTGGTTCCTTCATTTCCTTGATAGTTGTTGTTTCCTAGGTAACCAACGTCTTGATCATTTGGCTTTTGAAAGTCAGCTCTAATCACCTCTTTCAATTCCTTGATTTCGGTGTTGAGGGAGAAGATTTGAGTTTGCGCAGCTTGAGTTAGCTTTGCTCCCAAATCTCCTCAGTTGGATTCCACCTTCCGGTGGGAGTATTTCTCTATGACTTGGGCTTTCTTCTCAATGAAGTCCCAAGTGTCATCTTCCCTCATGTCCATGAATGTGCCACATGAAAGGGATTGGAGCTTGAATTGTGTTTCCACATTCAGCCCCTCATAGTATATCTCTAACAACCCGAGTCTTGAAATGCCATGGTGTGGGCAATCCAATAGCAATTCCTGAAACCTCTCCCAAGATTGAAACAAACTTTCGTTAGGCTTCATAAGAAATGCATTAATCTTACCTCTCAATTCCACAGTTTTGGATGGCGGAAAGAATTTAGTTAGAAACTTCGAAGATAGATCTTCCCACGTATCAAGTCTTCCATTTGGGAGAGCTTAATACCATGCTAGAGCCTTCCCCTTCAAAGAGAAGAAGAACGGCTTAATCTTGTAGTTATTGGTGGTGGTCTTCTTCGGCTTCATTGTCTCCATGAGAATCTCAAAATTCTGCAAGTGTTGATGTGGAGATTCAGCACTTGTTCCGCCAAATTGATTTTGGCGAACCATGGTGATTACTTGCGGACTAAAGCTGAATCCTTGGATATCTTCAGCTTCAAAGTTCACGCCTAGGCGGCGTGGTTGTTGAGTTGGATCCATCCTTTGACCAAGCGTTCGCGGCTCTTCATCTACACGAGCGGCTCTCGCACCCCCAACTGGAATACGAAGGTTGGCGGCTGACCTTGGATCGTTCCGGACTGGATTGTTCGTTGGATCAATGTCCTCTAGCGCTGGCATAGAATCATCACTCTCATCGTCGGATGATTCAGTTCTAACCGATCTTGCCGGTTTGCTTTTCTTCTTCTTCTTGGAGCTACTCATCTCCAACCTCAATTGCAAAAGCATGTCTTTGAGCTCATCATATTGAGATTGATGACGCTCTGACTCTTCCCTACGATTCTTCTCACTCCAATCAAGCTGAGCTTGAGAATCATCCAACTCCGCTTGGAGATCCCTATCTTTATTTTCAGCCATCTTTCTTTCTTTGAGCTTCTTTCTCAAAGTCTTCTCAAGTTCTTGATCAAGAGGTAGGAGGTCTTTGTTGGATCTAGACCTGCGCATATACCTAAAATAACCTGCAAATATCACTCAAAAGAGATATCAAATAACAAGAGCAAAGCTACCAAGCTTGACAACCGATAACCGAATTCGGCCTAAACCAAATCCCTGACAACGGTGCCAAAAACTTGTTCTTTGGCGAAACTCTGTTCCGTTGCCGGAACGAGAACTTCGTATGTACCTAAGAACACAAACCTACAAGAACACTCAAGCAGAAAAATCAATAGAAAAAGCAAGAACAGTCCCCGGCAACGGCGCCAAAAACTTGTTCGCCTCGAAGCGTGCGTGCAATCAAGTCTTAAATTTATAAAACTGAAATCTAAGCAAGCGAACCCGCAGTGTACAGATCGGCATAGTAAAGCAAGAATTCCAGAATGTCGAACTCAGGGATTTGGGGGGAACAAATTCAGTTCACAAATTGTCAAGCAATAAAAGGTAAAGCTTTGCAAATATTGGGGAAAACAGCAACCCTAAAGATCCAGGTATCTAATTGTGGCAATCGATTCAAGATATACTAAAGATATAAGGACAGAGTTGAGAACTGCAAAGGTATACGAAAGTAAGGTAATGTACGATTAAGTTCCAAAACCTTATATGACTCACCCAAAGACACTCTCTATAAAGGTTGTTGAGGCTTCAGTATAGAAAGGATCTAAAGGTAAGAATTGATCTCAAATACCCAAACTTGTAACCCAAGGATCAAGATAGGCTCAAATGGTTAAGGTTGTGACACTCGAAACCGAAATAGAGAATGTTGAGTCTCACTACTACCTAGAAAAGGCAAGCCAAGGCTAGGTTAAAGCAAATCTTTAACTTTGGATTAAAGTAAAAGCAAGGTTTGTAAACTGGGGTAAATCACGGGTAGATCTTGAGTTCCACGGCCGTGGAAGTACAAGAACATACCGTGATTTAGGGTGTCGACGATGTTTCTCGCACTCTCAGGGTCCAATCTGTTTACGATCGATCTATCATCATCTACGCCACAACTATCAACCCTTCACCTTAGAATTGCTAAAGGGTTTTAGCCAATAACCTTCATTATGATATCAATAATCAAATTATAAAGAGAGAAATATGAAACCCTCGAATATTCAAATAAACTTCAAATCCAATCTCCAAATCTAAAACACAAGAAGTATTGTATAATAGATTCAGAATATAACACAAAAACCTCACAACAATCTTAGATAAGAACGAAGAACGGGATGTCAATCCGTCTTCAATATCAAATCTAAGAAAAAGGGCGTAACTTCCGCCACAAGCAGGTCCGAAGATTCCAAATCTACTATGCTTCCGCAAACCCTAAGCGAAGCTCTTCACAATCAAGCGATAGTCCAAGCAGTGGTCCCGAAACTCTCTTTTCCAGCCTTTTTATAAGGTGAGAAAAATATATCTTCAAGGCTCAATACGTAGATGACGTGGTAATTTATGGTTCGCCAAAAGATTGCCCAAATCACGGTCTCATGGAGTTCCACGACCGTGGAGTAGGGCGTGGAAACGATTACGGTGTCTTTAGCCTTCCACGACCGTAATTTATACCGTGTAACTTACTGGATTGCTCAAGAATCAAGTCCACGTTCATAATGATGGTTCCACGGCCGTGGAATAGGGCGTGGAAGTGTCTAATGCCTCTTTGTTGCCTTTGTTTCGTGCCATTCTTCATCCTAGCTTCTTCCTTAGCTTCTCAATGTATCTCCTCATCTAAGGACATGATCAATTGCTCCTTGTTTGCCATCAAACGATCCGATTCCAACTCTTATTCACCTAAAATCAACACAAAGCTAATGTAGACCTCCATATCAAAAATATAGATGAACAAGCTAACAATTGCTTCTATACCTTATCCTTGAACACAATAATGAGTGAAAAACAACCAAATACGTGCCTATAATATCGCAATATTTTATGCTAACAATTTTAAAAAGGGGTATTCGTTTTAAACTTGTTGGTTTGGGATAGATGTACGGGCGACCACCATTACCTCTGCGGGTCTCAACAGTGTAGCTTCTTTTGTTTTGGCCTTTATGTGTTTTTCTTAGATTTCTGCTTTAGCGGTAGCGTGACTTTATATATATATATATATATATATATATATATATATATATATATATATATATATATATATATATATATATATATATATATATCTATCCTCATAGTAGATGGTGCATACTAGAGCAGCATCTGCTATAGGGCAAGGAAGGGTCCGACCACCTCTTCCACCTGCAGTCCGCGGACGACGACTTGCAGGAAGACCTCCACTAGCTAGACGTTGGGGTCAAGCCCCAGTTATTGATCCGCCTACCGTTGAGGCGTTCGCCGAAGGAGTTGCCAAGATTGTTATTCCCGAAGCAAGGAATGGGACAACTGCTAGGTCAGGAGTGCAGAGAGCACAGTCGATCGAGACCGTCGAGTGTCCATCAGAGTATCCACTTATCGAGACTATGTGCAGAGAGTTGAAGATGCTATCAGAACTGGAGGACCTGCATCAGCACCGCCAGTACCCGTGAGACCAACAAGATGTCAGGGTTTGGGATGAAGCAGGACTAGTGGCGGAGCTTTCGCTAGACCATGTTGTTTCCACTTTGGAGTCGATAAGGAGAATGATCAAGGACCGACCAGATCCTAGGAGAGCTTCTCAGACAGAAGGTCTCAAGAAGAGACAAAAGACTGAACCAGCTAGTATTAAAGCTAGAGCATCAGGATTCAGGCATAGTCAAACGACTAGACGCTCTGGTTTCTAGAGGACGACGCAGAGTTCCGACAAAGGACGACATTGTCATAACTGCGGAGGTGTCGGACACATCCGGGCAAATTGTGAGAAACCTGTAGGCAAATCCGTACATAGAGTTGCGTTCTGCCGTCGGGGCAAAGGATGAGGAGGTGGTACTGCTGACACTAGGGGTGCTTCAGCCAGAGTCTATGAGCAAATTTGCAGTGGAGCCGACCGCTCCAACGACCACAGGTACCATTCAAATTAATGGTTTTCTTGTCAGAGTTCTTTTCGATACCGGTGCTACGCATTCCTTTCTATCTGATGCATGTGTAGATGGATTGACTTTAGTTACCGTAAAAGGTAGACCCTTCTTTATAGGAGTACCCGATGGGGTAAGATTAGAGGTACCCGAGAGGTTTGCGATTTCCCTATTAGATTGGGAGGTCGTGATTGGCCAGCTGACTTCTTCGTCATGTACTTAGTACATGAAGAAGTTATCCTTGGTATGGATTGGATGGATCGACATCGCGCAGTTTTGGACATCGGCAGGAGAACAGTAATGGTAACTACAAATGCATGCCATGTTAAGATCTTCAAAGGATAGGATCTCGGGAAGACTGGTACAGTCATCAGTGCAGTCCGAGCTGCGAGACTTATCGGTCAGGGTTGCGAGGCTTTTTGGTGCTATTCCATGAAGGATAGTACGAGTCCAGCTTTGGAGGAGATTCTAGTAGCTTGCGAGTTTTCAGACGTTTTTGGAGAGCCATTAGGTTTACCTCCACAGAGGAGTGTAGACTTTGGAATTGATCTAGAGTCCGGTACGAGACCGATCTCTAAGGCTCCTTACCGTATGATACCTATCGAGATGCTTGAGATTAAGAAGCAGCTCAAGGAGTTAGCAGAGAAGGGCTTCATCCGCCCTAGTGTATCTCCTTGGGGAGCACCAGTACTCTTCATCAAGAAGAAGGATGGGTCAATAAGGATATGTATCGACTACCGAGATCTTAACAAGGTGACGATCAAGAATAAGTACCCATTGCCCCATATCGACGATCTTTTGGATCAGCTGCATGGAGTTCCAGTGTTTTCACGGATCGATCTGAGATCCGGATATCACCCATTGAGGGTGAGAGAGCAGGTCATAGGCAAGATGGCATTTCGGACCACGTATGGCCACTACGAGTTTATAGTGATGTCATTCGGGCTCATGAACGTGCCCTCGAATTTTATGGAGTTGATGAACAACATCTTCATCGACTTCCTAGACCAGTTTGTAGTTGTCTACATAGACGACATTCAGGACAAAGAGCTTTACGCCAAGCTCTCTAAGTACGATTTTTGCATGTCCGAGGTAACATTCCTTGGTCAAATCGTTTCAGCTGAAGGGATCAAGGTAGATCCGGCGAAGATCGAGTCAGTAACATCTTGGCCGTCTCCTAAGAACGTCAAGGAGGTACGCAACTCATAGGATTGACGGGATACTACCGGCGTTTTGTTGAGGGCTTTTTAGTTATTGTCCGACCGCTCACTTCCTTGTTGCCGAAGTCTACGAGATTCGTGTGGTTCGAGCCGTGCATGCAGAGCTTCGATGAGCTGAAGAAGAGGCTGACCTCTACTCCTATCTTAGCTCAACTAGAGGGCATTGAGGACTTCGTGTTTTATAGCGATGCAGCTAGGCTTGGGATGTGTTCTAATGTAGAGGGGTAAGGTGATTGCTTATGCGTCGAGACAACTAAAGACGTACGATGAGAATTACTCTATCCATGATCTTGAGTTGGCTACTGTTGTTCACGCTTTGAAGATTTGGAGGCATTATGTGTACGGAGTCACGTGTCAGATTTTCACATACCACAATAGCCTGAAGTACATATTCACACAATATGAGTTGAATAACCGTTAGAGGAGATGGTTGGAGTTGATCAAGGACTTTGATCTTGAGATCTTATACCACCCGGGAAAGACTAATGTAATAGTTGATGCCCTTAACAAGAAGACTCCCCGGGAGATGATGATCGTTAGGCTGACAACTCAACCACAGTTGCAGGGAGACCTTGCATGGCTAGGGATTGATATCCACTTCTCGGATTCCGACAACCACCTATCTACCTTGGAGTCAATACCTGATCTATTGGTTGAGATCCGACAGAAGCAAGAGAGTTGCCCAGCTTTGACATAGATCCGAGACAAATGTCTCAAGGAGAGGCGCCATAGTTTGCAGTTGGAGCCGATGGGATCTTGAGACACCAGGAGCATGTATGTGTTCCTTCAGATCGAGAGTTGAGACAGAGGATCCTTCAAGAGGCTCACTCTTCACCTTACCCAGTGCATCCCGGTACGAGTAAGATGTATCACGATATCAGATGCTCTTTCTAGTGGGGAGGTCTAAAGTCAGACGTCACGAGATATGTAGCTCAATATGCGATCTGTCAACAGGTTAAGATCGAACATCATCGTCCAAGAGACGAGCTACACCCACTTCCCGTTCCCCAGTGAAAGTGGGAGAACATCTCTATGCATTTTGTTACCGGTTTGAGACCGAGTCGAGGTTTTGATGTTATATGGGTCATCGTAGATCGATTAACAAAGACCGCACATTTCATTCCGATCAAGGAAACGTGGCTGGTAAGTCGATTGGCAGAGGAGTTCACTAGGTAGATAGTGAGACTTCACGGAGTACCTAAGACTATAGTCTTTGACAGAGGCAGACGGTTCACATCGAGGTTTTGGCAACAAGTGCATGTCGCCCTAGGTACAAGTTTGCAGTTCACGATTGCTTATCACCCTCAGACCGATGGTCAGTCCGAGCGGACCATCCAAACTCTAGAGGACATGTTGAGAGTCTACGTGTTGGACTGGGGGCAAGTGTGGCCAGATCACCTTCCCTTAGTGGAGTTTTCTTATAACAACAATTGACACGCTTCGATCAGTATGACTCCTTATGAGACTTTATATGGACATAGATGTCGTACACTGTTGTGTTGGGACGAGCCGAGTAGTGCTAGCGGAGTAGCACCTTAGCAAATTCCGGATGACATGGCTCGAGTAGTGGTGATCCGTCAGCGGATGTTAGCAGCACAAAGTCAAAAGAAGTCTTATGTAGATAAGAGGCGCGGACCTCTGGAGTTCGGAATTGGAGCTCAGAGTATCTCCGACACAAGGTGTCAGACGTTTTGGTGTCAAGGGGAAGCCGAGTCCCATATATGTCAGACCTTTCGAGATTCTTGAGCGAGTTGGATAGGCAGCATACAAACTTGCTTTGCCACCGAGGCTTGAGGGTGTTCACCCCGTCTTTCATGTGTCTCAGTTACGGGAGTATATACCGGACCCGAGACACATCGTCAGTCATGAGGAGATGTGGTCGAGCCAAACCACACGTTTGTTGAGCACCCGGTAGCTATCTTAGAACGTAGTTCGAGACGCTTGCGTTCGAAGGACATACCGATGATGAAGATTCAGTGATCGATGCGAGGAGCTGATGAGGCGACTTGGGAGACAGAGAATAGTATCCAACGGAACTATCCGGAGTTTTACGGTGAGCTTGATGCACCTTTAGCTTAGATGTGTGTTTTGGTTTTCCCTCTTATTGAGTTGCTTACGCTTTTGTGACGTTTTGAGTTACGTGCCCCGTGTGGGAATATATGAGTTGTGTTCAGTATTTCCGTGTTGTTGTTGTTGTGTGATCCTTCAGCTATTGCAAGTTTCGGGAAGAAACTTCTTTTTAGGGGGATCTGATGTAAGACCCCAGTTTTGCCTCCACCGCCCCTTGCGGTGAAGAAGGCTGCCCCAGCGGCCTTTTGTGCCTGTCACCACCCCGCGGTGACAAGGGGCCGCCCCTGCGGATACGCTGTAGATCGTGCCCGATCTGTTTTCTTTCGTTTTATCTTCCTTCATAGATACAATATCCGATCTTCTATCTTATGCGCTGGCTGCCTTATCTTCTTCCTAACCCTAGACGTCCTTTCCATCTATCTTTGCAGCCTCTTCTATATATTCCTGTCTTTTCTTCTTTTTCCCGTTTTTTCTTATGCTTTGTTCAACCCTCGAGTGTTGCAGCCTTGCTTCCTGTGATCTTACTGAACGTGTAAGTTCTTCCTCCGTTGTTCTTCATCACGTTCATGTGTTGTTGCACCTTGCTTCTCTTCTGTTTCATTTCTCCCTTCGTTTCCTCTTTCCTTCTTCTCCAAGAATCAAGTTTGATTCTTGATTCTTGTGGAGCGTTTCGTTGATGATCCTTTAATGTTCACAGGCTCCCTTGGTTGAGTTGTGAACTGTGTGAGTGTTGGAAGAGCAAGCTTTGGCCTTTGTCGTAGTTCTGTTGTCGTCAAGAAGTCGATAGACGCTTATGTCGAGGATCCGCTCCCGCGCCTGCACAAAGGCGCCCCCGCGCCTCTGTCACGTGCCGCCCCTACACCTTGGCCTAGCCGCTCCCGCTGTTTCTCTGCAGTCATCCCGTCTTTGGTGAGCTGCTTTCCTTCCTTGTTTTCCTCATTCCTTTCCTTAGCCCTTCCGGATGTTGTTGCCCCTTGTTAATTTGTAAGACTAGGGTTTGTGACCCTACCTTGTATAGATCTCTTAAAGGTCATGGAGACTAGAAGTTATAAACTTCTACCAATCGTTTCGATTCCTGATTCGTGATGCCTTGTGTAAACAGGCTTTCCGTTCTTCTTTCCCCGAGGTTATCTGAGTTGTTTGCTGAGCTTTGTGTTACCTTCGAGTGAGGTAAGTCCATTGGAATTTTAGCTTCATTCTATAGTTTGATTGTTTTGGCTTGTTGTGTTGTTGTGTATCGTTATGACTGATAACCGGAACTAGGATTGACCTTGTTATACCTCAATTGGCCCAAGTGTATTATACCGGGGTGGTTACCGCTTGTCCAGTTCAGAATGGGGAAACTGGAAGGTGCTCTCGCGACCAGTCCAGCAGGTGACAGAAGGATGCATATGTTTTATTCCTGTTGGTGAAAGGTGACGGAGGCGAGATCGTAGCGATTCTCGTGTAACAACCATAAGTTGAATTAGTAATTGGATAACATAATAAAAGATGATAACCGTCCGAGTGTGAGCATGTTATGTGTTTACTTTACCTTATGTGTGTTTGTGTCTTTACAATCTTTGTGATATCTAGAATGTTAGCTAACGGTTTATACCGATGTTGTAGATGTTCTACAGGTTCAGGATGCTGCTGATTGATCCGGACGGTGTGGTCAGCCAGGGTTCCCGTACATTATAGGACGGGATCGGGTTTATGTTTATGTTGTTGCTTTTTCTTTTGTTTTGAACTCGGCTGCGAGTCTTTTATGTTTCTCTTTATTTAAACCTTTGGTTTTATATTGAGTTTTGGTTTTCATTTGTTTGTGTCTTGTTGTAAGATTCGCTGTGCCGTTGCTACTTTGAGGGTCGGGACCCATTGTGAGGTCCTACCCCGTAACGCTTCGAGTTTCCAAAATTTGGGTGCTACAATAGAAACGTAAAAAGTAGACCTAATTTTTAAAATTTTATTTTATAATTCAAGAAAAAAGTTTTAATGAAATATATTTAATATATTTACAATTTTCCAACTAATATTTATGAACAACTTTATATATATATATATATAGGGTCCAGTTCTGGTGAGGAGGACCCTTGCAGATAGGAATGAGGAGAGCTGAGGTGGTGACATGTGGGGCATGTCACGTCACCGGTTTTTTTTTTAAATAAAAATCGGTGTTCATATTTTTGTAAGTATGTGTACATTTTTAAAAGAGTCATTGTTCATATTTTATCAATAAATGTTCATTTTTTTAACACTAATTATTCATTTTTTAACATTAATTGTTCAATTTTGTATTTTTTTTAAACATTTTTGCGGTTTTTTTTTAAAACTATACTATTCTTTTATATCGTGTTAATAAAATATGATGTCCATTTTTTTACAAGTATGTATTCATTTTTTTAACATTTATGGTGTTTTTAAGATGATGTTCATTTTTTTGAAAATTATACTTTTCATTCAAATCGTATTTATAATACTCAGAGATCAATTACATAAAAAATTATGAAATCAAAGAGAATACAAGACGATTCAGGTTTTGTTTCTTCGAATTTCTTCTCTTACTGTTTTAATTTTCATTCTTAAGGTTTAGGTTTCATTATGATTGATGTTTGTGTTCGAAATCAAATTTGTTTGAATTATTTTTGTGTTTGATAAGTTTTGTTGAGTTGGTCTAATGGCTCCAATTGAATAATCTATATGCTCCTTTTAGTGTGCACACAAACTGTTCGGCAAAATGCCTCATAGAAAAATAGTTTATAATATTTACAAGAATAATGACATAAAAAGTATGAACAGTGACGAAGAAAAACATGAACAATGACATATAAAAGTATGAATACTGATGACTAATCTATAACTTTGACATATACATGACATATTATGATCATTTTATAACGTTTTGTGATGAGTTTTTTTATTTTTCGTGGTTATATACTGTAAATGAACATTTATACATTATAAAATAAACACAAAAGAATAAATGAACATATTACTTTGATGAATAAAAATACTATGAACACCGATGTATAAAAATATGAACAATGACATAAAAGTATGAACACTGATGACTAATTTGAACGTAAGAGTTTTTTTTTTCAGATTTTAAGTCAATTTACAAAAATATCATTAATGATGAGCGTGTGAGAGCTCTTGATTTAAAATCAATCCAATGGCTTACAGCCTTCCTAATTCCTATCCACAAGCTCTCTCCTCACTTGAACTAAAATCTATATATATATATATATATATATATAGAGAGAGAGAGAGAGGTTGTCTCCCATGTAAACAGCTCTTATCGTGTAAAATGAGAACAAATTGTATCCGTTAGATCGTTAAATAGGTTGTTGAGATTAGGCGATATTAAAGAAAAAAGAATCTTGTTATTAATGGAAGAAGATTTGCCGGACCTGAATATATATATATATTCGGTGATATAGTCACATATATTCAGTCACGTTCACACGTCAAGAGTTGTTTACATATGAGTCAGTGTGTATATATATATATATATATATATATATATTTCGTTAGTTGATTGAAATAATATCAAATGAGGGAAATTGACCTCAATCAAAATAGTAATACAAATGTAGGGTATCATTCAAGTAAGGCCCATTATTGCGGTACGGCCGTGCGGCCGTACCGCAGGGCGACACGTGTCCCGAAAAAAAAAAAAAAAAAAAAAAAAAAAATTTTTTTTT
>BSUD01000008.1:96818562-96875868 GCA_033239045.1 Fagopyrum esculentum | reverse complement strand
CCGGCTTGTTGGTTATATTTAACATGCTTACATGCTATGACCATTCTTATTTTTTCAATATAATGTTTTGCATGACGTCATGTATGTGACAAGTGTTAATATGTGAAGGATAATCAGTTTTCCAATTGGATATTTTAAGCATGAAATATTTTTGAATTTGACCTAGAAGAGGGGTACCAATCAGTTTACAATTTACTCGGTCCACTATAATGATTTTTTGGAAATTCCGATTGGTACCCCTGAGGTTTTGACATTTCCGGGTGATGTCCTAAGGCTATTCATATTCTGGGAAATTCCGATTGTGACCGAAAGGTTATATGATATTTTTGGGAAATTCCAATTGGTGCCCTTGAGGTTTTTCTGTTTAACCTAGTTCGGTACCTGAATTATTAGCCCGATGAATTGAAAACCAAATCCCGGTTTAGAAAAAGACCCAAACTCACTCTTCAGGTTGTCTTCTTCCCTAGTTAGTTATGAAAACAAATCTTCTCACCCAGAATCTAGATGCCAGCTGCCACCAGCATCTCCTCCAATTTGCCTCCACCACTACCGCCTCCTCTTTCCAACACCAACCTCAATCTCCAGCACCACCGCGTCTTCGTCTTTTTTGCCATTTCCTCCACACAAAAAAATACCAATTCTGGCTGCCCCAACCAATCCCCCTCACCAACTTCCTCCTCTGCCAACTCTTCTCTGCCACCCTGAGTTTCGATCGAGATTGAATTAGGTGAATGCCTAGAAATTTGGATCCAATTTGGCTAGAATCCGATTGTGTGTGGCTTGACTTCATCCATGAAAGAATCCTAGCGAGCAGCCAATTCTTCATCCTTGACCTCCATACCAACAAGAATCCCATTCTCTCAACTGCTTGGTTCTTCACCTTCTCGAATGCTTCGCTTAGCTTCTCCATCCTCTCTCTAGCTAATAGCTATCAACTGGTAACTATAAACAATTCTTGATCTGTAAAAGTGAAAGCTTTTTGCTTTCTCTCTATCTGGATTCTATCGGAGAGAAAAAGTTAATGTCTCAGTAATCAGTAAAGAGAGAGGGAGAGAAGAAACTCAAAAAGGTGACCTGGAGAATAACCTTTGAGAATGAAAATCTCTTAATGAAGCAATGATTTGGGTCTCTGAGGAAATCGAAGAATGAAATCAGTACAGCTTGAAGGAAATTGAGGACTGTTTAATTGAATAAAAACGGTTGTTCGTCTAGGGGAAGAAGACAACCCAAATGAAGCATTGATTTGGGTCTTTGAAATTTATTTATTTTAAATAAACTGGATTTTCTTCTTTTTAATTCAATCGGTTGATGGTTGAGGGGCAAAAAGTGGATAAGTATTAAACTGTGGGGGCACTTATCAACCGGAAAATTGTAAACCCTAGACACCATCCGGAAATGTCAAAAGGTCAGTTGTTCCAACTGGAATGTTATGACATGGCAAACCCAATACTGAGATTTGATATGTTGACATGGTTCTTAATCTTCTGATGTTTATGTATATGCTTCTTGAAACTGAAGTGGAGAAACCTATTCTTTTCTCTGAGCTTTTAGGCAACATGTGTGAGGCGGCCTAAATTTATCTTGTGCACTGGGGGCAGTCCGTCAGGCTACATTCCTACATATTCTGGTCAAAATACCACAACTAGGTAAATCTATGACATACCATCGTTTTCTATCATGTAGGAGTCGATGCGTATGCTTTCTAAACTGAAGTTTCATGCTCACTCTCTATCGTTTACTTTTTCAGTGCGGTAAACACTGGAAATATTTGGAATAATCTTTCTTCATGGATGCCACAGAGGGATGCCTCTCCTCAGGTGGGATTCAGAATAATTTCCTATTTTTTGATGCATAATGCAAGTAAGGTACAATCCTCCTGCTATCTTGCTATATTGACCTTCTATAACTCTTGTCATCCAGTCAGCCGAGGACAGAAGGTTTCCTGGTCGTGGGAGGACTCTTGGCGCACCAGGTAGAAGTGACCCAGTTCCAACTGTACCTACCGATTCAAGCCTGCAGGCCAGACTCTTGGATGACAATGGACACAACTCTCCTCCATCTGATGCAACTACTGTTAGTGTAGAAAGGGGAAGGTTATATATTACACTTAGCCACCATGCCCATATGTTTGAACTTCAAGTTCTAAACTTTATGAGTTGTGTTTCTGTACAGGAGGGTATTCTGAATGTCATTAATGGTCTTTGGTTTCCGGCTTATGTTAATCACCATATCCATGCTTATCATTTTTCAACAAATTAGCATGTCTTTTTTCTGTGATTCCAGGCAGTCATCAGTAAACAATGTTGCAGAGCCCACTGGAGTTCGTCCACCAAATCAGGTCATTTTAATATAAAAACAAAGACAAAAGGCAAATATATTGATCAGGTTCGTATATGACTTCGTGATCCGGGTGGTGCAGGATTCAGTTGCTTCTAGTGAAGACATTCAGAAACTTGTTGCGATGGGCTTTGATAAGGTAAATCTAACCTATAACTTGATTTGCTAGTATGGAATAACTTGGTGAAATCAAGAAAAGAGATACAACTGGAAACAGGAAAGAGGAAGCCGAAGCAAATGCATGATTGCTTATCATCGGATATATTTAACAATTTTGTACCACTAAAATGTATGGATGGATTTCAGACGCAAGTCGAAGTTGCACTGGCTGCTGCTGATGGAGATCTGGACGTAGCAGTAGAGATCCTTATGAGCCAACAGGTATGCTACTGAAGGGAATCTCCAATCATTTTGCATTCGTGATTTTGACTCTTTGGTGCCCTAATCGGAGAATTTAGCAGGGTTGAACTGATTGTTGGACGATGCACGAGTTGAGATAGGAACGTACTATACGATGGGGTGCTAACGCATTGTGTGTGGTCAGATTTGTATGTGAAGAGATGATTGAAGTGAGTGTGCAAATATGAAGGGAAGAATGAATTAGTACAGTTGACGATGGCTGTTTGTAACATGTTTTACAGAAATGGGTCTCATTAGGAACATAGATTTGCTATGATTTCGGGTTCTGCCACTGGCTCTTGAGAATCCTTGGTCTTCATGTCAAAATCTACAAAATTTCTGCCACCGGCTCTCTCAACATAAGAAATAGAGGGAATTTTTATACGATCACTTGTCAACTGGGATGAAATTTCTGCATGGTACTGATTAGTATTTAGTAAGACGCACAAACATCTATATTCTTTTTTTTTTGGTAAGAACAAACATCTATATATCTATATACTATATTAAAGTCAAAACGCTTAATGTTACGTGTCTATTCCATCTTTTTGTTGTCCCATGTCATTTTTACATAATTTTGATTTTTTTTTAAAAAATATATACATATATAGTTGACATCTTACAATACATAATAACTTTTCGAATTTAAAAAAATGATTTTTTATAAATTTTAATTTGTTTAGTTTAGAATTTTATAGGTAAGAATATTACAAAATTAAATTGTAAATTTGTTGTATAATTTTTTATTTAAGGCTCCGGTAATTATTAATACTAAATTTATTAATCAAATTTTTGCTACATGATCTAATCAGATTTGTACTAATATATCCTTCTTTAACATTTTTTTTTTGCTACATTAAAAAAATGTCAATGTCATAATTAACAAAATTTATAATTCATTTAGCTAATAATGATTTAACTAATATTATATTTGTTTTATAATTTATTAAAACTCAATCCTACTCAATGTGTGGGTGTTAGACTAGTATTGCTTTATAATTGAAACTAAGCAATGAAAAATCTAAAAGGGAAGAGTGGAATTTGAAAATGGAGGGGATTTTTTTAAATAGAGTAAGCTCTTGTGTGGCGGGTCAACCCTCGTTTACTTCGGGTTCGACAAAGGATATCCTCGAAACTTTACGGTACATTCATTTGATTATAATGTTTGTTTCGCTAGTTAAATGCGATAATTAATTCAATAAAACGTTCATATTACCACAAACTATGAAGAATACTACTTCCTTACGTAATTTACTTTCTACTAAGATAGAATTCTATTATTCAAGTTTAACCAAATGAGCACTTAGACATAGATCAGTTTATAGAAAGTGTTTTTAGTTTTACTTTGAAAGGAAGATATTATTAAACCATGTCAAGTCAAAAGGGCACGAAGGTCTACAATGTTTTGGGGACGGTAAGAGTTTGTAAACATAGCATTCCCAAACAAAATACAAAATATTGAGTAAATGAGCAACCGAATTGCATCGGCGGTTAGCAAACTTAAAGGTGTAGTGATTGAACTATAGAGTTGAATGAACAATGTCTTCGATAATAAGCTCATGATGGAAGTGTAACTTGAGATTTTCTAAAAAGGGTCTCATATGGTAACAAGGTGCTGAAAGTTAATTTTTCAAAGTAATAGCAAAAAATTATTTCTTAATCTAGGAACGAGCTAAAAGTATTTTGAAAGTTAGAAGTAATATCATGTCCGAGATAAGTCGTGTTTTAAAATTTAAAAATTTTGGTGGGATAGATAGAATTTGACTCCCAACTTTTCAGGTTATGTAAAATAATAGTTATTAAAAAATTTTTAAAAAAAATCCGGATAATGTCCCTATACTTTTTGACTTATTCGAATTATACCCAAAGATTTTTGAGTTTTCGGATGATGCCCTTAAATTTTAGAAATTCACTTGGAAAATATCTTCGGGACGGTCAATAGAATGGGTGCAGGATATTTGCAGAATTGTTGGTTTGAAATTTGATCCTTTAAAAGGATTGTTTTTTTGTTTAGTTCACTGTTCAAATATGTTTTTATATAAACAAAAAGCATCAAACATCTGAAAGGTGTTCGAGGTTGTGAGAGATTTTTGCAGTACAAATTTTACAAACTTTGAGCTAAATGCTCGTAAAATACAATAGTCACTAAAATATTTGAAAATATGTTGATGTTTTGAAGACTTTTGTGGTACAAATTTTACAAGTTTTGAACTAAATGCTCGTACAATATGAACTAACATACATATTTTTACTCGACAAATGTTAAAGTCTAAATAAATTATAAATGTCATAAGTGAAATATACACATTTTAGTTTTAGAAGAAAAAAAACCTTATCTATATGTAAAATAAATTAACGTCGAGGCTATTTAGCGCATTTGTTTTTACTAAGTAATGCTCATTTGTCCGTGACGGACAAATGGCCTTTGTCCGTAACGGACAAATGGTCTCTGCCCCTGCTGAAGTAAAATTATGTTAGTAGTAAATTTGTTCAACATGTTGTAGTTGCTCAATTGGTTGAAGAGTGAGGGCTGTATCAGTAGGTCATTGGTTCGAATCCCTTGAATTGCATAATTTAAATTTTTGGATGCACTTTGTCCGTGACGGACATACTTAAATATATTGTTTACTAGTAAGTAGTAATATTCACTTCGTCCGTCACGGACAGACGCCATTTGTCCGTGACGGACAACTTTAATAAAAATACTAAATAACACACATTTGTCCGTTACGGACAAAGGTGCGTTGTTAGTAAAAAGAAATGCGCTAAATAACAGTGGCCTAAATTTATTGATCAACAAATAACTTTATTTTAATTTTTAAAATTCCAAGATTTTATCCCTTTTTAAATTATATAAAAAAAAATTTCCGGATGGTAAGGATATCTATCACCTTTAGTAATTCATAAAAATAAAACAGCAATGTTATCATGGGTAAAAAAATACATAATATCAGAAAGGCCGAGATGTATTACAATTGCCTGGAAAATCAAGTTCTAAAATACGAGAACAATTGGACGTGAAAAATCAAAAACGAGGAAAACTTTCAAAGAGAAATTGCTGAGTAGTTTAGTCAAAATTGTAACGATTCTCCTTGAAAAATATTGATGGGTCAGACCAGTAACACCATATCTGTAATAATAATATTCCAACAAGACCACATTTGCCAAATTCTCGAGAAATTAAACTAACCATTACATTCCGAGAGAAGAACTGCACTGCAACTTTCTTCTACATCTTCATCTTCTCACTAGAGATCAAATCTGCAAGCAATCACTTCACTGGTGGCCGTGACAATACAGCCTAATCACAGCATCTGAACCGGCAGTGAATAGCCAAGGTTGCGTTGGATGGAACTTGCAATCGAGGATCCCTGCAATATAACAAACTACCCATGTTAGATTTTACCACACAACGACAAATAGCTAGATCAGCAGATCGGTCCCTTTCTTCACCGACCTCTTCCATTTGAGCTTGAATGCCCTCGGAGGATTTTTAATGGGACAATAAGAGGATTCTGGTTTAGATCTTGATACACCATTCCGTGAAAGATATATGCCGTGCAATCATCAGATGCTGAAGCAAATAGCGGATAAGACGGATGGAAAGCGACACTTGTGATATCCTTCTCGTGGCACCTGAGATTATATCATACATTAATCCACCAAGGGAGGTTATGAAATCAGAATTCTCATACTCATGCCATGAAGGCTTAATTTAGCTACATACTTGAGAACTTTATAAGGCTGAGATGAAAGATCCATGTCAAACCAACACATTTTTCCTTCTCGGCTTCCAACAATAACATTATCACCTGCATATAATCCATAAAAGGGGAAATGAGGATAATATAAATCAACAGAGCAATTGTAAAAGAGTAATAATCAATAATAGTTTCACACACTGAAAGGCTAGAAAATATACCTCCAGGATGGACTGCTATGGAGGAGATCTCACGGAGTCCAGTCTCAAGCTTCTTCGCAAGCTTTTGTTTCACCAAATCATAAATACGAATGTTCTTCTTGGTTGGAACAAGAAAGTAGGAACGAGTAGGATGAAAGGTTGAAGATACTGGAAGCCCGTGCAGCTTAAATGGAATTCTTTGTGTAACCTTCTTCGAGAATTGGTGTATAAGCACAGATGATCTAGATTCACGTAATAAATGGGTCAAGGAAACAAATTAACTGACAGAGTAGACAGCCACAACAGACTGTCCTTTAACACTGCCCTGTTCATATGCATGCTTGGGCAGGATTGTCCTGTCCTCTACCCATTGTATGAACTGCAGACTTCAACATATGCATATAATCGGCCAACACAATGTCTGGTTCTCATATATGTTTTAGATGAACAGCAAAATGAAAGATCTTCAGATGGGAGCTATGAATAGTATTTATAGATCTTCAGCATTTGTACATTAATAAACACATGTTTATATACTGTCCCAGAAAGTGTATCAACTACGAGTATGGCCAAGTGACATCATAGAAGAACTAAAACTTATTTAGAAGAAGCAATCAAGTCTTCTGTTCAGGGCATTTGCCCGTTGTGAATGTCATGCTTATAACTTACTGACAGAAAAAATTATAAAAAAAAAAAAAAAAGAAGCCTGACAGTGTGTAAGAGCAATATTGCTGAAACTACACAAAAGACAAAGGATATCTGCTGGCGTAACTGTAGAGAAGTAGTCTCCTTTCCGATGCCATTCTATTGAAGATACAGTCTGCCAAATTTATTAAGAGGCAGAGAGGTTACCAAGTAAATCTTCATAAAAAAGTTAAAAACCTAAGGTTCAGAGGGACACAAATATATAAATTTTTATTTGGAAGACATCAAGGCAAAACGAGACTATACCTTAGAGTGACTTAACCTCACCCCTCCATACTTGTCATCTTGAAGCCAGCTGACAACTGATGCTGTACTTTGTATCAATAAAACTAGTTAATGATCACAGACTCACAGTTGAACAAATTCCTATATTGTAGTAAACTACAGTTGATGTATTAGAAAAAAAATACACTAACCAGTGTCATCTGCCACTGATGGTACTTTGACATTCAGAAGTTCATCAATCTTGCTTTTCTCTTCTTCATTTCCAAGTCCAGTGTCTAAAAGAAGAACATCAGATCCCCTGCAAAAGTTGCATTACCAAGCATCTGAATCTCCATAATGTAAAAGTGAATGATCATGAATCTGATAAACAAGAGTTTTGCAGATGAAACCTACACAGCAACTGCCAAAACTGGTAGCTGTTTCAATGGATTCCATGCCACACGCTGAACAGCTTCACCCAAATTCCATACACGTGTACATCTACAATTATCGATGTTCCAGATCCGCACGGTCCCATCAGTTGAACCTTAGAAAAGTTATGCATAATAGTTAGTTAGTTACTTTAGAATTGGGTTTCCAACACCAACAATAATAACACACCCTGGACAGAAAATCAAACCTGAAGCAATCCATTGGGCAGAAGGATCAACTGAAATCGAAACAACAGCTCCCTCGTGACCCTTGAACTCAAGGGCACATACAACAGGGTATGGTCTGAAATCCTTAGGATTTGGCAACTTAGGTTTCAGGGCATCAGGATCGATATTAAGCTGAACAAAAGTGCAGCAAAGAAGCAAGTATTACTTGAATGGAACTAAATCCATGTATGTCAAGGGTAAACAAATTTACACTTGTACATAGAGCACAAAACCTACTCTCTTTCTTCGCACTCTAGGACACATGTATATATCTAGACAACGTTCCATACATTCCTTCACAGCATTTTCATAGGCTGGGACCCTTCTCATGGCAGTGTACCTAATAAAAAAAAGTAACAAGTTTCAAGACTTGGTGCATAAGGTTAAATTAATGGGAAGAATAATTTAACATGGTGACAAATATAAGTTGCTAAATAAGGACACAATGTTACCTCTTTGGAATAAACTTTAGACGATCATCATCATTCATCATCTTGTAAGCTTCTATTTCTTCCGGAGTTGGAATGTACTCCAGTGATGGGTTGTAAGATTCCTCATGGACTGTAACATATGGTAAACAATATTAACCAACTAAAGAAAGTAATGCTCCAATATACACTAGAGATAACAGGATTGCAATCCTCCACTACTTACCAGGCACTTTGGATTTTGGTGGAGGAATAAAAGTCCTTATCTTTTCATATGCAGAATCATCTCCCCAAAGGTCATAGACCTTTGGTCCTTCCTCAGGCTTATCAAACTTTATTCTCCCCTCTCGAATAGCCCTTACATACCGAATAATCTGCAGCCGACATGACCAGAAAAATTTTAAATTATTTCTTAGAGCCATAAACATTAAGCTAAAACAAAAAATGGATCATGCTGGAAGCTAGGAACAACCATAAGTGAAAAATAAATCCACTCTAGTATCAACAGAGAAAGCCAAACCATATTGAAGCAAACATTGAATAGATTAAAAATCTCCATATAATGACCTTTTTGCTCTCCCACTTTGAAGGAATGAATCGCCTTTTAGGTTCTGGTGCGTTAGACAGAGGATGTATGGCATCATCCCACTTAAACCAATCTACATAAGGCTGCAAGGAAACAAGTAAAGAAACCTTTTTAGAGCAAAAGACACCTGCAGATAACCTGAAGTATATAGTCGATAACACCAGATACAGAAAAAAAAAACTTCAATGAGAAGACATTTACCTCGTAGGCATCAAAGTCCGAATGTGGAGCTTTTCCTTGAACTAATCGACGAATTAGCTTGGTTTCCTCTTTTGTAAGCTCCACTTCCTCGTCATTGTATTCATCATATATCTTCCGCCTAAATATTAGAAGTACTGATGAATTTCAATCTTAAAAAGTGTATGCAAAGTCAGTGCAAAAGTACATGTGCTCAAAAATCAAGCAATATGCAGCCAGAGATGGAACCTACGTGTTCAGAACATGAAGATACTGATTAGAAGAATGGGAGCAAAAACCAAATTATTAAGACGATATGGTATAGTACATTATCAAATTAAGGTTATTTAGCAAATTTCATTACATGGTATGAATTAAATAATTGATGAGATGACTGCCAAGTACCAGGGGCACAAAGATCAAATTCTTTTGTGCAGGAAGATATGTTAAGACAATGTGTCCATTACATGTGTCCATTACTATTTATTTTTACCCTGAGAAACATCTGATTTTGTTTATTCCGAGTATCACCCAAGAAATGTAACAATTTACAGGTGGTAGGCATGAAGAATTTGTCACTGGGTATCCCTTCTATGTTTTATAAGAGATCAGAATACAAATATAGGAAAGAAGTGCATGACATGACAAGACTGATATGTTATGACTTATGACAACGCACCAATCCTTTGAGTCGTCAGCACTTGCTAGAAACTTCTCTAGCTTATCTAGCCTCTCTTTCTTTTTTATTTTCTTCCCTGTAATATCATATCCAATGTGTTCCTCGTCCCTGTACCACTCCAAGGGAACATCGCCAACTGTATTGCGAGGGGCAACCTTTATAAAAATAAAATCAAAGTAAGCACTTTTTTCAAATAGACACTATCCTGCAAACACAAGCTATCTACATAGTCACCTCATCTTCAGAAGAATCACTCTCCTCAACAGCTTCATGTTCTCCATCGCTTGCAGTTCCAGCGTCATCATCACTCACATGAGAATCTGCTTACAAATATTTTCGTAAGTTTGAACCGACAGATATGCAAAATTGCTTCATCACGGGATTTTCTAAATCTTTTATTTCTGAAGATAGTCATGAGAAAGCGACTTTAGGGCTCTACTAAGTTTCAAACAAGGACCTTGCTTCCAATCCTACCATGTCATGATAAATAATTAAAAGAAAGGAGCACAAGAAGTGGCAAGTGAAGGCCTTTGCTGAAATGGGAAATTACCATGTACCTCGCCTTCTGAGGGCTCAGCTCCGGTCTGTACTTGTTTGCTTAACTGGATTTCTTCATCAGAATCCTCCTGGACCAAAACTCACATACATGATAAATCTTGAACTTCTCTACATGGAATTCCTCAAAAAAGAGTAAATTTCACGACCCAAAAACCGACCAAGCAACCAATGAAAAACAGCTAAATTCAAAATGTAATAAATCAAATCAATTGCTTACTGATTGAGGAGGCAGATCTTGGGCATCTCGCTGCGACCTCTTTAGCTTACGCTCTTTGTTCTTCTTATTCTTCTTCTTCTCATATACATCCACCGATTTCACCTTTTCATTCTTCTTCTTCTTCTCATATGCATCCACCGAGTTCACCTTTTCATTCTCTTTCTCCTCCTTGTTCGTAATGGCATTCTTCTTCTTTGTTGCTTCATCAAGAGGAGCAACACGAGTTTCCCTTCTTCCCATAGCAGCAATGTCCCGGGAAGGGAAGGCAAAGGATGAGAGAGGCTATTACCTGGAAACAGAAAGTTGAAACCACAATCCTAAAATGTTTAAGAAACGAAGCATTCAGGAAACATCAATATAACTGATTACAATATATTGCACATGAAACAAACGCTGGCAAAACAAAATAACATGAAAACTAAAGCAACAGCCAAGACTCAGCAGTTATTCAGTACAGTAAATGCACTCATTGAGCAAGTTCAAGTAGGCCGATAATGCACGGACTTTATACATTTTTAAACAAAAATTAATGGAGGACTCAAGGTTTACCAGGAGTCTCCCCTCAGCTACCGTATCCAACACTTTCAATTAACTGCATTTTCTATACTTAAAAACATTAATCTTAATATTGTTGTCGCCAACTGATCTTCAACTATTGATAATGGACGGTATGTGACAATAACATCAATCTTAGTTCTTCAAAACCTCGTCCATGAACAGTATATGACA
The DNA here is from genome assembly GCA_033239045.1 of Fagopyrum esculentum. NCBI lineage: Eukaryota > Viridiplantae > Streptophyta > Magnoliopsida > Caryophyllales > Polygonaceae > Fagopyrum > Fagopyrum esculentum. Next base: position 96,864,289 of record BSUD01000008.1, on the reverse strand, counting down.
ATACAACAACCTCAGATTTCCAGAAGAAGAACGAAAGAGAGACGAACCTTGCTCGTGTGTGCTGCCGGAGGCGGAGGCAGGTAAATCGTGACTCGCTGAGACGATGGGGGACACGGGAGAGGAAAATAGTGAAAAACTGTTAGAGATGATGGCCGTCGGGTTGAGACAGACGAAACTAAGAGGAGTTAGGCCGACAGAGACGGCCAGACGGAACTGAAGGATGAAATTAGGTTAGATTTAATTTTTCATTTTAAATAAAAAAAAATTATATAAATTATAGCTCGTAAACTTTTCGTTTTTTTTATAATAAATTTTGTTTATATCATGGAATATATCAAATACATGTTATATAGGTATAATTTACAAATACTTGTAGGTCTACTAACACGATTGACAAGAAAATTGCAGAGTAATTATTAATAGATATTTTGTGGTACATTGTACAAGGTGAATTGTTCAACTTCTTTAGTTTCCTAATTTTCTATTAGGAAATTCATATTCACTTTGCCTATAAATAGAGCATTCGCTCATTGTAACAAGTGCACCAAGAGCAAGTGAGAAATCTACTTCTCTTATTCACTCATCTCTTTTAACATCATTATAAGTGTTCTTGAACACATTCAACAAAGTATAAGTAAAGAATCCAAAAACAATCAAATTACAACACACTGTCAACACGAGGTTTCAACTTCCAAGCGAGCTTTGGTCACTTTTTAAGAGTTCAAGGTAATAATATTAAACTCTTCTTAAGTCTTATCTAAAAATCTAAGATTTTTAATAATCAAAATCTGAAAGAATTATGCTCTGTAGTCGCCCATTATGGGATCTTCTACATCAGAAACTCAAGATTTTAATAAGCTAAATATATTTAAGAAATACGGGTTATAACTACATAAAAATTTGAAACTTTCTACATCATAATCTATGTTAATCTTTCCTAGATCTAAAGAACTTTTGACAAAATAAAATCATGTTTTTTTGGATTTATGCTAAGATACAAACAAAATTGAGATTTGCTTACCTCTTTTGATAAAGTCCCACATTAAATTTCTTGTTTTCACCACTTGGTTTATGAACGAAGATTTCCCACCAAAATAATGATTATGATAATGATGATGATGTAAATAAGGACAAGGCAAATGAAAAGCTTGATTAAAAATCGATTGTTATTAGCAACAAGCCGATGAGTAATATCATCATCGGCCATGAATTTTTTTTTTTTATTAGGTTGAATAATGAAATGGAGTTAAGGAAGAAGGAGATAAGGATGGTGAAAGTGAAAGTGAAAGTAAAATGGATGGATGGAGATTAAAGGGGATACAAGGAGTCGGATTTAAACTATTCCCACTAGACTAATTTAACCCTATGATTTTACTACTATCACAATTTATGATACATAATTAACCATTTTTCGACTATTGATATGACTTACACGACTACTCTTCATGGACTATTGATGACTATTGTTAGACTGTTACTATGACTTACACAACATTCTTATCAGACCATTGACTATGACTTACATGATTGTACTTGACGGACAATGACACACAGACTGCACATGACGGACTACTAACACAACTGACTATTAACTATTGCTTATTTATGCCTAACATATTACTAACATCTGACTAACATATTACTAACACATGACTAACATATGACTATCACGAACTAAAAATTTTATAATTTTGTCATCTTTTACTTGCTTTATATATTTGATTTACATTTTTATGTAGTAACCAATGGCAAACATTGCAAAAAGAGACTTTGACATTCTTGACTTATTGGTCCAAAAATACCTGAATGGAAGGTAGATGCGGTGACCCGTCTTAAGGCAAATGACCTTGAAAAAAACAATGAGGATAACAATGATGCCACTTCACAGGATAAGGCAAAATCAATTGTATTTCTCCGCCACCACATTCATGAAAGCCTCAAGACCGAATACTTATTTGCGAAGGATCCTTAAAAGTTGTGGGAAAGCTTGAAAGAAAGATATGGACATCAAAATGAAGTCATTTTCCCACAAGCTTTGTATGAATGGAACAACTTAAGGTTCCAACACTTTAAGTTCATATCTGATTACAACAGTGATATCCACAGGATCACCTCCCAATTGAGGTTGTGTGGTCATATGATCACTCATGAAGAAATGCTAGAAAAAACATTCTCTACTATGCATGCCACGAATGTATTGTTACAACAAGAATACCAAGAAAGAGGTTTCAAGTGGTACTCACACCTTTTGAAAGTATTACTAGTGGTTGAAAAGAATAATGAGCTCTTAATGAGAAACCACAACCTCAGACTCATTGGATCAGTTGCAAATCTGGATGTCTTTGATGTGGGACCATCTTCGACACTTTCCATACAAGGACACATCACTAGGTCAAGAGCTAGAAGGATCCAAGAGAAGACATCATCAAGGGGAGTTGGAAATGAAGAAATCGATCCACGACATGAAGATATCGACCGATTTCTTGCTACATGAAAATCGAGTCACATGTAAGAAAAATCGGTCGATCTCTTGATGAACAAGTCGATTTTTCTCCTTTCCAACACATCTAGAAGATACGGTCATGATCTTTATCTTTTGGCAATTATATCTTGTAATGATTTCTTAAATCTCTCAAACTATCTTAAGGGGTTATTTAGATTCTATCTTTTTTGATTTTATATTTTATATCTTTTAAAAGATATCTTTCCTAAATTATCTTTTAAAGAATATATTTTATAGATCATATCTTTTTAGTTTTTCCTAATTTTAGTAGGTTTAATCTCCCTTATAAATAGCCTTATAGGGGGAGATTGTTAGATAGCTGAGTTGTGATTATATTATCCACAGTATTGTGAGATACTTGTGACTTCGCTCACGGGGTTTGCATTTTATCATTTCTATTCAATCAAAATGAGAGTTTTTGGTTGAAAAGTTGTGAATCTTTGCTAGGTTGTTATTGTGTGTTAATCTTGTTGAAGGTTGGTGCTACAAGTCAAACTAGTTTCTCCTTGTGTTTGTCTTATCTAAAAGGTCTGTGTAAGGTTAAAGAAGGAAGGGTGAAAAATATTTCTTTGTTAAGGGTTTTGATCCATTGAGTTCAAGGTTCTTTGGAAGTCTTATAATAGTTCTATTTTCCTATATTGATCATTTATCATTACATATTCATCTTCTTTTCTTTCCATATCGTTCACTAATCTGTTTTATGAGTTTCCAAGAAAATCGACCTGTTCTTCATATAAATCGGCCGATTTATCCTATAGAACAACCCGATTTTTATCCTAGTTGAGGACTTTCAATCTAGATCGGGAACTGTGGCTTATCCCCGCATCAAAGTCGTATCAGAGCTAATTGATTGAAGTCTGAACGTTCATCAAAAGGTTTGATTTTTATTTGAGTCTTTTTTGAGTCTTTAAAAGTCGAGTCTTTTCTTGTTCGCCATCTTTGCGAGATTATTTGAGTTTAACGTGCATTGATTTGTGTAAGTTTGGAAGAGAGAAACGCCATCACCCAAACACAAGCCAGCCGTTGACCTTGAAACCTCGCCAATAAAAAAAAAAAGAGAGAGAAAAGAAGTTCTTGAACGTCGAATACAATATATAGTCGATTTTGACAATAAAATTCGGGTTGTTCGTCAGAAAATGGACCAATTTTTCACCTGATTTTTTCTAATGTTGCCAAAATTTGAAGAAATCTTTGAGGCATACTTTGTGGAATTGAAGTGCACTCCGTGCAGGAGTATTACAACAGGAGAGTTTCAGTATATACCTTGAAACAATCAAAGAGATCTAGCCATACCTAAACTCAAATCCGACTATCTCTTTTTCTTAACTTCGCAACTTAAGGTACGTTCTTCTCTCTTCTTAATCTCTTGTGTGCTTTCCTTAACCATTTTTTTACTCTAAACACATTGAGGGGTGTATTCAATCCAGACTTTTAAAGATTGTGACTGATTTTTAATAATCATAGAATTTCTTGATTCCGTGGGATATTTTATTTCTATATAGAGTCAATACATATTCTGTGAAAATCTTATGTGTTGAGAGAAGACTTCTATAGACTTTAGGTAGTTATATAAGTAATAAAGAATCCTACAAAATCAATGAAATATTAGATTCCTTTAAAATCAACAAACTTTTAAATACCATAGAAATTTTATGGAAAATTTAAAATCCTAATTGAATATCAAAAGATTTATATGGACTTTTAAAAATCTATGTTGAATACCCATAGACTTTTAAACTCTAAAAAATTCATGTAAAATCTTAATTGAATATACTCCTGAGTCTTTTCTTTGGGTGTGTTAGTTAGTTTCTTTGCTTTCTAACATACTAGTTGTGTCATACTTGCAGTATTTCTTTCTATCTTGAACCTTTGTGAGAAGAGACCTACAACAGGAACCCTTGTGCTAACTTCCAACACAAGAACCTTTCTTCCGAACACGAGTTAACTACTTGAGACATCCAAGAAAGTTCTAGTGGACGCTAGTGCATTGATTAGTAAAGGAGCATTAATCCATCCAAGACAACTACGTCAAACCAGCTTGTGATTCACAACAAGTGTGAGTGCGAGAGAAGACAAGTAAGAAACTCTTGCTTTCATTAATATCACACGTCTTTTGTTACTTTGTGTGTTTGTGCAAGATGTCTAAAAGTCCACAAGGATCACCACAAAGTGACCTAAATAATCCCGGAACCAATGACCAAATGTCCCAACTCATAAAGATGGTCTCGGGATTAATTGAACGGATGAAACAGCTAGAAACTCGTCCCAGAGAAAAAAAATCGACCTAGAAAATCTACCCTCACCTGATTTTCTCCTCTAGAATGGGAAAAAAGCTCACAAAATCCTCCCCTACCTCCAGCCCCGGATCCAAGACGTCACCGAGGATCAAATACACCTCATCATAATCCAAATTTCCATGTTCCTAACGCAACCAATGTTTTTTATGAATTTCAGGAACTAGAAGAGGAGTTTGATGACGAGAGGTGGAAAGGTTACCCTAGGCGCAATCCGCAACCTAAGAGAAGACAAGACTTGGAACCGTATAGACCTTACCAAGACAACGATGGAATGGGAAGGGTGAAGGTCAAGATTCCGAGTTTTGAGGGCAAAGTAGATCCGGACGTTTACATGGAATGGGAGACTAAAATTGAATAAATTTGGTCTAGTCATACTTTTAATGAGAAAAGGAAGGTCCAACTTGTTGCGTTGGAATTCCAAGGATATGCCCTAGTTTGGTGGGATCACCTCCTCAAAGAACAAAGACGAACTCTAGAGCCGGAGATCCACACTTGGGAACACATGAAGGCATTGATGAGAGCAAGATTCATACCTCCATATTACGCTAGGAAAGCAAGGCAAAGGTTGGAGAACTTCAAGCAAGATACCCGCAACGTAGAGGAAACTTACACCTTCATGTCAATGGAGATGATCAAGGCTAATGTCCACGAGGATGAGGAGTCTATTATGGCTTGATTCTTAAGAACTTTACATCCATCATTAGCTAATGAAATTGATCTATATCTATATGATAATATGACTAACTTACTGCACTTGGCTATTAGAGGGGGAAATAAGCTCCAAGGACGGAACCAAGAGACGAATCATTGGAATCAGAAGAGAAAGCGACCCAATCAGGAAAAAATCGGCCGATCTCTGGACCGATTTTCTTCCCAAAGAGAGTCTCGGAGTGAAAGCCACATCCAAGAAGTCTTGAAAGCTTCATCATCCAATTCCCAAACGTCTAAATCTTTGAATGAACCTTCAAAGGACCCTAAAGGGAGTACTTCTAACTCTACTTTACATTCTAGAGACATTGTATGTCTTAAATGCCAAGGTAGAGGTCATTATAAGAAGGATTGTCCTAACAATAAGGTTTTATTCATTAATTAACATGGGGAATATGAAAGTGAAGAAGATCCTAAAAGTTCTAGTGAAAGTGATGAGAGTTGTGAATTTAAACATGGAGAATCTTTGATCGCTAGAAGAACTTTGCATGTTAACTTTTCTCGTAGTGAAAATACCCAACGAGAAAATCTCTTTCATACTAGGTGTCTTGTCAAGGGAAAGGTGTGTAATATGATCATTAATGGAGGTAGTTGATGTAATACTTCTAGCATTGAAATGGTTAATAAGTTGCAACTTCATACGTTTCACCACCCTAAACCCTATAAACTTACATGGATGAATGATTGTGGAACTTTGAAAGTCAACAAGCAAGTCAAGGTGACTATCACAATAGGACATTATACTAATAAAATCTTATGTGATGTGGTACCGATGTCGGTTTGTCACATTTTATTAGGTCGTCCATGGCAATATGATCGGAAAGTAGAACATGATGGTCATACCAACAAATACATGTTCACTTTCAATGGAAAATGAGTGAAATTGAAGCCTATGACCCCTTTACAGATCATTGAGACCTATGAGAAGCAGAAGAAAGAAGGCAAGGAATGAGCATTGGAAAAAGAAGTGGTCGAAGAACCATCTAGTGAAGAAAATCGACATGTTCTTAACACCAGATCGGTCGATTTTCTTAGAAGTCATCCGATTTTTCCTCAAAATCAATCCACTACAACCACCAATGCAACACCTTCAAGGGCTCCTCTGGTTGATCTAGAACCATTACAAATTGAGCACAATCTCATGGATTTTCAGGTTATATCATTAATGTCTTTGGATGAATTCATTGAAAGATGTATTCTTAAGGAAGTTAGGAATTATCACTCTTTTCTATCTTTCCGTTGTCATGACTATTCGATTCAGTTATTTTCCTTAACTTCTTCTGATCTTATACCGTGGTCTTTCGGAAAGCGAGTAAGTGTCTTTGTAGGAAGTTTAGGAGAGAACAAAAGAGATCAAATGGATATGACATTGTTGGATCCCGGAGATATTAAGGAACCACCACCGGAAGAGGATGAAATTGCAGTTCATTCTCAATTAGCATCATCAACATCAACATGTGAATACTTAGTAAATATCGCGGCCATTCCTAAAGCAAACTCTCATTCGAGATGTATGTTTGATGACCGAGATTCATTAATGTTGAGTGTTGCATGGATCGTCTTCAAGCTACGAGTTCTACAAACCTCCAGAGATCCTCCAGGAGAAGGGATACCGCAGTCCTTATCATTACAACGCTTGAATTTCAAGGTGACTAGTGATGATCAAGACGAAGATTCGAGGACGAATCCTTTTCAAGAAGGGGAGTCTGATGTGGGACCATCTTTGACACTTTCCATACAAGGACCCATCACTAGGTCAAGAGCTAGAAGGATCCAAGAGAAGACATCATCAAGGAAGATCAAGGGGGTTGGAAATGAAGAAAACGATCCACAGCATGAAGAAATCGGTCGATTTCTTGCTACATGAAAATCGAGTCACATGTAAGAAAAATCGGTCGATCTCTTGGTGAACAAGTCAATTTTTCTCCTTTCCAACACATCGAGAAGATCCGGTCATGATCTTTATCTTTTGGCAATTATTTCTTGTAATAATTCCTTAAATCTCTCAGACTTAATACCTATATCCAAAGTCATCCTAATACCTTCCAGCTCTTTTATGAGTGCCTCTTTTCGGAGCTGAATATTACCGAAGGAGTCTCTATTCCACTTCCGTAGTACTCTTTGCAGATGCGTGAGGGCCACCGGGAGGCTTGCTAGTCTCTCCCACGCCTCATCAATTAACTAGGTGAAGTCTGGATCGGTAAGACATGCCGCAAGAAAGCGGAAGGGGGAGGACCAGGATTACCCCTTTGCACCAAGTGCAATGAAAGTAGCAGGGGGGGTTGTGATCCAATGATAAACGCGGAAGGTGTCTCACCTCCGCGTCAGGCCATCTGAGACGCCCATTCGGTGTGAGTAGGACCTTATCAAGTCGTTTAGAGATTCTAGTGGTTGTCGATCTCCCTCTTGACCACGTAAAGGGTGACCCTATATAGCCCATATCAACAAGGTTATTGTCGTTAATCCATTTACCGAACTCAAGGGATTGGCGAGGTAGACGGTTAGAGTCTCCTTGACTTTTCTCAACGCAGGTGGTGACGTTGAGGTCACCCCGATCACAACAGGAAGAGGAGAGCAGCATACAACTTTCGAAATTTCCTGCCACACATCTCCACATCTTCCAATGTCAGGATCAATATGCATAACAATGAGGTTGTAGTTCCCTTTCTCATCTTCCACAAGCACATGAATGAATTGGTTGTGTTTCCTCACCACTTTGAACTTAATCCTTCCTGAGTCCCAGATAAGCCAAATTCCTCCGCTTTTGCCTATTGCCTATACTCTATCAATCGAGTCGAACCCCATTTTATCACAAATCCCATCTTCCTTCTCTCCCGAGCAATGGGTTTCAAAGAGAGCCACAAAATTAGGCTTGTGTTTACATATCATGTACCCGATAGACCTTCGGAAACTACTCTTCACCGTTCCGAAGCAATTCCATAGGAGACCTAACATTACAAAAGTAAGAGGGGACAATCACCTACTCTCATGTCTGAGAGACAGGGACCATCGAGGTCTAGAAGTCATGACACACTTCCATGTGCACTTGCTCGATAACAGAGTCAGAGGCCATCTTGGCTTCAAATTCAATAACCTAGGGGCGTTCCTATTAAGGATCCGTACCTAGGGTGCATCACCGTGCCCTTGTATTGTACATTGTCCTTTATCCTGTCCTTTGTCCCTTAGTGTCACAGTATAGGTCTCCTTACCCCCAGCATGTGATACCGAGTTGTGGGACCGACCATTGACCTTGATCCTTTTACGGTTCTGGGGACGTGGACCACCTGTCACCCCCTGACGAGTATCGGTCGGGTAGTCGGTTCTAGCTTTTCCTTCATTGGCATTCCTGGATGTATCATGAGATAGTGTCCTAGCATCTTCCAAGGGTCATTCGTAAGTGATAGAATATGTAATTAATGTAAATATAGGGCTGCCTATTGTAATTATGTAAAGTCTGTTTATTATTAATATGAGCCGTCTGATGACGGAAACCCTAAGGGGAATTTATCATAATCTCACATGGTATCAGAGCCTTTTCTCCTCTAACCCTATTCCGTTGCTTCTTCTCCTTCACCGTATTTTTTTCCGGCAATCTCGATCCGATGGCCGACAAATAGCTTTCTTTTCACTCCGCTCTCGGAATCTCTAACATCAAGAACAACATCGCTCTTGTTCTGGATCATGATACTCCATATACATCTTGGGTAACCCTATTTCGCGTTACTGCGAAAGCCCATAATGTTCTTGATCATATTGATGAATCTGTTCCGCGACCTACGGACATCGACAACTCCTTATGGCTTCAAGTTGATGCCACTGTCCTTCAATGGATTTACAGTACGGTCTTCCGCGACATTCTTCTTCAAATTCTTGATTCCGACGACAGCGCACTACAAGCCTGGAACCGCGTCAAGGATATTTTTCAAGATAACAAGAACACTAGGGCGGTGTATCTTGAGCACGAGTTCTCCAATTGTAAGTTATCCGGTTTCTCCTCCGTCAATTCCTTTTGTCAACATCTCAAGTCCTTGACATATCAACTAAAGGGTGTCGGATCACCGGTTCCTGCAACTCGATTAGTTCTTCAACTAATCTCGGGTCTCCCATCCGAATACAATGATGTGGCGAGCTTTATTCAACAAACGGATCCTCTTCCGAGTTTTATCAAAGCCCGCTCTCAACTACTTCTCGAGGAAACCCGGCTGGCGGCACAAATAGGCACCGGCAAAAACGCAGCAGCCCTCACCGCTGCAGCTGCAACCTCCGGATCTGCTGCTAATCCTCCGGCCCAGTCTTCTGCTGAGAGGCCCAACACTGCACGGCCCAGGGGAAAGAAAAACAAAAATCGACCCAACAACAATGCGCCTGTCAGCCGCTTTGTCTTCAGGCCAAATGTTGGGTGGGTTCCACTGACGTCAGCACCTAGTGGGCCGTCTGCAGCCCAGTCTTGGTTTCCAGCCCATTCCGGCTCTGGCCCAGTACCGCCTCCTCCTTGCCCCTACCCACATAATCAGCAAGGGCTTCTTGGTGCAGGCCCAATTTTCAGCTCCCCTTAGGCCCATTTTGCCCATGATCAAAATGGATTTACTGCTCAGCCCACTTCTTTAGATCAATCCTTCGCCACAATGACGTTAAACCCAACGGGCAATTTATGGTACATGGACACGGGCACCACATCGCACATGACGAATAATTCCGGTAATCTCTCGTCTTTTTCGCATAATGGTCCATTAAATTCGATAATTGTTGGCAATGATATGTGTATTCCTTCTACAGGTCTTGGTGATGCTATCCTACCCACCACAAACAAGCCTCTCCGTTTATCAAACATTCTTGTCGCACCAAAAATTGTTAAAAACCTAGTATCCGTTCGACGTTTTACAACTGATAATCTTGCTTCTGTGGAATTTGACCCTTTTGGTTTCTCTGTGAAGGATCTACAAACGGGGACCGTTCGTCTGAGGTGTAATAGCTCCGGGGAGCTCTATCCGGTTACCAATCCACCCATCAGTCCATCTCATGCCCTCTCGGCGGAGTCTTCTTCCATTTGGCAGGCTCGTCTAGGTCATCCCGGCATGCCGGCATTTAATTTTCTTCGCAATTCTTCCTTTTTTAAATGTGTTAAGGAGGCATCCCCTCCTCTTTGTCATTCTTGTCAACTTGGAAAACATCATAAACTTGCGTTTGATCGCTCATCAACTAGCACTTTTGCTCCTTTTGATATTATTCATAGTGATATTTGGACTTCACCTATTTCTAGCCGGGAAGGTTTTAAATATTACTTGTTATTTCTTGATGACTTTTCTCACTTCTTATGGGTCTATCCAATCAAGTTTAAGTCACAAGTTTTCGATCTCTTTGGGCAATTTCACAAATTCGTTCAAACACAATTTCGCGCAACCATCAAAAGTTTTCAATGCGACATGGGGCGTGAGTTTAATAATGTTCGCTCCAAACGGTGTGTGCAAGCTTTAAATTTATAACCCTAGACTTAAGCTTAAAACAAGGATGCGAACCCGCAGTGTACGGGTCAATTGTAGTAAAAGCAAGAAAATTCCAGGGGTCGATCACAGGGACTCGGTGAAACAGAGTCAACACGGTATGCTAATGTCAAGCTAACCACAAGAGCAAATTAACACAATCAAAGATGAATAAGACGTCAAATAAAGCAAACATGCAATTCTAGGGATTAAAGCATCTAGTTGTGGTTCCAACTCAAGATTTATAGATAAGCGGACAAAGCTGAGATTTTTGCATGGGGAAGGTGTTACTAAAGTGGAGTAAATCACCGGGTAAGTCTCACTACTCACTAATCCTAAACCGTAACTCCTATTACCGGGTAAGTCTCAAGGAATTAAGATAAAGAACTATAACCTCAAACTAACACACCATCTAAGGGAATAGAATCAACCTTTACCGGGTAAGTCTCAGGCTAACTCACAAAGATGGGATGGAAGCACACTCAAACCCCAATAAAGGATAAACCTTTATTACCTACACTTATGATCGTTGATACACAAACTAAGGAATTACCGGGTAAGTCTCATCCTAAGCTTGCATTGCACCAGAAAGGTGTAATAAGAATAGGTTTTGGCAAACTCTAACACTTAACTCTCAGTTTAGGATAGGATAAGTCACCTCGGTCAGACGAATTCCACCCCGGCCGAGATGTTCATCGACTGATCGAGATGCTTAGGGTTAAGGTTAAAGACTCGAACTTTCAGGATCCTACTGGAATCTAAGATTATTCTATCATTGTTTTTCCCACAACCTTCAGCCAATCACCCTAGAATCACACAAGGAAATTAGCCACTCATCATCATAATGAAAGTATTAAATGTAGGGGAAGAAGGTGAATATTTGAACAAAGAAGAATTTAACGAAAAGACTTCAATAACTGAATCAAATATCACAAACAAAAGCGTTCCTTGGATAGCAATCCAACAAGACAAGACAACAAGGAAAGGAATTGAAGACAATCTTACAAAACCCTCCAATAAAGCTATAAAAGCTATGGTCTTCAATCTTCCTTCAACCTTCAAAAGGTTCTTCAACTCTCTCCCAAATTGGAGTAGGATGCGGCCGCTGCGCTTGTAAACCCTGATCGACGGTATAGCGTCCCTTTGTGCTGATAGCGGATGTCGGATTTGTGGAAAATCCAACCCTTTTTATAGGAAAAATAACCCTCCAAAGATAAGAAATCTTAGAAAGATATTATCCCATAAATATAGGTAAAATATATGATTCTGCATATCTCCTTCCTTCCAGAAGCTCAGCCCAAAAATATAAGATCACTTTCCAATTTTAAAAGATCTCAGCCAAGAATTAAATATTCTCGCCGCGTCCTAGGTGTTCGCCTCGGTCGAGTCGGCGTCTCTGGATCGCCTCGGTCGAGGTGAATCACGAGTCAACCGAGGTGAGTCATAACTGAATGTGAAATCTCTCAAAACTGGTCCAAAGCAGATCTTCAATCCATGGCTATGCTTCCTGGATGTAGCTCCAAATGACTCTTGACTCCTTTTGCTCCTTTTTTGATGCAAAACGTACCATATTACCTGCAATTACAACGAAACTAGGTGTAGACCTCGATTCCCGCAAAGGTAGATGAAATGGTAGTAAAATCACATAATGTACATACAAACATGCAGATTATGAAAGATAAAACGTCCAAACAAACCCTAAAATACAGACTATAATTCATGCTATCAAAATACCCCATACTTAGTCCTTGCTTGTCCCCAAGCAAGTTCTTTATATAAAAGACAAGATAGAATGGATTATAAGTCAAGAAAATCAATGAAAAGTCTTTCAAAAACATTTTATGGTGTGCAACTATCATAGATCACTCTAAGAGAATACTTCCTGGAATTAAAAACTCAATATGCTCAAAACATTTTATAAATATAGGAAAGTTGTTCATCTTTGCATAAAATCATAGAATGCATAATAAATCATAATTATCAAAATTAAGCATGTATAATCCAGTTTAAACCGCTAAGTCAATCAACAAGCTCAAGGTCTCAAGGGCTTCCCAAAAGAAAAGGTCAAGAAACGTGTAGGGTAGGGATGTATGTAAGGTAATGTGGTGCTAGAATCCGGGAAAAGGATAAACTTCACTTTCACTTTGACTTGCAACATCTTCCACCGATAAGCTTTGCTTATTTCACGCTTTTTCTTTTACTTTACTTTTTGGGATGCATGGACAGAGGTGCACAATAACCGAAGCCTAGGAAATCTGCAATCATCAATTTCTTGAGATGCATCAAACCCTTGATGCACATACCATGACCCGTTAGGAATATCGCTCAATCCGATTTTGGCAAGACACAAACACCCGGCTATGTGAATGGTGCCGAGTTACTCATCTTCATGATTGACTTCCCCAAACCTAAAATTACTTTCTAGCACTTCACTTCCAGCCCCGCTTCTCAATTTTAACTTGCTTTCACCACTTCGCTTGCTTCCAAATTCCCGGATAGGTAAAGGGAGGCAAAATGTATATGAGGGGCTAAGCATGATCAAGAAGAAGAAGAAGAAGAGAATGAAATGCCTTGGTCTTTCCAAGAAGAATGTGAGAGAACTTAACCTGCGGTGTCAACCTTCAAATTCAACATAATTTGGATAAAAACAAAGTATTAAACATGCCAATAATTTCAAACAAAGCATTTAGCAACTTAAACATATCATAAAACCTTTCAAACATATAAAGAATTTAAAACCAGTCAGTAAACAAGATCTTCACTGAGATCATATCCGGATAAGTAACACAAAAATCGTTTTCGAAAACTTTCTGTTACGCCCACCTCGGTCGAGATGTTCTTGGTTCAACCGAGGTGAAATGCCTCGTTTCGCCAGAACTTCCCCGGTCGAGGTCAAAAATTTTTTTTTTTTTTTTTTCGGTTTGGTTTCGACATTTTTCTCAATCAAATAACCTGTATATATGCATGCAATCTCAGATAATCATATAAAGGCAATTGAAGCATAAATATGAAAATATCCGATAGAATGTCATACATCAAAAGTATCGAATACAAATAGTCACGTAGTCAAATAATACATATAAATACCCCATACTTGAAACACACTGTCCCAGTGGGTATAATAAAAGTCTAAGGACAGGATACTCACCGAACATAGCTAAGCTGCATGAAGAAGTAAGAAACAGCTCCAAGATAAGACCATCTCGGTTGGCGAAGCACATATCGGTCGAGGTGTTCTGACAGTCCCCGAGATGTATCTCAGTAAAGCTCGTTTCCTCAACTTCTCGAAATTTTGTTCTTCCAGTGTAGCTCCTGAACTGTGATCCTTCCTTTTTGGAATACCTGGTTGTTGTCTAGAGGAAAGCAAAAACAAAAAAAACTATCTAAACTAGACTAGAAAACGGGAAAGAAAGCAATACCTTGGGTTGCCTCCCAAGAAGCGCTTGATTTAAGGTCGCTAGCTGGACCCTTCTCCATAGAATTACTCAATGCACTTCGAACGTTGTGGAGTGCTCATCACATCCATCATAAGAGTCTTCCAAAAAGGTTCCGGTTCCTAATTTCACCGGCAAATGGTAAGATCTCCCACGTACAAGCTTGTACGGTTTGATTCTCACCGGAATTCTTCTAGATTTCCTGCACTTCAATGGGACATAATCTACCCTCGTGTCCCATCCTTTCCTGGATCGAGAAAACAGTTTCTCGAGAATCATAGCAGCTTCCCCATCTAGAACTTGGGGATGGTACAAGGTCCTGAGCATGCGAGGGACCCCATACTTGAACAAGAAACACTTCATCGCCTTAACGGTGTAGTGCTTGCGAACTTCACTCCTTATAATCCAAGGAGTATCTTCCTCCAACAGTTTCAAGGGAGGTTTCATCTTGATCTTAGGAGGTTCTTTCGGAAGAGACCTCCAACTCTCCGGTGTCTTCCTGAAAAATTCAGAAATATTAATAGGGAATTCAAATGAAGTAGGAGAACGTACCTTGCAAAGTTCTCCAAAGCTTGAGGCAAGTTTCGTGTTGGGTTGATAATCCACCCACGAAATCTCTCTCAGTTCAGCTGGTCTTTCTTCCACCTTGACCACAATCTCAGTAATTTGGCCAAAGTCTTCTGCATCTGCCTCTTCCGGTTCTGCAGGTTCTTCTTTCATCTCGACCGAGGTTACTTCCACCTCGACCGAGGTCTCAACAGTCAGATCGAGATCTTCCACATCTTCTCCCTCTAAAGCTTCAGGAGAAACTTCTGGTTTGACTGGATGTATGCTCGAAACGTGCAACACTTCCTTATGCTCCTCTTCCGGCTTAGCATAGGATAGGGTGCTTTCCTTGAGCTCCGTCACCTTCTTCATCAACTTCTCCAATCTTGATTCGAGAGAGTCTTCGAAAGGTTGCTCATAAATGTTTTTAGGGACATTCTTCTCATCCCATATCGCAAGTTCATGTTGAATGGCCTCTTCTCTTTCCCATTCATTGTTGAACCAATAGAAGGAGTACTTCTCCTCCAAGTATTCATAATGATCCGCCCTAGCACTTTGTCTTGCTATCCAGGCTGGATCAAACATAGCCATCAGAAATCCTGAAAACTACAAAACTCATAGAAAGAGTAGTTAGTAGCAACAGGGGCAAGCGCCCCGAAAGCAAACCGTACCGGCTCGGTCTAGACCAAGTCCCCGGCAACGGCGCCAAAAACTTGTTCGCTCCAAACGGTGTGTGCAAGCTTTAAATTTATAACCCTAGACTTAAGCTTAAAACAAGGATGCGAACCCGCAGTGTACGGGTCAATCGTAGTAAAAGCAAGAAAATTCCAGGGGTCGATCACAGGGACTTAGTGAAACAAAGTCCAATACGGTATGCTAGTGTTGATGCTAACCACAAGAGCAAGTAACACAATCAAAGATGAATAAGATGTCAAATAAAGCAAACATGCAATTCTAGGGATTAAAGCATCTAGTTGTGGTTCCAACTCAAGATCTATAGATAAGCGGACAAAGCTGAGATTTTTGCGTGGGGAAGGTGTTACTAAAGTGGAGTAGATCACCGGGTAAGTCTCACTACTCACTAATCCTAAACCGTAACTCCTATTACCGGGTAAGTCTCAAGGAATTAAGATAAAGAACTATAACCTCAAACTAACACACCATCTAAGGGAATAGAATCAACCTTTACCGGGTAAGTCTCAGGCTAACTCACAAAGATGGGATGGAAGCACACTCAAACCCCAATAAAGGATAAACCTTTATTACCTACACTTATGATCGTTGGTACACAAACTAAGGAATTACCGGGTAAGTCTCATCCTAAGCTTGCTTTGAACCAGGAAGGTGTAATAAGAATAGGATTTGGCAAACTCTAACACTTAACTCTCAGTTTAGGATAGGATAAGTCACCTCGGTCAGACGAATTCCACCCCGGCCGAGATGTTCATCAACTGAACGAGATGCTTAGGGTTAAGGTTAAAGACTCGAACTTTCAGGATCCTACTGGAATCTAAGATTATTCTATCATTGTTTTTCCCACAACCTTCAGCCAATCACCCTAGAATCACACAAGGAAATTAGCCACTCATCATCATAATGAAAGTATTAAATGTAGGGGAAGAAGGTGAATATTTGAACAAAGAAGAATTTAATGAAAACACTTCAATATCTGAATCAAATAACACACAAAATCGTTCCTTGGATAATAATCCAACAAGACAAGACAACAAGGAAAGGAATTGAAGACAATCTTACAAAAACCCTCCAAAAAGCTATAAAGCTATAGTCTTCAAATCTTCCTTCAACCTTCAAAAAGGTTCTTCAACTCTCTCCCAAATTGGAGTATGATGCGGCTGCTGCGTATTCTTAGCTGTAATCGAGATCGTATGCGGTGTATGCAGCCTCCTCAAATTGTAGAAAATCAACCCTTTTTATAGGAAAAATATACCTCCAAAGATAATAAATCTTAAGAAGATTTTATCCCATAAATATAGGTAAAATATATATTCTGCATATCTCCTTCCTTCTAGAAGCTCAGCCCAAAAATATAAGATCACTTTCCAACTTTAAAAGATCCCAGCCAAGAATAAAATATTCTCGCCGCGTCCTAGGTGTTCGCCTCGGTCGAGTCGGCATCTCTGGATCGCCTCGGTCGAGATGAATCTCTGGTCAACCGAGGTGACTCATAACTGAATGTGGAACCTCTCAAAACTGGTCCAAAGTAAATCTTTAATCCATGGTTGTGCTTCCTGAATGTAGCTCCAAATGACTCTTGACTCCTTTTGCTCCTTTTTGATGCAAAACGTACCATATTACCTGCAATTACAACGAAACTAGGTGTAGACCTCGATTCTCGCAAAGGTAGATGAAATGGTAGTAAAATCATATAATGTACATACAAACATGCAGATTATGAAAGATAAAACGTCCAAACTAACCCCAAAATATAGACTATAATTCATGCTATCAAAATACCCCATACTTAGCCCTTGCTTGTCCCTAAGCAAGTTCCTCATATAGAAATCAAGATAGAATGGATTATAAGTCAAGAAAATCAATGAAAAGTCTTTCAAAAACATTTTATGGTGTGAAACTATCATAGATCACTCTAAGAGAGTACTTCCTGGAAATTAAAAACTCAATATGATCAAAACATTTTATAAATATAGGAAAGTTGTTCATCTTTGCATAAAATCATAGAATGCATAATAAATCATAATTATCAAAATTAATCATGTATAATCCGATTTAAACCGCTAAGTCAATCAACAAGCTCAAGGTCTCAAGGGCTTCCCAAAAGAAAAGGTCAAGAAACGTGTAGGGTAGGGATGTATGTAAGGTAATGTGGTGCTAGAATCCGGGAAAAGGATAAACTTCACTTTCACTTTGACTTGCAACATCTTCCACCGATAAGCTTTGCTTATTTCACGCTTTTTCTTTTACTTTACTTTTTGGGATGCATGGACAGAGGTGCACAATAACCGAAGCCTAGGAAATCTGCAATCATCAATTTCTTGAGATGCATCAAACCCTTGATGCACATACCATGACCCGTTAGGAATATCGCTCAATCCGATTTTGGCAAGACACAAACACCCGGCTATGTGAATGGTGCCGAGTTACTCATCTTCATGATTGACTTCCCCAAACCTAAAATTACTTTCTAGCACTTCACTTCCAGCCCCGCTTCTCAATTTTAACTTGCTTTCACCACTTCGCTTGCTTCCAAATTCCCGGATAGGTAAAGGGAGGCAAAATGTATATGAGGGGCTAAGCATGATCAAGAAGAAGAAGAAGAAGAGAATGAAATGCCTTGGTCTTTCCAAGAAGAATGTGAGAGAACTTAACCTGCGGTGTCAACCTTCAAATTCAACATAATTTGGATAAAAACAAAGTATTAAACATGCCAATAATTTCAAACAAAGCATTTAGCAACTTAAACATATCATAAAACCTTTCAAACATATAAAGAATTTAAAACCAGTCAGTAAACAAGATCTTCACTGAGATCATATCCGGATAAGTAACACAAAAATCGTTTTCGAAAACTTTCTGTTACGCCCACCTCGGTCGAGATGTTCTTGGTTCAACCGAGGTGAAATGCCTCGTTTCGCCAGAACTTCCCCGGTCGAGGTCAAAAATTTTTTTTTTTCTTTTTTCGGTTTGGTTTCGACATTTTTCTCAATCAAATAACCTGTATATATATGCATGCAATCTCAGATAATCATATAAAGGCAATTGAAGCATAAATATGAAAATATCCGATAAAATGTCATACATCAAAAGTATCGAATACAAATAGTCACGTAGTCAAATAATACATATAAATACCCCATACTTGAAACACACTGTCCCAGTGGGTATAATAAAAGTCTAAATGAAAGAGGACTCACCAGATAAAGAGCCGAACTGCATAAAAATAAATAAATAAAACCCTGCAGCTCTTCAGTAGTCCTGATCCGGTGGTGGTGGTGGAATGTAGGGGAACTGAGTCGGATCATAGGGATAGCCCATGACATGCTGGAACTGTAGCTGAGCCATCATGTGCCGATGATGCTGCCTCTCCTGCATCTCGCGGATATCCAACGAAAGTGCAGCATAAGTGTCGATAACCTGAGCTGTCAGGTCATCGATCCGTCGGTGTGCAGCTCTGTCCCTAGCTCCACGCCTCCTGCGTCCAGCAGGTCTGACTGGAGATGTAGCGGCTGGCGCCGGCTCAGTGTCCTCCTCATCCTCATCTAGATCAATAATGGGAGGCGCGCTCGTCCCAGCAGTATCTGTCCCTGTGTCCATCGGGACGCCGCCTCCTCTCTCATCAACTGTCTCGTCATCATCATCCTCATCCTCAGCCTCCTCAGTAGGGGCAGCAGCTCCCTCTCTGTAGTCCTCCATCAGTGTATCCCACGCAGTCTGCCAGAAATGCGGATCAAAGACTGTGAACTGCGCAGACCAGCGGATACCCTGAGGTGCAGTCCGCTCCCAAGGCATAGCAACATATGGTGTAGTCAGCCCACGGGGAACCAGAATCCGCCGCGTAATCATCTCCTGCAGACCCAGCGGCTTCGCAGCCGCCGCTAATGTGCAAACACTGAGGTCCATCCCGTGGTATGTGGCGATGTGGGTGACTAGACCTCCACAACAGATATCTCCCTTCGCCTTGGCCTTGATCCTGTGCAGATCCTCTGCCAGGAGCAAGCCAAAGTCCGGGAAGCCGCTTGTAACCATGCAGTATAAAGAGAAAAGCTCCCCCTGTCTGATCTTCTGGGGCGTCTCAGTACGCGCCAGAAGCATCTCACTGAAGATCCGGTGGGCAAGTCTAAAGGCCGGGTGAAAGATGACCTTCTCCCCGGAATCACCAGGGCGCCATCTGTCTGCATGTGTAGTGATGTGGGCTATCTGTCCCCAAAACTCCCTAGCTACGGATCGGGAGGGAAAGTCTACAGCGGTAGGGGCAGGAAAGCCAAAGATCTCTCTCCAGATCTCTAATGGAACTATGAAGTTCCGGCTCATCAGCCGGTACTTCACAGATCCCTCTGTGGGTAGGTAGGAGAAGGAACTGACGAACTCGAGGGTAGGCTCGAGGTAGGCTGGGGCTCAGATCTCAGAAAACTGATCCAGCCCGACTGTGGCAATCATCCTCCTAAGGTCAGCATCTAACCCTAGGCAGTCAAAAGCTGACACGTCTAGAAATCGCGGTGCGATGACTGGACGTCCAGCTATCCTCTCATAATCTACCCGGCATCTCTCGTGGATAACCGGGCGGTAGGGACGGGAAGAAGAAGGAGAAGGGGAAGGTGAGGATCTGTCTCTCAAAGCTAATCGGCGATCTGAACTCATTTTCTCTAACACTCTGTCAGACCACCTCGGTTGACTGACAACCCTCAGAAATCACCTCGGTCGAGATGCAGTTCGACCGGACCGAGGCGTAGCAGTGTCGATTTCTATTCTCTGATTTTCAGTTCCTTTCCCCCCAAAATCACTACAATTGCTTCCTAAGGGGTACTTATGCCTTTTCTCAACAGAAACAATGGCAACCAAAGCCCAAATAGCAGAAAACGAACGAGTTAGGTTTTCGAACGTTTTTACCTCGTTTTGGTCGAATCGCTCAAATTTCTTGCAGATCTGTTGTAGTAATCGACTCCTCTACTCTTTAATCTCGGTTTGGAAGCGGAAATCTTCGAAAACGAGCGAGAAATGAGGGAGCGAGGCGATTCTGTGCGCCGCGGTCGAAACGAAGTAAAAAAAGTGAAAAGTAATTTTTTTCCCCTTTTTATACTGTTACTGGATCTGCTGTCACCTCGGTCGAGATGGTCTCGACTGGACCGAGGTGGTCTGGACCGAGGCGGTTCTGCAGAAACCCTAGTCGCCTCGGTTGCTTCAAGAATCAACTCGGTCGAGGTGTTCTGACAGTGACCGAGGTGCTTATTTCTTCTCAGAATCTCGAACTTCTGTCCTTCCAGATGTGCGCCTTCCTGTTGTCTGTCCAGAACACCAAAAACAAAGCAAAGCAAAGCAAAAACAAAAAAAACTATCTAAACTAGACTAGAAAACGGGAAAGAAAGCAATACCTTGGGTTGCCTCCCAAGAAGCGCTTGATTTAAGGTCGCTAGCTGGACCATAATGCGTCTCAAACGAGGTAGGAGGTTCCCTCACCCCATACTTCACCTCCATCGTGGGGTGAAGTAAGTAGATCCATCAAACGCTCCAGGACGTGTAAATGCTCGTCGGGGAATGAATCGTCTATGGGTGGGCTATCCGTCTCGCGGGAGGATTCCGGTAGCCGGCTGAGGTGATCCGCAACTGAATTCTCGGATCCCTTCTTGTCACGGATCTCTAGGTCAAACTCTTGAAGCAAGAGAATCCATCGAATAAGGCGCGGCTTTGCATCTTTCTTAGCCAACAAGTAACGAATGGCCGCATGGTCGGTGTAGACAATGACTTTCGCCCCTACTAGATAGGAACGAAACTTCTCAAAAGCATATACAACCGCTAATAACTCTTTCTCGGTGGTAGCGTAGTTGCGTTGTGCTTCATCTAGCGTCTTGCTGGCATAGTAGATGGCGGTGGTTCGTCCATCCTTTTTCTGTCCAAGCACCGCTCCTACGGCTACATCACTAGCGTCACACATGACCTCAAAGGGCAAGGTCCAATCAGGAGGCTGGATAATGGGAGCGGAGATCAACGCTTCCTTAATCCTGTAAAAAGCATCAAGACACTCCTGCGAAAACTCAAAAACAACATCTTTATTCAAGAGGTTGGTTAGAGGCTTAGAAATCTTGGAGAAGTCCTTGATGAATCTCCTGTAGAAACCTGCATGCCCGAGAAAACTCCTCACGCCTTTAACAGAACAAGGAGGAGGGAGCTTCTCAATAGTCTCGATCTTAGCTCGATCGACCTCAATACCTCGATTAGAAACGAGGTGTCCTAGCACAATGCCTTCATTAACCATAAAATGACACTTTTCCCAATTCAAAACAAGGTTAGTGTCCTCACATCTTTTAAGCACTAGAGAAAGGTTAGATAGGCAATCATCAAATGAGGAACCATATACAGAAAAATCATCCATGAATACCTCCATGATCTCCTCTATGTACTCGGAGAAGATAGCCATCATGCATCGCTGGAAGGTAGCGGGTGCATTGCACAATCCGAATGGCATCCTCCGATAAGCAAACGTCCCCCAAGGACAAGTGAAAGTGGTCTTCTCCTGATCATCCGGATGGATAGGAATCTGGAAGAATCCACTATAGCCGTCCAAGTAGCAAAAGTGTGAATGCTGGGCCAACCGTTCGAGCATTTGATCAATGAAGGGAAGCGGAAAATGATCTTTCCGAGTAGCCGTGTTCAGCTTCCTATAGTCGATGCAAACTCTCCAGCCCGTAACGGTCCTTGTTGGGATCAACTCGTTGTTCTTATTCGTCACAACGGTCATCCCTCCTTTCTTCGGAACGACATGCACCGGGCTAACCCACTTGCTGTCCGAGATAGGATAAATAATACCTGCATCCAACAACTTAAGAACTTCCTTCTTCACAACCTCTTTCATGATCGGATTTAACCGTCTTTGAGGTTCTCGTGAAGTCTTATGATTATCTTCCATTAAAATTCTATGCATGCAGAAAGAAGGGTTAATGCCAATAAGATCATCCGTGGTGTAACCTATGGCCTTTCGATGCTTTCTCAGGACATGCATTAGCTTAGTTAATTCAGAATCGGAAAGGGAAGCACTAACAATAACGGGATAAGTAGAATCCGGCCCAAGAAAGATGTACCTCAAGTGACTAGGGAGTTGTTTAAGCTCCACAACTGGGGGTGCTTTCTGAGAGGGATCTGCGCTTCCTCTTTCCAGTGGAGTGATGTCAGAAACTGGATTAGATGCAATTCCAGTTTGAATTGTCTCGCTGTCGACCTCGGTCGAGACGCAAAGGCGTTGACCGAGGTGTTCTTCAGACGCCTCGCTCAGTCCAGAAGGTGCCTCGGTCGAGGTACTGCTACTGGATCCGAGGCTGGAAATCTTCGTTTCCTGGATCAGCTTCTCAGTTATAGCTCCTGGATGTTCTTCCAGTGCCTTCAAGCTCCGTATATCTGCATCACAAGAAGCATCTATACCTTCCTCCATTAAACTGAAGCTTATAACTCTTTCGAGTGGATCATTAGTAAGGATAGAGCTCACCAATTCTCTTGATTCCTCTTCATCGTAGATGTTGAAGATATCATCAGTTAGTTGCTCTCCTTTCATGGCTGCAAGTAGTGCGAACTCCACCTCATCGCCACCAACGTTGAATTTCAACTTGGCGTTCTTGCAATCCACATTGCAACCCGAAGTTGCTAGAAATGGCCTCCCGAGAATGATAGGAACAGGATAATCTGCGGGAATGTCAAGTACGACAAAATCTATGGGTAGATAGAAGTTACCTAACTTGACCGGAACGTCCTCCAAAATGCCCACGGGATGGGTGATGGAACGATCCGTCATGTAAAGTCGAAACTTGACCGGTTTGGGCTCTCCAAGACCGATCTTAGTGCATAGCTCCAGCGGGATGATGCTCACGCTGGCTCCTAGATCACAAAGGGCTTCACAAGTGACATCCCCAACTTGAATGGGAATGCAAAATGAGCCGGGATCTCTCAATTTAGGTGGCATCTTCTCCTTCATGATCTTTATGAGTTCCGAAGATTTAGATGTCATCCTAACTTCACCAACATCCTCCAGCTTCCTCTTCTTTGACAAGATTTCTTTTAAGAACTTCCCATAGGCGGGCATACCTAGAATGGCATCAAGGAAAGGTATATTAATATGTAGCTTATTCATCAAGTCAAGAAACTTACCAAAGTGCTTGTCTAGATGTGCTCTGGCTCTGGACTGGGGAAATGGAAGTGGTGGTTTATATGCAGGAGGTGGAACATAAGCTTCTGTCGTTCCTCCTTCTTTCTGTTGCGCCGCCTCGGTTGGCATCTCGGTCGAGGTGTTCTTCGACTGGATCTGGACCGAGGTGGTCTGCGTCGAGCGAGGTACTGGATCTGCAGTTTTGAGTCCACTCCTCGTCGTTATGGCCATGCACTGGCCCTTAGGGTTAGTTTCCGTCTTTGCTGGAAGCTTCCCTGGATCTCTTGGCGCTTCATTCGCCCTATTAGCAAGTTGTTGTTCGAAGGACTTTTGGGCCCTCGAAAATGAAGTCATAGAATTCTCCATAGCATTAAGCTTGATCAAGATTGCTTCCAGGACTGCGTCCTTCTTTTCCGGTTGAGACGAACTTGATCCTTGCCCTTGGCTTTTCAATGGAGTAGAAGAAGAAGAAGGAGAAGAGAGGAAAGGGTTAGAGGAATCATTAGAGTTGGAGTTTGAATAATTGTTACCGTTGTTTTGGTTATTCGCCCTCCAGTTGTTGCTATTGGATCCTCTATTGTTGTTGTTGTAGTTGTTGTTTCGGGGTCCGTTGTTGTTGTTACGGTACCCGTTATTGTTGTTGTTGTTTCTTTGCCCTTGCTCTTCCTTCTTAGTTTGAGCCATCAAGAGCTCCTTTAATTCCTTCACGTCGTTCTTCAATGACGTGAGTTGATTTTTGTTGGGTTGAGTCTCTTGAAAGTTGACTCTTTTAACTCCACCTTCAGCTCCTTGGTGGGTGTACTTCTCCATGTGCAAGGCTTGCTTCTCAATGAAGTCCCAAGCCTCGTCAACCGCCATGTCCATGAATGTACCGGCGGAGAGTAGTTGGAGGTTGAACTGGGTGTTTCCGTCCAGCCCTTTGAAGTAGATCTCCAACAACTCGATCTTTGGAATCCCATGATGTGGGCAATCCAAAAGGATATCCTTGAACCGCTCCCAAGATTTGGACAAGCTCTCCTTGTCCTTCATGATGAAAGCATTGATCTTCCCCCTCATTTCAGCAGTCTTTGAGGGTGGAAAGAATTTGGTTAGGAATTCCGTAGTCATCTCCTCCCATGTGCTAATTTTTCCTGGAGGAAGAGATTGATACCAAGTAAGAGCTCTATCTTTTAAAGAAAAGTAAAAAGGTCTTAGCTTGTAGTTGTTGTTCTCAATTCTGGGAGGTCGCAAGGTCTCCATCAAGATCTCGTAGTTTTGAAGATGTTGATGCGGCGACTCCTTCTCTAGCCCTCCGAATTGACATTGGCGAATCATGGCTAGAACTTGCGGTCGAAGTTCGTAATCATGATCCGCTGGATCTCCTAGGTTCACTCCTGGACGCCTCAGCTGTTGATTAGGGTCCATCCTTTGACCTAGGGTTTGTGGGATTCCTGCAAGAAGGACATCTCGGACTTGCATCCGAGGTGGATGTACATCGACCGGGGCGTCAGGTACTGGAATCTGCCTCGGTCGAGGATCAACTACTGGATCCTGCATCGGTCGAAGTAGAATCTGGTTCCGGATGGCTGCAATCTCAGCTTCGATTGTTGCAGTCCTAGCCTGATTCTCTTCTTTCTCTTGCCTTAGCTCTTCTTTACTGAGACGTAGCAGCTCCTGCGTCTCTCTCAATTGGGCCGCAAGATCGCGATCGTCTTGTTGGGCCATCTTCGCTTCTCTTAAGCGTCGTTTGTATGTCTTTTCCGGTTCGGGATCGTAAGGAACGATTTCCTTCCCAGTGCGGGTTCTTCGCATATACCTAAGAAAGAACCTGCAAAAGTCACTCAAGTAGAGTGGTTAGACAAAACGGGGCAAGCGCCCCAAGAGCAAACCGTACCGGCTCGGTCTAGACCAAGTCCCTGGCAACGGCGCCAAAAACTTGTTCGCTCCAAACGGTGTGTGCAAGCTTTAAATTTATAACCCTAGACTTAAGCTTAAAACAAGGATGCGAACCCGCAGTGTACGGGTCAATCGTAGTAAAAGCAAGAAAATTCCAGGGGTCGATCACAGGGACTCGGTGAAACAGAGTCAACACGGTATGCTAATGTCAAGCTAACCACAAGAGCAAATTAACACAATCAAAGATGAATAAGATGTCAAATAAAGCAAACATGCAATTCTAGGGATTAAAGCATCTAGTTGTGGTTCCAACTCAAGATTTATAGATAAGCGGACAAAGCTGAGATTTTTGCATGGGGAAGGTGTTACTAAAGTGGAGTAAATCACCGGGTAAGTCTCACTACTCACTAATCCTAAACCGTAACTCCTATTACCGGGTAAGTCTCAAGGAATTAAGATAAAGAACTATAACCTCAAACTAACACACCATCTAAGGGAATAGAATCAACCTTTACCGGGTAAGTCTCAGGCTAACTCACAAAGATGGGATGGAAGCACACTCAAACCCCAATAAAGGATAAACCTTTATTACCTACACTTATGATCGTTGGTACACAAACTAAGGAATTACCGGGTAAGTCTCATCCTAAGCTTGCATTGAACCAGGAAAGGTGTAATAAGAATAGGATTTGGCAAACTCTAACACTTAACTCTCAGTTTAGGATCAGATAAGTCACCTCGGTCAGAAGAATTCCACCCCGGCCGAGATGTTCATCGACTGATCGAGATGCTTAGGGTTAAGGTTAAAGACTCGAACTTTCAGGGTCCTACTGGAATCTAAGATTATTCTATCATTGTTTTTCCCACAACCTTCAGCCAATCACCCTAGAATCACACAAGGAAATTAGCCACTCATCATCATAATGAAAGTATTAAAATATATGGGAAGAAGGTGAATATTTGAACAAAGAAGAATTTAATGAAAAAGACTTCAATAACTGAATCAAATATCACAACAAAGCGTTCCTTGGATAATAATCCAAAAAGACAAGACAACAATTGAGGGAATTGAAGACAATCTTACAAAACCCTTCAAAAAGCTATAAAAAGCTAATCTTCAACTTTCCTTCAACCTTCAAAAAGGTTCTTCGAAAACTCCCAAATTGGAGTATGCTGCGGCTGCTGCGTTGTATGCGAGATTTCCAGCTGTAAGCGGATGTTGGAATTATGGGAAATCCGACCCTTTTTATAGGAAAATAAACCCCCAAAGATAATATATCTTAGAAAGATATATTCCCATAAAAATAGGTAAAATATATATTCTGCATATCTCCTTCCTTCCAGAAGCTCAGCCCAAAAATATAAGATCACTTTCCAAATTTAAAAGATCTCTTCCAAGAATAAAATATTCTCGCCGCGTCCTCGGTATTCGCCTCGGTCGAGTCGGCGTCTCTGGATCGCCTCGGTCGAGGTGGATCAATGGTCAACCGAGGTGACTCACGACAGAATGTGAAATCTCTCGAATCTGCTCCAAAGTAAATCTTCAATCCATGGCTATGCTCCCTGGATGTAGCTCCAAATGACTCATGACTCTTTTCCGCTCCTTTTTGATGCAAAACGTACCATATTACCTGCAATTACAACGAAACTAGGTGTAGACCTCGATTCTCGCAAAGGTAGATGAAATGGTAGTAAAATCACATAATGTACATACAAACATGCAGATTATGAAAGATAAAACGTCCAAACAAACCCCAAAAACTAGACTATAATTCATGCTATCAAAATACCCCATACTTAGCCCTTGCTTGTCCCCAAGCAAGTTCCTCATATAGAAGACAAGATAGAATGGATTATAAGTCAAGAAAATCAATGAAAAAGTCTTTCAAAAAAATATTTTATGGTGTGCAACTATCATAGATCACTCTAAGAGAATACTTCCTGGAATTAAAAACTTAATATGCTCAAAACATTTTATAAATATAAGAAAGTTGTTCATCTTTGCATAAAATCATAGAATGCATAATAAATCATAATTATCAAAATTAATCATGTATAATCCAGTTTAAACCGCTAAGTCAATCAACAAGCTCAAGGTCTCAAGGGCTTCCCAAGAGAAAAGGTCAAGAAACGTGTAGGGTAGGGATGTATGTAAGGTAATGTGGTGCTAGAATCCGGGAAAAGGATGAACTTCACTTTCACTTCAACTTGCAACATCTTCCACCAATAAGCTTTGCTTATTTCACACTTTTTCTTTTTACTTTACTTTTTGGGATGCATGGACAGAGGTGCACAATAACCGAAGCCTAGGAAATCAGCAATCATCAATTTCTTGAGATGCATCAAACCCTTGATGCACATACCATGATCCGTTAGGAATATCGCTCAATCCGACTTTGGCAAGACACAAACACCCGGCTATGTGAATGGTGCCGAGTTACTCATCTTCATGATTGACTTCCCCAAACCTATTATTGCTTTCTAAGACTTTCACTTTCAGCCACTTCTCAACTTTAACTTGCTTTCACCACTTTGCTTGCTTCCAAATTCCCGGATAGGTAAAGGGAGGCAATATGTATATGAGGGGCTAAGCATGATCAAGAAGAAGAAGAAGAAGAATGAATTGCCTTGGTCTTTCCAAGAAGAACGTGAGAGAACTTATGCTGCGGTGTCAACCTTCAAATTCAACATAATTTGGATAAAAATAAAGTATTAAACATGCCAATAATTTCAAACAAAGCATTTAGCAACTTAAACATATCATAAAACCTTTCAAACATATAAAGAATTTAAAACCAGTCAGTAAACAAGATCTTCACTGAGATCATATCCAGATAAGTAACACAAAAATCGTTTTCGAAAACTCTCAGTTAACCCACCTCGGTCGAGATGTTCTTGGTTCAACCGAGGTGAAACACCTCGTTTTGCCAGAACTGTCCCGGTCGAGGTCGAAATTTTTTTTTTTTTTAAAACCCTTTTTTTTTTCGGTTTCGACGTTTTTCTCAATCAAATAACCTGTAAGTATGCATGAAATCTCAGATAAACATGTAGAAGCAACTGAAGCATAAAATATCAAATATTACATAAACACCCCACACTTGGGACACACTGTCCCAGTGGGTCGAAATAAGTCTAAGGACAGGATACGCACCGAACATAGCTAAACTGCATGAAGAAGTAAGAAACAGCTCCCAGATAAGACCATCTCGGTTGGCGAAGTACATCTCGGTCGAGGTGTTCTGACAGTCCCCGAGATGTATCTCAGTAAAGCTCGTTTCCTCAACTTCTCGAAACTTCGTTCTTCTAGTGTAGCTCCTGAACTGTGATCCTTCCTTTTGGAATACCTGGTTGTTGTCTAGAGGAAAACAAAAACAAAGCAACTATCTAAACTAAACTAGAAAAGGGAGAAGAAAGCAATACCTTGGGTTGCCTCCCAAGAAGCGCTTGATTTAAGGTCGCTAGCTGGACCATGATGCGTCTCAAACGAGGTAGGAGGTTCCCTCACCCCATACTTCACCTCCATCGTGGGGTGAAGTAAGTAAGTCCATCAAACGCTCCAAAACGTGCAAGTGCTCGTCGGGGAATGAATCGTCTATGGGTGGGTTATCCGTCTCGCGGGAGGATTCCGGTAACCGGCTGAGGTGATCCGCAACTGAATTCTCGGATCCCTTCTTATCGCGGATCTCTAGGTCAAATTCCTGAAGCAAGAGAATCCATCGAATAAGGCGCGGCTTTGCATCTTTTTTAGCCAACAAGTAACGAATGGCTGCGTGGTCGGTGTAGACAATGACTTTCGCCCCTACTAGATAGGAACGAAACTTCTCGAAAGCATATACAACCGCCAATAACTCCTTCTCAGTGGTAGCGTAGTTGCGTTGTGCTACATCTAGCGTCTTGCTAGCATAGTAAATGGCGGTGGTCCGTCCATCCTTCTTTTGCCCAAGCACCGCTCCTACGGCTACATCGCTAGCGTCACACATGACCTCAAAGGGCAAGGTCCAGTCAGGAGGTTGGATAATGGGAGCGGAGATCAACGCTTCCTTAATCCTGTAAAAAGCATCAAGACACTCCTGCGAAAACTCAAAAACAACATCTTTATTCAAGAGGTTAGTTAGAGGTTTAGAAATCTTGGAGAAGTCCTTGATGAATCTCCTATAGAAACCTGCATGCCCGAGAAAACTCCTCACACCCTTAACAGAACAAGGAGGAGGGAGTTTCTCAATAGTTTCGATCTTAGCTCGATCGACCTCAATACCTCGATTAGAAACGAGGTGTCCTAGCACAATGCCTTCATTAACCATAAAATGACACTTCTCCCAATTCAAAACAAGGTTAGTGTCTTCACATCTTTTAAGCACTAGAGAAAGGTTAGATAGGCAATCATCAAAAGAGGAACCATATACAGAAAAATCATCCATGAAGACCTCCATGATCTCCTCTATGTACTCGGAGAAGATGGCCATCATGCATCGCTGGAAGGTAGCTGGTGCATTGCACAACCCGAATGGCATCCTCCGATAGGCAAACGTCCCCCAAGGACAAGTGAAAGTGGTCTTCTCCTGATCATCCGGATGGATAGGAATCTGGAAGAATCCACTATAGCCGTCCAAGTAGCAAAAGTGTGAATGCTGGGCCAACCGTTCGAGCATTTGATCAATGAAGGGAAGCGGAAAATGATCCTTCCGAGTAGCCGTGTTCAGCTTCCTATAGTCGATGCAAACTCTCCAGCCCGTAACGGTCCTTGTTGGGATCAACTCGTTGTTCTTATTCGTCACAACGGTCATCCCTCCTTTCTTCGGAACGACATGCACCGGGCTAACCCACTTGCTGTCCGAGATAGGATAAATAATACCTGCATCCAACAACTTAAGAACTTCCTTCTTCACAACCTCTTTCATGATCGGATTTAACCGTCTTTGAGGTTCTCGTGAAGTCTTATGATTATCTTCCATTAAAATTCTATGCATGCAGAAAGAAGGGTTAATGCCAATAAGATCATCCGTGGTGTAACCTATGGCCTTTCGATGCTTTCTCAGGACATGCATTAGCTTAGTTAATTCAGAATCGGAAAGGGAAGCACTAACAATAACGGGATAAGTAGAATCCGGCCCAAGAAAGATGTACCTCAAGTGACTAGGGAGTTGTTTAAGCTCCACAACTGGGGGTGCTTTCTGAGAGGGATCTGCGCTTCCTCTTTCCAGTGGAGTGATGTCAGAAACTGGATTAGATGCAATTCCAGTTTGAATTGTCTCGCTATCGACCTCGGTCGAGACGCAAAGGCGTTGACCGAGGTGTTCTTCAGACGCCTCGCTCAGTCCAGAAGGTGCCTCGGTCGAGGTACTGCTACTGGATCCGAGGCTGGAAATCTTCGTTTCCTGGATCAGCTTCTCAGTTATAGCTCCTGGATGTTCTTCCAGTGCCTTCAAGCTCCGTATATCTGCATCACAAGAAGCATCTATACCTTCCTCCATTAAACTGAAGCTTATAACTCTTTCGAGTGGATCATTAGTAAGGATAGAGCTCACCAATTCTCTTGATTCCTCTTCATCGTAGATGTTGAAGATATCATCAGTTAGTTGCTCTCCTTTCATGGCTGCAAGTAGTGCGAACTCCACCTCATCGCCACCAACGTTGAATTTCAACTTGGCGTTCTTGCAATCCACATTGCAACCCGAAGTTGCTAGAAATGGCCTCCCGAGAATGATAGGAACAGGATAATCTGCGGGAATGTCAAGTACGACAAAATCTATAGGAAGATAGAAGTTACCTAACTTGACCGGAACGTCCTCCAAAATGCCCACTGGATGGGTAATGGAGCGATCCGCCATGTAAAGTCGAAACTTGACCGGTTTGGGCTCTCCAAGACCGATCTTAGTGCATAGCTCCAGCGGGATGATGCTCACGCTGGCTCCTAGATCACAAAGGGCTTCACAAGTAACATCCCCAACTTGAATGGGAATGCAAAATGAGCCGGGATCTCTCAATTTAGGTGGCATCTTCTCCTTCATGATCTTTATGAGTTCCGAAGATTTAGATGTCATCCTAACTTCACCAACATCCTCCAGCTTCCTCTTCCTTGACAAGATTTCTTTTAAGAACTTCCCATAGGCGGGCATACCTAGAATGGCATCAAGGAAAGGAATATTAATATGTAGCTTATTCATCAAGTCAAGAAACTTACCAAAGTGCTTGTCTAGATGTGCTCTGGCTCTGGACTGGGGAAATGGAAGTGGTGGTTTATATGCAGGAGGTGGAACATAAGCTTCTGTCGTTCCTCCTTCTTTCTGTTGCGCCGCCTCGGTTGGCATCTCGGTCGAGGTGTTCTTCGACTGGATCTGGACCGAGGTGGTCTGCGTCGAGCGAGGTACTGGATCTGCAGTTTTGAGTCCACTCCTCGTCGTTATGGCCATGCACTGGCCCTTAGGGTTAGTTTCCGTCTTTGCTGGAAGCTTCCCTGGATCTCTTGGCGCTTCATTCGCCCTATTAGCAAGTTGTTGTTCAAGGGACTTTTGGGCCCTCGAAAATGAAGTCATAAGCGCTAAGCTTGATCAAGATTGCCTCCAGAACTGCGTCTTTCTTTTCCGGTTGAGACGAACTCGATCCTTGCCCTTGGCTTTTCAATGGAGTAGAAGAGGAAGAAGGGGGAGAGAGGAAAGGATTAGAGGAATCATTAGAGTTTGAGTTCGAATAATTGTTACCGTTGTTTTGGTTATTCGCCCTCCAGTTGTTGCTATTGGATCCTCTATTGTTGTTGTTGTAGTTGTTGTTTCGGGGTCCGTTGTTGTTGTTACGGTACCCGTTATTGTTGTTGTTGTTGTTCCTTTGCCCTTGCTCTTCCTTCTTAGTTTGAGCCATCAAGAGCTCCTTCAATTGCTTCACGTCATTCTTCAATGATGTGAGTTGATTGTTGTTGGGTTGAGTCTCTTGAAAGTTGACTCTTTTTACTCCACCTTCGGCTCCTTGGTGGGTATACTTCTCCATGTGCAAGGCTTGCTTCTCAATGAAGTCCCAAGCCTCGTCAATCGCCATGTCCATGAAGGTACCGGCGGAGAGTAGTTGGAGATTGAACTGGGTGCTTCCGTCCAGCCCTTTGAAGTAGATCTCCAACAACTCAATCTTTGGAATCCCATGATGTGGGCAATCCAAAAGGATATCCTTGAACCGCTCCCAAGATTTGGACAAGCTCTCCTTGTCCTTCATGATGAAAGCATTGATCTTCCCCCTCATTTCAGCAGTCTTTGAGGGTGGAAAGAATTTGGTCAAGAATTCCGTAGTCATCTCCTCCCATGTGCTAATTTTTCCTGGAGGAAGAGATTGATACCAAGTAAGAGCTCTATCTTTTAAAGAAAAGTAAAAAGGTCTTAGCTTGTAGTTGTTATTTTCAATTCTGGGAGGTCGCAAGGTCTCCATCAAGATCTCGTAGTTTTGAAGATGTTGATGCGGCGACTCCTTCTCTAGCCCTCCGAATTGACATTGGCGAATCATGGCTAGAACTTGCGGTCGAAGTTCGTAGTCATGATCCGCTGGATCTCCTAGGTTCACTCCTAGACGCCTCAGCTGTTGATTAGGGTCCATCCTTTGACCTAGGGTTTGTGGAATTCCTGCAAGAAGAACATCTCGGACTGGCATCCGAAGTGGATGTACATCGGCCGGGGCGTCGGGTACTGGAATCTGCCTCGGTCGAGGATCAACTACTGGATCCTGCATCGGTCGAGGATCAACTACTGGATCCTGCATCGGTCGAAGTAGAATCTGGTTCCGAATGGCTGCAATCTCAGCTTCGATTGCTGCGGTTCTGGCCTGATTCTCTTCTTTCTCTTGCCTTAGCTCTTCTTTACTGAGACGTAGCAGCTCCTGCGTCTCTCTTAATTGGGCCGCAAGATCGCGATCGTCTTGTTGGGCCATTTTCGCTTCTCTTAAGCGTCTCTTGTATGTCTTTTCTGGTTCGGGATCGTAAGGAACGATTTCCTTTCCAGCGCGGGTTCTTCGCATATACCTAAGAAAGAACCTGCAAAAGTCACTCAAGTAGAGTGGTTAGACAAAATGGGGGCAAATGCCCCAAGAGAAAACCGTACCGACTCGGTCTAGACCAAGTCCCCGGCAACGGCGCCAAAAACTTGTTCGCTCCAAACGGTGTGTGCAAGCTTTAAATTTATAACCCTAGACTTAAGCTTAAAACAAGGATGCGAACCCGCAGTGTACGGGTCAATTGTAGTAAAAGCAAGAAAATTCCAGGGGTCGATCACAGGGACTCGGTGAAACAGAGTCAACACGGTATGCTAATGTCAAGCTAACCACAAGAGCAAATTAACACAATCAAAGATGAATAAGACGTCAAATAAAGCAAACATGCAATTCTAGGGATTAAAGCATCTAGTTGTGGTTCCAACTCAAGATTTATAGATAAGCGGACAAAGCTGAGATTTTTGCATGGGGAAGGTGTTACTAAAGTGGAGTAAATCACCGGGTAAGTCTCACTACTCACTAATCCTAAACCGTAACTCCTATTACCGGGTAAGTCTCAAGGAATTAAGATAAAGAACTATAACCTCAAACTAACACACCATCTAAGGGAATAGAATCAACCTTTACCGGGTAAGTCTCAGGCTAACTCACAAAGATGGGATGGAAGCACACTCAAACCCCAATAAAGGATAAACCTTTATTACCTACACTTATGATTGTCGGTATACAAACTAAGGAATTACCGGGTAAGTCTCATCCTAAGCTTGCATTGAACCAGAAAGGTGTAATAAGAATAGGTTTTGGCAAATTCTAACACTTAACTCTCAGTTTAGGATAGGATAAGTCACCTCGGTCAGAAGAATTCCACCCCGGCCGAGATGTTCATCGACCGAACGAGATGCTTAGGGTTAAGGTTAAAGACTCGAACTTTCAGGGTCCTACGAGAATCTAAGGTTATTCTATCACTGTTTTTCCCACAACCTTCAGCCAATCACCCTAGAATCACACAAGGAAATTAGCCACTCATCATCATAATGAAAGTATTAAATGTAGGGGAAGAAGGTGAATATTTGAACAAAGAAGAATTTAACGAAAAGACTTCAATAACTGAATCAAATATCACAAACAAAAGCGTTCCTTGGATAGCAATCCAACAAGACAAGACAACAAGGAAAGGAATTGAAGACAATCTTACAAAACCCTCCAATAAAGCTATAAAAGCTATGGTCTTCAATCTCCCTTCAACCTTCAAAAAGGTTCTTCAACTCTCTCCCAAATTGGAGTAGGATGCGGGTGCTGCGCTTGTAAATCCTGATCGACGGTATAGCGTCCTCTTCCAACTGTAAGCGGATGTCGGATTTGTGGAAAATCCAACCCTTTTTATAGGAAAAATAACCCTCCAAAGATAAGAAATCTTAGAAAGATATTATCCCATAAATATAGGTAAAATATATGATTCTGCATATCTCCTTCCTTCCAGAAGCTCAGCCCAAAAATATAAGATCACTTTCCAATTTTAAAAGATCTCAGCCAAGAATTAAATATTCTCGCCGCGTCCTAGGTGTTCGCCTCGGTCGAGTCGGCTTCTCTGGATCGCCTCGGTCGAGGTGAATCACGAGTCAACCGAGGTGAGTCATAACTGAATGTGAAATCTCTCAAAACTGGTCCAAAGCAGATCTTCAATCCATGGCTATGCTTCCTGGATGTAGCTCCAAATGACTCTTGACTCCTTTTGCTCCTTTTTTGATGCAAAACGTACCATATTACCTGCAATTACAACGAAACTAGGTGTAGACCTCGATTCCCGCAAAGGTAGATGAAATGGTAGTAAAATCACATAATGTACATACAAACATGCAGATTATGAAAGATAAAACGTCCAAACAAACCCTAAAATATAGACTATAATTCATGCTATCAAAATACCCCATACTTAGCCCTTGTTTGTCCCCAAGCAAGTTCTTCATATAAAAGACAAGATAGAATGGATTATAAGTCAAGAAAATCAATGAAAAGTCTTTCAAAAACATTTTATGGTGTGCAACTATCATAGATCACTCTAAGAGAATACTTCCTGGAATTAAAAACTCAATATGCTCAAAACATTTTATAAATATAGGAAAGTTGTTCATCTTTGCATAAAATCATAGAATGCATAATAGATCATAATTATCAAAATTAAGCATGTATAATCCAGTTTAAACCGCTAAGTCAATCAACAAGCTCAAGGTCTCAAGGGCTTCCCAAAAGAATAGGTCAAGAAACGTGTAGGGTAGGGATGTATGTAAGGTAATGTGGTGCTAGAATCCGGGAAAAGGATAAACTTCACTTTCACTTTGACTTGCAACATCTTCCACCGATAAGCTTTGCTTATTTCACGCTTTTTCTTTTACTTTACTTTTTGGGATGCATGGACAGAGGTGCACAATAACCGAAGCCTAGGAAATCTGCAATCATCAATTTCTTGAGATGCATCAAACCCTTGATGCACATACCATGACCCGTTAGGAATATCGCTCAATCCGATTTTGGCAAGACACAAACACCCGGCTATGTGAATGGTGCCGAGTTACTCATCTTCATGATTGACTTCCCCAAACCTAAAATTACTTTCTAGCACTTCACTTCCAGCCCCGCTTCTCAATTTTAACTTGCTTTCACCACTTCGCTTGCTTCCAAATTCCCGGATAGGTAAAGGGAGGCAAAATGTATATGAGGGGCTAAGCATGATCAAGAAGAAGAAGAAGAAGAGAATGAAATGCCTTGGTCTTTCCAAGAAGAATGTGAGAGAACTTAACCTGCGGTGTCAACCTTCAAATTCAACATAATTTGGATAAAAACAAAGTATTAAACATGCCAATAATTTCAAACAAAGCATTTAGCAACTTAAACATATCATAAAACCTTTCAAACATATAAAGAATTTAAAACCAGTCAGTAAACAAGATCTTCACTGAGATCATATCCAGATAAGTAACACAAAAATCGTTTTCGAAAACTCTCAGTTAACCCACCTCGGTCGAGATGTTCTTGGTTCAACCGAGGTGAAACACCTCGTTTTGCCAGAACTGTCCCGGTCGAGGTCGAAAATTTTTTTTTTTTTTTTTTAAAACCCTTTTTTTTTTCGGTTTCGACGTTTTTCTCAATCAAATAACCTGTAAGTATGCATGAAATCTCAGATAAACATGTAGAAGCAACTGAAGCATAAAATATCAAATATTACATAAACACCCCACACTTGGGACACACTGTCCCAGTGGGTCGAAATAAGTCTAAGGACAGGATACGCACCGAACATAGCTAAACTGCATGAAGAAGTAAGAAACAGCTCCCAGATAAGACCATCTCGGTTGGCGAAGTACATCTCGGTCGAGGTGTTCTGACAGTCCCCGAGATGTATCTCAGTAAAGCTCGTTTCCTCAACTTCTCGAAACTTCGTTCTTCTAGTGTAGCTCCTGAACTGTGATCCTTCCTTTTGGAATACCTGGTTGTTGTCTAGAGGAAAACAAAAACAAAGCAACTATCTAAACTAAACTAGAAAAAGGAGAAGAAAGCAATACCTTGGGTTGCCTCCCAAGAAGCGCTTGGTTTAAGGTCGCTAGCTGGACCCTACGGCATGGGATTACTCAATGCACTTCGAATGTCGTGGAGTGCTCATCACATCCGTAAAAATCTTCCAAGAAGGTTCCGGTTCCTAACTTCACCGGCAAATGGTAAGATCTCCCACGTACAAGCTTATACAGTTTGATTCTCACCGGAATTCGTCTAGACTTCCTGCACTTCAATGGGACATTCCTCGTGTCCCATTCTTTCCTTGATCGAGAAAACAGTTTCTCGAGGATTATAGCAGCTTCCCCATCTATAGCTTGGGGATGGTACAGGGTCCTGAGCATGCGAGGGACCCCATACTTGAACAAATAACACTTTGTTGCCTTAGCGGTGAAGCGCTTGTTAACTTCACTCCTTATAATCCAAGGAGCATCTTCCTCCAACAATTTCAAGAGAGGTTTCATCTTGATCTTAGGAGGTTCTTTCGGAAGAGACCTCCAACTCTCCGGTGCCTTCCTGAAAAATTCAGAAATATTAATAGGGAATTCAAATGAAGTAGGAGAATGTACCTTGCAAAGTTCTCCAAAGCTTGAGATAAGTTTCGTGTTGGGTTGATAATCCACCCACGAAATCTCTCTCAGTTCTGCTGGTCTTTCTTCCACCTTGACCACAATCTCAGTAATTTGGCCAAGGTTCTCTGCATCTTCTATTTCTGATTTTGCAGATTCTTCTTCCACCTCGGCCGAGGTCTCAACAGTCGGATCGAGATCCTCCACATGCTCCTCTTCTACAAAAACATCAGGAGAAGCTTCCGGTCCGACCAGAGGAATGCTTGGAACGTGCAACACTTCCTTATGCTCCTCTTGCGGCCTAGCATAGGATAGGGTGCTTTCCTTGAGCTCCGTCACCTTCTTCATCAACTTCTCCAACCTAGATTCGAGAGAGTCTTCAAGAGGTTGCTCATAAGTCTTTTTAGGGACATTCAATTCATCCCACATCGTAAGTTCACGCTGAATGGCCTCTTCTCTTTCCCATTCATTGTTGAACCAATAGAAGGAGTACTTCTCCTCCAGGTATTCATAATGGTCCGCCCTAGCACTTTGCCTTGCTATCCAGACTGGATCAAACATAGCCATCAGAAATCCTGAAAACTACAAAAACTCATAGAAAGAGTAGTTAGTAGCAACAGGGGCAAGCGCCCCAAGAGCAAACCGTACCGGATCGGTCTAGACCAAGTCCCCGGCAACGGCGCCAAAAACTTGTTCGCTCCAAACGGTGTGTGCAAGCTTTAAATTTATAACCCTAGACTTAAGCTTAAAACAAGGATGCGAACCCGCAGTGTACGGGTCAATTGTAGTAAAAGCAAGAAAATTCCAGGGGTCGATCACAGGGACTCGGTGAAACAGAGTCAACACGGTATGCTAATGTCAAGCTAACCACAAGAGCAAATTAACACAATCAAAGATGAATAAGACGTCAAATAAAGCAAACATGCAATTCTAGGGATTAAAGCATCTAGTTGTGGTTCCAACTCAAGATTTATAGATAAGCGGACAAAGCTGAGATTTTTGCATGGGGAAGGTGTTACTAAAGTGGAGTAAATCACCGGGTAAGTCTCACTACTCACTAATCCTAAACCGTAACTCCTATTACCGGGTAAGTCTCAAGGAATTAAGATAAAGAACTATAACCTCAAACTAACACACCATCTAAGGGAATAGAATCAACCTTTACCGGGTAAGTCTCAGGCTAACTCACAAAGATGGGATGGAAGCACACTCAAACCCCAATAAAGGATAAACCTTTATTACCTACACTTATGATCGTTGATACACAAACTAAGGAATTACCGGGTAAGTCTCATCCTAAGCTTGCATTGCACCAGAAAGGTGTAATAAGAATAGGTTTTGGCAAACTCTAACACTTAACTCTCAGTTTAGGATAGGATAAGTCACCTCGGTCAGACGAATTCCACCCCGGCCGAGATGTTCATCGACTGATCGAGATGCTTAGGGTTAAGGTTAAAGACTCGAACTTTCAGGATCCTACTGGAATCTAAGATTATTCTATCATTGTTTTTCCCACAACCTTCAGCCAATCACCCTAGAATCACACAAGGAAATTAGCCACTCATCATCATAATGAAAGTATTAAATGTAGGGGAAGAAGGTGAATATTTGAACAAAGAAGAATTTAACGAAAAGACTTCAATAACTGAATCAAATATCACAAACAAAAGCGTTCCTTGGATAGCAATCCAACAAGACAAGACAACAAGGAAAGGAATTGAAGACAATCTTACAAAACCCTCCAATAAAGCTATAAAAGCTATGGTCTTCAATCTTCCTTCAACCTTCAAAAGGTTCTTCAACTCTCTCCCAAATTGGAGTAGGATGCGGCCGCTGCGCTTGTAAACCCTGATCGACGGTATAGCGTCCCTTTGTGCTGATAGCGGATGTCGGATTTGTGGAAAATCCAACCCTTTTTATAGGAAAAATAACCCTCCAAAGATAAGAAATCTTAGAAAGATATTATCCCATAAATATAGGTAAAATATATGATTCTGCATATCTCCTTCCTTCCAGAAGCTCAGCCCAAAAATATAAGATCACTTTCCAATTTTAAAAGATCTCAGCCAAGAATTAAATATTCTCGCCGCGTCCTAGGTGTTCGCCTCGGTCGAGTCGGCGTCTCTGGATCGCCTCGGTCGAGGTGAATCACGAGTCAACCGAGGTGAGTCATAACTGAATGTGAAATCTCTCAAAACTGGTCCAAAGCAGATCTTCAATCCATGGCTATGCTTCCTGGATGTAGCTCCAAATGACTCTTGACTCCTTTTGCTCCTTTTTTGATGCAAAACGTACCATATTACCTGCAATTACAACGAAACTAGGTGTAGACCTCGATTCCCGCAAAGGTAGATGAAATGGTAGTAAAATCACATAATGTACATACAAACATGCAGATTATGAAAGATAAAACGTCCAAACAAACCCTAAAATACAGACTATAATTCATGCTATCAAATAACACGAATTTTCACAATTTTTTTGCTACTCATGGCATCTCTTTTCGATTTTCGTGTCCTCATACTTCCCCTCAAAATGGCAAAGCTAAACGTACCATTTGTACAATCAATAATATGATGCGATCTCTTCTATTTCATGCGTCTATTCCCGTCTCCTATTGGCCTCACGCCTTAGAGACATCTTGCTACCTCCTCAATATTCTTCCATCCACCACTAATCAAAATAAATCACCTACCCAAGTGCTATACCGCACTACACCATCCTTCCATCATCTCCGGGTTTTTGGTTGTCTTTGTTATCCCAATCAAAGTGCGATCATTTCCCACAAACTTCAACCTTGCACTACAAAGTGCGTTTTTCTAGGGTACCCCACTCATCATCGGGGTTACACATGTCTTGAGTTAGGTTCCAATAAAATTATCCTTTCCCGTCATGTTACTTTTGATGAGTCTCAATTCCCGTTTTCAACCCGGAATGACACCTCCCCGGTATCCTATGATTTTTTAACCGATGACGGACCTTCACCATACACAAATGCTTTACGTAGGAATTTTGATGATAATTCTCAGCTACCTCCTGCACCCCATTCAGCCCCTGGCCCACATGCGCCTGGCCCACCTGCGCCTGGCCCACCTGCGCCTGGCCCACCTGCGACTGGCCCAGTTACTCCATCCGGCCCAGCTCCCCCACGTCAGCTTGCCTCTGTAGTTAACTCTCCCGCCGCATGCACTCCCTCCAGCCCCATCCCTCTCCGTGTTGGGCCGTCTGTTGATTCTAGCCCAATCATCATTATAGGCCCACCTGCAATTATCCCACATCCATTACCTACGTTTTCCAGCTCCACCTCCCAGCCTATACAACCCGTAGCTGCTACACCGGATGTTGTGCCCAACCGGTCCCAAACCCGGAGTCAATCCGGTATTGTGAAACCCAAACTGGTCTTTGATCTATCCGTTTCCACTACCCCATCGTCCCGTCTTATCTCTCCACTACCCAAATCACATAACCTAGCTCTCCAGGATCCGTATTGGAACCATGCCATGCTTGATGAATATCGAGCCCTTATGCGAAATAAGACTTGGGTTCTGGTTCCTCGC
Organism: Fagopyrum esculentum; assembly: GCA_033239045.1. Classification (NCBI taxonomy): domain Eukaryota; kingdom Viridiplantae; phylum Streptophyta; class Magnoliopsida; order Caryophyllales; family Polygonaceae; genus Fagopyrum; species Fagopyrum esculentum. Next base: position 96,822,979 of record BSUD01000008.1, on the reverse strand, counting down.
CCTAATGATGCTAATACTGTGCGGTGTATGTGGATCTTTTGACATAAGTACAGGTCTGATGGCTCTTTGGAAAGGTACAAGGCTCGTTTAGTTGCAAATAGATGCTCTCAATAGGTTGGAGTGGACTGTGATGAGACTTTCAGCCTAGTGGTCAAACCAGCTACCATCCGCATGGTTCTTAGCATTGCACTATCTCGTTCCTGGTCCATCCACCAGCTCGACGTACAAAATGCTTTTCTCCATGGACATTTGAATGAAACGGTCTACATGTTTCAACCTCTAGGTTTTCGCGATTCATCTCGACCTAACCATGTATGTCTTCTCCAGAAGTCCCTGTATGGTCTCAAACAGGCTCCCCGCGCTTGGTTTCAACGCTTTGCAGGCTTCCTTACTCGCATTGGCTTTATCGGCAGTAAGAGCGATTCTTCCCTCTTTATTTACCGACAAGGCACTAACACTGCGTATTTGCTGCTTTATGTTGATGACATCATCTTAACTGCATCCTCTGATTATCTGCGAACTCACCTGATCATGATTTTAAGCAAGGAGTTTGCCCTCAAAGATTTGAGCACACTTTCTTATTTTTTGGGCATCTCAGTTCGTCAGAGTTCATCTGGATTATTCTTGTCCCAAGACAAATACGCCAGGGAAATTGTTGAGCGTGCCAAAATGAACAACTGCAAACCTTCTGCTACACCTGCCGAACCCTCTATGAAACTCAGGTCCTGCAGTCACTGACCCAACGTTGTACATAAGTTTAGCAGGAGCACTTCAATATCTTACTTTCACACGTCCAGACATTAGTTATGCAGTACAACAAGTTTGCCTTTTCATGCATGATCCCAGAGAAGCTCACTTCGCTGCCCTCAAGCGTATCATCCGCTACATTTCAGGCACCTCTTCTTTAGGTATCACAATTTCTCCTTCTCCGAAGTCAGATCTTATTGCTTATACAGATGCCGACTGGGCTGGATGTCCTGATACCCGCCGATCTACCTCCGGTTATTGTGTCTTCTTCAACGACACTTTAATCTCATGGTTTGCCAAACGCCAATCTGTAGTTTCCAGATCTAGTGTTGAGGCCGAATACAGAGGAGTTACCAATGTTGTATCGGAATGTTCTTGGCTTCGCAATTTACTGCTTGAGCTTCATTGCCCACTTACCAAAGCTACTGTGGTCTACACCGACAACATCTCAGCAACGTACCTTGCCAGCAACCCGGTTCAACACCACCGAACCAAGCACATCGAGATTGACATTCACTTCGTTCGAGATAAGGTTGCCCAAGGTCACGTTCGAGTTCTACACGTACCTTTAGCTTTCCAATATGCAGATATTTTTACAAAAGGGCTGCCTAGACAATTATTTCTAGATTTTCGATCCAGTCTTATTGTACTACCTCCTCCAGTTTCGACTGCGGGGGTATGATAGAATATGTAATTAATGTAAATATAGGGCTGCCTATTGTAATTATGTAAAGTCTGTTTATTATTAATATGAGCCGTCTGATGACGGAAACCCTAAGGGGAATTTATTATAATCTCACAGTAAGAACATCGAGCATGTATGACTTCTTCTCGAATCTAACGAGGAAGAACTCATTAGGGAGGTCCAAAACCGTCCAACCTCCCACCGGCTTCCATTGAAGACGTATATTCCTCTCAAAGGCTGAAAAGGATATCATTCTTCCTAATAGTTTCACAACAACTGAATTCCTCCATGGGACATTTAAGACACTTACCACTTCTTGGGCAATATTAATGACCGGAGTAGAATCATTGCCTCTGGGGTATTCGATTGTGATCTTGCCCGTATCTAGTAAGTTCTCGGGGATTAAAGGCATCTGCTTCCACGTAGCGTCACCGAAGAGCATAGAACTCCAAGAGGGAGTGTTATGGGGCGAACGTGGGGACTGGGTATCCTTGTGGTTGTCCTTTTTCGAGCCTTCTTGTTGTGCCGACTGTGAACCAGTATCGGGGGAGGGAGACGACATGCCACCAGTCGGATCTGGCGCCACTAATCGGACATGGCGGCGCGGGAAGAGGGGGAAGAACAGGCGCCTCGGGAATCGCCCTAATTGTCGTCAGTAGGGTTTATCTAATCATACTATACCTACTCATATAAAAAAGAAAGTTTAGATTTGGTAAGAACTAGTATAATACCCGCACCTTGTGCGGGTTTTGAAAAAAATGAGAAAGAATATTGTGAAATAGATTTTTTTTACGTGCTTTTGTTTTGTATACTTCTCTAATCTAATCCTGCGTCCACAGCGCGCCACGTCATCAACCCGTGCTCTGTTTTAGTAAGTATAATAGATTTGGTTTCTATAAAATTATTATTTTAATAATAAAAGATTTTATGGTTTAAAAAATAGTGTAAAAAATAAAGATTTATTGGCTTTAATTGTGGGAGCTCAACTTCAAAAATCCTGCGTCCACAGCGCGCCACGTCATCAACCCGTGCTCTGTTTTAGTAAGTATAATAGATTTGGTTTCTATAAAATTATTATTTTAATAATAAAAGATTTTATGGTTTAAAAAATAGTGTAAAAAATAAAGATTTATTGGCTTTAATTGTGGGAGCTCAATTTCAAAAATCCTGCGTCCACAGCGCGCCACGTCATCAACCCGTGCTCTGTTTTAGTAAGTATAATAGATTTGGTTTCTATAAAAATAATAAAAGATTTTATGGTTTAAAAAATAGTGTAAAAAATAAAGATTTATTGGCTTTAATTGTGGGAGCTCAATTTCAAAAATCCTGCGTCCACAGCGCGCCACGTCATCAACCCGTGCTCTGTTTTAGTAAGTATAATAGATTTGGTTTCTATAAAATTATTATTTTAATAATAAAAGATTTTATGATTTAAAAAATAGTGTAAAAAATAAATAATTAATGGCTTTAATTGTGGGAGCTCAATTTCAAAAATCCTGCGTCCACAGCGCGCCACATCATCAACCCGTGCTCTGTTTTAGTAAGTATAATAGATTTGGTTTCTATAAAATTATTATTTTAATAATAAAAGATTTTATGGTTTAAAAAATAGTGTAAAAAATAAAGATTTATTGGCTTTAATTGTGGGAGCTCAATTTCAAAAATCCTGCGTCCACAGCGCGCCACGTCATCAACCCGTGCTCTGTTTTAGTAAGTATAATAGATTTGGTTTCTATAAAATTATTATTTTAATAATAAAAGATTTTATGGTTTAAAAAATAGTGTAAAAAATAAAGATTTATTGGCTTTAATTGTGGGAGCTCAATTTCAAAAATCCTGCGTCCACAGCGCGCCACGTCATCAACATGTGCTCTGTTTTAGTAAGTATAATAGATTTGGTTTCTATAAAATTATTATTTTAATAATAAAAGATTTTATGGTTTAAAAAATAGTGTAAAAAATAAAGATTTATTGGCTTTAATTGTGGGAGCTCAATTTCAAAAATCATGCGTCCACAGCGCGCCACGTCATCAACCCGTGCTCTGTTTTAGTAAGTATAATAGATTTGGTTTCTATAAAATTATTATTTTAATAATAAAAGATTTTATGGTTTAAAAAATAGTGTAAAAAATAAAGATTTATTGGCTTTAATTGTGGGAGCTCAATTTCAAAAATCCTGCGTCCACAGCGCGCCACGTCATCAACCCGTGCTCTGTTTTAGTAAGTATAATAGATTTGGTTTCTATAAAATTATTATTTTAATAATAAAAGATTTTATGGTTTAAAAAATAGTGTAAAAAATAAAGATTTATTGGCTTTAATTGTGGGAGCTCAATTTCAAAAATCCTGGGTCCACAGCGCGCCACGTCATCAACCCGTGCTTTGTTTTAGTAAGTATAATAGATTATTCATGATAAAATAGACTTTTATTTAAAAGATCTAGTATTGCTAAAATGTATACTTTTATATTAAAGATCTAGCATTTCCTAAATATTCAATAACGTAAATATCACTCAAATATATATAGTTATAAAAAATTAAAATAATCAAAATCAAATAGTCAGTTATTTGTAATCAAAATAGAATCACCAAAAAATGTGTCGTACCAGCACTTCAACAGGCAATAAGTCAGGTTTTTCGGTCCATCCTGGCTCTGGATCAATTTTAGATCGGACCTGAACCAAATAATTCAATCCATTTTCAATTTATGTTGTTCCTATCCGGCCTATTTGGTCAGGTCCGAACCGGTCCGAACCTGAGCAGTCCTGTAATGCTTTAACATCGTGGTTTGCTTTCAAAAAAAAAAAAAAAAGCCTACTAATTTGATTTGTGTTGTGGTGTGGTATGAGATGCTGGTGAGTTTGATTTTGAAGTTGCGTGCTTCTTTTGAATTTGAATTTTTGTGCAAACGGTGGTTTGACAGGTTCAGAAACACATTATTCGAAAGTGATGATATTACACAGCGTTTTATTGATACACTGAAAG
>BSUD01000008.1:96784726-96818552 GCA_033239045.1 Fagopyrum esculentum | reverse complement strand
ATAATAAAAGATTTTATGGTTTAAAAAATAGTGTAAAAAATAAAGATTTATTGGCTTTAATTGTGGGAGCTCAATTTCAAAAATCCTGCGTCCACAGCGCGCCACGTCATCAACCCGTGCTTTGTTTTAGTAAGTATAATAGATTATTCATGATAAAATAGACTTTTATTTAAAAGATCTAGTATTGCTAAAATGTATACTTTTATATTAAAGATCTAGCATTTCCTAAATATTCAATAACGTAAATATCACTCAAATATATATAGTTATAAAAAATTAAAATAATCAAAATCAAATAGTCAGTTATTTGTAATCAAAATAGAATCACCAAAAAATGTGTCGTACCAGCACTTCAACAGGCAATAAGTCAGGTTTTTCGGTCCATCCTGGCTCTGGATCAATTTTAGATCGGACCTGAACCAAATAATTCAATCCATTTTCAATTTATGTTGTTCCTATCCGGCCTATTTGGTCAGGTCCGAACCGGTCCGAACCTGAGCAGTCCTGTAATGCTTTAACATCGTGGTTTGCTTTCAAAAAAAAAAAAAAAAGCCTACTAATTTGATTTGTGTTGTGGTGTGGTATGAGATGCTGGTGAGTTTGATTTTGAAGTTGCGTGCTTCTTTTGAATTTGAATTTTTGTGCAAACGGTGGTTTGACAGGTTCAGAAACACATTATTCGAAAGTGATGATATTACACAGCGTTTTATTGATACACTGAAAGCATATTAGCGACGACGAGATACAACTCTACTTGTGGTGGTGGCGGTGACTCTTGGGTGGTTTCACTATCAACACAGGGCATCCCGCATGGTGCGCGCAGTAGTCGCTTACGCTTCCCAGAAACGCCTTCTTGATTTGCCCCAGCCCGCGACTGCCGATCACCAACATATCAACATGCATTTGCTCTGCTGCTTGGCAGATCATCTCCTTTGGGTTTCCCTCTAGAATTAGGGTTTCCGCTCGAATCTGCACCCATCCATCCATATAACATATATAATATATTCATATCCTATTCATTTACACCTACAAAGTAACACCAACAACTTACCCTGCTCTCTTTGCAGATCTTCATCGCTCTCGCAAACAGCGACTCTGCGATCTCCGCCTGCCCTTTCCTCACCGATTCCACCACCGCCGTGGTTGCGAAAACAGCTGCAGAATGCACTGTTACCGGATAATTGGAAACTCTGATGCTATATGATTAAATAGCGCTATACATGGAGGGGAGAATAACAAACCGGGGCCAGCCGGGAACACGTAGCTCTGGAAAGGCTGTTGAACGTGAACGATGTAAAGCAAGCACCGTTCTTCCTGGCTAGGATCCCCCACGGCTTCCACAGGCGCTGGGAAGTTGCTCTGCTGATCGACCACGTGCTTCAGGAGGTTGTTAAGGGTCCATTGGAGAGCGTAGAAGCTCTCCTCGCTGTCGTCCATCGCAACCATCACCTTCAATTTCCTCCCAACCGCCGCCTCAGTGATCGGCGCCGCCATCGTTGATGAAGCTGCGGGTTTCATACTTGTCGACAGAGGTGCTCACAGAGATTGAGCCGGCAAATATCTTATAGTGGTTATCTCGATTGAACTTTGTATTTGAGTTGGCATTTGGCAAGCATACAAAAGCTTTTGTTACACCTGTCTTTCATGCACGCCACTGCTAAACGCCGGTTCTTTTGCGGGTGATCGCTGCAAACCTTTTTTTCATTATTTATTTATTTGAGAGCCGGCGACACCGACGCCCCCAATTTTTTTTGGTTCAGCTCCATCGCTCTGTGTTTAATTTTTTCCGTTGTAAAACAAACATAGGACCTTGTCTATTTTTTTTAATTTTTATATTTTATTAATTTTTACCAGCAAATAAAATTAATTAACCTCTCCATTTTTTAAAAAACTTCATACCATTTTTTAATTTCATACCATTTTTTTTTCCCTTTTTTATAGTCTTTTTTATTTTCTGGTATGGATTTTTAGTATTAACTAGTTTATAACCCGCACCTTGTGCGAGTTTGTTAATAAAATAGCTTATCATATTACATTGTTCACTATTTTATTTGTTGTTAATTTTATTAGTTATATGTTATGAGCTCGTATAAATAACGCGTCAAGTGTTACATAGTAAATGAGACCACGTAGCTCATGTGTTCATCATTAATTAGTTTTATGCTAATAAGAAAAAATTTTAAATCTAATTTATTATTTAATAAATAATAATTTAAATAAAAAACACAATCATATAATTTAAAAATACCATAATCTGATATGAAATCAATTAGTAAAAAGGATTAATTGGCTTAATTTGTGATTTAGTAAAAGATTTAATCCGAGAAAAAACGTAGGAGCGCCACGTCAGCATTAATTTCGTATGTTTTAGTAGAGTATATAGATGTATATTTAGTATATTGATAAAATAAGAATTACGAATTTAATAGTTCAACGGTCCACAAATCAGGTTACAACGACCTACAAATTAGTAGATCACAAGGACCCACAAGCGCACAACGACCCACAAATCATTAGGTCACAACGACCCAAAAATCAGTAGGTCACAATGATTACATACAAATACTAATTCAATATGAATAAGTATTATATTTTATTCTAATCAAAAGGTTCAGAAATGTATGAATTTTATAATCCTCAAACACTCTAAATCTATTTATACATGTTTTCAAAGTGTCATCCTTTCCTCGTAATCGATGTGGGAGAACAAAAATCATTTTTTCCAACAAATTTATGGTTTAGTTAAAATAAGATTTATTAGCTTAATTCGTGATTTAGTAAAAAGTTTAATCCGAGAAAAAACGTGGGGGCGCCACGTCATAATTAGTGTCTTTTGTTTTAGTAAGGTATATAGAATATATATATATATATATATATATATATATATATATATATATATATATATATTTAGTATATTGATAAAATAAGAATTACGAATTTAATAGTTCAACGGTTCACAAATTAGTAGGTCACAAACGACCCACAAATTAGTAGGTCACAAATGACCCACAAATCAATAGGCACAACGACCCACAAATCAGTAGGGCACAACGACCCACAAATCAGTAGGTTACAACAACCCACGAATCAGTAGTTCACAACGACCCACAAATCAATAGGTCACAACGACCCACAAATCAGTAGGTTACAACAACCCATGAATCAGTAGTTCACAACGACCCACAAATCAATAGGTCACAACGACTTACACGACCCACGAATTCATAGGTCACAACGACCCACGAATTAATAGGTCACAACGACCCACGAATCAATAGGTCACAACGACCCACAAATTCATAAGTCACAACGACCCACAAATCAGTGGGTCACAACGACCCACAAATTATTAGGTTACAACGACCCACAAATCAGTGGGTCACAACAACCCACTAATTATTAGATCAAATCGACCCAAAAATCAGTAAGTCACAACGACCAAAAAATCAATAGGTCACAACGACCTAAAAATACGTAGGTCAAAACGACCCAAAATCATTAGATCAAAACAACCCAAAAATCATTAGATCAAAACGACCCACAAAACATTAGGTCACAACGACCCACAAATTAATAGGTCACAACAACCCACAAATTATTAGGTCACAATGACCCACAAATTATTAGGTCACAACGACCCACAAATCAGTGGGTCACAACAACCCACTAATTATTAGATCAAATCGACCAAAAAATCAGTAGGTCACAACGACCTAAAAATCCGTAGGTCAAAACGACCTAAAAATCCGTAGGTCAAAACGACCCAAAAATCATTAGATCAAAACGACCCACAAATCATTAGATTAAAATGACCTACAAATTAGTAGGTCACAACAATCCACGTACAAATACTAATCCGGTATGAATAAGTATTATACTTGTTTCTGACCAAAAGGTTCATAAATGTATGATTTGGATAATCTTCAAACCTTTTAGGTCTATTTATACATGTTGTCAAAATGTCATCCTTATATGGTAACCGATGTTGGATAACAAAATTCATATTTTACAAAATAATTAAGGTTTAGTAAAAAAATTATTGGTTTAATTCGAGATTTTTTAAAATATTTCATCCGATAAAAATGTGGAGCCTGAATTTTTTTTTTACAAAATAATCAAAGATTCTGACTATCTTTTAAACAATTTTTTTTAAAAACATAAAATAAGTCTCAATTTTTTTAAAATATTCTTAATTATTTGTGCCTGATAATCATTAATATTTATTTAGTATTTTTTAAGAATGGCAATTTAGTAATCTATCATAAATTTTGTAGGAGTGACATTTCAGTAAATATTTTACAAAAATGCTGAGGTGGCATCCCTCGTTGATTGACATGTGGCGTTAGTGTTATATAGATTTCATACCCGAATTTATTTATTTTTTTGCCCTTTTTATTTTCTTTTTTATTTTCTATTATGAATTTTCTGGTAGAAATTTCATACCAGAAAATTCATAACATAAATTTTTATAATAGAAAATTCATGCTAGAAATTTTAAAACAGAAATGCATACCAGAAATTTATTGTATGAACAATTTCGCGTATGATCATACTAGAAATTCTCTATTACATTATCGCATTGAAAGCGACAATTTTAACTACAAGCTTATTTATGCTACTTTGCTTTTGAGATACCGAGTCTTGCAAACATCCAAGACACTTTCTTCCTCTCTCACGCTTGTTTTGTTAAATCTTTTGGTCTCAACATTTAGGCAATGGATCAAGTGATCAGCATCCGATGCATTATAGGGAGGGTAACGCATAGGACTCTAATCGACCTGCAAAGAGATTCAGAAATGGAGAAAGCTAGATTTTCCCTCAGTCTTGGTTGAAAGACAACGATTCCTACAATTTTACACCTATTTTGCCATGGAAGGAGCCACCCAAAATAGAGAAGAATGAGAACGAAGATGGTGCCTCCAAGCAAGGCTCGTTTCAGATCTAGGGTTTGAAAAGGAAGGGGAAGATGGAGAGGCAACGTTGTGTTTGGACGGTAAAAATAAGGCAACGTTGTGTTTGAACGGTAAAAATAAAACGGGTAGATTTACTTATTTGAATTATAGTATGGGCTTACCTACTAAACTCAAAACTGAAAATAATCTAATTACCAAAATCACCCATTTTTTAAAATAATTTTTTCCCCGTGACTGGAATTCCAACTACGCACCCGTAGTACCCAACCCACGTGAAGTGCCTAGCAGTGGTGACGATTTCGCCAGTCCCTCTATCAACCCCCTCCTAAAAAGTAGATTTCCTGCATGTGCTGTCAACAACAATCCGCATATTCATGATTCAAATTTTCTGCAGTAAACGCAAATAGCAACAATCAACCACAGTGAACGCCAATATTACCAACTGAGGATTCGCGAACACAGCGTCCATTTGGCTTGAAGAAAGCTACAAAAAGATCTATATGATCGTCTACTGTTTGATGTGAAACGATTATTTTGTATACATAATGAGACCGTTGGGAAAGGATTGAGATTTGAGAAGAGCGTGATTCTACAGACAAACATGAGGCGGAATTAGCTTCCCTGGGTTCATGATGTTGTTGGGATCCAAAGCTTCTTTTATTCTCTTTGATGTCCTCAGTGCCTCTATTCCGAGTTCTGCTTCCAAGTACTGCAACAAATTCCGAAAATCCTCTTCTTTCATCACACAGCATAATGTACATCTGTAAGGAGCACCATTCTATGATAATGTAATAGTACCTTCATTTTGCCGGTGCCGACGCCATGCTCTCCAGTACATGTCCCTACAATTAATCATTATCAAAAACTTATAACAGAAAGAAACATTCTCTTTACGAATGCGTTTTGATAGCTGATAAGTTATACCTTCCATAGACAATGCAGTTTCAACCATGAAGTTATTAAGTCTCTCGGCTTCTCGTCTTTGCTCTTCACTCTTAGGATCAAATAAGATCACCACATGGAAATTTCCATCACCAGCATGAGCAAGAACAGTGCTGTTTTCAGGCAAAAATTTTATCCAATCCAGATATGCTTGTTGTTGCTTCACACCTAAGAGAGAAAAAAAATGTCTCCTTGATGATGACTAGGAATTACATACCAGACAAGTGGAGATGCGTCGAGTTCTTTCTTAGATCTTGATATTAGTTCTGCGAGGTGTGATAAAGGAACGCATACATCCTACGGATGGAACACAGACAACATTAATTATACAACAAAGAAAGTTGATACAATCACGAATCAACAATGGTAGATCTTTCCTTTCGTCTAAAACAGAAAATACAACAAAATTTTCTAGTCTGCGTAATAGATGTTAAAAATATTAATTCTAATCCTCACTGTAATCATAGCTTCAGAGTTTGGTGCCATTGCAAAGCAAGCCCAGAGTGCCTCCTTCCTTATCTACAAAGAAAAAACTAATAAGCATTTCCATTATTAATTTTTATAGGAACTTATGAAATCTCACAGAACAAAAATTACATAGCTTGTAACAGTATTAAATAAGAAAATAAAATCTCGTGAATGCATCAAATGCATTTGTAAGAGCTTGAGCATTTACAAAAGTTATACCTTCCAAAGCTCCTTTTTAGCCTCAGGTTCTTCTGTGAAAACAAAATCAGTCCCATTGTGTTGAGAAGCAATTTTCTGAACCAACTGTGCTTGCTCAAGTGAGTATGCCTCTGAATGACGAATAAGCAGGGGATACTGTTAGTAGATATACCAGGTTTCTAAATATCTTCAGTATTTCAAATCACCATGTCTGACAATAATAATTAGTCACTGCACTTTTTGTTTGCAATAATCTTGAGTTATGCACATTGAGAGAAGCAGGCTTCTTCACCTGTTCCCACAAATTCAAACAGTAAGGTTGGAGTCTCAGGTAAACTGGTCCCATTAGCTATATTGATAGCCTTTATTTGAACTTCATCCAACAACTCTACTCTGGACACCTGGTGCATATAAAAAAATTAGTGCTGAATATTTGCATTTATCTGGATGATTATCTAATATCAGAGGTGTAGTTCAATTACACTAATAACTGCATTTACATCTTGTAAACAGTTACTCTGCAGCCCAAAAGTCTGCTCTTTTTTTCCCTTCTTGTATTTTCACTTCAGTGATAAGAATTATTGTCAGGCGATGTACTTTGGTTACCTGGATTCCTGAATGCATTGTGTCCATGGCAACATCTGCAGCATCCTTAATTGTAGGAAAATTACACATTGCAACCTGACAAAAACAATTGATGACAGTGAGTAGAATAGAATGTTCATGGAAAAGCCAGCAGATAAATAAATGGCATGACTGTTAAATTCTAACATTTAACAGACGAGAATAAAGCGATGATGCAAGGTATGCAATAGACATGACTTGACAGCATCTAGTGATTGGCTGACCCTCTAAAAACCAGTGAAGAAGTTCTAATAAACAAAGAAATTACGGAGTACCACGGAGCACTTTGGAATCTTTTGAAGCCTTAAAGTGACTTCTGTTATCACACCCAAAGTTCCTTCACTTCCAATCATCAACCGGGTCAAATCATACCTAAAGTGTGCAAAATAAGGTTATTGCATGAGAAACAAGGTTCGGACATATGCAAGAAGGATGAAAATAGATATTTTGACCGGAAGTTGGCAGCTTATTTGGCTTTAGATAAAACTCAAACACAAATCAATTCACCAGCATGCTTTCACCAAAAATTACTGCGAATTCTGATTTTAAGGCGGCACAGATCAGAACAAATAGTCTCTTTGCAAGTAAGTGATCCTCTGATCAAGTATCATGGACAGTTACTATATGTTCTCCGGAACATCTGCTTCCTATATATAGCAGGACAATTTATACTTAAGTTGGTGATGCAAAGAGAACATGCCTATAATTGATAAGCACACAATTTGGACCAATTCCCATATTTCTGTTGTACAAAAAAGACTCTATGGTGAAGCTTGATCAAGTACAATGAGTCCCTTATCATACAGGATATGTACACATGCAAATATTTGTTCTGGGCTCTGGCTGTATGATAGTTATTTTACTTCCATTAAATAGTCGCAAAAATACAGCAGTAATTACTGATAGTAGCATGACATAAAGCAAAATATACTGTTCGCACAAACCCTGCAGCACTCTTTCTGGCACGTGACCCCGTCCTAACAACGTCCCCATTGGCCAGTACAGCCTATGACACAAACAAGATATGACTATTAGTCATGAATATGAATACTTTAGAGCATGTAGGTAACACACAACTAGGAAATTATACTATACAGCAGCATTGTATGAATATGAAACCAAAGATGTGTCTCCACACAATAGCTTCACACGGAAAACCATAGGATAGAATTGCCTTCATAATCCTACCTACAAAACTAAAATGGGCAAAGAGAGCAATTTTAAAGAGTGAACCAGATAATAGTACCTTATGGGTTGCCATAATATCAAATTTTTACCTTAAGGTTTCAACTAGAACTTCGTCACTTTCTCAGGCTGAAAATGAAGTGAACGGTCAAAGATAGCTTAGATGTTGACAAATTTTAGCCTCACATCAAGTTAATTTTAGATAAATTTTGCAGCCCATGATAGTGGCAATCTGTCAATTGTATTAGATTATTATCAGTATGATATTAATAAATCTGAATACCTTGTGGTACAAATCTGATGCTATGGCAAACTTCAAAGTATGCCAACATGCAATTTATTTTTAGCAAGATGTAGACATGTAGCTATCACATGAAAATGACATACCTTTAGATTGATGACATTATCCCGCATAGTTCCATACCTGCATTTCAGAATCACCAGTAATTAGACAATAAAGACATTTACTACAACTGAAACTTCTTTAATTAAATAATGAATAAAATAGGTAGTAACAAAATCTGCACTTCAACTATTTGTATCTTGGTGTTTACTTATTGGAATAAAAACCTTTACAATACAAATATAACAAAAGAGCCCTCGATATTTTTTAAAATTAAACTAGTGAGATAACAGTATAACCTCACAGCTAATGAGCCAGAACAACGAGTAGCACACATACCGCCAATTGTTGCCCCAGGACCTGATGATAGAGAAGTAAATAAGAAAGCTGCTAAGTAACACAAAATATAAGACAGACTGAACCAAGGGAAATACCAATGACACGTAGATATTACTACACTCATAAATATGGCGAGAAGTTTCTGTTCTGATAGCAAAAAACTTTCCTGTTCTGATAGCAAAAACTTTCCTGTCCGTGTCATTTTTCATAGTGGCAGTCTGGAAGAGGATGTACGGATACAAAACATAAAACAAACAAACACATGAAAATCTATTCACACACAAAAACTTTCCCGTCCTAGTCATTTTCCCTGCCCTTGAACTCATCATTAAGACAGACATTTTTTTCCAGGAATTTGAGATATGTTCACCATAAGGTGGTGAGAATGTCTGCTGCCAAAATTTTGCAAGTAATGGTCCTTAGTATCATATTCTGATTGCATCACAGAGCATACACAGACAATAAATGCAAGTAAAGAACCCTTTTCTAATAGGTCTTTGACTGCTCATTTAGAAAGATCTGTTGAAGCTCAAGAAATGGGTTTTGCACCTTTTTGCTTTGCAGCATCCTCAAGCGTTGAACCCAGGTTAGTTGTACTACCCTCAAAAGTAAGCAGCATATTTTTAGAAACCCAACTAGTATAAACATGTACACCAAGCTTTTCTCTTCTTTAGACAAAGATACAGCATGCAATTAACTCATTGAATAATAAACGATGACAAGGTAAAAACAGAAGTGAGCTTTCAAACAAAAAGATTGGATAATGACATGATGGATATAATACCTTGTTGAAAACTAACCTGGATCAAGAGGAAAGAATAATCCGTAGGGTTCCAAATACGCATTCAACTCCATCCATCCAATACCAGGTTCAACAACCACATCCATGTCCTCGAGATGTAATGCTTTGACTCTCTGCATATTAATCCGCAAAAGATAGCCAGTCAAACGGAAGTACAAGACAGGGACAGATTAGATGATTCATTATGTTGAAACACTAGCTTATTTAAATAAATAAATAATCTGAATACAAGTGACAGCCCACAAACTATGATCAGTGATGCCTGAAGGTGGGGAGTGTATCGTTTTTAGGCAGAAGGTGTAATATGGGTATAGTATAAGCAAATTTCAATTAGATTGCTTGTTAATTATTCACTTCTAAGTTTAAACATGAAGGCAACAATGTTTCCTTTTGTTTGAATATAGATGCGGAATGTTCCACTCGATTAATCATGTTCAACCTAATATGTGTGCATTGATTAGCACAGTGAAAAAACAGATGTCTAAAATAAGCTTCATTTCTAGCGTGGAGGGACTATGAAAGTATCAAAGTAAAGGCATCATACTTTCATTGAAGACATGTCAATACAAACTCCTCCATGGGGAGCTAAAGTGTGACCCTCAATAGATGTAGCACCGCCGTAGGGTACGATGGGAACCTGCTTAGGAGAAGAGGATACGTCAAATGAACTTCATGAAAAACAGCATAACTGAATTGAAATTTAGAAGAAAAGGGTAACAATAGTTGCAATATCTAGAAGAAACACCATACCTTGTGCCCGTCACATGCGTTGACAATCAAACAAACATCCTCTTCAGACCTGCCATGGAAACAAATGATATTTAAAAAACCAATAAAAACAGGTTATGTATTAATTTGTTTCTGTAGTAACATTTAAATGATAGATCACACTCTAGGAAATAAGTTCCACGCCAAGACAGAGCTTTAGGGAATAGTAAATAGAGAAAAATGAGGCAACAAGATCATGGAAAATATGAAATTGGTACACAAAAGCCAAAGGGTAATTGCTTTCGTTCTATTTGCACAAACAGTAGAGAGAACATGAACCTGGAAGATAAGATATCAATAAACAAATTCCTCCTCTATGCAGTCTATGAACTTGTTATGAGGCTTATGTTATTACCAAACCCAACAGTCCAACTACGACAATATGATAAAGATCCTCCAATTCCATTTGTGGTCTCTAGAGAAATAAGACAAGCAGAAAAGACTACAAGAAAAGGTCTAAATGTGCCCAAGAATTCATTCCATGCTGAAGTACAAGAACTGCCATCCAGTTAACTTGTTCTTCATCCCAAACTTCACACAACTATATGTAGGAATTTATACGCCACGTCAATTACACGCGGGATTCAAAAATGCAAGATCCAGCCAACAAGACAAATAGAAGAATTTCTCCTACTTTGGATAAACAACCACATCAGGCACGTTAACTGCTTTGTGAAAACTGTTCTGTGGCTTTCCATGATAAAATCTCTCATCATAATCCATTGTCATATTCTCCTGAAAATAAAAACACAAAGAAGCATCATGAACTAAGCTCAGCTAAAAGCTTTAAGTGATCGTTTCAGTCCTTCACGGCAAAAAGTGTATCTGAAATTGGACGGGGTAATCACTGCACCCACTAAAACAGGCAACTTCATTTGATCATTGCGATAAAACGGACAATAACGAAGGGGTTTTGTTCTGTCCCTTCCAAATCACATAAAGGATAAGCCGCCATGTGGCAGACTTTGATTGCTGATAACGTGAAGATGATCATATACCCATACAGTGTTGGAATGAAATAAGAAAGTGTATTATTAACACAGCTCAGACTCAGAAGAAACAAAATAAACTCAAAAGGTAAAATACTTGGAATACTAGCAAACAGAAGTTTATTGGTTGGATACATCAGGAGTCAAGACTACTCCCTGGCAGCATATAATGCAGAATGACCAGTACATCGTTTTCTAGATAAAACAAAGGGCAATGTTAAAGTTATCAAGATGTCGAAGTGCAATGGCGCAAAAGGAGAGTCGCACAATCTAAGGACGACGGCGCAGTATCTGCGCCGGTGGAGGCTGTTGGCGCAGAAAACCATTCCCAAACCCGAACATTAAATTCAAATTCATAAGATATAAGACCCTCTCAGGAAAACTAGCCACTACAAGAGTATTAAAAAGAGAAACAAATGAATCGGCAACACCATACTCGTTTAAGCCTTAAACCCAGCATAGTCTAAATTGATAAACTCTAACTAACAAAGATATTTTATTCCTCTCTAAGAAGAAAAAAAAATGAGCCAAATATTGCTACGAATTACACAAATGAAGGGAAAAAAAAAAAAAGCAACATCACCTGCAACGCAAGTGATGAGTGAGAGAAACTTCACAAACCCAAATATGCAATCCTAATAAACTACTGTCATAAAACTAAACTTACTGGGTTTCTATGATATGATCAAGTGGCATCACCAATGGAGCCTCCTCAGCAAACCCATCAAGGGCCTAAAGCTTAACCCTTCCACTAGAGTTCAAGATTGCATTGAAACAAAAACCCTCTCACCAATTCAGCAACTAGAAATCTGTATATGAAATCAGATAAAGAGGGAGAAATGCATTATTACCCCACATATGGCCTTCAACTCATCAATCAGCTCCTTTGGAGCACTTCTGTGTTCACCCTTCACTACAAATTCTGTACTACCCTTGCCGCCGATGCTAGCACAATTAAATAAAGAACGTCCCGTTGATAAGTCACATGTACATAAATGATACTGATTCAGTATATTCATATATGATAAAAAATAAATAAATGAATGGTTCTCTCACCCATATGTGTAGTCACCAATACAAAGGACATAAATCAGCATAAATCAAGCATGTTGAAAGAAACAAACGTTGCTTTTCTAATACAACCAAACAAAGGGAAGTGAATGTTATGAGGAGGTTCTGACCGAAGATTAAGATCTTGGGTTGCCGGTGCATCACAGAAAGCCGAGGGAGAAGCATCGAATTGGATAGCAAAGGAAGCGCCAATTAAAGCGGGAAGCCACCATTGAAACGAGCCTCTGCTGGCTGGGAATATGAGAAGCTCCGATTGAGGGGCTTGCGGATGGGGATGGCTTGTTATGAGACGGGTGTACAGGGTCTTTGAAGAAGAACGCAGGCGGTTTAGCCACGGGAAAGAAGCCATTGTTGAAGGTAGGAGGTGGGATACTAGCAGAGTAACAAGCTAGCAGCACTTCTTCAATCGCACTACCTCTCTCACGGTCGTGTCCATTCATCTAGGGATGTACAGACATCTAATAATGAATACATGAATCTGGCGTAAAAACTAAAAACCCTCCGTTAGAAATTTTAATTTTCAAAGTTTTTTTTTTTTTTTTTAAAACGGAAAGCGGTTAGGAATAAAGTATCGTCCTAAAGCATCCTTGCGGATGAGAACACGAAGTTCGGGATTGTCAGAAAATGGTGTGTTGGGGCTTGAAATTCTCAAAGGAGTCGGATATGATCATCTCGATCTCCCAGGGACAACTCCAAAGTACCTGGAGTGGCTTGATAACACATAAGTTATCACCCTTAATGTCAATCTTTTTTATATTTAGCCTTATCGCTTCTTTTAATCCCGCTTTCAGCGCGAAGGCTTCTGCTTTAACTACCGAGTTAAAGTTATTTTTCCAAGCATCTAAGCTAATTACTTCACCGTAATGATTTCGTATAACAAAACCAATGGATATAATTCCTGAATCAAGTTTAGATCCATCAAAGTTTAGTTTGTGGAACCCCGGTTTTGGTTTATCTCATTTAATATTATTTTATTTCTTATGTTGGGTAAATTGTTCTTTTGGATATATTTAAATTCGTATTCGTCGTCATTGGTTTTCTGATTTTTCCAATTCTGAATTTGGTTTATAATGAAATTTAGGATATTGTGATCTGATTCGATTGCCTCATTGTTAAAAATGATTTTATTTTTGAAGAACCAAATACTCCACCAAATGGTAGCAAGGCGAGAGAACTTGGTTATTCCAATCTTGTTTTTTATTTCAAGTAAGAGTTCGTGTGGTCTTTTGTTATCTGTTTTAATGGTATTAAGATTAGTGCTGAGAGTTAAGTCACATTTAGTGATTATATTTTACTAAAGGGACAATCAATAAGAAGGTGTATAAAATCTTCGAGTTGGTGATCACAAAATTCGCAATTAGAAGGAACCGTGATTCTTCTTTCGATAAGTTTTGCCTTGATTGGGATACCGTTTCTTGAGATTTTCCATATGAAGTTTTTAATCTTTGGTTGGGTGTCTAATTTCCAAATCCAATCACAAGAGTAGTCAAGAAGCCATCCAGACTCATTCTCAATCATATCCGAGGCTGATTTTGTGGAGAACCGGCCGTTCGAGCTGCTTCTCCAATACAACCTGTCTTCTATTTCATTTGTTGGAATTATTGTTTCCATAATATTTTTCCTAATTGTTGGGCTTATAAAGTTTTGTAGCTCATTTTCAATTTTTGCGGTGTCCCATTCGTTGGAATTGATGAAGTGACTTACTTTAATTTGAGTATTGATTAGGTTAGTATTTTGTACCAGTTTAATAAGGGGAGTCGTTGTGACCCAGTTATCCTGCCAGAAGTTATTTGTTTTCCCATTGCCTATCCGCCAAATATTTCCGTTTTTAAATTCGGATTTGAGTTTTATAAGGCTTTTCCATTGCCAAGACGATGATCCTTTTAGATGATACTGTAGTATGTTAGTATTTCTGAAATACTTTTCATTAACCATTTTCACCCAAATATTTTCTGGTTCAGCAAGAATTTTCTATAGTAGCTTCATTTGGAGGGCTTTATTAGTGGTAATAGATTTTCTAAGCCCGAGACCACCGTTTCTTTTTGGTTTACAAATTGAATCCAAACTAATCAATGGCTTATGATTGTCGTCTTTGTTCCAAAAGAACTTTTTATACGTTTTATCGAGTTCATCCAAATTATGCCTTGGGAGCATAAAACCTTGCATAATAAAAGTTGGTTTAGATGCTAAGTTGTGCTTTATGAGTATGTTTCTCCCTTCTTGTGAAAGGGAATTTGCTTTCCATTTACGGAGTTGTTGCTTTGTTTTATTTTTAGTAGTTTGGAATGCAGATTTGTGGTAGTTAATGTTACTGAAAGTTTCTTTATTAGCACGTTCATTAATAATAGGGCAACCAAGATAGTTATCAAGAGAGGTCGTATGTTCCATTTTAAGGATATTTTTAATTTCTGTGATACAGCTCATGGTAGTATTTTTAGTAGTTTGGAATGCAGATTTGTGGTAGTTAATCTTTTGTCCAAAGATGGAGCAATACATATCAAGAATTTCTTTTGTTCTAATGCAAGAGTTCGGGTTTGCTTTGGTAAAAATGATCATATCATCTACAAATGATAGAAGAGGGATTGGTGTTGCATTTCTACAAACAGATAATCCAATATGGTTATCATATTTATTGCAATCATTTTGGATCATTTGTGTTAGGATTTCAGCTCCTAATATGAAAAGGTATGGTGATAAGGGGTCTCCTTGTCTAAGTCCTTTTTCCAGGGAAGAATTGGTCAGTTGGTCCATTGTTGACAAGAACCGAGAAAGAAACGGTAGAGATGCATTCCTCGATCCATACCACAAACTTTTCATTCAATCCAAACTTTTGGAAAATGCGAATGATAAATTCCCAGCTAACTTGGTCGTATGCCTTCTCCATATCAAGTTTAATAGCTGCCCACCCTTCCTCGCCTTTTCTACTACGAAAAGAGTGAAAAATCTCGTGTGCAATAAGAATGTTATCGTGTATTGATCTTTTAGTGACGAAAGCTCCTTGGAGAGGGTGAATGAGTTTTTGCATGATGGGTTCCATTCGATTCGTAATGATTTTGGCGATTATTTTGTAGATTGTTGAGGAAAGGCTGATAGGTCTAGATTGGTTAACAGAAGTTGGATTGTCTACTTTTGGTATTAAAGTTATGAAAGTATGATTTATTTGTTTTAGCAGTTCCCACTTTTGAAAAATTCTTAATTGCTTTTTTAACATCCGTTCCCACAATGTGCCAGTATTTCTGGTAGAACCCGGCGGGCATACCGTCAGGTCCCGAGGAGTTATCACATCCGATGTCAAAGATATCATTTTTAATTTCCTCATTTGTTGGTGGTTTTGTTAATCTTTCATTGTCATCTTTATTGACTTTGTTTTTAATGAGTTGAAGCTTTTCTTCCAATAGGTTATTATTTAGTGAGGAGCTAGTGAATTTGCACACAAATTCTTTTTTGACTTCCATACGGATTTCGTTATCAACTGAAATAATTGTCCCATTTGAATCTATTAATTCTTTTATATGTTTCCTATTTCTTCTACCGGTAGCAATCCGGTGAAAGTATTTAGAGTTTGTGTCGATGTTTTTGAGATTTTTGTTCTTTATTCTTTGTCTCCAATATCTTTGGTGGAAGTTAATAAGACAATTCTGTTCTGTAAGAAGAATTCTTTGAAGATTTTTGACTTTTTGGTTTAGGTTTGGTTGTGATAGGCCTTTAATCCAGTAGTTGGGTTTCAACTTCTTTCAGCTGTTTGAAAATATTACCAAAGTTTATTTTACTCCATTCTTTAGCCTTTTGTTTTTAATAGTTGAGTCTTTCTTATGAGGTTAAACATTTCGTTCCCCTATAGTTAGCACGCCAAGTTTGTTTTACAATATTTTCAAATGCATTGCGTTTAGTCCACATCATTTCAAATTTAAACGGTTGAGGGGTGAACGGTATCGAGTCCACAACATTGAAGAATTTGATTGTGGACAAGTACACGATCAAGTTTTTCAAGGATATTATTTGGGCCATCACGTTTTTTCCTCAAAGTAAATTGGTTGCTAGTTGTTTGAATGTCATCGAGATTACATATGTTTTTAAATTTATTGAGTCTAATGAATCTGTTGGAATTGATTGCGGCTCCTCCTTGTTTTTCCGAGTGGTGTTAGATTTCATTCAGATCGCCCATAATAATACATGGGGTAGCGGATGCATTAAGTAGGTTGGTCATTGAGTCCCAAATTGATTTTTTGAAATTTCTTGAGGTGGTGCATAAGCAAAGACAATGTTAAATTTGTGGTTCTGGTTAGAACAAACCATTTCAATACAAATGAATTTGTCACTTTTTGAGATAAGACGAATCGTTTGATACTTGAGTTGGTAAGCTTTCCAAAGTAAGCATAAGTCCCCGACCCTCCCAATAGCGGGGTAATAAATGATATTATCAAAACCCGCCGATCTCCAAACACGATATTCCGGCGGGTTTTCAGATTTTGTCTCTACTAGAGCAATTATGTTAATATTGTATATTTTACAAACAACTACGAGATTTGTCCAGAGGTTACACCGGCCCATGCCTCTTATATTCCAAAAGCTTACTATCATAGTAACCTGGTAAGAATAGGTTCGTTTTGGGTATTAACGTAGGCTTGGAATCCTATTTTCTTTAAGGCTAGGCTAGAAGCACATAGCGTTTTTTTAATTGTGTAGCGCCAATTTACGACATAAGTAGGGAATTTTATGTTGAGATTATTTGTTATTATGTCGAGTTGATTGGGTTGTAACCCGTGAACATTATTAATGTCTTTGGTGTATTTGGTGGAAAGACAATCAAAATTAATTCCCACTCCACCCATGTTTATTGTGTGGATAAAATTGGGGTTAAGCCCAAGGGTAATATTAGTGTATTGTGACAATAGACAACCAAGTCCGCCTTGAGTCGAGCAAAGCGGAACGAAAAATCCAAAAGCAAAAAGAAACTCCGGGTTACGATAAATGATTTTGTGGACAAGCTTGTCGGTTCTTAACGGGTAAGAAAGGAGGCGAGAACAAATTTTGTAATTGTGATTTTAGGGGAAATAGGAACGAGAATTCCTAGTACAAGCAATAGTATTCATAAACCTTCGTAGCAGGGAGAGTTTCCATTCATAAAAATGGGGTTGTCGCCCGGAATCGATGGGTTGTCGCATGGGTTGTCGCCCGGAATCAATGGGTTGTAACCCGAAAAGATTGTCAACCATGGCAGAGATCGAAGAGTTGTTACAAGAGGAAGTTGTAGTTATCCACGGCATCATGAGTATAATAAACACACAAGAGCAATTAAACAAGAGATGATCCAATACAAAAATAAAAGAATGTAGGTCATACATCTTGTTAACTGTCCAAAACAATAGTTCCAAAGAAACTAGATAAGAAGAGAACACCGTTTTCATCTTCACTAAGAGCCAATACGGTCGGTTAATCAAATTATGGTACAAAGGCTTGTACACTGTTCGCCCCTAAAGGTGTGTGCAAATAAGCTTTAAATTTATAAAACTAGAATCAAGCAGCAAACCCGCAGTGTACGGATCGACGTAGCTAAGCAAGAATTCCAGAGTATCGAACACAGGGATTTGGGTGGGAACAAATTCGATTTCAGATTGTCAAGCGAGTAAGTATGAGAGTTTTGCAAATATTGGGAAAACAACAATCCTAAAGATCCAAGTATCCAGTTGTGGCAATCGATTCAAGATATACTAATGATATAAAGACAGAGTTGAGATATGCAAAGGTATACTAATGTAAGGTAATCGTACGGTGAAGTTCCAAAAACCTTATGTAACTCACCTACAAGGCACTCTCTATACAGGTTGTTGAGGCTCAATATAGAAAGATTCTAAAGATGAGAATTAGTGTCAAATACCCAAACTTATAACCCAAAGATCAAGACTAACTTAACCGATCGAGGTTGTGACACTCACAATCGAGGTAGAGGTTGTTGAGGCTTCACTACCACCTAGAAAAGATAAATCTAAACTAAATTAAAGCAAATCTTTAACTTTGGATTAAAGTAAAAGCAGGCTCGTAGATTTAGGAGAAATTACGGTTAGTTCTTGGTGTTCCACGGCCGTGGACTCAAGAACAGGCCGTAATTTATAGTCTATCGGCGATTCTCTCTAACTCTCAGGGTCTAATCTGTTTGCGATCGATCTATCATCATCTAAGCCACAACTATCAACCCTTCACTTTAGAATTGTTAAGGGTTTTTAGCCAATAACAGTCATGTTGATATTAATTCAAGAATTTAAAAGATAGAAAAATGGAAACTTTCAAGAACTTCCAATAATCTTCAAACCAATCTCAAAGTCACAACCAAGAACGAGTATTTTCGAATGATTCAAACTAAAGTAAACAATCACAACTTTAGGAAAGAAGGGAAAAACGGGATGTCAATCCGTTTCCCAAATCAAACCTAAACAAGAAGAGAGATCTTCTTGCAAAATCTTCCAAAAGCTTCGATCTTCTACCAATCCGAAGATCTCAACAGCAATCTCCACCAAAAGTGCGAGATTAGGGCAATTCTCCGATGCGAACTTCGATCTCCAATGAGATCTCCAAGATACCTCTAAACGAGGGTTTTGCGTTGCTAAGCGGAGACGTATGTGGTATGCGAGGATATGCGATGATTGTAAGCAGGCATGACGGAATCTCCTTTATCCCGTCTTTTTATAATGTAGGGCAAAATGTCGGCCCGGCCCAATCTTCAAAAGATCGTGGCTTCAAAGTGTGGCGAAAAGATTCGCCAAGATCACGGTCGTGGAAGTGTTCCACGACCGTAATTTAGAGCGTGAAAACAAATACGGTTTGCACCATATATTCCACGGCCGTAATATCCTCTGGAATGAACATCAATTTCTGACTCCAAATCCACGGTCGTGGAATTGAACGTGGAACGTGATACGGTCGTATTTTAGGGCGTAATTTAGGGCAAGAGCGTGATTCTTCCCTAGCCTCGTGCATTCCTCAAGCTAGAACTCAAATTTGCTTCCAAAGAATGTCCTCAATCTATGGACATATCAACTCAACTCTCCTTTGCTCGATTCCGTTCGGAAATAGCTCCAAATCACCTAAAATCAACATAGAACTAGTGTAGACATCCATATCGACAATATAGGTAATACTAGCTTACATATGCACAAAGTTCAATCAAAGACTATCGATATGAATCAAATACGTTTAGAAAACGTGCCTAAAATATCACAATATTTCATGCTAACAAATAATCCCATACTTAACACTTGCTTGTCCCTAAGCAAGGTCTTTCAAAAAGCTTTAAACAAGAGTTAGGATGAAATATGTGTACCTTCTTTTGGATGAATGTGACTTCTAAAGAATAGATCATTCTCAAACCTTGCTTCAATCGTTCATCAAACTTTCACACACTCAATTGAAGAGTAAAAGGCAAAGAAAACTCATGAATCAATTAAAATCTCCATACAAGCATCATAACCTTCAAACATTATCAAAATCAATCACAAGGAACTTCAATTTAGATCACAAAGTCATATAACGTTCTTTTGATCTTAAGGACTTTCAAAGAAAAGGGTCTAGAAAATGGGAAGGGAAGGAACCTTTAGGTAATGTGGTGCTTGAATCCGGGAAAGTGGACAACTACCTTCTTCTTCTTTTGCGGTTTCCGCAACACTTCACTTAGAGCTTCGCTCTCTTCCTTTCACTTTTCGACTTTACTTTTGGAGTTATGGATAGAGGTGCACAAAAACCGAAGCCTAGGAGATTGGCGTTTCTCAATTTTCATGAGATGCCTCAAACCCTTAGCGCACATACCATAATCCGCTAGGAATATCGCTCAATTCGACTTTGGCAAGACACAAACACCCGGCTATGTGAATGATGCCGAGTTACTCATCGTCATGATTGACTTCCCCAAACCTACAATTTCTTTCTATTCATTTGATTGCAAATAATTGCTCTCATGGCCCTCCCACATCAAACGTGCCTTTTTCATTCACTTCTCCAAATTCCCGGATAGGTAAAGGAGGCTAATATTTCAATGAGGAGCTAGATGATCAAAGAAAGAAGAAAGAAAGTATCGAATTGCCTTAATCATTTCAACAAGAAGTATAGGAACTTATAATGTGATTTCAACTTCAATTTCTCAACATGATTTAGGTAATGTTTTCACATTATAAAACTTGCAAAAGAGGTAGAATTCACTCATTCAAATTCTTTTCAATTCACTATTCTTTTGAGCATGCAATTGTTATCAAACTCCATCCACAAGTAATGATTATCATGGAAATCATCTCAATTCATTAGAAGCACAAAATTTTCAAAATTTTTCAATTTTTATGGGTTTTTAAAGTTCTTTTTCATGCAATGCAATAAGGAAACGTGCAACACATAATGAACATGCAACGATAGTCTTGAATGAAAGCAAACATAGAGAGTAGAGTTATTACAAACTTTTTAGTACATCCCACCCCATACTTAGGACGAACATTGTCCCTAATGTTCAAAAGAAAGAAAGAAAAGAAAGAAAAGAAAAAGAAACTCACAAGTGGTGGCGGGAATGTCTAAAACAAACGATCATGCGTCCAATCACTGCGGCGGCGGTGGAGGTGGGAATGGGGAGAAGCTGGAGTCGTATGGCCGCCCAAACTGCTGGCGGTAGACGTCCCTCATCATGTGGTCAAGGTCGTCGAGGCGTCCGTCTCTAGCGTCGGCCCGGATCTCCAACGCTCCAACTCTCTCTGAAAGTCCGGTAGCCCAATCCGGCATCTGCTCGTACCATCCCGGGGCGCGATCGTATGGTGCTGGTGCTGGTGGTGGTGCTGCTGGCTGCTGCGTGGACCAAGGAGGGGGGGTGTCATACCAAGTGGGAGGTGTAGTCATCCACGTGGGCCTCTCACTCACGCTAGCGCGGCGAGATGACGAGCCTGAGGCTCTAGCTGGGCGTGGAGAGCGTCTAGGTACATCTGGGGCCGCCTCCGGATGGTCCGGAAACGTGTCAAACTCCTGCTCCGCTCCTCCACCACTCTCGTACTGATCTCCCATCTCCTCCTCCTCCACAACCGGTGGTGGGACGTAAGGGGGAGCTACTAACCTGTTCGCATGCATTGCAGCGAACGTCTCATTCCAATTGTGGCGTCCTGCCACAATGGAATACTCCGGCAGCCACTCAATACCCCTGCCTGTCCTGCTCTCCCAAGGCATGCCCGCATAAGGCGGACCTCTATGTGTGGGAAAATGAGTCCCCTAACCATGAATGCATGTAATCCTAAAGGTACGGCCGGTATGCGGGTGCAAGCAGAAAAATCTACACCAAAACTCCTAGCAATGTGGGTAACTATCCCACCATATCCGATGTTCCCCTTCGATTTGTTCTTGAGCTTGCTCATTGTAGCAGCCAAGAGAGTAGCACAATCTGCACGGCGTCCATAAAGCATACAATAGAGCAAGAATAGCTCATCCGTCTTGATCTTTTGGGGCGTCTCCGTCCTAGGAAAGAGACACTCCGAAAGAACGCGGTGAGCTATCTTCAAGGCTAAATGGTACATCAATTTAGCCTTGGTATCAGCGGGCTGCCAACGGTCCTCGTCGGCGTAAATCATCGCAACTTCCGCCCAAAAGTCCTTGGCGGAAACGCCTCCCAGAAGTCGACCATTGAAGGTCTCATGAAACCCAAAGATAGTCCCAAACTCAACAATGCTCAAATGGTAGTCTCTTTCCATGAGACGGAAAGAGACGGTCCTATCTACGTGGCTGTGCTCGAAAGATGTCACAACCTCCCGGGTGATCTCCTCATAGGCGTCTTCACGAATGTTCGTGAAGACAAGTAATCCGGCTCTATCCAAGAGCCATGTAAGATCATCAACTATGTTGAGAGGATGTAGATCCTCCAACAACAAATACCTAGGGCCAATCACTGCCCTCTTCTGTATCTTCTCAAATGCAGCAAGGTGGTTCTCGTGTATGGTCGGAATGCTAGGGTGAGGGGGTGAGGATGGAGGTGAAGGTGAAGATGGTAGTGAAGGAGATGAGGGTGGTGGTGCCCTAGAGGTGGAGGGATTGTCTTTCCTTTTCTTATTCTGCTCTCCCTTCTTCTCCTTTATCCTTCCCGACACTCTCCTTACAAAATCCATTTTTCTCCAAAAATTACGATCTGTTCTTGGGAAATTACGGCCGTGGTTTACCCAGAGACCGTGATTCGTCTCAGAATTTCACGAATCTCAGCAAATTCACCAACAATCACCACAACAAGCAGTCCTAATCTAATTCCTTCCAGTCTTTGTCAGTTCTTCCTAAAAATCTATAGCAAAAACGAACCAAATCCGCGAAAATCAAGAAGAAAGAATGAACCTCTTTTTCGGATTGAAAAATCCGAAATGCGCGTTTGTTGATGGATTTCCGCTTGGTTTGTCGCTTGGATCTTGTTCGTGGTTGGATTTGCTGCAGTTTAGGATGAAGAATCGTTGAAAACGATTAGAAAACGAAGATTTGGAGGAGGTCGTGGGGTTTCGGCGTTTAGGTCGTGGAAAGGGAATTTTTGGGGCAAATTTGTGAAGAATGTGGCTTATATAGTCGCAGGCAAAATTTTGAAAATCACGGTCTGTCGGGGTGTTCCACGGCCGTGGAAGTGTACGGAACCGTGGTTTTAGTGATTTTTCAAAGGCTTTTGAGAATTACGGCCACTGTAGCTATGACGACCGTAATTTAGACCGTGGAACCTTCTGTAAAGCTTCAAAGTCCAAATTTCGTCACTCTTCTTCGTCATTATTCTCCCTTTTTCCTTTTCCATTGATCCTACAACCAAAAACACGAACATACCGGAAGAAATCGAGGAAAAATAAAGCGAAAACGTCTATTCTAGGCTAAACTATGAATCGAAAACGAAAACGAAAATGCAATACCTTGGGTTGCCTGCCAAGAAGCGCTTTGTTTAAGGTCTGTAGCTAGACCAATCTCGCACTTATTCGAGTGCGGTAGGCGCGAACTCCTCAGCTTGGAGTTCCGGCGTATACTTCTTGAGTCGTTGGCCGTTCACCTTAAAACTTCCGCTAGCTTCACCCCATACTTCAACTGCACCATGGGGAAAAATACGCTTAATTAGAAAGGGTCCGGTCCAACGGGATTTAAGCTTACCTGGAAAGAGGCGAAGTCTTGAATTGAAGAGGAGAACTTGATCTCCTTCTTTGAAGTCCTTTGGAATGATATGCTTATCATGCCAACGCTTTGCTCTTTCCTTGTAGATCTTGGCGTTTTCGTAGGCGTTCAAACGGAGTTCATCCAGCTTGTTGATGTCTAGGAGACGCTTCTCTCCCGCTTCCTTCATGCTGAAATTCAGCCATTTGATAGCCCAAAACGCTTTGTGCTCTAGCTCTACCGGCAAGTGACAAGACTTCCCATACACAAGGTTGTATGGTGTGGTTCCAATGGGAGTCTTGTACGCAGTCCGGTACGCCCATAAAGCATCATCTAGCTTCAAGGACCAATCCTTCCTAGTCCTTGAAACCGTCTTCTCTAGAATTCCTTTGATCTTCCTATTTGAGATCTCAACTTGTCCACTCGTTTGTGGATGGTAAGGGGTAGCGATCTTGTGAGTAACCCCATACTTAGCTAGAAGAGTTTCAAAGCGACGGGCTATGAAGTGAGAACCTCCATCGCTAATGATCGTCCTTGGTGTCCCGAATCGCGAAAAATGGTCTTGTTGAAGAACTTAACCACCACCATGACATCATTTGTGGGAGAGGCAATTGCTTCCACCCATCTAGAAACGTAATCTACCGCCAATAGTATGTATTGATTTCCACAAGAAGATGGGAATGGTCCCATGAAATCAACTCCCCAAACGTCGAAAATCTCCACCTCTTGGATGTTGTTGAGGGACATCTCGTTCCTTCTAGAAATATTGCCTGTTCTTTGACAAGCATCGCAGCAAGAAACAAAGGATTGCACATCTCTAAATAAAGTAGGCCAATAGAATCCAGATTGCAATACCTTTGCGCTAGTCTTGTTCGAACTAGCGTGTCCTCCACAAGGTAGTGAATGACAATGGCGGATGACACTTTGCATCTCATCTTCCGGCACACATCGCCGAATGATGCCATCCGGACCTCTCTTAAAGAGGAGAGGTTCGTTCCAATAGTATTCCCGGACGTCCTTAAAGAACTTCTTCCTTTGTGCGTAGGATAGTCCGGGCAGTATCTCCTGGCAAACCAAATAGTTAACGAAATCAGCAAACCATGGTTCGTTACCTTTGGAGATCACGCTGATGCACTCCTCTATGATGTGTAAGTGTTCGTCCGGAAATGAGTCATCAATAGGTAAATGGTCGTCCTCTAGGTGTGTTAGGCGACTCAAATGATCCGCAACAGAATTTTCCGAGCCTTTCTTGTCGCGGATCTCAAGATCGAATTCTTGTAGGAGAAGAATCCATCTAATCAGCCTTGGTTTCGCATCTTTCTTTACAAGGAGGTACCGGATCGCAGCATGATCCGTGTAGACAATCACCTTTGCACCTACAAGGTAAGAGCGAAACTTGTCAATAGCATAGACAATGGCTAGAAACTCTTTCTCGGTAGTGGCGTAGTTGAGCTGCGCTTCGTCTAGCGTCTTGCTAGCATAATATATGGCATGGGTTCGCCCTTCCTTTCGTTGTCCAAGAACAGCTCCAATAGCTACGTCACTAGCATCGCACATAATTTCGAAGGGGAGAGTCCAATCTGGAGGTTGGATAATAGGTGCTGAAATTAGAGCTTGCCGAATGGTGTTAAACGCATCCAAACATTCCTGCAAAAACTCAAAAACCGCATCCTTCATCAATAGATTAGTGAGAGGTTTTGATATCTTAGAAAAGTCCTTAATGAAGCGTCTATAAAATCCAACATGTCCTAGGAAACTTCTTATCCCTTTCACTGAGATTGGGGGAGGAAGTTTCTCTATGGTCTCTATCTTAGCCTTGTCCACCTCTATCCCTCTACTAGAAACTAAGTGACCTAATACGATTCCTTCCTTAACCATGAATTGACACTTCTCCCAATTAAGAACTAGGTTAGTGTCTTCACACCTTTGTAAAACAAGAGAAAGGTTAGAAAGACAATCGTTAAAAGAGGAACCGTAAACGGAGAAGTCGTCCATGAAGACCTCCATGATTTCCTCTACGTATTCGGAGAAGATGGCCATCATGCACCGTTGAAAGGTGGCTGGGGCATTGCAAAGCCCGAACGGCATTCTCCTATAGGCGAACGTACCCCAAGGGCACGTGAATGTGGTCTTCTCTTGATCATCCGGATGTATCGGAATCTGAAAGAAACCACTATAACCGTCAAGGTAGCAAAAATGTGAGTGTTGTGCTAACCTTTCAAGCATTTGATCGATGAATGGCAATGGAAAGTGATCCTTCCGCGTTGCGTTGTTGAGCTTGCGGTAGTCTATGCACATCCGCCATCCAGTTACGGTTCGGGTAGGAATGAGTTCGTTGTTCTTGTTGGTGATGACCGTCATTCCTCCCTTCTTTGGAACTACTTGAACTGGGCTCACCCACTTGCTATCGGAGATAGGATAGATGATACCTGCGTCAAGAAGTTTAAGAATTTCCTTCTTGACAACCTCCTTCATGGTCGGATTCAACCGCCTTTGAGGTTGTCTTGAAGTTCTAAAGTCCTCCTCCATTAGTATCTTATGCATGCATAGGGAGGGTTTAATTCCTACTAAGTCCTCAATAGTATAGCCTATGGCTTTTCTATGTTTCCTAAGGACAATCATAAGCTGTTCATGTTCATCTATGCTTAATTCGGAGCTAACGATAACTGGAAAGGTAGAATTAGATCCAAGAAAAGCGTACCTTAGATGAGTAGGAAGTGGTTTGAGTTCCATCACTTTCGGAGCTTCCAATGATCCTTGAGGAGCTTCCGACGTCTCCTTAGAAGTTTCTAAGGGTTTTGAATGAGTTGGAGAAGAATCAAAAGAAGTTGAAGAAGTATGCCGACTACCCTTTTCCACGGTCAGAATTACGGGCTCTCCATATGTTCCACGGCCGTGTAATCCCCTGGAATGGAGGTCGATTTTGGTTGTGAAATCCACGGTCGTGGAATACAAGGTATGACCGTGGATTCTAACATTCTCAGCCTCATCGTGGAGTTTCTCAAACTCCTCTTCTTGGATCTCTTCTTGTGCTTCTAAGGCTTCAATTTCCTCTTTGCACTCTTCTTCTTCCCCTACATCTGTTAGACTCATGGTAATAACTTTTTGTAAAGGATCGTTAAAGAGAATTGCGCTTACCTCTTCCCTAGATAAACCTTCTTCATCTTGGATATCATAAATATCCTCATCAAAGATTGGTTCCTTCACTAGAGTGGAAAGAACGAACTCTACTTTCTCTTCTCCAATATCAAAAGCGAGTCTACCATTCTTGCAATCGACCATGCAGCCGTAAGTTGCAAGGAACGGTCTTCCGAGTATGATCGGGACCGGACTATCTGCAGGAATGTCAAGCACGACAAAATCAATGGGAACAAAGAATTTACCTAGCTTGACCGGGACGTCTTCTACAATACCGACGGGGCGAGTGATGGATCGATCCGCCATGTATAACGTCATCTTCACCGGTTTAGGTTCGCCTAAACCGATCTTCCTGCACAACGCAAGTGGTATGATGCTCACACTTGCTCCTAAGTCACATAAAGCGTCATATGTGACATCTCCCACCCCAATGGGAATGCAAAATGACCCCGGATCTTTCAACTTTGGGGGCATTTTCTCTTTCATGGTCTTGATGAGATCCGAAGAATCCGAACTCATCTTGACCTCTCCGAAATCTTCTAGCTTCCTCTTGTTAGAGAGAAGCTCCTTCAAGAACTTGCCATAAGCGGGCATACCTACAATAGCATCAATGAATGGTATATTCATATGCAGCTTACTTATGAGTTCTATGAACTTACCGAATTGTTTGTCTAGGCGCGCTCGCGCTCTAAATTGAGGGAATGGTAGGGGAGGTTTGTAAGCTGGAGGAGGAACATAGACATTTTCCTTCTCCTTCCCTTTCTCTTTGTCCTTCTCCACGGGGACTTCAACGAACGTAGGCTGCGGATCGGTGGTAGTCACTCCGCTCCTAGTTGTTATCGCCATCACCCTTCCCTTAGGGTTGTCCTCCGTCTTTCCTGGAAGTTTCCCTTGGTTTCTAGGAACTTCCTCCGCGTGGTTGAACATTTGGTTTTCCAAAACCTTTTGAGCCTTGTCAACCTTAGAGATTTGATCGTCAACCTTGATGAGGCGGTTCTCCAACCCTTGAAGCTTTCCCATGATCGTTTCCAATATGGGATCGGACTTCTCCTTCCCCGAAGTGTTTCCTCCATTAGATGATTGCCCTTGGCTTTTCAAAGGAGTAGAGGAAGAGGAAGGTGGAGTTAGTGAATTAGAATTGGAAGGATAAGAGTTACCGGAATTTTGTTGATTGGGGCGCCAATTGTTGTTGTTTGAACCCCTATTGTTGTTCCAATCATTGTTCCGGTTGTTGTTGTTTCCATTCCAGTTGTTATTCCGGTTGTTACCCCGGTTATTGTTGTTGCCGCCATTATTGTTGCCCAAATAACCAACATCCTTCCCTTGTTGCTTTGGGAAGTTGGTCTTGATAGCCTCCTTCAACTCTTTGATCTCATTGTTGAGGGAGAAAATCTGATTTTGAGCTTCATGTGTGAGCTTTGCTCCTTGCTCCACACGATTTCCCTCCACTTTCCGGTGGGAATACTTCTCTATGACTCTTGCTTGCTTCTCTATGAAGTCTCAAGCGTCATCTTCTCTCATGTCCATGAACGTTCCACATGAGAGGGATTGGAGGTTGAACTGCGTTCCCGCATCCAGCCCCTTGTAGTAAATCTCCAGCAAGGCAAGTTTGGATATGCCATGATGAGGGCAATCCAAGAGCAAATCCTGAAACCTTTCCCATGATTGAAACAAACTTTCGTTAGGTCTCATAGAAAAAGCATTAATCTTACCTCTAAGTTCCGCCGTTTTGGAAGGCGGAAAGAATTTGGTGAGAAATTCCGCGGAAAGGTCTTCCCACGTGTCTAGTTTCCCACTAGGAAGAGCTTGATACCATGACAACGCTTTCCCCTTCAAGGAGAAGAAGAAGTGTTTAAGCTTGTAACTGTTGGTAGTAGCGCTCTTCGGTCTCATCGTCTCCATCATACACTCGAAGTTTTGCAAGTGTTAGTGTGGAGATTCAGCGCTTGTACCGCCAAATTGGTTTTGGCGAACAAGAGTAATAACTTGAGGGTTAAAGCTAAACCCTTGCACATCTTCAACATCAAAATTCACGCCCAAGCGGCGTGGTTGTTGTGTTGGATCCATCCGCTGGCCAAGAGTTCTTGGCTCATTATCCACACGTTCGACCCTCACATTCTTAGGTGGAATGCGGCGGTTAGTAGCTCCTTGTGGATGGAAAGGATTCACATTGACCGTAGGATCAATCTCCTCTAATGGTGGCATGGAAGAGTCACTATCATCAGCGGATGAATGACCTCTCCTTCTTCTAGATCTTGATGTCCTTCTTGAGGATTTCTTGATTTCTTTACTCTTAAGGTCGCTTATTTCTAATCTCATCTGGAACATCTGATCTTGTAGACTGTTAACTTGGGATTAATGGCGATCCATCTCATCCCGGCGGAGGTTCTCATTCCAATGGAGTTGAGCTTCCTTCTCAGCCAATTCTGCCTGAAGATCACGTTCGTGTTCTTCAGCCATCCTCTTTTCCTTGCGCTTTTGCCTTAAGGTTTTCTCTAGCTCTTGATCAAGAGGTAAGAGATCCTTGGTGTTCTTAGACCTGCGCATGCACTCAAGAAAATATCAAATAACGAGAGCAAGCTCCCAAGCTTGACAACCGGTTACCGAATTCGGCCGAAACCAAATCCCCGGCAACGGCGCCAAAAACTTGTTCGCCCCTAAAGGTGTGTGCAAATAAGCTTTAAATTTATAAAACTAGAATCAAGCAGCGAACCCGCAGTGTACGGATCGACGTAGCTAAGCAAGAATTCCAAAGTATCGAACACAGGGATTTGGGTGGGAACAAATTCGATTTCAGATTGTCAAGCGAGTAAGTATGAGAGTTTTGCAAATATTGGGAAAACAACAATCCTAAAGATCCAAGTATCCAGTTGTGGCAATCGATTCAAGATATACTAATGATATAAAGACAGAGTTGAGATATGCAAAGGTATACTAATGTAAGGTAATCGTACGGTGAAGTTCCAAAAACCTTATGTAACTCACCTACAAGGCACTCTCTATACAGGTTGTTGAGGCTCAATATAGAAAGATTCTAAAGATGAGAATTAGTGTCAAATACCCAAACTTATAACCCAAAGATCAAGACTAACTTAACCGATCGAGGTTGTGACACTCACAATCGAGGTAGAGGTTGTTGAGGCTTCACTACCACCTAGAAAAGATAAATCTAAACTAAATTAAAGCAAATCTTTAACTTTGGATTAAAGTAAAAGCAGGCTCGTAGATTTAGGAGAAATTACGGTTAGTTCTTGGTGTTCCACGGCCGTGGACTCAAGAACAGGCCGTAATTTATAGTCTATCGGCGATTCTCTCTAACTCTCAGGGTCTAATCTGTTTGCGATCGATCTATCATCATCTAAGCCACAACTATCAACCCTTCACTTTAGAATTGTTAAGGGTTTTTAGCCAATAACAGTCATGTTGATATTAATTCAAGAATTTAAAAGATAGAAAAATGGAAAATTTCAAGAACTTCCAATAATCTTCAAACCAATCTCAAAGTCACAACCAAGAACGAGTATTTTCGAATGATTCAAACTAAAGTAAACAATCACAACTTTAGGAAAGAAGGGAAAAACGGGATGTCAATCCGTTTCCCAAATCAAACCTAAACAAGAAGAGAGACTTCTTGCAAAATCTTCCAAAAGCTTCGATCTTCTACCAATCCGAAGATCTCAACAGCAATCTCCACCAAAAGTGCGAGATTAGGGCAATTCTCCGATGCGAACTTCGATCTCCAATGAGATCTCCAAGATACCTCTAAACGAGGGTTTTGCGTTGCTAAGCGGAGACGTATGTGGTATGCGAGGATATGCGATGATTGTAAGCAGGCATGACGGAATCTCCTTTCTCCCGTCTTTTTATAATGTAGGGCAAAATGTCGGCCCGGCCCAATCTTCAAAAGATCGTGGCTTCAAAGTGTGGCGAAAAGATTCGCCAAGATCATGGTCGTGGAAGTGTTCCACGACCGTAATTTAGAGCGTGAAAACAAATACGGTTTGCACCATATATTCCACGGCCGTAATATCCTCCGGAATGAACATCAATTTCTGACTCCAAATCCACGGTCGTGGAATTGAACGTGGAACGTGATACGGTCATATTTTAGGGCGTAATTTAGGGCAAGAGCGTGATTCTTCCCTAGCCTCGTGCATTCCTCAAGCTAGAACTCAAATTTGCTTCCAAAGAATGTCCTCAATCTATGGACATATCAACTCAACTCTCCTTTGCTCGATTCCGTTCGGAAATAGCTCCAAATCACCTAAAATCAACATAGAACTAGTGTAGACATCCATATCGACAATATAGGTAATACTAGCTCACATATGCACAAAGTTCAATCAAAGACTATCGATATGAATCAAATACGTTTAGAAAACGTGCCTAAAATATCACAATATTTCATGCTAACATACACATTCCATTTTCTTGGACAACACATTTAATGAGCCTTTGGAAAGAGATCACAAATCTTTCAGAAGCAATCACAAACAAGATTGCTAGTCTTGCTAGTCTTGTTATAGATGATGAATTTGGTATCAAGAAAGAAATCATCTGCTTAGACACATAAACACACTTCAAAGAAACAGAAATATGCGTGTCACAATGATTGACCAAATCCAAGTGTTTAACAAGAAAGTCACCCAAGTACAAAGGGATCAAGATCTCAGAATCGCAGGTAGCAATATTCTCGTGAGAATCATTGTTATAGGCATGGGTAGAAAGCTGCACATCAACACAAAGGAAAATTCTCACATAGTGCTTCCCTTAAATGATGCGATTTCTCATGGGGTTAAAATTGAGTTCAGCATACAAATCATGTCTTACACCAGAAAATTGATAAAAGATTTTAGAATTCGCAAGGACAAATCCATCATCCAAAATAGTAGGGGTATAGTTCGTGTTTTCGAGGGTTTGAGAAAACCTAGTATTGTGCTGGATTTCAACAGAAACAGAGATCCAAACAGAGATCGAGCCGTGAAAATCATGACTTCCATATAGAGACCTCACTTCGGGTCTCTTGCGCATGACCGGGCCTATAACGTCATCACCTAGTTGTTCACCTTCAGCAGCCAAAGAGGAATTGGGAGAAAGAGATCTACAAATTCACCAAATTGAGACCCAGAGAAAAAAGCCCCACACATCAACTAAAGCCACTACAAATCCCTCCTCTTTATTGTTGGGTTTGAGGGTGGTGGAAGCGAGACAAACCTTGCTTCTGAACTTCTTTCTTCTCCTTCTTTTTCTCTTTCTTTGGATTTTGAGGTCACGAAATAGCCTAGAACGGAACCAAGCAGCAACAACAGTTGCTTTCCTCTGCTCGATTTCACACTGGACGCCTTCTTTTTTGTTGGGATTCCGTTGGTGTAAGAGTCTTCTCTCGATGAGTTTGGGCTTTGAATTAGTGTGAAAGGATGCAGGTCTTTCAGATCTTAGTCTCCATAGCCAGCTCCGGAAGAGGCGACGGGAAATCGAATCCGATTTGGATTTGAAAGAGCAAGATGGATGCGCCAAAACATGGGTAAAGGGCATATTGCTTTCGGAAGTGTGGAGAGGGTGTGTACCTAGGGGTATGGGTGTTTGCAGTAGTGGCTCTTGGTGGCTTTGTGGCGGTGGAAAGGGTGGCTTCCATGGCTGCTGATTCCTGGGGTCTGGTTAACACCTCTTTGGGGCTAGGTTTTGGGAACAGTAGAGAGTGTTTTTTTTTTCTTTTCTCTATTTTCAAAGTTAATCAAAAGTGATTTAGACGAATCATTTAAAAAAATAAAAAGATTACACTACTAGTAAAATTTAGGATTGGAATTTGGATGACCTGGACTAATTAAATTTTGTGTAGTTTTTGTATAATTAAAATTATGTATTAACATTGTGTAATTGAAATTGTGTATTAATATTGTGTATCATCAAATAAATACACAAAGTGTAATTGAAATTGGGTGGTACCCTAGTGGTTTTGGATTTTTCGAATTTTGCCCAACAATTTTTTCCAATTTGGACGGTGCCCCTAAGTTATCGTTGTTTCCGGATTTTGGCCAAATTCGTTAAACTCCCTTAAACCCTGTTAACAACATATTTGCCCACAAAAAAATTAAAAGAAAGAAAATAAAGTAAAAAATAAAATAAAAAATAGAAACATTGATTTATGTATTTTAAAATAATATAAACACTGATTTCTTATAACATTTTTAAAAAAATAAAAAAAAATCAATGTTTTACTTTATTTTAAAAATAAATAAATCGAATAAGCGTTATTTTCTTACAAAAATTGTTATATTTTATTTTAAAATAACTAAATCAGATGAGCATTCTTGTAAAAAAAACGTGTTTTGCTTTTTTTTAAAAAATAAAAAAAATAAAAATTTCTATTTTAATTTCTTTATCAATTTTACTTTATTTTCTTTCTTTTAGTTTTTGTGGGCAAATATTTTGTTAACGGAGTTTGAGAAATTTTAACGAATTTGGGCAAAAAACTTAAGGGCACCATCGAACTGGATAAACTATTGGGCAAAATTCGAAAAAATCCCAAACCACAAGGGTACCAACCGGGACTTTCCCAAAAATGAAAACCCGCATACGTACTCAGGAATTGTTTCGTACGATTACCATGGAATCATTATTCGAAATTCAAATGAATCATATCATATTTCGTATTTGGTAAGGTTTGAAATCGAAATGAAAATGATTCCATAAAATAACTCATTCCAACTCTGGAGAAGAAGTTGATTCATAAATTAAAGGTAGGTATCATCCATTCATTCCATTCTAACATAAACTCATGTCAAATTTAAAACTACATTTGTATATTTTTATGGTGTATATATATATATATATATATATAGGGTATTATTCAAGTAAGGCCCATTATTCCGGTAAGGCCGTGCGGCCGTCTGTACGGCCGACACGTGTCCCGGAAAAATTTTTTTTT
>BSUD01000008.1:96660882-96784179 GCA_033239045.1 Fagopyrum esculentum | reverse complement strand
TTTGGGACACGTGTCGCCCTGCGGTACGGCCGTACGACCGTACCGCAATAAAAGGGCCGTACCTGAACATTTACCTATATATATATATATATATCCTTTCTTATTTAGTTCCACAAAAATAAAAATAATAATTTTTTATAAAAAAATTATGGTTCATCAATTAGTTTGAATTATATTATTATTTTGTAAAAAAAACATGATTTTGACAAAAAAAAAATTGTAACTATAATACGAATATTTCATTCAAGACATAATGTGACCGGAAAATGCTCGAAAATATAATAATTGGTTCAATTAGAAAGGATATAATTGTTTAGTGTTTATTATTTAAGTTATTAGTTAGTCTTCATTTTTCTTGAATGTAGTAAAAAAAATAATATATATTTACATTATAAACATTCACACATATATGATCAAATATGATACAATTTCTCATTTCATAACTCATAAAAAAAACACGTGTAAAAAAATTTTCATTCCAACATCATACAAAACATCAAGTATCTGAAATGACTTATTTCAATTCCTTATTTCATTCCAATTTCTTATTTCAACCACATTCATACATTCATACCAAATGAGCCTTGAGTGAAATCATTTAGAGTCATTTATAAAATATAAAGTGGACAATTCTAAGTTTGGCTTTCAAAATGAAAATCAATTATGTGTTGGCTTGCTAAATAGAAATAGAAATTTTTTTGGCCTACTAGGCCTTTTTAGTTTTGTGTTTAGTAAGTGTACCCATACTTTTTTACCACTATTATTTAATGGTAGGTAAAAATAATTAACCTCTCTATTTTAATAAAAAAATAATAATAGATGTTTGCTAGTATTATGTAAGTGTAAGTTTTAATTCTTAATTACTGATTTTTTTATTACTTTTTTGCCTTTTTATTTTTTTTATTTTTTTATTTTTTGTAATTAACATACCATAATTTTTTAATACCGGAATTTTTTAATATCAGAATATCTCATACCAGAAGTTCATGCCAGAATTTTTTTCATACCAGAACTTTTTTCATACCAGAATTTCTCATAACAGAAAATTTTCATTCCAGAATTTTTTCATACCAGATTTTTTTTTCTTTTTTATTTTTTATAATTTTCTGGTATGAATTCATACCAAAAACTCATACTAGATTTTTTTTTGTTATCTATTTGTCCTTTTTTTATTTTTTATAACTTACATACTGGAATTTACATACCAAAAATTACATACTAGAAATTTACATACCTTCCTAAGACTTTACTATTTGAAATCCTTGAGATTAACCGCACGCAATCCTGCTGCCATGTTATTGCCCCAACTAGAAGTCCACAAAATCATGCATGCAATCCTGAGACATAATAAATGATAAGAAACGGTAAGAGCTGTCAGCATACCAAAGTAATCCCAAGTTCATATGCTTTAGCATAAAATAAGATATTATACTTGGCAACAATATGTAGCTAATAGCTATATAAATATGCATAAAAGCTATTAACTCACTATTATAAGTTTGTGCATGATTATAACAAAATCTTTTTCACAAGCTTGAGGATTCGAGTATGCAACTTTGCTATTATATTGTCACAATCAATAAGATAACAGAAATGCACGCATTAGAAATGATAAGAAGATGTAACAATGCTATCTATTTTTCTAAATACAATTGAATATTGAAAATGGATGCTGCATTCCCTCTTACTTGTATGGAGCTGAAACAGGGCGACCGCGAGCTGCATTGAATTCCCATGGCATGATAGGCCCTCTTATGATCATATCAACATCCAAAATGACGATAAACTCGACAATCTGATCATGATTAAGCCAGTGAAGAACAACATCTAGTTTGTTGATTGTTGGATACCTGACATAATATGAATACAAAAGCTCTTTCTGGTATGTGTAGTTGCTAGTCAAGACGTATAATTTGTTACCTGAAGTTTAAAAACGGCATAAACTATGTAAATGACTCAAAAGAGAACTATAATTTCAGACTTCTGGTATGTGTAGTTGCTAGTCAAGACATATAACTTTTTAGTGATGATGGACATTACTTGTAATACCCAGAATTCACGGGACTCGGAATGCCACATTGGGCTAGGATCTAACAGTGGATCCTGACCCTAGGCTGAAAACAAGTTCATTGGACCTTACAACATGGCACTGACAGATATAAAACAAATACACAAAACTGTACATCAAAAGGTATAGAAGATCATAGCCGAGTATAAAACATCGTCCTCACACAAGAGGTATACAAAACATCATTCTCACGCAAGAGGTATATAAAATATCCTCAAAACCATAACCACCTAATGTACGAGAGTCCTCGGCCTGTCACCCTGCTAGATCACTCTGCAGCTCTCCTATCCTACAAGACATCTACAACACGGTATGAAACTGTTAGCTATCCATACATATATATATATAAGGTAATGCATAAGCACAAACACAAGTCATTAAAGATAAACACATAATCATGTTGTCACACACTTACCCATTTTATTATCTTTATATAATAGTCATTCACTTAAAACGTATATATATAGGTATATGAAACTATGTGACACGAGAACCGTATCATCCTCGCCTTTGGGCCTGCTATCCATCTAGAAGTAGTGTCGGTCATACAACCCGTGTACCTTATGAGAGTTGATTGTGCGTTTCCTATATATCAGGTGGCCTAACGTCAGAGAACCTCCCAACCCCTTACAAGATTGAGGGAAGGGTTGTCACTGCCACGCAACGGGGCTATCAATAAAACATAGGTTGGTAATAATCGACATCTCATGCTATCATATCAAGCATATAAATCACACACCACTCATACAAACACCCAATATAAGGATGATAGCTAAGTAAGTCACACAGACTTACCTTAACCTCGTACAACCTCAACCACGATCAACCTCCAATCTTGAGAGCTAGGGAAACTACTTAATAACAAGACATATAGTTATATCAATCTCCTATCAATCAAAGGGGTCACACCTAGACCCAAGGGATCCATAAGGATCATAATCATCCTATACGCCTCAAATAACATGCTAAAACTTAAAGTCACGTCAGGGCATATATCCAACTCATGATATCATCATCAAATTAAAAGCCCATAATTACCAGAATAATGTAATGAGCATAATGGAAATTCCAATTATCCATTTTAACCAACTTAAGGTCAATTTATACTAACCCGCAATACGGAAAACGAATAAATTCATAACTTATTCGTTACTAACCTGATTGACGAACTAAAAGAAGATTAGGAATCATAACGACGCAGGCTACGCTGGACAACATCAAATTCACCGGGATCTGAGCGACGGAACCGTCCTCGTGACATATATGCTCGACCAGATTTCTGTATACTCGGAAATGCAAAAACTCGATAAGATATGAAGAGAATGAAGAGAGGAATCCAGAAACTCAAACGGAGTTGAAATCGGATTAAAAACGGAGAGTATATCTGAATTTGAATGTCGAGAGAAATCAGAGCTTTTACGAGGAAACGTGAAAAGAAATGAATTAATAAAGGATTTTCCACTGTTTATAGCGAAATCGATAATTATCCTTTAGCGAAGTCGATAATTATCCTTTAGCGAAGTCGATAATTATGCTTTAACCGATCCAAAGGTGGGACCCCCTTCTCCAAACTTCTCGAAATTGGAATAATAAATCTGGAATATTGTAGGGATAATTATTCTACAACTGCCTCGAAAAACATGTATTCCTAAGCCGTCTTTCGTAGCCGTTAAGAAACGAAATAGCAACTCTTTTGGCCGTTTTGCCTCTCCATGTTATTTCATATCTAGGACATATCCGATGTCATGATCATTTCTCTCAACTGCATTTTTATTAAATGGAGCTCCCAAATGCTCCAAATAACACCGGAGGGAAAAAATAATTACCCGGGGGAAAAAGTGAAAATTTCCCCATAAGTCCAAAATTACGCCAAGAACATAACGGTGTGACTCATACTCATCACTTGCGCAATCTTCGCGAGTTATATGTTAATTATCATCAATGATTAAGTTAATCAACATTAATTAGAATTCAAAAATCCTAGCTATTACATTACTGAGTTCATGGTAATTACCGTTGCCGGCCATATACACTACTAAATTTGAATTGCAATTCAGTTTGATCATATACACTACTCAGGATCCAACATTGTACGGTTTTTCCTATGCAAGTTGAGAACAATTTTTCGCAATCTGTATCATAACCGATCAATATATTTAGTTTATCAGTAGAAATTATCCACTAATTACTCATCTCTTTTTTTTTGCACAGATATGCAGGAGAAGTTAATATGATAATGCATTATTCACAACATAATATGAGTTCAATTGTACCAAATTTATCAGATCCTTTACTTGTAGTTGTATGATCCTAGCTTAATCAAAAGTAAAACAACAAACATTTCATTTTGGTAATTGCATACACCAACAATAAGTTATAGTTCAACCCCTCCGCCTTATTTGGCTTCATCATATTCTGCAGCACCACCAGCTTCAACACCAGCCTACACATACCTAGAGAATCTGAGCCATCAACCTTCCTTCTAGCCTCAACATCACGCCCTCTTACTGCCTACGTTACGGCCATATCTCGTCCTTACCATACATAGGAAATCACACATTACATATGCATCTGAAGGAGATGTTGTTGCCTTCTGCAGTAGATGGATGCATATAGTGTCTTTGATGTGCTGAACACAAATGATAGAAATAGGGGCGATCTAGATCGAGGAGAAACTTCAACTTCTTCTTGATCGTTCTTGTTGGATCAAATGTATAATTTGGGTGGCGGAAGCGTTTGGTTGATCCTTCAAAAGGATCCTCGAGTTTGAATGCTTGGATCAAAGACTAGATCCAAGATAAGAACTTTAAGGGGATTGAAGAGGAAGTGATGCCTAAACTAAGTAAGAGGATTTTCCTTCACAATACTTGGTATTCAACTTAGACATGTTTTTACAAATAAGCCAAGCCATCCTTATATAGTGGATGGAGGTCATACAAAGAGTTCAAACATAAATGACGGAATTAAAGTCGGAATTAAGTTCCGAATATGAAAAGCCTAAAATATGAAAGGTCAGAATTTAATTCACGGAATTAAGTTCCGGAATTAAAGTTCCGAATATAAAAAGACTTATTATTAAATAGCCGAATAATAATAAGTGTCTTCAAAATGTGCGGGTCCTTCTAGCCGGAAACACGGATGGCGATGCCATCCGGGGGCGTATCATTCTCCCCCTCTTAAATGTGAAACGTCCTCGTTTCACCGTCAAAAAAGAAAAGGAGTCACTTGAGGAACAAGACCCTTGAAAAACACCGAATGCACATTGTCGGGTGGCTTGGACTTGTAGTCCTTCAACATTGTGGTTTTGCGGCGTTTGTTGAATATGTAATCCCTCAAGGTAGCGGTGATGTGGAGTTTGTCTATCATGCCGTCAAGAACCTTGATGGGGAACATTGATGCCATGCTGAAAATTTTGAAGGACAAGCCAAGTTGGAAGTTAGTTGGCATTGTAAAGACAAACCTCGGATCATACAACTCGGATTTGTAATCCAACAACATGATGTGGTCATTG
This sequence comes from Fagopyrum esculentum, assembly GCA_033239045.1. Lineage (NCBI taxonomy): Eukaryota > Viridiplantae > Streptophyta > Magnoliopsida > Caryophyllales > Polygonaceae > Fagopyrum > Fagopyrum esculentum. The sequence goes on along the minus strand of BSUD01000008.1, from coordinate 96,778,600 downwards.
TCGGGGCGGATGACTTCGTCTTCCTCGATGGTGATATCATCTTTGTCATCTTGGAAATATTCTCCACATAACGGGTTGACAAAATGAATTGGAATAATCGGGGAGACCTCTTGAATGATGACTTTTCCCACATCTTTGAGTTCATCACACAATGGTTGGACAACCAACTCACTCCGTGGTTGTGACACCACTTCAGCTTCTTCTTGTTGGGCGGCCATCATGAGTGAAACCATTTGTGCCTTCAAAGCTTCTAACTCACGCTTTAGAGCGTCATTTGTTGCCTTGAGCACGACCAACTCTTCTTTGGCATTAGCATGACGTCTTGGGGCAATATAAGTATCCTCAAAATAAGCTTGTCGGTGTGGATACCGTTGGTGCCCGTTCATCGAAAAAGTCGGCCTAGGTGGGTCCGGAGGATTTGGAGGAGGCAACCACTCCTCATCCTCAAAGTATTATCTCCGTTGGTACCTCCGGGTGGTTTGTTTGACCTTAGGTGGATATGGAGGAGGTAACCATTCCTCATCCTCATGATAAGAATCATAATCATCATAGAACATGATGACTAATGAAGAAACACTTGAAGATCTTCGAAGAACACCGAAGAACACTTGAAGATCTTCGAAGAACACCGAAGAACACTTGAAGATCTTCAAAGAACACTAAATATATTTGATCAAGAAAAAAAGTTTTGTAAAGAAACTTGACCTCGATCCCGAGCTCTGATACCAATGATAGAAATACGGGCGATCTAGATCGAGGAGAAACTTCAACTACTTCTTCTTGATCGTTCTTGTTGGATCAAATGTAGAATTTGGGTGGCGGAAGCGTTTGGTTGATCATTCAAAAGGATCCTCGAGTTTGAATGCTTGGATCAAAGACTAGATCCAAGATAAGAACTTTAAGGGATTGAAGAGGAAGTGATGCCTAAACCAAGTAAGAAGATTTTTCTTCACAATACTTGGTATTCAACTTAGACATGCTTTTACAAATGAGCCAAGCCATCCTTATATAGTGGATGGAGGCCATACAAAGAGTTTAAACATAAATGACGGAATTAATGTCGGAATTAAGTTCCGAATATGAAAAACCTAAAATATGAAAGGTTGGAATTTAATTCACGGAATTAAGTTCCGGAATTAAAGTTCCGAATATAAAAAGACTTATTATTAAATAGCCGAATAATAATAACTGTCTTCAAAATGTGCGGGTCCTTCTAGCCGGAAACACGGATGGCGATGCCATCCGGGGGCGTATCACCACGAGTGTTAATTTTGAAGGTAATGTGAGGCTATACAAGTTTATAGTTGACATGAAAGTCTAGATCAGACGACTTCCAAGGCTAAATCGCCCGACTGGCCGAGTTGACCAGTCATCTCCGAGAGGTCTTCATTTTTCACACTCGAATCTCGATGATTTCAATATTGATCTCGACTTCCTTAATCGAATGACGATCTTTACTGTGTAACAAACATTCTTCCAAGAATAACTCATTTTAGCTCTAAAAGGGAATAGAATGTCTACATACTCATAAACGTACGATTAGATCCCTAAAACACAAACGGAAAGGATATTTTTCAATGAACAATCTAAATATACCCAAAAAGTTTAAGGGATGGATAAAATGAGGGTGAAAAAGGATGTTAAAATGGATGTCATCAATCCATTATCTCACTAGTTGGACATGCTCATTTAATTCAGCTGTCGTATTCTAAAACAAATGAACTGATGACAAAAGACACCGACATTCGTTTCCACGAATGCATGACCTTTAGTAACGATGTTTACCTTTTTATGAACACAAGGTAGGTTATATATATACTCTTCGTGTAGCAATTCCTACACTATTGAAGATACTTTCTAGAGCAAACGTTTGCTAACGTCTTATGCAAGTACTTTTATAGTTCAAATGTTTGACATGTATTTTTATAGTTTAAATCCGTTGTATTATTGGTCCGTACACTTTTATAATAGAAGTTTATAATCGTAACTTTTTTAATTTTGTTCGATTCCTTCAAGATTTCCATACAATTCATTTTAATATTTTAAAAAATTGGTTCATATATATACTTTTATTTGTTAGTAACGTTTTTATGAACTTTTTATTAGTACTTGTTTGAAATAATAATGTCCAATATTTGAACTAATGGAACATAATATTTAAACTAACGGTACAAGTTTTAACTAATTTACATAATGTTAAATTGAAAAATAGAACTAAAAAATAATACAATAAAGTTGAACTAATAATACAGAATACTTAAACTAACAAAACATACTATATAAACTGAGGGTATAAAAGTTCTAAACTAACAAATATCATAATAAAAAACGTACTAACAAAATTTGTGTTCAACATAACTTGAGAAATGTACAAAATAAGATTTAACTAATAGTACTACTATTTGAAAATCTATATATTAAAAAATTTAAACTAGAATTATAACAACTATAATTTTTCCTCAAAAAGTAAAATTAAAAGTAATTAAAATATATTTTAGTTTATTTTATAAGTAGTAATAATCCACTTTAGATTATTTGTGTTTTTAGAAATTAGAATATTTACTTTATATTTTTATTAACTAATGGTTTGTATTTTATCTACATTCAGTTTATCACTCTGTATTTTTGTATAGGGGAGTGGTTTACTTGATAAACTAGTGTATTACCCGCACTTTGTGCGGGTTTAGTTTTAATAAATATTTAATACTTAAAAATTTATATGTATATTTTTGTAAAATAAAAATTTGAAAAATAAAGTTATAATTAAATATTATGATTTTTAATTCTCTTTTAAGTAAAATTTCTTCTAATTAATTATATTTTTAAATTGATTTGTTAAGAAATGCTTGTTGGTAAAAAAATTTCGTAAAAGTTTAAAAACTATTTTTATCAAAATATTTATTTAAATATTTTTTAAATAATTTAAAAATCAATTTCGTGGCAATAGAGGCTATGTTTTAATAGATATAAGATGATAACCATGAAATTAGTCTAAACTAATTAGCTTTTGGGGAGGGGTTTTTTGAGGTTATGAAATTTGTCAACCAATAAGGGGATGATGATCTCTTCACCGAAACTCAAACTCGAATCATAACTCATAAGGTCATATACGATTCCTTTTAACTATATCAGATAATTATTCGTAGATATCTCATTGATCCACATTAAAGCTGATTACCCGAATATGTTTATTGAAAATAATTAAATTGAACTAAAATTAGACAGATCAAAACAAAATTTATAACTATTTTATTTATTTATTTTAATTAGTATTTTGTTTGTACAAATCTACGATATTAGTGAGTATTATGAATTCTCTATTGGTAGATGTTCAATTTTTTTTATCTTGATATCCAATCTATAACATGTATTATCAGTATCGATGATTCGAAAAAATCTATCAGAACAATTTCATACCGGATTAAACTTATCAAAATTTAGGAATTTCTCAAAATCGGATCATGGAATTTCTGGAATCCCCATATACGTATTTTCGTCCACTTCTAGTATAAGCTAGTTTGATTGTTTAGATATAAGGAAAAGTAAAGAAAAATAAACTAAAATTGGTATTTTGCATTTTTGACTCTTCCAGTCTTCCGGGATGTATCAACCAAAATTCTGGTATAACATTAGGCAAGAGAGAAAAAAGAACATTTATGAAAGTCTAGGGTTCAAGCTCTCCTTTCCTTCTGAGTTCTCTCTCGGTCTATTGCTTTCCTGTTGATTTCAATTCTCTCGCTTATAGGACAAATTTCTTCGATCCAAATTCTAGATAGTGATAAAAAGTGGAGAGGATCATTCCATTTCTTTCGTCTGCCTCTAATTGTTCTTTCATAGATTCGAGATCTACGTTTTCCTGCTCCAACTTATGATCTTCAAATTTTACTCCTCAAGGTTATTTACCAGGTTCGTTGATTGTGATTCTTGCTTCTGCTTTTCTTAGTCACATAGTGCGTAATTTTAGTTTTCGTAATGGTATTCGAGTTGAACTGGTGCTGTTCCGGTGGCTTCTTTTCTTGTAGAGTGATTGAATTTTTCTGTCATTTGGTACTTTTTGATATTGTAGGAGTCTATTATAGGTGACGATTTGAGAGTTGCTAGGTGGTGAAATTGTGTGATGAAAATAGCTTAATTCCAGAGGAGGAAATTGGTAGGCCGTTGTTTGTATGTTGTGGTTTATTCTTTGACATGTATTAGAACAATAACTTAAGATGACGTGTGGTTTGGTTTGAATATTTTAGGATATTGGATATAAGCTTATGGATCGTAGGGGGGCATCATTACCATCTACGAGTGTTGTGGAATGCTGCACATTTAGATGTACCTGCGCTCTAGAAACTAGAGAGACCTGGATGCGATCAGTTAAGCGAAAGTATGATGAATTTGAGAAGGAAGCTGAATTTCGCGTGCCAGGTTTGGATATATCACATGTTGCTCGTGTTGGGATTGAGAATGAGCGCGATGCATTGCGAGAGATGGTCAGAGACCAGCAGAGGGTTATAGAAGAGCTGTCTCTTGAATTGGATGAGGAAAGGAACGCTTCTGAAACTGCAGCAAATGAGGCAATGTCAATGATTTCGAAGCTACAAGGAGAGAAGGCTGAGGTTCAAATGGAAGCCCGTCAGTTCAAGTGTTTCTCTGAAGAGAAAATGGCTCATGATGCTGAAGAAATATCAGTTCTTGAAGATCTGTTGTACAAGACTGAGCAGGCTATTCAATCCCTTACCTTTGAAGTGCAAGCTTATAAGCACAAAATGATGAGTTTTGGGCTAACGGAGTCTGAGGTAGAGGGCTTGCATGGCGATGATTATCAAAATCGGAGCCTGAGTGAGAGTGGTGTCCAGGTGGGATCTCCCACTTATATCTATCCACCAATAAGATGCAATTTCAATGAGTTACAGGTCATAGAAGATCATAAAAATGTTGTAGATATCGAGGAAGACACACTTGTTGAAACTCTTCGTGGTCAATATCATTTGAAGGATCTCGAGAAGAGAATAAATCATTTGGAAAGAACTCTCCATGTAAATGATGCTCTAGAAATGACCACTGCCCACTCTCCCTTGTGTTCTCAGAATCCAAAGAGATTTTCCACTGAAAATTCATTTGGTTATGGGCCAGATTATCCACTTGATTCTATTGAAGAAGAATATAAGCCTTCTGGTGCTTCAGTTCTGGAAGACGATGCGAGTGATAGAGTTTATACCATTGATCCTATTAACCATGGAGCATCATATGACAATGTTAAAGAATCTGAAGTCCTTCGACCCCCCCAAAAAATAAAGGAATCCAAAGTCCCTGAAACTTGTGAAGATACGGATGTTAGGAAACTGTACCTGCGACTTCAGGCACTTGAAGCTGATAGGGAATCACTGAAGCAGACAATTGTCTCAATGCAAAGTGATAATGCCCAGCTTGTTCTCTTAAGAGAAATAGCACACCAATTGTATAAAGATATGTCCATGGAAAGAAGGATGCTTGTGAAGAAGCAATCAGTTGCTGAAAACTCTTTCTACATGACAGCTTTCAAGGTACAAGCTAAGGCTTGATTTCCGCTCCAGTTTATATGCAGAATATAAGTTTTGAATTCAAGTTTGATAGCAGCAGTTTCATCAGAACACTTTTTCATGTTTGGAAAAACATATCTCCGTTGGGCACCTTCCTTCAATGCACTATCCAACATGAACTTAGAACCTAGAATCATACCTGGGGGTGGGGAGAGTCTTTTGAGGTTGGGGCATTTGAATTTTTCGGAAATTACATATCTTCTTTGGAACACTTTTTCATGTTTGAAAAAACATATCTCCGTTGTCCATGCTCATATTCAAGAGGACACGTTTTTATATTTTTTTTGGGGTGGGGGGGCAAGAATCAGGCGAAATTGCTCTTTAGCATATTATTTCTCTAGATAAATCATTAAGATCACTGACTCTAACAATTGGGCAAATAGTTTTGTTTTCTTGCATTAGGCAAAATTGATTTTTAACATATTATTTTTCTAGATAACTAAAGCTACTAGTTTGACCTTATTATTTCAAACTAAATGCATTGAAGTTATGAAGGCTTTACATCATTGATTATAACAATTGGGTTACTTTCTCTTGTTCAGCGGTTGGGGTCTATATTATTGTGGCGAAAGAAGGCACGCCAAAGCAAGTAAGTTGAACACTTCGAGTATATTTATGAGTGATTCTTGTGTACACTATTCATGATCACTATATGCTGAGATCATACATACCTGTATATGACACATTGTTTGTTACCCTGTTGGTCATTGACTCATGGGGGGCAATAAAGTTGACAATTGTAGAATCTCAGAACACTACTATGTAAATGCCAGATTGGCAACTCATATTTCCCCTTGCATTTTGACTTCTCATTGTCAGGCATATGTTTGGAATGTCAGCAAACAATGCGGGATTGCTAGGTGCTGTAGGGCCACGAACAAGGCACTGGAGGTGTGTGACCAGCACCCAAGTTTGAAGTCACTCAATGACATTCACAATTGCTCTTCTTGTAGGCAAAGTGAGTTTGTTCTTGTCAAGTCGTATGGTTTTGGATTGTGTTGATTGGTTTGCTCGTAAATATGGGGGTGGGGTGTCCTGATTTTGCATCATTCTCTGTTTCTCTTTTTTCTAGTGCTACCAAAGTTCATATTGTGGTAGGTGAATGTGCAGCACATTACAAGTGAATTTGTAAGTCAGTGAATTGGTGTTGTGTAATTAATGGACATTTTTTTGTAATATGTTTGAAAAATTATCCTTCTGGAATCTATCTCACCTTGAAATTTATCACTTATAACTAATGGACATTTTTTGTAAAACTAAAGCTATCACGCGGTGATACTACTGTGCTAGTAAATATTTAGTGAATTGACATGGGAATATAATCTCCATGTCTGAGTATATTGTGAGGTTTGAACTTTGAAGCTTCACAGCACCATGAAGATATTAGCGGGTGTAATGTCTATTTTGCTTTTGTTCCTATATTTCATATTTACGGACTTGCCCTCTTTTGTGTTGGTATTGTTGTAATGAAGAAGTTTGAGATTGATGATATGCTCCATAAATTGCAGTAAATTCTCACCAGTAACTTAAAATTTCACCTCATTCCCCTTGTTCTCAAGCTTTGTTGTTCTCAACATTTGCTATTGTTGCACTTTTTTGCTTATCTTGGTGACAGAGTTTGGCCACACTTTTAGCTTATTATTAGCCTAAATGGTAGAGCAATGTGATTATACACCACATAGGCTACATCCTTGAACATATTTTCAATTTGATCATTCTTCTTGATAAGTTCTAACATATCACTGTTACAATGCACGAAGCAAATTAAAGAAAATAACATTGTCATTACAGCTTAAATGTGGCTAATATCCATACAAGACACTAAAAAAAACATAACTTGTCTTTAGTTTTCCCATGCACAAACACTACACCATCAAATGCCTGGATACATCAAAAGTAAGAAAGACACTTATAATATATCTCACAATACATAACCAAAATAGGACAAGGGTTGAGAGAAAATACCTCACCATGATATTTTCTTCTTGTCACAATACACAACAACCAAAAATGAACCTCACCAACAACGATATGTTCTCCTTTGAACAAGTACAACTATTATGATTCCTTCTCCACACACTACAACGTCTCATCCCTGCTTGTATTGTCATCCCCGCTTGAACCATTGCCCACTTTTTTCCTCCTATGATTCATTTACGACTCCTTTTCATATACACTTTGTAGCTAGGCGGTAAAACCTCAACTACACTTGGAACATTACATCCGATGAATGAATCTAACTCACGTGTCTTATCCTTGTTTGTATTGCCATTGTGCTCATGCGTATCTCTCAACTCTATTACAGTTTATTTTATCACCTTTGTTATGTAGGAACTCAATATTAAGAATACAAAGGGGAAGTATAAGAGTAACCCAATCGTACGAACGTGTAACGGAAAAGAGTGCTAGAGGCGAGACATTCTTTCCTTAATGCTAAAACCGTCCCTATTACGAAGGGTTTTGATCGATTAAGAATCCTAGGATACAATTGTCCTTTGCTTCAAACCGTGTAACTAGTTCTAGAAGCATACAAGAAAATTATGAGGAGTACTCTCAGACTTAGAAATCGGAATGGGGAGGAGAGAGAAGATAACAGGAGAGGAATTGTTGCTTGAGGTGTATTTAGAATGAGCTTATTAGCTCTCCTTTTATAGGAGTTCAGAGGAGTTTGATAGCTGGAGTAAATCACTCTCAACCTTTCATTCCCGTAGGAATAGGTCAACAAACCCGTTAGAGAGTTAAGGATCATAAGAGTTGGATCAGCCGACTGGGCATGCGTTCAAGTAGACCTGCCATTTAGGTCAGTGTCTTAGTTGGGCATGTGTTTGACTAAAAGTCAATCTAGGTAAGGAAAGTTTTGGGTCAACCCAAAAACAAAATGATAGGTGGTCAGCCCAACATCAGGTCCATAAGGCCTTCAGCCTGAAGCCATTCCCCCAAACTAGCAAATTTGCGAACCGGCGAACCGTCGACCGCGCCGCTCCTCAGCCCAACGCGCGCGTGTGGTCTAGCAAACGCTATAACGTCTCTCCATAGACTTAGTTAACCATAATATTCTTATCCCCATATGTATGGTGTCTCATTAATCTTCACGTTCTCGATGTGAGACTAGTTCCTTCACAATTAAATCTCCGAATATGCATTTAATACACTCATCTTTGGAGATTAATTTTTCGTTCATTTGGACATCATTTTATACATATGAGTATACCAAATTACAGTACACGGATCCACAAAGCTAACCCTCCCGTTTTGCAGCATTGGTTGTGGCCGGAGCCCATTGGAAAAGTTCCAGGAAAATTCATTTGGCGCATATTCCAAAAAATGATTTCAACAATCCCCACATGAATATAAATGAATCTCAAACATGTTTTGTTTTGATAAAAAACGGAATGGACTTTTCAGAGTATAGTCGAAGAATCATTATACTTGGGTTAATAGTGTTTTTTCAGCCTTGAACCACCCGTAGTGAATAACCATCTGATTTACTCGATTAAATGGTGAACATGATGTCTCAAACTACCCGGACTTTGATGTAAACCTAGACAATAACTATCACACAATTTCATCTTCTCCACATAACGATGTTCTTTTTCCCGTGTTCATTTTGGCCTTGAACAACCCTGGTTAAATCTTGAGTGAACTTGGAGAAAATCAACCTTCCAAAGATTCTCCTAGACACGGCCCCATGTCACACTCACAAAGTGATATACCATAAATAGTATCTTTCATACCCACCTCTATTTCATGGATATAGAATCAACAAAAGCTAAAACTTAACTTCAATGCCTTATTAAGCAACACTGACATCATCGATGAACTAGGAAAAGACATAGATCTCCCAGTGCACAAAATAGATTCTACTCGACTTGGTTTTTCCTTTGAACCTTCATCGTGGGATCTTCAATCATCTAGGTGGAGTTGACCGTCAAGCATCATCTTTTGCAATAGGTTGTAAATCCATTCCTTATGATAATTTAGCAACTTGATCTTGTGTCAAACCCTTAATAAATGAATCCGCTAGGTTGTGTGCTGATTTGACATAATCTATCACAAGTACGCTTGTAGAGAGTAGTTGTCTAATGGACTTATGTCTCCGTCTAATATGCAAGACTTTCCATTGTACATACAATTTTGTGCATGAGCTACAACCGATTGGCCATCATAGTGTACACATATTGTTGACACGTGTTTGTTCCATAGAGGAATATCTCCCAGGAAATTCCAAAGCAACTCAACTTCTTTAACACTTGTAATACCCGGAAATTTATTTCCGCTATTTCTTTTTATTTTATATTTCTTTTATTTTATCAACATAAATCTTATCATTTTATGTGAAATTATTACTCACGTAAAATGATAAAAGTTTTACGATAATTCCTTCCTTTGACAATTCTATCATTTTATGTGAAGAGTTAATCACATAAAATGTTTCTTATCAACTTTTATGATTTTATGTGGAGTTTTGATCACATAAAATACTACTTATAACACTCTTGCAAGAGTAGGATGAGATGACAAGCATTTGACAAGGTCACTTGACAAGCCCATGACAAAGCCATGACAATGTCTAGACAAACCAAACCAAGCTTGCTTCCTTCTTGTCCAGCCCATGTACCATCCGGCCTTGTGATAGGCCCACACACATTTTTCCAGCCAACCCTTGCTTGCTCTACCTCACCTCTCGCTAGCCCATGAAGAAGCCAGCCCAAGAGACACCAACCTGCTCCACGTACATCTCCAATCGCTACTCCTCTCATTCCTCAGCCCTAGGGTTCCAGCCTTCTACGCAAAGTAACTGCTCAAGGGACAGTAGCAGAAATGACGCCAATAGCTACTCCCTCTTCCTACGTAAATGCTGCCGCCACTCTCTCCTTCGTGTACGTGCTTCTCCTTCTGCATAGGCGACGACAATCCTAGGGCCTGCACCATGGTCACACATCAAGCTTGGTCTCCATCGGGTAAGTCATTGTCGTCTCTCACTCACCTCCTCGCCATCGACTCTTAAATGGCCATCTTCCTTCCTTGCATGAACAACAACACAAGCAGACTAGTCTTCACTTCTTTTGCTCCTGTCACGAACTGTAACACAATAACAACAAGCTTACTATCACGAGAAACAGCCAGCGTGCAAGAGTTGCCCGTCCGCCTTGTGTCCTCTTCTCTCTCTCTCTCTCTCTCTCTCTCTCTCTCTCTCTCTCTCTCTCTCTCTCTTTCGAGTCTTGGAATCGGGTAAGATTCATATCCCTTCCTTCCTTGCACTCCCGTCTACGATTTCATGCCTAATGGGTGCCTTTTATGTCTCCTAAACATCCTCAGAACAATCATAGAGGAGTAGTGAAGATCCAATCTTTTTCTAAGCCTTTAAAACTGTGTCGAGCAACCAACTTTGGGACCAGATTTAGGCATGCTTGACGCATTCTTTTTGGCTGAATTTTGGATATGATATAGTTGGCATATTGTTGTAAAAATATTAATATTTTAGAAGTATCCAGCGAGTGGTTTAGGAATTATGATTTTTCGAAGTTGGGACCTTAAACAGTTTTTCTGTTGTTGAAATATTCCAAGTGTTGGAAAAACTGTGTGTTAAAGATGTTTTTGGATCCAGATTTGAATGAGTTAGATAATTCTGATGAACATGAAATTTGGATGGATTATAGTTCATATATTGTAGTTTATCTTGTAAAGTTTTGAGGACGATTCAATGGTTAGTTTCGGACTTATGATGTTTCGAAGTAGGGTAGTAACACAATTTTTGGGAAAAGAAGTGATTATTTGGCTAAGTATGGAACTTCTGGATGTTATACCCAACTTTAAGAATTTATGTAGGAGTTGTGGCTGGGTATTTTGAGAGATCTTTGCTTCTATGAGTAGATGACATAACATAAAAGACCTAGAATATTTTGATGTAATTTTTGTATTTTTATTTGAGCCTCTTATCTTAGTCCAAAGTTGGTTCCTAGTGACTTTTCGCAAAAGTCAAGAAAGTAGAAAATCTTCCAAGTTTTATCCAATTTTCCTTGTGAGAGTTAGAGGGTGGTTTTGTGTTCCAAAGGTTAGTTTGGAATTTCTTTATGGAATTTTTCTTGAGTTTCGGGACCAAGAGTAAAATTGTCATTTTCTCTTAGGAGCTAGGGTATTTTAGTAATTTCTCTTGACGAGCTCGTGTATCTTAGAAGTTGTAGACTTCTAAGAAAGGGGATACATTATTGATCAACTTGCCTTTTATAACAGGTGGTTGAGTTTCCAGGATTACAGAGTGATTCAAGATATCGGGATTTGAGATTTGATTCTGGTTTCTAGATGTTAGTTGAATGATGATAGTAGTGTGTGTTGATTGTTTAATAATTATAACATGCATAGAATGACCTTTATTATTTTTATGGCCCAAGTGTATGTATAACGGGCGGTGAAATCACTGCCCAACTCTGACATGAGACTGAGAGGTTCTCTATACCCAGACCATACAGGTACAAGGTGAGGTGCATCGGATCCATTCATGATGGTTACACGGGGACGAAGGCGAGGTTTGTGAATCCCTCGTGTCACAAAATAAGTATAATTAGTACTAAGAGTGAATGACCTAAATGAAGATAATAAAAATGGATTAATTCTCTAAAAGCATGATTTGTGTTTAGTTTTGCTATTGTGTGTGTGTGTGCTATTTTCATTTGTTTAACGTTTAGATAGCTAGCTAATAGTTGATTTGTTTGGTTGTTTAGACTTATCACAAGTTAGAACAACAACTGAGTGATCCGGAAGTAGTTGTCAGCCGGGTCTCCGTACTCCCTAGGATGGGGTTGGATTTTTGTTGATGTTTCATTCTTAGTATGATGTTATTTAGACTTTTATTATCTTAAGTATGTTGTTGGCTGTTAGACACATGTTGTTACATTCATGACATTAAAACACCGTTTTATGAATTTCAGTTTCTTTATTTGTGTCTTGTTGTAAGATCCTAGTAAAGTTGTTGTCAAACTAAGGTCGGGACCCATTGTGAGGTCCTAACCAGTAGCTCCCCGAGTTCTAAGAATTTGGGGTGTTACAACAACTTTATCTAAAATAATGAACTCAAATTCCATCGTGAATTTGGCCAAAAGCATTTGTTTGGACAATTTCCAAGATACCGCCGCACAACTTAGTGTGAATACATATCCACTAGTGAATTTGGAGTTTTTTTTGTCAGAAATTCAATTGGCATCACTGTATCCTTCTAATATATATGGATGAGTGCCATAATGCAGCCCAAACTCTTTAGAATAACGTAAGTAGTTAAATACTCAAGTTATGCCTTTCTAGTGTTTAGCTCATGGATTGCTCGTGTGGCGACTAAGTACATTGACTGCGTGCACCGGATCAGGTTTGGTACAATTGGTTAAGTACATAAGACTACCGATTACCCTTGCATATTCCAGTTGAGATACCGCATCCCCTGAGTTCTTGGTCAAATGAATGTTAGGGTCTATAGGACTCTTCGCAGTCCCACTAGAGTAGTTCTTGAATCTTGCAAGAATTATCTCAGCATAATGCGATTGAGACATGATAAGTCCTGCAACTTGTCTAGTGTTTTTCATCCCTAGTATGACATCTGTCAGTCCTAAGTCATTCATGTCAAACTTCCCATGTCTTTGTTGCTGCCTATTATCAACATGTCATCTACATATATACACAATATAATGTAACAATTAGTTGTGTCTTTATTATAGATACATCTATCACATTCATTTATGCTGAACTCAATTGATGTCATTACATTGTCAACTTTCTCATGCCATTGTTTGGAAGCTTATCTTAATCCATATAAGGATTTGACAAGTCTACACACCTTGTGTTCGTGTCCAGATACAATATACCTCTCTGGTTGTTTCATGTAAATTTCCTCTTCCAAACCTCCGTTTAGAAAGACAGTTTTTACATCTATTTGGTTTATCTCTAGGTTTATTAATGCTACTATGGCTATCAATATTCTTATTGACGTTATTCACGTTACCGGATAATATGTGTCAAAGAAATCAGGCTGTTTTTTTTGCCAAAATCCTTGCACTAAAAGTCTAGCCTTGTGTTTATCTATGAAGCAATTTGTTTTCATCTTAGTTTTAAAAAATCCATTTGCTTCCAAGTGTTTTACATCCTTGTGGTAAGCCAACTAACTCCCATGTATGATTTTGCATAATGGAGTCAATCTCACTTTTAACTACTCCCTTCCAAGCATATGCATTTAGTGTAGACATAGATTCTGCATAAGTCGACTAACTCTCATGTATAATTTTGCATAATAGATTCTCGATTGCATCCGGGGTTGAATCTTCTTCCTTTTCCGTTTTGTTTTTATTACTAACATTTGTGATTATAGTCACAGCTCCCGGAAGCCTTCAAGAACTCTAGTTGATTGAATCAAACTCGATACCTCAACATTCAATCTTCCACAATATAGGAAACAACTCAAAACACAAATATATTTTAAACAAAAGAAGACAAATTTATTATTTTACAAAATGTTTACCTAATGCAAAACACGACCTTGTGCAAATCACTACTTGATTTATACAAAGTAACTCAAATACATACATCTATCGGTGTCATTTTTAAAACAAACTAAAATGGATCGGTATAAAACCGTTAAAATCAATTCCTACAATGTGCGCATAATTGACCCACTTAAGCAACACAATAATTTAAAGAAGGAATACATCAAGCTTAATTAACCCACTTAAGCAACAAAGCAATTTAAAGGAGGAATAGATCAAGCTAGCATGAAATATTTAAGCAAACATTTCATATACAAATTAATTAGACATGGTGATTCAAATTTAGCGTCTAAATAAGGTATCGTTATATTGTGATTTTTTACATGCTTGTGGAAATGGTAATATGAATATACGAGAGTTTTTTTATGGAAACAAAATAATTTTTCTTTAGTTAATTGGTACACTAATAATAAATATCATCGTTTGATTATTTGCGCTTCTCATTGCCATCGTATTCATTCGTGCTTCAAAATTGAACTTGTGTTAATCTGTGAAATCGTGCATGAGTTTATAATATATATTGTCGTGCTTTTATCAAGCTTAGTGTTACCTACTCGTGCATGATTTATCTTAATTTGTTCTTAAAATTATTGATTCGTATAAATAAAATTTATTGAATTAATCTTGTGAATGATTAATATGTGCAACTCTTGTACCTATTTGTGCATAATTTATATAGACTCATGTTTGAAATTTATTGAGAATTATATACTACACGTGTAGGATTTACTATTAAGCGTGCATTTGGTATATCTAATTTCATGCAGTGGCAGTACCTACTCGTGCATGTTTTATGATTAGTGCACTTAATATTGTTTAGTGTTTTATGATTAAGCTAAGTGCATTTGTTAAATGATTGTGCACGACTAACTTTTGAATGAGAACTATATAGTACCTTAATCTGTCCACCTACACAGAAAAATGAAAAATTATTTAATTACAACGAATTTGCACAACTATACGACTACTCATACTTTAATTGCACGAGTTTATAGAAATATATGAATCATATAATACATCTAATACACGTATAATACAATAACATGTTGATTGAATGTACACGAATACACTTCTCTATCATAATAACACGACTAAAATAAAATTTTCCATTCACAACTAAATTTGCAAAAATAAGAAATAATAATGCACGAGTTGCAAACGTTTTTGCACGAATATATACAAATACCTTCTCCTTCTCTCATGGCGGTTTGAATTCTTTGGATGCCGGAATATAATAATAAACGAGGTAAGAATAAATAAGCATGTGACTTACTAAATATCTTTATGCAATATATTTATCTAAAAATACAAAGGTCTTTAATTAGTATACAAAAATAATATTGAATTATCAACCTTGTTTAATCACCAATCCGAAGTTTGTTCTTATTTCTTAAGTTATGTTTTCACCTGATCATATATATATATATATACACACATGTAGAGGGTCATATTCGGAGCCAACTTTACGGAGTTGAATGAGAACCTTTAAGAGATGTTGGATTAATTGATGAACATCCTAGATTAAATCAATTTTGAAACTCAAAGTATACTAACTAGCAACATTGAACTTAAAATAACATCAATTTTGAAAATTATCGGCAACAATACAAGCTATCAACGTATTTCTTTCAGAAAATTATTTCGACAATGACGTAATAATCAGTTCCTTACAAGTCATCAAACTTAAAATCGAGGTATTTGATGTGGATTTTATTTTTTGTAAATCCAATTAATATCCTATAATATGTTAAAAAAACATTTATTAAGTTAATCTCATTAGATTTTTTTAAATAGATTTTTTCTATATTTTCTTTTTGGAATTTTTAGAAACTCTTAAATGAAAAATAATTTTTTTTTTGGTCATTTTTTCTTTCTTTTCTTTTCTCATTTATTAATTTCCAAAAAATCCAAAATTATTTCCAGAAATAATTTTCAGATTTAATTTTAAAAAAAATCTGTAATAATTATTTTTAAAATTTCCGGAAAAAATCCAAAAAAGTTAGAGATTTTTTATTGTTGTAAAAATGTTATCATTTTAAAATTTTCAAAAAAAAAAATCATCTTTTTTATAAATTAAATAAAATTATCTTAAGTTTGAGTTATAAACATACTAAATGATGTTAATTTGATTATTTTTATGAATAAAATCAACCTAATCTCTAATTTTCGCATTATTTCTGATAATTATATTGATCATTTGTAATAGTAATTTTTAAATAAATATTATTTTGAGCTCAATGTTAACAGTTATATTATTTTAGATTATTTTATTTAAACTTTTTTATATAATTATATATAATATTATTTAATAAACTACCACAGCCTTCGTAATCTTTATTACCTTAGGTCTCTATATCTGTTTGGTAAGATAACGTTTCACGTTTTAACTAGAGGAAAATAAAGGGCAGGATGAAAATGATAGAGAGCTTGTAAGAAGAATGGAAGGAAGAACGTTAGAAACATGTTGGACCAACGAACTTTTGAATCTCCAAAACAGAATCCGAATTTTATTTAATTAAATAAAAACAAAAGAAAGAAAGAATAGGAGAGGGAAAACAAAGAGGAGAATGAGAATAGAGAGGGCAAAATGCGAGCGAAAGTTTGATAACGAGATCAGATCCAAACTAATGCTCCCAAATTTGTGATCATCAAACCACAAATTTCCACTTTACGAGCTTGATTGTCTGCTCGCAAATGATCACTATATGCATTATGCGGGGATTCAATCACATATAAGCTCCTCGATTTGATCAGAGATTTCTCGTTTCCCCGATGGTGGATTCGGATGTTAAATCGACAAATTTCTAGGGTTTCCATTTGAATGGGTAACAATAACACATGCGCAGCACCCCCCACTACGGGTAAGACTGGCTTCCTTCAATCCGTCTCCGCCGCCGTATGGCGTCCTCGCGGTGACGTATCCGGCTACCCCGCCATCACCGAGGGCTCCACCAATCCGGAGGAATCCACCGTCCACCACGCTTCGCCTGAAGAGGTCGCCCATAATTCCCAACCCCCGCCAGAGCCAGATGATCCAGATAAATCGAAGAAACCGATCCAGGTTAAACGAGGAAACAGTATGGGCCTCCATTTGGAATCGGTGTTAGGAAGGAAGACTGGAAACATCAAGGATATGTACAGCCTTGGTAAGAAGCTAGGGCAAGGGCAATTTGGGACGACGTTTCTTTGCGTCGAGAAGGCCACAGGGAAGGAGTTTGCGTGTAAGTCGATTGCGAAGAGGAAGCTTCAGACTAAAGAGGATGTGGAGGATGTTAAAAGGGAGGTTCAGATTATGCATCATCTTTCGGGTCACCCTAACGTGATTCAGATTGTGGGAGCTTATGAGGATGCAGTCGCTGTTCATTTGGTCATGGAGCTTTGTGCTGGTGGTGAGCTCTTTGATAGGATTATACAGATAGGGCATTACACTGAGAGGAAAGCGGCTGAGCTGGCGAGGACCATTGTTAGTGTCATCGAGGCTTGCCATTCTTTGGGAGTTATGCACAGGGATTTGAAGCCCGAAAATTTCTTGTTTGTTAGTCACCAGGAAGATGCTTTGCTTACCGCCATTGATTTCGGGCTATCTATATTTTTCAAGCCAGGTAATTTTGATCAAAATTTGAAAAGAATATTTGTTACCACGTGGGCTGCAGATTGCTAGTAACCAAGTGCTATTGAATTGATTGTTTGCATAGTTATGACGTATGAGTGGTATGATATTTTTTTTGTGAGTTGGTAATGGTCCGGTGAAATGTTTTGTGCTGCTGATCTTGAAGATTGTGAGTGATTGTGTTAAATATGATACCTAATGAATGAGGAGCTTTTTGTCTGATCCAGGATTGCTTTTCAGTACAACATTTGGCTGGTTTAACGACATGTAGTAACTCAGTAAGACCTTATTACTTACTGTCCTTGGTTGTGTTTTTCCCATGGTTTCTCTTTATAAAACTAATTTTCAAATCCCACCAAATTATGCCTATCTCTTTTCAGTGTGAAAATTTGCATGCAATTCCATGAAGTATGCAGTTAGTTGAAGTTTCAGTCATTATACCCTCTGTCTGGTAATTGAAAGAGGGGAGAATCGGCCTGAAATCAATGTCTTCTTTTTATGTCATGATGGTTTGAAGCTAATAGTTAATTTATTAATAGTAGACCGAACTGACATAACAGCCTATACGTATTAAGACATATACCTTGACCCTCAAGTTTCTTTTAGATTAGCAAGCTGGGTTTTTTTAATGTCTAAAATCTGCATTTGTTGTTTTGGTGTATGTATGCTATTCTTTTCATTGTTTTGTAATAATGATAGCCCATTTCCCTTAATGCTCTTTCTTCCTAGAAGGCACTATATCACGTAAAAATGTTTGATCTCTGGCTTTGCTTATAACTAGATACAAATTATACATTTATATTTCAGGAGAGAAATTCACAGATGTGGTTGGTAGCCCTTACTATGTAGCCCCTGAAGTTTTGCGAAAGCATTACGGCCCGGAGTGTGATGTCTGGAGTGCAGGGGTAATCATATACATATTACTGAGTGGCATTCCTCCTTTTTGGGCTGGTAATTCTCTTTACTACTGCATGCTTTCTTGCAATCTTGCTATTTTCTCTCATCACCAAAGAAATAAGCCACATATACTTGCTGGTCCATTTCATGATTTGTTTCAGAGTCAGAGCAAGAAATATTTGAGCAAGTTTTGAGAGGAGAACTTGATTTCATAACTGAGCCTTGGCCGAGTATATCTGCAGGAGCAAAAGACCTCGTGAGAAGAATGCTTCTAAGAGACCCTAGAAACCGTCTTACGGCACACCAAGTTCTTCGTAACTCTACTTGCACCTTTTGCATCATTGATTTAAATGTGCTTCTCATTTTCTCTTTTATGTTTTGTGGAATATCTTCTGCCATTTAACATCTCCTGAAATGAAGTTGGAAATGCCAAATCTGATATCCTGCACCCTCTTCACCTTATGTTTACTCAAGCTACTTGTACAATTCTCTAGTGTAATATCTGGGTCACGACTGGTATTCATAGGGTTCACAAGAATACTTTAACCTAAAGAATGGGGTATTCTTCTAGTTCTGGTATGCTCACCTTGGGCTGTATTGTTAAAACATAATTTGCAAGAGATGTATGTGAAGAAATTCTCCTCGCTCATGTCGTATTGTTCTCCTTTAATGTAGATGATTTTTGGCGTGATCATTTCTTTCTGCCTCGATTTCTCTAGTGCATTTTCAGTTTCCAGCTACTAGATAATTTGCGGGGGAAAGTTTTTAATGTTGTTTTCTTTCACAGGTCATCCCTGGGTTCAGGTTGATGGTGATGCTCCTGATCATCCTCTCGATTCTGCTGTGATTTGCCGCCTGAAGCAATTCTCTGCCATGAACAAGCTAAAGAAGATGGCTATTAGAGTAATACTAAACTTGTTAGGATTTTTAATATGTTGAAAATAAATTAATCAGTTCAAGCACTTGATGGTTAATGTTTATAGAATTAATCCAAAAAAATCACACGTAAAAATATCATCGTTGAATGTAAAATGAGGTAAGTTCCAATTTCATGAGACATACATAAGAAGTCTTTCATGAATTGAGTACTGTTTTGTCATGAAACTGGACAGTTAGGCTTTGACACTCAGTTGCATTTGAGTTGTTGAATATCAAGCAAGCTGACATTTTGTCTGGTATCTTAATCAGGTCATTGCTGAAAGTCTATCCGAAGAGGAAATTGCAGGGCTGAAGCAAATGTTTGAAATGATAGACGCTGATAATAGTGGGCAAATCACGCTTGAAGAGTTTAAGATTGGGTTGGAAAAAGCTGGTGCAGATATCAAGGACTCGGAAATAGTTGATTTGATGCATGCTGTAAGTATGTTGGGTGCATGACGATACAGACACGCAGACGAAAACAACGTAATCCTATTAACTCTGTGGTAATCTATCTAATTGTTGTGCTTTGCGTATTACAGGCTGATGTTGACAATAGCGGTACTATTGATTATGGTGAGTTCTTAGCTGCGATGCTCCATTTGAACAAAATCGATAAGGAAGACCACCTCTTCACTGCATTCTCGTATTTCGACAAAGACGGGAGTGGATACATAACCCAAGATGAGCTCCAACAAGCTTGTGAAAAGTTCAATTTAGGAGATGTTGAGCTTGATGAAATCATAAACGAGGTTGATCAAGACAATGTAATGAATCCCTGACACATCCTGTAAGTTGGTGTTTATGGTAAGTGTGTAGTAAAAGCTCAAACTTGTGCTGAATTTGCAGGATGGACGCATAGACTATAGCGAATTCGTGGCAATGATGCATGACAGTGGTTTGACGAAGAATATCAAAAAGTAAACAAGAGCAAAATGGTTGCTGTAGAGAAGAAAGAGGAAGAGATTGGGTTTTGATGAGTGTGCTCTAGCTAGACCTGGGTTGGATTAGGTAGTCGCATTATTATGGCCTTTGTTATTTTTGACATTGCAAGGAACGCCAATGTATACCTATGTTTGTTGTTCATTCAGGTGGAAACAAGTGTTAGTTTCCAACCTTTTGGTTATTATATGTGGATCAATCAATAGTCTCATGATTGTATTGGACCAGCTGTTATATAGTACCAAATACTCCTTGGCATATTGTATCCTCAATCCAAGGCTGAAATACACAACAAATCATTACAATTGTCTTGTATGGCATTAGAGCAAAAAAGGCAAAACAGTAAAACTTACTGCTGAAACTTTCAGATACAGAAAGCCCAGATCTCACCTGGCACTGAATAAATTCTATAATTCCAATTCATAATCAGGGATCCTCCTCTTTCACCACTTCTGATCGTAGCTTCCTTCTCTCTCAATTTCTTCACACACCTTCGATTACAAAAAATCTATTGTTTGTTCATCGTTTCTGCAAAGACAATAATCTGTATTGTGTTAAATCTTCAACCTTTTTCTCTACCCTCTAGTAGTTGTTGAATGCTTCTGCAATTGTGGACTGCCCTCCAATAATCGCCGCCAAACACGTCTTCTTCGTTTAGGTTTGATTTATCCCCTAAATCCACTGCGCTTTGAAGGTTATGCGCGTGCGCAGTATATACAGAGATCATAGATCGTACACCCCTTTGAAGGTTGTGTTTACAGAAGCGATCGATTTACTTGCTAGCAGATCGAATCACCGGAGAGTCCTTCCCCCTCTGGGCGCCTGTTATACGCTATTGATTATGGGCGGATTACGGTGAAAAACTCGTAACTGCTGCGCATCAACCGATTAGGATTGCGATTAATCAACGTCTTCACTTGTCTCAACTCTGCGAGCATGAGCAAAGAAGCATTCAACAAGTAAAATTTTAAAATTTATTGGTAATTTTTGTTGGGCGTTCCGCTTGATTTTAGTTTAATTTTGACTTGTTGGATCACAGATTGGTGAAGCTCACTGCGCGAGCGTTCTATGATGATATCACAACCAAGGGGGATAATTTGCCTAAGACTAGAAGTGATAACCGGGGGATTGCGGTTATTGTTCTAGATGCTCTCACTAGGTTTGATTTCGAAAACCCATACTTTCTAAGGAATATTTTTATCAAATTCACTAATCACTATAATTAATATCAATCCCAAGACATGATGAGATGAACTGTGAGCTCAAGGCTCAAATTTCACCAAGTTAATGCTCTTGCTTGTCCCCCACCCCCATAATGCGGTTTATAGAATATTGTATCAGAGATGTGCAGTTGAAAGATGCATATTTAGGCACTACAAGTGAGCATTTGTTTCCCTGGACGCAGGAAGCAACTAGGATTATGTTCTTGTATAGTTTTTCCTTACCATGTAAACAATGGACTATGATTTTCATGTCAGGCGCCAATGGGTAAGGGAAGAAGATTTGGCAAAGGATTTGAAGATTCATACAAAGCAACTTCGCCGGACCTTGCGTTTTTTTGAAGAAGAAAAGCTTATCATGCGGGATCACAGAAAAGAGGTTACTTTGTTTAACCTATGAATTTCTCAAGGAGAATATCATGTTCTTTCATAATATTCAAGTAGAATCTCTGCACAGATTGCACTCCTGTAGTGTCACTATCGTTTTTTTAAGCATCCAAGAATGCATAAACCCTTTGCAACAGAAGCCTCTCCCTTGCTGTCCAAATTAGACTACTTTCTTGCCTATGTCTTGAGGAATACAGAAGTTGGATGCTACTGAAGGACATGGTTTTAAGATGGAAGGTGCTTCTCACAAGATTGAAGGCTTGCTCTTTATTATTTTTCTTGGTGGGGTGTTTCGGTTCAGTGAAACAAAAAATTTGACTCCATCCTGAACTTCATAACGAGGTTCTTGTTTGGTCACTTATCTTAGAAAGTGAACTTTTTTTAGTCACACTGATGCACTATTAAGTTTATTATTGTTCCCTATATATGCTATTCAGAGCTTGGGGCTAATATGCCCTTTTACATTGATGAAAAAGGTGAATGTTTAGTAGGTAGGGTCAGATACTGGAATAGATTTTAGAATGGGACAAAATGAGGTGGAATTTGGCAGTGAATACAATGGTACACTGTGTGCTATAATGTTAGTCAACTTTCATGCCAGAATAACATTTCTCCAACTACAACTTTGATGCCAGATCAACATTTGTCCAGCTCCTTGTCATGTGTATTGTTGAATATAATCTGAAAACATGTTTGGTTGAGTGGGATCTCACTAGTTCTAGTCATTAACAGTAAAGGAGAAGTTTCTAGTTGAACTTGGAGTCTTATGTGACCGAATGTTTCCGTTCTGTGCGATTATGTAGCTTGGGAGTTTCTTTTCTCCTCGGCTTTAATTCATTTTACATCACAACTATACCTGTCAACTGTCCCTTTGAATTCAAAATGTTTTTCTTGTTTCCATCTTGATTTGGTTGAGTTGATCTTGTACAGACTGCCAAAGGTGTTAAGATTCATGCTGCAGCAGTGGCAGCAACAGCCGCAGCCCACCCCCATAAAGAAGGCGAGGACAAGATAAAGCTGCACACTCACTCCTATTGTTGTTTAGATTATGCACAGGTGCCCAACGTTCCAGAATTTTAAGCTTTTTACCCTCCCTACAAGTGTGTTTCATATTTCCTTGTAAGCTGATATGATCTCATTACGAAGTCATACTGCATCTTTTGGTTTTGTGAAAGCTCATCGGTAGTACGGTCTTGTAGGTTGAGATTATACCCCCTTTCCATAAAAGGTTAGTAGAAAACATGACTTTTGGATGTGTTAGTATTGTTGTCAAAATTTTAAGATAGACACCCGTTCTCCACTCTCGTTTTCTGCTTTCTTATCTCTCTAAATAATCCAACTATTCACTGAAATCTACCTTTACCCTACATTTCCAAATTTTTGTTGAATGGTAATAAATTTTGGTACTATAAGTTTAAAGGGTTAACACGATGTGTTGCAGATATATGATGTTGTGAGGTACAGGATCCATCGCATGAAGAAAAAGATTAAAGATGAGTTAGAGAGCAAGAATACAATCCAGGAGTACATATGCCCTAACTGCAGCAAAAGGTATAGCTTGCAACTCTATGATCTTTCCATATGCTGCACTAGTGTCTGATACAACATATCCCACAAACCAGAGTTGATTGTGTTTATTTCCAGATATAATGCTCTGGATGCTGTGAGACTGATTTCAATGGAGGACGAATTCTTCCATTGTGAAAGCTGTAATGGGGAGCTTGTGGCAGATTGTGACAAGTTAGCCAATCAGGATTTAGGAGATGGCGACGAGAATGCTAGGCGTCGGCGGCAAAGCAAGTTAAGAGTCATGCTTCAGAATGTGGAGGTAGGTAAACATGTTATTAGAGTTCTCAGCATACATCTGTTTATTTCATTAGGAATTAATTGAAGGGGAAAGTTTTATGTTTGGTCATATACGTTTCATCTTTGTCCCAAACGGGTCTCTAGCCTGATTTCAGGTTCATACCAAACGAGCTCTAAAAATTTAATATGTAACTTCAAAGGTAAAATGTATGGGACTACACCTAAAAATTACACTTAGGCCTTATGCGGCGTAGCTTGTTGGTTAGAATTTTGTCAGACATCGTGGTTTTTACAAAGCTAGTAAATGTATATGTAGTGCTTTTTTTAGAGATTAACTTTTTGTGGAGCTTTTGGGACCAATTTCACTAACCTTCGTATCACACCTTTTCCAAATCCATAAATGTCCTTTTCAAAAGTTTATAGTAAAATCTACCCACGAATCTCTTTCCACCAAACACTCGCTTTTTCATTACGTTCATACAAAACTCTATCAAAACAAGAACCCAAAAATTTAAAGATACCCAAACAAACATGTTTTATGAACATACCGTAAGTTAAATTCTTGTTGGTTCACTATTACTTTATATGGTCCTTGAAGAGATTACCGCCAAGATGATTATATGGCCGGTCCTTGAAGAGATTCCAGTTTGTTCACCGGAAAGCAATAATCTGTCGAAACATTAAACATTATATATCTACTCAAAGTACAATTTCTCTGCAGCAACTATCTACACTGCGTGTATGATAGATCCTAGGCCAAGACTTGTAACATATATTGTGTACACTTGAGCTGAAATATGTTCCATGCAGGTGCAACTGAAGCCACTGATGGAACAAATAATTATTGTAAAAGATCTGCAAGTTCCCGATTTTGGAAGTCTGCAGACGTGGGAAGCCGTGGCTAGTGCTGCAGCTCGTGGAGTGGACCTGAACAATGATGCCGCTAGAGCAGCTCAAGGGCTGGCTGGAACACCAATGCCATTTCTTGGGGAGACAAAGGTGACATCACTGTGGTTTTGTTTTTTGAAAGGATGGGTAAATTTTACATAATCTATCTTGAAAATTACTGTATTAGGTCGAAGTTGATATTTCTGGTGTGCAAGCAAAGGATGGAGACAACAAGTCAGGTACTGCAAATGAACCTATGAAGGTTCTGCCACCATGGATGATTAAACAAGGTATGAAGCTCACGAGCGAGCAGCGTGGAGAAGGGAAGCAGGAATCTGAGATGGAAGACAGTTCAAAGTCTGTGGGCCCATCAGATGATAAAAAGTCAGCTGTTGATAAGGATGGATCCCAGAGTTCTGTACAGGTTTATGCAAATTATATGATAATTGGACATGTTTGGATCCCAGGAAAGGGAATTGATGAAGCTTGTCACTTTTGCATAATTGATTTTTTATAACTTTTTGCTATTGGGTTCACATCTCGCAGGGTGAATATGTTAAAGCATATTATGCTGCTCTTTACCAAATGCAGCGAGAGCAAGAAGAAGCCACCAAAAGGAAACAAGAATCCAGTGAACAAGTTATTGGTACAGTGAACGAATCCTCTTCTAACCGCCAAGTTGGAGTAAAATCCGAGCGCGAAGAGGAAGAAGAGGATGATGAATGGGAAGATGGTACTCCAGCCGGTAGTTATCTCTTTTTTGCATGTGTAGTACTTTGTTTTTCACATATCCTAATTCAGATTCCAGACATCAATATTCCTCTAGAAAATTAAGCAAAATAACTAAAAGAAACTCAAAGGGGAAGTACACACTCATATATTTCATTACCCTTTTTCAAAGTGTTCAGTGTTTCAGCTTTGCATGAGCTTGGGTTATATGCTTCTTATTAATGACCACAACTGTTTTCTTCCCTTCAGGTACCACGAAAACTGGGGAGACTAACAAGGTTGACCTGAATCTTCAAGCTGATGCTACCCCAAGTAACAATGATGAGGATGATGACGACGTGGAATGGGAAGAAGGTTGAAGTACCCTGAAAATGGCGTTGTGTTTATCTTGTTGTGTATTCGATTGCACAACGGAATTTGGTTTGCCAATGCCAACATTTGGTATTGGCATCTGAACTCTTGGATGGATCATTGATTCTTCTGGCTGTGATCCTGATTGTTTCCAGGATAATTCCTGCATACCTCCTTTTGTTTCATATTTATCCAGTGTAGACAACTGGGCTCATCACATATTCAACTGGCTTTGCCTTATGCCATGCATTTCAAATTTTTAGTCCCAGTACTTTGGGATAAGTTACTGACATACTCTTTTCATCTGAGTATCATCAGTTTTTGTTCACAATAACAAGAGTTTTTGGAACTGTTTGTATCCCTTCTTAAAAGTTGAGAGCCATGGATTATTTGTGAAATCCCTCTGGCCGGAACTTTTGGTTAGTTTGGCTGGTCTTATAAATTATAATACTTGGAGAGAATAGAGAAGGGAATGAGTAAAACGTGTTATTATGATTAGCAGTGTTACAATATGTAACTATGATTTCGTGTAGAGAGAGAAGAGAGTATACGAGAGAGATGTGAAACTGAACATAACTTTTTTTGTTATTCCATGTGCAACAGTCAATGCTTATATACAGTTGGAGAGAATTTGTTATGATTGAATGACTAGGATACAACTGATGTGACACTTGTATCTAACCTACTACTCGTATCACCCCCGCAAGCCGGAGGAAGGTGCACGAATCATGTCTAACTTGGAAAGAAGACTGCTTTGTTGAGATGAAGGAGCAATCTTGGTGAAAACATCTGCAAGCTGAGAAGAAGTGGGTATGAAATGAAGCGGTAAAAGTCCTTCCATGACTTTATCCCAAGTGAAATATTGGTAATCTATTTCAATATGTTTCGTTCGCTCATGAAAAACTGGGTTATGAGCAATCTGAAGGGCATAAGCTATTTTCACAATAAAGATGAAATGGTTGCACTGGGGGAGACCAAGGTCGACGGAGACGAACTAACCATGTGATCTCAGCAGCAACGCTTCCGTAGAACTACGGGAAATTGTCCCTTGCTTGTTTGATTTCCAACTAACTAGAGAACGTCCAAGAAGAAGAACAAAACCACCAACAAACCTACGGGTAGTAGGACCAGCTACCCAATATGAGTTAGTGTATGCAAGTAGGGCGGGAGAGTCACATCCATTTAATAAAATTTCATGTTCAATAGAACCTTTGATGCATCTGTGAGTATGATGGAGTGCTTATAGATGAGAAGAACGGAAATTTTGCATGAACTAACTCAAGCACTGCATTGTGAAGCAAAGATCTAGTCTTGTGTGAGTCAAGAAGTTGAGTTTACCCACCAAACACCAGTACACTGATGTGTCTGGAATAGGGTCACCATCTTTTGGTAAGAGCTTAAAATTGAGAGGAAGTGGAGTGCATGTTGTCTTATTATTAAGAAGGTTTGCATCACGTAGAAGCACGAGCGTAAATTTTCGTTGAGAGCACAACACCAGAAGGAACATAACTTATTTCAATTCTAAGAAAGTAACTGAGAATGTCAACATCTTATACACTAAAAGTGTGGTCAAGATCTTCTTTTAGTAGTGAGATTTCTTCAAGATCTGAGCCAGTAACCAAAAGGTCATCCATATAGATTGCCGCAATAGTGATAAAAGAAGAACAATGTTTAATGAATAAAGAGTAATTGTTCTTTGACTAGATAAAGCCACAAGCTGAGAATGATGTAGTCAGAGTGGAACCACTGCGGAGAAGCCTGTTTAAGGCCATGAAAGGACTTTCTTAGTTTGCACACTAGGGAGAGAGGGTTAGGAATTCCTGGGGGTAATTTCATGTATACATCCTCAGACAAATAATCATCACGGAACGCATTGTTCAGATCAAGCTAGTAGTCATCCTAACTACGGGAGAAAAAAGTTTCATTAAAGTCGATGCCAACTTTCTAAGTGAAACCCGTTGCTACAAGCCTCGTTGTGTATCTCTCAAGGTTGCCATCTGATTTTAACTTGACCTTGAATACCCATTTATACCCAATATGCTTTTTGGAGGGAGGTAAAGGTAGTAAGTCCCAAGTGTGGTTATCTTGTGGGGCTTGATACTCTTGTTGCATGGCTTTAACCCATTTTGTATCTTTAAAGTTTGAGATATGTAGTTGGCTCAACATAGGATGAAAGGGAAGAAACAAAACCATGGTGAGTTGAAAAAAAAGAGAGAACATACCAGTGATGGTAGGCCACAAAAACTATACGTGTAGACAAATGTTTGAAGGTAGGTAGGAGCTTGGTGAGAAAGAGTAGATCGTTTTGGTGGTAAATGAGGTGAAAAGTTTCTAGTGAAGGACTGGGGAAAGAAGGTGTAATAGGATCAGATAGAGAAGTGTACGGTGAAGGATTGAGGAGAGAAGACTGGATTGTGGAGGTGTCCAATAAAGGTGGCGACGAGCTTGTTGGAATGTCAAGAGAACCTGAGGAAGACATACTTAGTATGAAAATAGAAGTGTCAAAAGATGGGAAGGGTGAATGAATGGGAAGGGTAGGGGATGTGAAAGCAAAATGATGGAAAAGAAATATAGTTCCATGGAAGACAACATCATGAGATAACATAATTTCTCTTGAGTGAAATGTGCAAACTTTAAATCCTTTCTTTCAAATGAATATCTCGAGAAGACACATGGAATTGCCTTGGATTGAAACTTATCTCGCCAAACATGTTTGGTGTTAGTAAAACATAAGCAACCAAACACCTTTAAGGAAGAATAGTCGGGAGGTTTTTGAAATAGAAGTTCAAAGGGGACTTATTGTGAAGGATTTGTAAAGGACATCGATTTGATAATGTGAGTTGCGGTTAGAATGCATTCACCCCAATAAATAAGAGAGATTTTGGATTGGTGAAATTGGGATCAGGCAACCTCCAAGGTATGTATCTTACACTCAACTACACCATTCTATTGAGGGGTGTAAAGACAAGATGTTTGATGAATAATTCTTTCTTGTGCATAAAATTTAGAAGTAGAATGGCTTAGAAAACTCAAGTGAATTATCGGGACCGTATGATTTTGATTTTGGTATAAAATTGAGTTTGCACAACTCAAGAAAAGGATTGTAAAAGAGTAATTGCTCTTGTTAGGCATAAAGTATGACTATGTACAACGAGTGAAGTCATCTACAATGGTAAAAAAAAAGTAGGTGAAGCCATTATAAGTGCTTTATTTGTATGGTCCCCGTGTGTCAATGTGGATCAAGTCAAAAGCATGCTCAGCTCGAGTAAGGGAGAGGAGAAATGTTACTTAGTGTAATTCCTATCATATATATCTAAACAGACGCGGTCCCCGTGATTCGATACCCAATATATTACATCTAATCTTGTAATACTTGCGGGTGAGATTATTGTTACTTCGGTAAAACTTCCATGATCAACGGGATATGCACATGTCTTGCATAGACATCTTGCATGACTTTATGCAGTATCATGGTCAAAAGCACATACATGTATTGTAGTTGTTGCATTGTCAGATTATTTTTACCCTCTTTCTCTTGAAATCTAGACTTTGAGTAAATAACAAGTTACAACTATTGAAAAGACCTTTAAAAGTAGTTTTTATGGGTCTTTTAATTCCAAATATAGAACATCCCATATAGTTCGTTTCACTGAGAGAATTCAAAACTAACAACTTATCCAGATTGAACGGAACTTGAAGTGACTTGGGCATGCTCGGCGCAAACTTTTTGGCTTGGTTTCGAGCGTTGTTGACTTAGTTTTGAACATGAACACCAAGACATATGGATGCTTTTTTTTGCCAAGTGAGGCTCCATGTGATTGATTAACCAATATTTCTCGGCCTATATTAGTTATTTCGACTTGGGCAGTTGTGATGAAGCAATCGATATTGAGATGTTGATGTTGGTTGTTTCCTTGTCAGCGATGATCACATCATAAAGGGTATTCGAAATGTAACAAAACCTATGCACCGATACCTACACCTGTTGCTGAAGGAATTGTGTCCTTTAATTTAATGTGCAATGACTAAACTTGGAATAGGACAATTAACGGAGATAATTCAATCCGATTATTTTAGGAGTCGTAGTGCTTTGCTAGAAGCCAACTACGATTAATGGGCTTAAACGAGTTAAACTCATAACTATTATAAACGGGTCCTATGCGGTCACACACTTTGAGTTGACGGACTAGATCAACGGGAATGATGGTTGAATATTAATATATATTGTTATTATTAATATATCCATATTATTTATTTATGAAATAATTAATTAGTGGATATTAATTAGGGAGGTTAATTAGAGGAGTTACACATTTTGTAACTCCCTCCTCCTAATTAGTAAGAAATATCCTCCTCCTAATAAAAGAGAGATATCTCTTATCACTTAGGATCCAAGGGAAGATAGAGAGACCAAAAAGAGAGCAAAAGAAATAAAAAGCCAAACGTTGGTTTTGTTTTTGGTTTTTTAGAGGGCTGACTACCATCTTCATCCGAAGCAATTCGATTGTACGCTTTGCGATCTTCGTCCTAGTAGTCGAAACCAAAGGCGATCTTGACCGGGCTCGTGTGGACCAACTAGAGGAGCAACACGTGGGGCTCTCATCTCTTTCGTCCCTTCGCGATCAGATCCGGTTCACGCATCAACAGGTATCTCCTATGAACCATAAATCGTTGCCTATCATTTGTGCTTGTAGATCCTACGATTAGATGTTTAGATATGATCTGAAATTCCGCTTAAAGCATCTAATAAACCTTCAATTGGTATCCGAGCGATCTTGCATAGATTGATAGGATCAATGATTTGATGCGGATCTTGATTTAAATTGGTGGTGAATATTATATGGATAAAGATGTAAAATTGAAATGGAGATTTTGATGAATTGAGACATGAACTTGTATGAATTGATATGGAAATTGGATACCACCGAACCGAGTCAGATTCGATCCGATTAGGTGATGGAAAGGCCACAAATTTGACCGAACCGGTGGATGATTTCCGTATGTATATTTGGCTAGATCTCAAAACATATTTGATATATAAAAATAAAATATTTGCCGGTGATTTGAGATTTTGCTATAAAACTAAGATGAATAATATTATGATATTGTTTATTTTAATTGTTTCCTAAAAGTTAGGAAATCCCACTTAAGATTAAATATTTGATATTATATCTTTTTCATACAATTGAATCCAATTATTACATTTTAATGGTTAATATTGATTAATACCATATAAGGATTTAATTTTAAATTGAGATATATTGTTATGCTTGTTTTATATTATGATATATTGCTTGCATAAGGTGACTAGTATGACCCATAAATACGATCAGTATATCGTTATGTTTTTCTTGTACACGATCTGCGCATCGTTTGTTTTGTTGTAATTTAATTTATGCAATTAGAGTAATTCAAAATTGTAATACAAGAAGAAGTTCAAGACATAAGAAGGTCAAGGATGGAGATCCATGAAGGATACAAGATGAAGTGATTATGAAGATTAGATCTTTATTTTTTGCATCGTAGGGGCCATACTAGGATCACAATTATTGCGTTTTGAATGCTTTATTTAAGTTTTTATATTGTTTTTATTTATGACATTTTTTCACTTATAAATAAAAGACAAATAAAAAGAGTTAAGTTCCAAAGGCAAATTGGGGCAATGCCTTTCCATATCATAACCCATTAAGTTCTGGAATTTTGGTTGGATGGGCTTCACAAAAGTGAGGGTGTTATTCCATAATCTTGGACCGAGTGAGGGTGAATCTATACGGGGGTTCATAAACCTTGATATGGTAGTACCCAACGAGAGACCAAAAGACAAAGTTTTGGATCTTGAGGCATGGGATGATTTCTGCATTGGATGTGGATCATCAACCAAGAATTATAAGGAGTTATAATTAGTAATTGTTACTTACCCTGAACACATAGGACTTAAGGTAGTGCAAAAGTACGTTGAGTCTTGTCTGGGATGGGATCTTGGAATATTTTATTCAAAGGGACGACAACAAATGAATAAAATGTGCTTTTGCTTATTTAAAATTGTTTAAATATAATTATTTGCAATTTCAAACATATACTGATTTGTATGTCATTTATATTCTGTAGATAATGTCGAACGATAATTTGAAATTCTCTCTGCGCTCAATTGTTGAGAAAAACAAGCTCAATGGAATGAACTTCCTTGATTGGGAAAGGAATCTGAGAATCATTCTCAGGTCCGAGGGACGTGAGGACGTCCTAGCTACCCCTATCGCTTCTGTGACCGACACCTCATCAGATGAGGAGAAGGCAACAAAAACTCGGGTGAGGTCTGAGGCATTACCTGTAACTTGCCTCATGCTTGCTGCAATGGAGTCTGATTTGCAAAAGAGGTTTGAGCATTCTCATGCTTATACTATCATAACTGAACGGAAAACGTTGTTTCAGGATCAGACAAGGATAGAGCGATATAAGACTCACAAAGCTATACTTGATAGCAATCTTGAGAGGGGAAAACCAGTGAGTCCTCATGTGATTAGCCTGACTGGGCTTATTAAGAGGATGAAAAATCTAGGGACCCCATATGACCAAGAGTTGACCACTGATATTGTTCTTAGATCTTTGCATGATGGTTTTGCACCATTCAGAATGCAATACCATATGAATGGTCTGAAGCATGATATGAATGAGCTCCATGGCATGCTGAAAAGTGCTGAGGGCAATATTATTGATGACAAAAAGAAGGAAGTTCTGAATGTCAACAAAGGGAAGAGTTTTAAGAAGGTGGCTAAGAGTAAGAGCAATTACCAAGGGAAAGGCAAGCAGGTTGCCAGACCCAAGGGTGGTGAGAAGCCAAAGGTGGCTGCTGATCATGATTGTTTTTATTGCAAGGCAAAGGGACACTGGAAGAGGAACTGTCCCAAGTACCTGGAAGACAAGAAGAATGGACCTGTGAGTTCCGGCACTTCAGGTATTTATGTTATTGAAATAATGACATCAGATGTTCTCACATTAGAATTTGATCCCATTTGGGTATTAGATACCGCTTGTGGTGCTCACATTATTTCTTATGTGCAGGAACTAAGAAATAAAAGGCAAGTGAAGAAGGGGAGATAGACCTGCGCGTTGGAAATGGAGCAAGTGTTGCTGCACTTACCGTGGGAGACTTCAGTCTGTCTTTACCTTCTGGTTTAGTATTGGAACTGAATAATTGTTATTTTGTTCCATGCATTACCAAGAACCTTATTTCGGTTGCATTATTACATTTTGAGGGATTTGATTTTAGCATTAAAGATGGATTTATGTCTGTTTTTAGAAACAATATTTTCTATGTTAATGCACTAATGAGTAATGGACTCTTTGTGTTGGATCTCAAATCGGATGTATATAATATAAATAACAAAAGGCAAAAACCAAATAGTTAGAGTGAGGCCTACCTATGGCATTGTCGATTGGGCCATATTAGTGTGAATCGCATGAAGAAGCTCCATAAAGATGGACTTCTAAAAGACATGGATTATGAATCCATTAATACATGTAAATCATGCCTAATGGGCAAAATGACAAGGTCACCTATCAAAGGAACCAATGAAAGGGCTACTGAATTGTTGGGCATAACACATACTGATGTATGTGGGCCAATGACCACAGAAGTTAGAGGTGACTACAGATACTTCATTACGTTTACTGATGACATGAGTAGATATGGATATATTTACTTAATGTCACATAAATCGGAATCCTTTGAAAAGTTCAAGAAATTCCAGAATGAAGTAGAGACTCAAAGTGACAAGAAAATAAAAGCACTTCGATCTGATCGTGGTGGTGAGTACTTGAGCCACAAATTTGATCATCATTTGAAAAACTGTGGGATAGTAACACGGTTGTCTACCCCAAGAACACCACAACTTAATGGTGTGTTTGAAAGGAGAAACAGGACCTTGTTAGACATGGTCCGATCAATGATGAGTTTTGTTGATCTTCCGGTATCCTTCTGGGGATATGCCCTCACTACCGCTGTACTTACATTAAACAGGACTCCGTCAAGAACTGTAGACAAAACTCCATATGAGATATGGACTGGAAAGGTTCCAAAGTTGTCTTTTCTGAAAATATGGGGATGTGAAGCTTATGTAAAGCGTTTACAAACAGAGAAGCTTGCCCCAAAATCAGATAAATGCTTTTTTATAGGGTATCCAAAAGGAAGTTTTGGATATTACTTCTACAATCCAACTCAGCAAAAGGTGTTTGTTGCAAGAGATAGTGTCTTTTTGGAAAGGGAGTTCCTTTCCAACAAGTCAAGTGGGAGAAATATTCATCTTGAAATAGTTCAAGACGATGAAGAGCAACAAACTCAACAACAAGATGACATGGATGATGTCGTTGATGAGATGATTACTTTTGAAGGTCCAAGGCCTCAGATCATTCAAGAGCCGGAACAAGAGGATCTACAAACAGTTGTAGACCATGTTCCGGATTCAGTTGTTGAACAAGTTAAGCCCACTCGTAGATCGGAAAGGCCAAGGGTACAACCAAGACGTTATGATGATTTCATCTTGAATGTAAGTCTTGATGTTCTTATGTTAGAACATAGTGAGCCTTCCACATATAAGCAAGCAGTGACAGGTCCAGACTCCAAGAAATGGCTTGAGGCCATGAGGTCCGAAATGGATTCGATGTTCTAAAATCAAGTTTGGGACTTGATAGATTTACCAAATGGGGTAAAACCCATAGGAAGCAAATGGATTTTCAAACTCAAAACTGACAAGGATGGAAATGTGTCTGTTTACAAGGCAAGGCTAGTTGCCAAAGGTTTTAGACAGATTCATGGTATAGACTATGACGAGACATTTTCACCAGTTGTCATGGTTAGATCCATTAGGATAATCCTAGCTATTGCCGCATATTATGACTATGAGATATGGCAAATGGATGTCAAAACCGCTTTTCTAAATGGTCTTTTGGAAGAGGATGTGTACATGACACAACCTGGAGGTTTTGAAGATCCAAATGATGTTGGGAAGGTATGCAAGCTTAAGAAGTCCATTTATGGACTTAAGCAAGCATCCAGGAGTTGGAACTTTCGATTTGATGAAAAGATCAAAGAGTTTGATTTCATTAGATGTGAAGAGGATCCTTGTGTTTACAAGAAGTTTAGTGGGAGTAATGTAGCCTTCTTAGTCTTGTATGTGGATGACATACTACTTATTGGGAATGACATTCCGATGCTAGAGTCCGTAAAGGAATGGCTGAAGAAATGTTTCTCAATGAAAGACTTAGGAAATGCCGAGTACATACTTGGAATTAAGATCTACAGAGATAGATCTAAGAGGCTTCTTGGATTGAGTCAAGGAACTTATATTGATAAAATTCTTAGTAGATTTAAGATGCAGGATTCCAAGAAGGGGTATTTACCCATGCAACATGGTGTATATCTCAGCAAGAAGTAGTGTCCTAAAACACCTACTGAGCTTGAGAAGATGAATCAGATCCCATATGTTTCTGCTATAGGATCTATCATGTATGCCATGGTATGTACACGTCCTGATGTTGCGTATGCTTTGAGCATGTGTAGCAGATACCAATCAAGTCCTGGAGAAGCACACTGGAGTGTAGCTAAGAATATCCTAAAGTACTTGAGAAGGACAAAGGATAATTTCTTAGTATATGGGGGAGATGAAAAATTGATCGTACAAGGCTATACTGATGCAAGCTTTCAGACTAACCGAGATGGCTTTGAGTCTCAATCGGGTTATGTTTTCATCCTTAACGGAGGAGCTGTGAGCTGGAAGAGCTCCAAGCAGGATACAATAACAAATTCTACAATAGAGGTTGAGTACATTGCTTCTAGTGAAGCGGCAAAGGAGGCTGTTTGGATGAGGAAGTTCCTAGATGAACTCGGTATTGTTCCTTGTATTTCAGTGCCTATCGACATCTATTGTGACAACAATGGTGCCATAACCCAGGCAAATGAACCGAGTCCAAGCTCCAAATCCAGACACGTTATGAGGAAGTATCACCTTATTCGACGCATCATCACTGAGGGTGACATTATGATGTGTAAGGTGCATACTGATGACAACATTGCAGATCCATTGACCAAGCCTATGCCTAGGCCCAAGCATGAGAGTCACACTAGGGCTAAGGGTCTCAAGCACATTGGAGAATGACTTTGAGTTTGCTTTTATATTACATTGTGTATTTATGAGTGTTGGACACTAGTTTTATGTTTGACTTGATGATTTTATGATATATGATATTTCATCCTTATTTATATATTGTTTTGATCGATATTGAATAATATGTCCAAATAATTCATTATTAACAAATGGGATCACTTTAAGTATTCTAGTGAATGAAACCCCATTAAGTGAAATGAAGTTTTGAATTATTGAAAAAATCTATAGTTCGAAATCATCAAATGGACATGGATGATTTTATTAGTAACTATATTGTAAGTTGAGTGATAGCGCCAGGTTTCATGGGCTATAGGGACATGGAGATGTCTAGTCATTTACATATATATGTATGGATGATACATGTAAGACTGACCCACCTTAAGACTCTCCAAAAGAGATTGTAGAGTTTTAAGTCAAACCATGATTAGTAGATTCCTCAGACATGAGTATGTTGTGGTCTCACTTGATGATTGGTTTTTCTTGAAACAATTTGGTTTACTAGACTTTTTCTAGTTTTGTGTTTAGTAAATGTACCCCTTGAGAGAAGAGTGTGTAGAGTTTGAAAATAAATACAAAAGGTTGGGGTACATTTACTTAATTGAAACATTAATAAGCCTAGTTACTACTTTAGTTTTTCAAAAAGGCCTAGTTACCAAAATTGTCCGTTTTTCTTTGACACTGTTAAACGCTTTCCGTAAAAGGGAGTTATAAAGGCAGTTGTTAGGATTGCCAAAAGTTGAGTGGGAGCCATAGTCATACAAGATTGGAGAAGTCCTCCTGATTCATGTATACTGTGATACATTGAACAGGATTGGTGTCTCGGCCACTTGAAGAGCGAGAACTGAAAATGCATGGCCATGCTCGGATGGATTATTTGTAATCATCCGTTTAATTGACAGTTCAAACTCGGAGTTCAAGAAACACATTTGACATTAGATATGAATGTCACCATATCGTCAAATAAGACATTAAGAGACAAAGGTATCTTATATTGCACACTTGTTTAAGGACAAGTGGGAGATTGAAGGAATTGTGTCCTTTAATTTAATGTGCAATGACTAAACTTGGAATAGGACAATTAACGGAGATAATTCAATCCGATTATTTTAGGAGTCGTAGTGCTTTGCTAGAAGTCAACTACGATTAATGGGCTTAAACGAGTTAAACCCATAACTATTATAAACGGGTCCTATGCGGTCACATACTTTGAGTTGACGGACTAGATCAACGGAAATGATGGTTGAATATTAATATATATATATATATATATATATATATATATATATATTGTATATTATTAATATATTCATATTATTTATTTATGAAATAATTAATTAGTGGATATTAATTAGGGAGGTTAATTAGAGGAGTTACACATTTTGTAACTCCCTCCTCCTAATTAGTAAGAAATATCCTCCTCCTAATAAAAGAGAGATATCTCTCATCACTTGGGATCCAAGGGAAGATAGAGAGACCGAAAAGAGAGCAAAAGAAATAAAAAGCCAAACGTTGGTTTTGTTTTTGGTTTTTTTTAGAGGGTTGACTACCATCTTCATCCGAAGCAATTCGATTGCATGCTTTGCGATCTTCGTCCTAGCAGTCAAAACCAAAGGCGATCTTGACCGGGTTCGTGTGGACCAACTAGAGGAGCAACACGTGGGGCTCTCATCTCTTTCGTCCCTTCGCGATCAGATCCGGTTCACGCATCAACAGGTATCTCCTATGAACCATAAATCGTTGCCTATCATTTGTGCTTGTAGATCCTACGATTAGATGTTTAGATATGATCTGAAATTCCGCTTAAAGCATCTAATAAACCTTCAGTTGCATGGGGGAAGACCTCCACAAGGTATTGTGAAGATTAATGTTGACACAACACTGCTTGCGGATGGGCGCATGTGATGGGTTATCATCCTCATATATCATAAGAACAAATTACTAGTGCGAGAATCAATCGCCAAACAGTGGTATGGCTGGCATGGTGGGGGAAAACGGGTGTTATAGGTTTGGTATGAACATGCAAGGAGGAGGGCTTTTCAACAAGCCATTGTCGAGACTGATTCTTTAACTATAGCATCATACATAAAGCCTCGTACAAAAGTTTGATCTAATGGTGGCCTGATCCTTAATGATATTGTTTCTTTATGAGGTTTTTTGTCACATGTCTAGGACTAGTAGTGTATTGTCCGAGATCATGTAATATTTTGATCATCTCCTTGCAAGGGTTGTACCGATCAATGGGTTTGACGAGATTTTCGAAGGGGATTCTATAGCATGGGGTGTTTACGAACTATCATATTGACCTTTCACGACTTTACGAAACATCCTTTTCAAAAATTATTACTATTTCATTAAAATTTGGCATTCAAAATTCCTTTTAGAATAATAGTGTAAAGTAATAGCGAATATGAATCTCTCAACTAAAGGGCAATCTTACACTAGTTTATATCTCGTGTCTTGCACAAGTATTTGTTAATAAAAATTTAAAATTTTTGTATATTTATTATATAGATAAAATATAACTTACGAATAAAAATGGTTGAATATATGTTTATAATTGAGTCATAAATCATGTGCAATCACACATATATAAAAAAAAATTGGGATACGTAACATAGTTCATCGGGTAAATGAAAATACGATTGGGGTTTATCAAGCATTAACTATACTTTTGATAAATCTACTCAGGCATTTGTTATAATTATAAAGATTAATATAAACTCAAAATAAATTTTATTTAATTAGTGAAATTTTTGATCAAATCACCTCAAAATATTTAAAATTTTTATAAAAGCTTTAGAATTTAACCGGTTTAAAATCTAAAAAATTAAAATGCAATAAAAATCTTCATTTAGATTTAAATAAATCTAAATTTTATACTGCTTTTTAAATGACTCATTCTTATATACGTGTCCATACATTTAATTGTTAAATAATTTTTTTTTAAAAAAATCTTATTCAATTATACAAAGTTACTAAAACCATTTTCAAGTAAAATAGTTTCATAAAAAAATTATTACACCCGACTCAGTAGTCAATAACTCAAATATCAGTTGGTCAATACCCCACATATGAGTAGGTCAATGATCCCACATATCAATAGGCCAAGGACTCATATATTGGTAGGTCGATGACCCACATATCAAATATTAAACTAATAAAAATAAATACTATACACAACTTTAGCCAAAATATCGAGAAATATATGATTTGTTTAGCCTTCAACCCTTCTATTTATAACAAGCGTTCAAAGCTTAGACTTTACGTATAAACGATGTAGGATAAATTAGTTACAAACTCGTTCATATCCCGCACCTTATGCGGTTATATTTATATATTTATGTTTTTTGAATAAATGTCATCAATTCGTGTATGTGAGAACAAATGATATATTATGGAAAAAAGAATCAAATTAAATATTTCTTTTAATTTATCACTAAAAAATATTTGTACAAAAGTAAGAAATTTTTTTTATTTTAACTTACAAAATTTTACCTTTAGATCTTTCGACATTGTGAAAAATATTAGTAAGAAAACAGAAAAAATACAGATATTTTAAAAATAAATCTGATCATTTTTTAAAAAATAAGTAGAAACAATTTGGTTTACTAGGCTTTTTCTAGTTTTGTGTTTAGTAAATGTACCCCTTGAGAGAAGAGTGTGTAGAGTTTGAGAATAAATACAAAAAGTTAAGATATATTTACTTAAGAGAAACATTAAAAAATCTAGTTACTACTCTATTTTTTTCAAAAAGGTCTAGTTATCAAAACTGCCCAAAATAGTATGTGGCCTATGAGAGGGTGTTTAGTCCGATTGAAATATGAATATTTTTTTTAAAAAAAATCAGCATTTAAAAAATCAAATCTGATCAAAATTTTGTTGAAAAAAGATCCCGTTGAAAAAAAAACATATATTAAAGATAAAAACAAAACTCTTTAATAAAAGAAAACAATTTACAAATCTTTTAATTTTCACTAACAATAGTTTTGTGAAGAATAAGAAAAAAGAGAATTTAATTTTTGTGAAAAATATTTGTAAAAATAAAAACATAAACAAAATATAGATATTTAAAAAAAAAGAAAGATATAAGGTAAATTTGTTTTAAAAAAATACGACGAAGCATGGAAAATACGACGAACCTTATTAGATGGAACATGAAAAATACGACGAAACGTGAAAATTTTCAAAAAGCAAATCAATATACAAACTTTTGCTTATTAGATAGTGCAAGATTTACTTGAAAAAAATACGACGAAGCAATAGAAATGTAATCTAGAAAACATCTTTAAATTGTCGGAACCTGAAAAAGACGACGAAACATGATCAATAAATAGTAGAATTGGAAGTGGAAGATGTAGAAATTTGGAGATTAACATGGAAAAACTAGTAATAACCCATGCGATATGATTTAATATCTATTATAGATATATAAATATAAAATTATTTATTAGAGTTTAATATAATTTATGCACTATAAATTTAACAAAAAGTTATAATACACATAATGTAATAAAGTCAACGTAGAAAACTTATAATGCACTCTTTGAATAAGGTTAACAAAATATTTTAGGTACGTTTTTTTTTAAATTATTCAATTTATATCAACAATTAAAAAATATACATCTAAATTACATAATGAAAAGATTTAAAAAAGTTTTTGGGTTGAGGAGAAATATGAGTTAAATTTTTAGTAATTCTTTTTAAATTTTAACAATTTTATTGAAATTACAGAATTTAAAGTTTTAATATGTAAGATTTAAGGTTTAAGATTTATGATAAGATAAGATTTAAGATTTGAGAAAATTAAAACAATTTGGGATTGTTATTAATTACTAAAATGACACGTGACATTAGAGTTTTCATGATGAGACACTTTAAATGATTCTCCTGTAATATATATAAGATAAGAAAATTGTCTTGACTTATGAGAAGGTGCGTTCTATATATATTGTGGAAATAATGTGAGAAGTGTACTTGAGAAATTTACGTTAAGTATATGTGAAATCAAGATATGACTTCCCTTTTAAGTTAACATCGTAACGTACGAGAGAAGTTTAACAATCAATCTATCATATCTTTAGAAAATTAAACATTTATAATTTAGATACTATTTTAGTAAAAAAAATTTTTTTGGCTTAATTTCTAATTTAGCAAAAGATATTATTCGAGAAAAAAAACGTGAGGCTGTCACGTCAGCATTATGTCGCAGGTCTTAGTAGAGTATATAAATTTATCTGTAATATGAGAAGATTTGATATATTTATAAATGATTTTAAAATAATTACAGAACTATTTTTAATGACGTTTCAATAATAACTTTATAGTAATTTTATCAACAAATAGTTGACGTGACATGTTTCATAGGTTAACATGTGGTTAAACAACGTGCTATTTTAATATATGATAATTGAATATTAAATCATATAATATTAAATATAGTATTTGAAGTTGTAAGTAAATGAACATATGCATCTAATAAGTCCACTATATACTCCAAATATTGAGGTCTCGAATTTAAGCAGATTAAATAAGAAGTTACGTTCTTGCAACACATAGGAATATAGGATGTGACTAAGATTGATGAGCCTACGTAATCGTATTCATATGTAGGTTAAAAGGGCCGGTCATGAGCAGGTGCAAGGTGAGCGTCTGCACAATGCCTCAAATTTAGAGGGGGCTCGTTCGCTTGGAGTGACTTTCTTTGATGGTTAAAAAAAATAGAATAAAAATAATAACTTAAGATATAAATGTATTATAAAATGTTAAATTATATATAAGGTGAAGTAATTATCATAAAAAATTTAGAAATTACTTATTTTGTTTATAGAAAAAAATTCATTTTTATGCTTGCATATTATATATATATACATATATATATAAATCTTAAATTATTTATAGAAAAAACTCAGTTTTATGCTCGTAGTTATAATATATAAATTTTTTAGTTAAATTTTTATCATGTATGGTATTTTATGACATTTATTTAACGTATAAAAATTGATTTTTTTTTATTTCGATCAAATATGTAGAGTAAATTGTAGATAATACAAAGTTTTTAATTTTTTATCAGATATTTTTAAAAGTTTAACAATTTATGGTAAAACTTCTAAAAATATTTATAAAACTTTTTTTTTTATCACTTTTATCTTTAGCACCTGCATATATATCAGTAGCTTGAAATATTCGCTAACGGTTTTAAAAATCGATTTTGCGCATTAATTTGTTAAACAACAAGTGAAATCAATGTGAGGACATGTTAGAATTAACATATGTGTATTACATATGATTAATTTAGTAGGTTGAATATTCAGTTAGGGCTTTAATTTAATATTCAAAATATCAATTTAATATTTAAAAATGTTTTTATATTTCTATTAATATTTTCATAGAGTCTCTATAATTCATAGGCCCGCCTTGGGTTAATGACCATATTCTAGTAAGTCAACCATGATCAACATTAAACTCATAAAAACAAATATTATACACGATATGCCAAAATGTTGAAAAACGTATGATTTCTCTATCATTTATCCCCTTTGTTTATACAAACTCTCACACAGTCAACTTACTTAATAAATGATATAGAATAATTAATTAGGTATCATTTCTAATCAACATAAATAATTCTTTCCCAAAATCAAATCTTTCGTTTATAATGTTTTAGTTAAAAAGATTTGATGGCTTAGTTATAATTTAGTAGAAAGAATATTGTGAAAGCGTTAAGTCACCATTAGTGTGTAACAACCAAATTTCTAAGAGCTCGGAGCGTTACGGGCTAGAACCTCACAATGGGTCCCGACCCTCAAAGTAACAACAATAACATCGGATCTTGCAACAAGACACAAATAAATGAAAATCAAAATAGATAAAAAAAGTCAAAACGTATAACAAAGGGAAAGCGAAAGACTCTCAGCCGAGTTCAACAACCATTGAAAAGACAACAACTGAAATAATAAACCCCGATCCCGTCCTATAATGTACAGAAACCCTGGCTGACCACTCCGTCCGGATTACTCAACAACATCTCTAACCTGCAGGGCATCTACAACGACGGTATAAACCGTTAGCTAACATTCTAGATATCAGAAAGACAATAAAGGCACAAACACATATAAGATATAAACACATACCATGCTCGCACACCACCGGTTATTATCTTTATTAATAATTAATCATTACTAATTCAACTTCTTTTGTGGCACGAGAATCTCCCGAAACTCGCCTCCATTTCCGTTACCGATAGGAATAGATCAGATGCATCTATCCGTTACTTGTGCGCCTAATCACAAGATCACCTTTCAGTCTCTTGTAGAACTGGACAACTGGTCACCACCGGTTATAATACACTTGGGCCAATTACGATATAAGGTCGTCCTAGTCCGGTTACCGTTACAACGATAAAGTTAACAATCACCACCAATTCGGTCTAACTAATACACGAAATATAGCTAAGTAAGTCCAAGAGACTTACTTGGATCAAAGGTAACTCAAACTCAGCTAAACTATTCTGCTTCCCGTAAGAAAAGATCTATTCCTGCTCAGACAAGGCATCACGTATCAAAAATTATCCGAATGCTAGAAGTTTATACACTTCTAGTCTCGTTGACCTCTACAAGGTATAGAACAACGTGCTAGAAGGTTCCTACTTCTAGTCTCGATGATCTCTAACAGATCTCCAACATGATAGGAAGCACAATTCCTAGTCTCAAGGGTCTCAATGAACAACATCAACAACACAAGCACAAGGTTATCAAGCTATAACCAACTCATAAGAAACTACAAGCCACTAACTGACATTCATCCTAGTTCATC
Source organism: Fagopyrum esculentum (assembly GCA_033239045.1). Classification (NCBI taxonomy): domain Eukaryota; kingdom Viridiplantae; phylum Streptophyta; class Magnoliopsida; order Caryophyllales; family Polygonaceae; genus Fagopyrum; species Fagopyrum esculentum. The sequence goes on along the minus strand of BSUD01000008.1, from coordinate 96,734,785 downwards.
TAGGTCCAGCCTAGCACGATCTAGCTCAAGAAAAGTGAAAAGGAAACAAGGATGGAAGTGACTTACCAAAGTTGGTAGTCACTGCAGAGAAGGCGCGACCGCGGGTGAACAGAGGCGTGGGGGCGGCTTCAAACAACAGAGGCCGCGGAGGCGGCGACAAGGAGACGGCCCAAAAGGAAGGAAGGCTATAATTAGGTTTGGAAGATAGAGGAAAGACGGCCCAAAAGATAGAAGATCGGATCTTATAAGAAAAGAAATAAGATAAAACGGTTAAAAACAGTTCGTACGCGATCAGGGGTCAGCCGAACCCGCGGCTTGACCTTGCCGCGACCACGTCTCAACGCCACCATGGGGATTCGCACGGAAAGGCTGTAGCTTGGCTCGAGTTTAAAGAAGACAAGATAGCAAGAAGAGGAAAACAAAAGAGAAGACGAGAATATAAATAGTACAGCTGGTGAAAACAAGGAAGGTTAGAATTAGGTTTGGAAGATAGAGGAAAGGCAACCCAAAAGATAGAAGATTGGATCTTCTAAGAAAGGAAAGAAGATAAAACGGTTAAAAACATATTGTACGCGATTTGGGGTCAACCGCACCCACAGCTTGACCCTGCCGCGACTCAACGTCACCGCGGGGGCGGTGACTTGAAAAAGTTGGACGTTCCATCAAATTTTCCTAAAAAGAAGTTTTGTCCCAAAACTTGAAGCAACCCACACATGACCAACACAACAATGTAGCGGAAACACCGGTCATAACTCATATTCATTCATAGGGCACATAAACAGGTCATCACGCATATGCATACACAACTCAACAAGAAGAAGACAGGAACTCACCCGTCGATGCTATAGGTATGTCTAGCTCACCATAAACGTTGGGTAGTTCCTCCGGATACTATCCTTTGTCTCTCAAGTAGCCTCATCAACTCCTCGCATCGACCATTGTACCTTCATCATCGGTATGTCCTTTGTTACGCTAGAAATGTGACACGCAAAAGTCTTAAATTTATAACTCGATATATTTTTCCTAACTCCTAGCGAACCCACAGTGTATGGGTCGTTTTTGTAGTAAGGATAGTATTCTGAGGTCGAACACAAAGACTAAGGTGAAATTGACTCAATAGTGACTAAGGATAGTGTAAACCTAGGCTAAGAAAAGAGAAAGAAATAAAAAAATGAAAATCTCAATGTTTTTGGTTTGGTTTTGTGGTGATCAATCAAGGATCACAAATCATGCAAGATTACAAACAACTAAGCTAGCAACGCTAAATAACAAACACAAACAAGAGATGGAAATTCAAAGAGAGAAAAGCGGATTCTAGGGGTTAGAAATTCCGGTTATGGCAATGGACTCAAGCTATCTAGTCATTCCTTGGATCAACTATATTATGTTGGGAGTGAGTGTTTCTAGATTGGGATCAATCACCGGGTAGGTCTCATGGTCCACTAGTCCTTTCCTAAGGTCTTATCACCAGGTAAGTCTCAAAGAACCTAAGGTTAGGAATTCTACACAAACCGGATTTGCTATCTAGGGATCTAACCTCTCCTCACCGGGTAAGTCTCGGGAAGGTAAGTCCTAAACATAAATCCTAGCACACTCAGTCCAATAGCGGCTAGTGAGGCTCACTACTACCTAGAGTTCATCATCTTCGGTACCTAAGAGCAAGAATCACCGGGTAGGTCTCTTCTCACACTTAGTTGCTAACACTAGGTCACCCTAGGGTAGATCTAACTCAACAAACACTAGGATTTCAACAATCTAACAACCTAACACTTAGATTTATCAATACAAGCAAGTCAGACAGAATCACGGGTAGTTCCTCACTTCCACGGCCGTGGAACTACCTAGAACAGGCCGTGATTTACAACAGAGGCTAGGTTCGAGCAAACAAATCATCCAAAGGTACGCTTAAGTCTATCCTATCATAGTCCAAGCCATAACCATCATTTCTTTACCCTAGAATCACATCTATTTAGCCAACAACATGCATCATCACAATCAAAATCATCAAGCATAAAATCATAGAGTCCATATCAAAAAGATGAAATGAAAGAGAGATGAAGCAAATAAAACAAGAAAAACGAGCTGAATAAGTGTTAAAAGAGAGACTTACAACCCTTCAAAAGAAGGTTCGAATCGTTCTTACAACCCTAGAAAATGTTTCCAACAAACTTCACTCTAAAAACTAAGAAACTCTAAGAATGGTGTGTTCTTCTCTTCTTCTCCAATGGAAGTCTTTCTTCTCCTCCAAGAGTAGCTCCAATCCAATTTCAAAATGAGAGAGTATAGGAGAGAATGTGTGTGAGGTAAGGTGTGTAGTGGATCCCCTTTAGAATCAGCCTACAAGGTTACTTATAGCCTTCACCATTTGCAAGAGTCGGTTATGGAGATCGTGGGACAGCTGTCCCACCTGTGCAGAGGGAATCACGGCCCATTCCACGGCCGTGGAACTCCCAGTGGCCGTGATTCTGGTGCTTCAACCTTCTTTTGATCGTTGAGCCATGAGTTGGTGCAAGGCATGCACCAACATGATCCTATGTGCTCTCCCTTGCTCCTAACTTGCTTCCCAATGAGTCCCAAGGTGTATCATTACGAGGAACGATCCTTGGATGTGTCGATTAAACTCCGAAAGCTCCCAAAATACCTACAAAACATGCAAAAGTCCATGTAGACGTCTATCTCGTCAACATACATGAATTAAGTGCAATTTGTCACGAACTAATGCTAAACTATGTATGAATAGCGGGAAAAACTATCTAAATGGATGCCTAGACTAACGTCATAAATCGTGTTATCAAAATACCCCATACTTAAGGTTTGCTCGTCCCCGAGCAAGTCCCAACTATAGAATAAGAGATGACATGATTTATGCATGCAGAAAAACAACAAAATCTTTTTGGAGTTGTGCTTCTAATATTGGATCACCTTCATAGTCATATTTCATGACAAATAGACTAGCAATCATGTATCAAATGAATGAAGGCATGGAAGGACAATTATACTTAACTCAAAAGCATGCATGCAAGGTGAAAATGAAGAAACCAAGATGATCATGAGTATATCCAATCTAGATCACTAAGTCTTACACACATGCAATTAGGTCACAAGGACTTAGGAAAGAAGAGGCCAAGAAATGTTGTGATTAGGTGGGGATTTTTAGGTTATGTGATGCTAATTCGGGAAAGGAACTAACTCCACAATTTCATTTTTGATCAACTTCACCACAAGTGTATATTTTCTCCATCTTTTCTTTGTTTTCTTTTCTTTTTCACTTCCTTTTTCTTTTATTTTTGAGGCAATGGCATTGGTGTACAAAAGCCGAAACCTTGGTGATTAGCGGACCTCGGGATTTTTCCGAGGTGCCTCACACCGGGCACACATACCAAAGCTCGTTAGGACATTCAGTTTATCCGACTTTGGCAAGGCACAAACACCCGATTATGTGAATGGTGCCGAGTTACTTGTCATCAAAACCAAAGTCCCCAAACCTATTTTTTTCTACACTTTTCACAACAAATTCATCACTTCATTCATCACATACTTTCATCAACAACTTCACCCCACACTTGCTTTTCACACACATCAACACACTATCATGCTCCTATTCCCGGATGGGTCAAAAGAGGTCAAATTTATATCAATTGAGGTGCTCAAACAACATGATCAAGATGAGAAGTAGAGAAAGATGAATTGCCTTAATCACTCCTAAATGATGTGCAAGAACTAGCATGTAATTTCGACCATCAATCCTCAATCCAATCAAAGCAAACATTCATGATCACAATTCACTCATGGGATTCAAGATAAGTACTTCAAGTCCACATATGCATCCATCAATTCAACACATAAGGCCATCCATAGCCAATTCACAAGACAATTTTATCATAAGGGTCATACCCAAGCTTAGAAGCACTAAAATTTTTTAAATTTTCTGATTTTTTTGGATTTTCGAAATATATATGTACAATGCAAGACATAATGAAACATGTGACAATATTAAACTATCCTAGATGCTAATCATGCAAGTGATCATGAAAACCCCACCCCACACTTAGAAACACATTGTCCCCAATGTGTAAATGAAGTAAAGAAGAATGAAAGAGGGTCCTCACAATGTAAAATGGTTTACTTCGGTATTTGGTTCACTCAAGTTGATTGATGGCGGATGATCCTATCAACGATGGTAGAGAGCTCAAGGTGTTCGTTATGGTGTCGGGACCCGCGCTAGGCACCGCTAGCTATCCAAGTTCCGCGTCCGCTCCACCCATAATTGATGAGGGGCTCATCATCATTATCAACATGCCATGCAAGGCTTCCATGCTACTCAAACTCTAGCACACAAACTCCAAACACACACAAGAACACAAAAACAGAAAAATGAAAACAAAAACAAAAACGAAAAAAGGAAAAATGTCTACCAATGGGTTGCCTGTTCGCCACTTAGCGTGCGTGCAAATAAGCTTTAAATTTATAAAACTAGAATCAAGCAAGCGAACCCGCAGTGTACGGATCGGCGTAGTAAAGCAAGAATTCCAAAGTGTCGAACTCAGGGATTTGGGGGGAACAAATTCAGTTCGCAAATCGTCAAGCAAGTAAATGTAATAAGCTTTGCTAATATTGGGAAAACAGCAACCCTAAAGATCCAAGTATCTAATTGTGGCAATTGATTCAAGATATAAGGACAGAGTTAAGGGTTGCAAAGGTATGCTAAGGTAAAGTAATGTACGGTGAAGTTCCAAGACTTTATATGACTTATCTAAAGATACTCTCTATAAAGGTTGTTGAGGCTTCATTATAGAAAGGATCTAAGGACAAGAATTAATCTCAAATACCCAAACTTGTAACCCAAGGATCAAGACTAACTAAAACGATTAAGGTTGTGACACTCGAAATCGAAATAGAGGGTGATGAGTCTCACTACTACCTAGAAAAGGGCAAGCCAATAGTAGATTAAAGCTAATCTTTAACCTTGGATCAAAGTAAAAGCAAAGTTCGTAAACTAGGGTAAATCACGGGCAGATCTTGAGTTCCACGGCCGTGGAAGCTCTAGAACAGACCGTATCTTGGTTCGTCGACGAGATCTCCCTAACTCTCAAGGTCCAATCAACTTATGATCGATCTATCATCATCTAAGCCACAACTATCAACCCGTCACCTTAGAATTGCTAAAGGGTTTTAGCCAATAACCATTGTCATGATATCAAAAATCAATTTAAGAAGAATGAAAGATGAAAACATTCGAAAACTCAATTATAACTCAAAGTTAATCTCAAATCCAAGACACAAATTGGAATATTCAATGGATTCAGAATATAACACAAAACCTCACAAAATGTAGGGTAAGTATGAAGAACGGGATGTCAATCCGTCTTCAATAACAAAACCTAGAAAAAGGGCGCAACTTCTGCCACACACGATCTTCCAGAATCCAAATTGCCGGCGCTTTTGCCACGTTCCTCGCGAAACCCTAAGGTTAACTTTCTCTAAGCGAGGTTGTACAAAGCCTTAGCGAATCATCCCAAAGCGATGATACCGAAAACTCTCTCCTCCCGCCCTTTTATAAGACGGGGAAAAATAACCGTACCGGCCCACTGCGTAAATGATGTGGAAATAATTGGTTCGTCAAAAGATCGCCTAAATCACGGTCTCAAGGGATTCCACGACCGTGGTTTAGGGCGTGGAATTGGGTTACGGCCTCATATGACTTCCACGACCGTACTTTAGGTCATGTAACTCTCTAGAATGCTCCACGCTCATGATGCCAAGATCCACGGCCGTGGTTTAAGGCGTGGACTCTTCTACGGCCGTATTTTAGGGCGTGGAAGTGTAAATTGCTTGTGGTTTCCTTTGTGTCGTGCCATTCCTCATCCTAGCATATCCTTTGGCTTCTTTGATGTATTCCTAATCCTTGGATGTGCTCAAATCCTCTCCTATCTCTCTCAAATGATCCGGTTTCAGCTCTTATTCACCTATAATCAACACAAAGCTAACGTAGACCTCCATATCGAAAATATAGATGAACAAGCTAACAAATGCTTCAATACCTTATTCATGAACATTATAATGAATGAAAAACAATTAGAATAAGTGCCTAGAATATCGCAATATTTCATGCTAACAAAATACCCATACTTGCCACTTGCTTGTCCCCAAGCAAGGTCTTCTGAAAGCTTAGAACATAAGTTAGGATGAAATATGCATGCAAACTCAAAAACAAAACATCTTTTAAGTAGATGTGCTTCTAGTCAATAGATCATTCTCAAACCTTGCTTCATTCACTCTTGAAACACTTATATACATAATCAAAGAATGTAAAGGAAAGAAACATCATGAATTGGTTAAACTTTAATGTAAACATCATAACCTTCAAGCATTATCAAAATCAAGCATAAGAAACTTCAATTTAGATCACCAAGTCAAATAACATTCTTTTGATCTTAAGGACTTTCAAGAAAGGTCTAGAATGCAGAAAGGAGGGAAACTTATAAAGGATGTGGTGCATGAATCCGGGAAAATGGACAACTAACTCTTTTTCTTTTTATTTTGATTTGCAACACCATCAACTTTGAGCTTTGCTCTCTTCTTTTCAAATCATTTTTCGACTTTACTTTTGGAGTTATGGACAGCGGTGCACAAAAACCGAAGCCTAGGAGATTGGCGTTTCTCTATTTCGAGATGCCTCAAACCCTTGATGCACATACCATAATCCACTAGGAATATCGCTCAATCCGACTTTGGCAAGACACAAACACCCGGCTATGTGAATGGTGCCGAGTTACTCATCGTCATGATTGACTTTCCCAAACCTATTATTTCTATTCTTTGAATGCAATCAATTGCTTTCATTGCCCTCCCACATCAAACATGCCAAAATACAACTCCTCCAAATTCCCGGATGGGTAAGGGAGGCAATTATTTCATTGAGGGGGTAAATGAACAAAGAAAGGAGAAAGAAAGGTCGAATTGCCTTAATCATTTCATAAAGAAGTATAAGTGATAATACGATTTATGACTTAGGTTTAGGTAATCATTTAGATAGATTTCTCGCTCATTCATGCATGGTCTAGCACTAGTTCACGACATTTGCACCCAATTCACGTATTTTGTCGAGATAGACGTCTACACAGACTTGTGCATTGCTTTGTAGGTATTTTGGGAGATTTAGGAGTTAAAATGATACGTTTGAGGATCGTTCATCTAGATGACACACCCTCGGACTCATTAGGACGCAAGCTAAAGGCTAGGGAGGACTCATGGAACCTTACCAACACAAGCCATGCACCAAACCGAAGCTTAAATGATCAAAGGCAAAGCTGAAACACAGAATCACGGTTCACTGACACAGGTTTTCGTGACAGCTGTGCCACGATCTCTTGGCCAGCTCTTGCAAAGTTGTAGTATAAAAGTGGTCCTGCATTGGTTGTGAAAGGAGGAAGGGGAGCAGCTCTCCATTATCCACTATCATCCAATCAAAATATTCTCTCAACAAGAAGATTCTTTGGAAGAAGGAAGTAGAAGGAAGCTACCATTGGAGAAGAGCTTGATTGTAGGAGGAGAAGACACACCATTGATAGACTTAGAGAGCTTTTGTAGTGAAGAATTTCGGATTCAAAGTCTAGAGTTGTATGAACCATTTGAACCTTCTTTAAGAAGGATTGTGAGTTATTCTAATTCCATTTTCAGCTTAGTTTTGTTTTAGTTCACTTGTTCATCTCTTTCTCTTTATTATCTTGCAAATGGATGCCATGATTTTATGTTTGATTGTTTCGATTTCTATTATGAATGTTTTAGGCTAAATAGATGTGGTTCTAGGGTAAGGAAAGGATAGTTATGGCTGGGGCTATGATAGGATGGACTTAGATTTACCTTTGGATGACTTGTGTGCATAAACGTAGTTTCTGATAGGAATCACGGCCAGTTCTTGCCAAACCACGGCCGTGGAAAGGTAGAACAAACCGTGATCTTACCTGGTTCGATGAATCTAGTCTTAGATTGTTAGAATGTTGAAATCCTAAGTGTTTGTTGAGTTAAATCAATCCTAGGGTGACCTAGTGTTAGCAACTAAGTGTTAGGAGAGACTTATCCGGTAATCCTTGCTCTTAGATCTCAAAGATGACAAACCCTAGGTAGTGGTGAGCCTCATAAGCCGCCATTGGATTAAGTGTGCTAGGATGGTTGTTTAGGATTAACCCTTCCGAGACTTACCCGGTAAGGATAGGTTAGATCTCTAGGTAACAATCCGGTTTGTGTAGAATTCCGTCCCTTAGGTTCTTAGAGACTTACCCTGTGATGAGACTTTAGGGATGGCTTAGTGGACCATGAGACCTACCCGGTGATTGATCCCAATCTAGAAACACTTAACCCCAACATATCATAGTTAATCCAAGGAAATAATAGATAGCTTGAGTCCTATGCCATAACCGGAACTTCCAACCCCTAGAATCCGCTTCTCTATCTTTGATCTATATCTCGTATTTTTGCTTGTTTGTTTGGTTGATTTGTTAGCTTAGTTGATTATTACATTTCACATGATTTGTGATCTTTGATTGATCACCGAAAAACCAACCAAAAACAATTGAGATTTTCATTTCTTTATTTCTTTCTCTTTTCTTAACCTAGATCTTCACTAGACTTAATCACAAATTGAATCAATCTCACCTTAATCTTTGTGTTCGACCTCGGAATACTATCCCTACTACAAACGTCCCGTACACTGCGGGTTCGCTAGGAGTTAGGATGTATATAACGAGATTATAAATTTAAAGCTTTTTGTGCTATTTCCTAGCGTAACAAGTTTTTGGCGCCGTTGCCGGGGACTAGGTCTAGATTGAGTCTATTTTGTGATTGTTTGTTAGTGTAGATCTTTCTTGTTGCTTTTGATCTCTTTTTGGTTTGTGTCTTTGCTTTACAGGACATCTCTTACTCTTTAGATGTATGCGAAGATCTCGTGGCAAGGATTTAGCTCCATTCGATCCCGAACCGGAGAAAACCCTTAGATCTAGATCCAAGAGCATTAAAAGGGGAAAGGAGATGGCCGGTAAGAGATATCCAAGCTGATTTGGATGAGGCTTTAGAGCAAATTAGGATAAGGGATGAAGCTTTGGAGAATGAGAGGAGACTTGCCAATGAGAGGCAAGAGGCAACTAGGAGGGAGATTGAGGAGATTAGGCAAGCTCTTGTGCAAAGGGAGCTGAACCGCCAACAACCTCCTCCACCTCCACCAAAACCGCAGCCGGCGGCGGTAAATATTAGGGTTGTGCCCATTGCTATGGAAGAACCACAAACGTTGGGGCAACGTATGGATCCGGCACAAAGAGCACACCGTCCGGGTGTGAACTTAGGAGATCCCGCAGCCCATGATTACGAACTCCGCCCTCAAGTTCTACAAATGATCCGGCATAATCAATTTGGAGGGATGGAAGGAGAGTCTCCTCATCAACACTTGATGAATTATGAGATCTTGATGGAGACTCTTAGACCGCCTAGATTGGAGAGCAACAACCATAAGCTTAGGGCTTTTTCCTTCTCTCTTAAGGATAAAGCCTTAGCTTGGTATCAATCTATTCCACAAGGGCGAGTTGGTACTTGGGAGGAGATGACAACCGAGTTTTTGACTAAATTCTTCCCACCTTCCAAGACTACCGAGTTAAGAGGGAAGATCAATGCCTTCGTGATGAAGGATAGAGAGAGCTTGTTCAAATCTTGGGAGAGATTCAAAGACCTTCTCCTAGATTGTCCACACCATGGCATACCGAAAATTGAGCTATTGGAGATCTACTTCAAAGGACTTGATGAAGATAGCCAATTCAAGCTCCAATCTCTTTCCGGTGGGACTTTTATGGAGAAGCATGTAGATGAAGCTTGGGAGTTTGTGGAGAAGCAAGCTCTAGTGATTGAGAAATACTCCCATAGGAAGAGTGAAGGGAGAAAGGCGGGAGCATATGAGGTGAGTAAAGTCACCATGAGCAATTTCAAGCTTGACGCCATCAACAATAAATTGAAGTCTTTGAGGGAGTTGTGTGCTACAACTTTGAAGAATCAAGCAACTCCTCCAGTGCTTTCACAAGCCAATTTGTCTTCCAAGGAGGAGGATGTGAATTACATGGGAAGGGGCAACTACAACAACAACTATCAAGGCCCAAGGAACTTCAACAACAACCGGCAATTCAACAATTACCGGCCCAACCACAACCATCCCAAATTTTCTTACTCTAACCCGGATGGAGCCTTGAACCCTCCCGCTTCCTCAAGCACAACTCCACCACCAAGAGCTTCACAAGAACCTCCATCCGGATTCACTCAACCTCCAAAGGATAGGACCGAATTGATGTTTGAGCAATTGCTTGGAAGATTGAGTGGTCTTGAGAGCACCATGACTTCCATTTCTAAAGCTCAAAAGGTGTTGGAAGCACAAGTGTTCCAAAAGGCGGGTGAAGCCCATAGAGATCCGGGGAAGCTTCCCGGAAGGACCGAAGACAACCCAAGAGGCCAAGTGTTGGCTATCACAACAAGGAGTGGGTTGAGCATGAAAGATCCTTTTCCCAAGGACAATGCTAAAGGGAAACAAGTGGTGATAGAGGAAGAGACTTTGCAAGGAGATGGAGGCAAGAGCAAAGATGTAGAGCCAACCTATGTGGCACCGCCTCCATACAAGCCACCACTACCATTCCCTCAATCACGAGCAAGAGCTCGTTTGGATAATCACTTTGGTAAGTTCCTTGAACTAATGTCTAAATTGCATATTAACATTCCGTTCATGGATGCTATTTTAGGAATGCCGGCATATGGCAAGTTCTTGAAAGAGATACTCTCCAACAAAAGGAAGTTGGAGGAGTATGGGGAGATAAGAATGACCAAAAGATCCTCGGAATTGATCCAAACGATGAAGGAGGAAATGCCTCCCAAGCTAAGAGATCCGGGTTCCTTTTGTGTCCCAATTGGAGTGGGAGATGTGAAGTATGAGGCCCTTTATGATCTTGGGGCAAGTGTAAGCATCATACCGCTTGCACTTTGCAACAAGGTTGGGCTAGGAGAGCCGAAACCGGTCAAGATGACCCTTTATATGGCAGACCGTTCTATCACTCATCCGGTTGGGATCTTAGAAGACATCCCGGTGCAACTATGAGGATTCTATGTGCCAATTGATTTCGTTGTCTTGGATATTCCGGCGGATTATCCGGTTCCCATCATCTTAAGAAGACCTTTCCTAGCCACTTCCGGATGCCTAGTGGATTGCAAGAATGAGACTCTCTCTTTCAACATTGGAGAAGAGAACATCAAGTTCAAATTGTCCACAATGATGAAAGGGCCAACCCTTGATGAGGATGTCTTCAAAATAGTCGAGCAAGAGGAATCTAGAGAATTTGTGAGCTCGATCTTGATCAAGGATCCCTTGGAGAAGGTTCTTACCTTAAGTATGATGGAGGAAGGTATTGAGGAGGCTTGCAATGAAGAGATCAAGGCCTTAGAAGCATTAGAAGAGGAGACAAGTGCTCAAGATGAAGGCTACGAAGAAGAGGTGAACAGTTGTAGGTTCCACGGTCGAGATTTGTGTTCCACGGCCGTCAAACTCTCTGTAAAGCCACAGAAAATGAGCCAGGCAACTTCCACGGCCGTGGACTTGGAGCAAACCGTGGAGTTGGCCGTGGTTTCCCCTGAATCAGCCCTTAATGATGATCAAGCTTCTAGGAGCCATGGAGAGCCTTCATTTGCTTTGGATTCATCTCATCCAACATTATTTGGATCGTCTCTAATCGATTAAGGTCCTCCTAAACTTGAACTCAAACCTCTCCCCTCTCATTTAAAGTATGCTTTCCTTGGTGATAATTCTACATATCCGGTGATTGTTAATGCATGCCTTAGTGATGATGAACTTGCTAAGTTGTTGCATGAGCTAAGATTGCATAGGAAAGCCATTGGCTACACTATTGATGATTTGGTTGGCATTAAGCCTTCTTTGTGCATGCATAAGATAATGATGGAAGATAACCACAAACCCTCTATTGAACATCAAAGAAGATTGAATCCTATAATGAAAGAAGTAGTCAAAAAGGAAATCATTAAGTTGCTAGATGCGGGGATAATCTACCCTATCTCGGATAGTAAGTGGGTTAGTCCCGTTCATGTAGTGCCTAAGAAGGGTGGGATGACCGTAGTGACTAATGAGAACAACGAACTAATCCCAACTAGGACGGTTACGGGGTGGAGGATGTGCATTGACTATAGGAAGTTGAATATGGCCTCTAGGAAAGATCACTTCCCTCTCCCCTTCATTGACCAAATGTTAGAAAGATTAGCTCAACACTCTCATTTTTGCTATTTAGATGGCTATAGTGGATTCTTCCAAATCCCTATCCACCCCGATGACCAAAAGAAAACCACCTTTACATGTCCATGGGGAACTTTTGCATATAGGAGAATGCCATTTGGGTTGTGTAATGCACCCGCCACCTTCCAAAGGTGTATGATGGCTATCTTTTCGGAATACATTGAAAATATCATGGAAGTGTTCATGGATGATTTCTCTGTTTATGGTTCTTCCTTTGATAATTGCTTGGCTAACTTGTCATTAGTATTGCAAAGATGTGAGGAGACAAATCTTGTCTTGAATTGGGAAAAATGCCACTTCATGGTAAGTGAAGGTATTGTGTTGGGACACTTGGTGTCTAACCGTGGCATTGAGGTTGATAGAGCCAAGATTGAAACGATAGAGAGGTTGCCACCACCTACCTCGGTGAAAGGGGTAAGGAGTTTCTTAGGGCATGCCGGTTTTTACCGGAGGTTCATTCAAGACTTCTCTAAAATTTCTAAGCCTCTCACTAACCTACTAATGAAGGATGTTGATTTTGTCTTTTCCAAAGATTGTCTTGAGGCTTTTTGTAGGTTGAAGAATGCCTTGATCTCCGCACCTATCATGCAACCTCCGGATTGGAGCCTACCATTTGAGATCATGTGTGATGCAAGCGATGTAGCCGTTGGGGCTGTTTTGGGGCAAAGGAAAGATGGGCGCACTCATGCCATTTATTATGCTAGCAAGACGCTAGATGATGCCCAACTCAATTATGCTACCACCGAGAAGGAGTTGCTAGCGGTGGTGTATGCTTTTGAGAAGTTCCGCTCATATCTTGTTGGAGCGAAGGTCATAGTTTATACGGATCATGCTGCGATCCGTTATCTACTTACCAAGAAGGATGCCAAGCCTAGGTTGATTCGGTGGATCCTTCTTCTACAAGAGTTTGATTTGGAAATCCGGGACAAGAAGGGATCCGAGAACTCCGTGGCGGATCACCTTAGTAGACTCCCACCATTGGAGCTTGAAAGAGATGACATCCCGATTGATGATTCGTTCCGGGATGAGCAATTGCAAATGGTGGAGGAATGCTTGTTCCAAGTGTCTAGAGGAAGCGAGCCATGGTTTGCCGACATTGTGAACTACTTAGTATGTGAGGAAGTGCCTCCCGGATTGACATATTCCCAAAGGAAGAAGTTCTTCAAGGATGTGAGGCATTACTATTGGAGCGAGCCACTTTTGTTCAAGAGAGGGCCGGATGGAATGTTTAGAAGATGCATACCGGAGGATGAGGTGGGGAGTGTGATCCACCATTGTCATTCCTTGCCATGTGGAGGGCATGCTAGCTCCCACAAGACATGTGCGAAGGTGTTGCAATCGGGCTTCTTTTGGCCAAGTTTGTTCAAGGACGTGCAAAGCTTTGTGGTAGCTTGTGATGCTTGCCAAAGGACGGGCAACATCTCAAGGAGGAATGAGATGCCTTTGAACAACATACAAGAAGTGGAAATATTTGATGTGTGGGGTGTGGACTTCATGGGACCATTCCCTTCTTCATGTGGCAACCTCTACATCCTATTGGCGGTTGATTATGTATCAAGATGGGTGGAGGCAATCGCTTCTCCTACAAATGACGCCAAGGTTGTGGTGCGGTTCTTCAACCGAGTGATCTTTCCTAGGTTTGGAACACCAAGGGTGATCATAAGTGATGGAAGGAAGCACTTCACCAATAGGAACTTTGGAGCACTTTTGGCTAAGTATGGGGTGACTCATAAGGTGGCAACACCTTACCATCCCCAAACTAGTGGCCAAGTGGAGATCTCCAACCGGGAGATAAAGGCCATTCTCGAGAAGACGGTATCTAGAATTAGAAAGGATTGGGCTATGAAGCTCAATGATGCCTTGTGGGCATATAGATCCGCTTTCAAGACACCAATTGGCACTACTCCTTACAAGTTGGTCTACGGAAAGTCTTGCCACCTTCCGGTAGAAATAGAGCATAGAGCGCATTGGGCCATCAAGTGGCTAAATTTTGACCTCAAGGAGGCGGGAGAGAAGAGGTTGCTTGACATGAACGCCCTTGAAGAGATCCGGTTGGATGCATACGAGAATGCCCGGATCTACAAGGAGAGGACCAAGCGGTGGCATGACAAGAGGATCATCCCCAAGGAGTTGAGTGAAGGAGATCTTGTCCTTCTCTTCAACTCAAGGCTGCGGCTTTTTCCCGGAAAGCTCAAATCAAGATGGACCGGACCATATGTGGTGAAGAAGATCTTTCCCCATGGAGCTATTGAGATAGGAGGGGAGCATTGTGAAAACTTTAAGGTGAATGGGCACCGGTTGAAGAAGTATATCCCGGGATCTCCGGTGGATATGATTGCCCCACTTTACCTTGAGTAGACGCCCCCGAGTTTGGTCAAGCTAATGACCTTAAAAGAGCGCTTGGTGGGAGGCAACCCATTGGTAACGTTTTTCCCTTTCTTGTTTTGCTTTTGTTTTAGATTTTTCTATCTTTGTGTGTGTTTCGTGTGCTTTGTGTGTGTGCTAGAACATTAGTGGCATTGGAAGCCTTGCTTGACATAGGAATGATGATGATGAACCCCTCATCAATTATGGGTGGAGCGGACGCGGAACTTGGACGGCTAGCGGTGCCTAGCGCGGGTCCCGACGCCTTGATGAATACTTAGAGCTCTCTACCATGGTTGATAGGATCATCCAACATCAATTCACTTGAGCAATCCCAAATACCATAGCAACCCATTTTTACATTGTGAGAACCTTCTTTCACTCTTCTTTACTTCATTTACAAATTGGGGACAATGTGTTTCTAAGTATGGGGTGGGGTTAGCATGATACTTTGCATGATGAGCATCTAGGATAGTCTACCATTTTCACATGTCTTGCATTGTATATATTCATTTCGAAAATCCCATAAAAATTCAGAAAATTTTAAAAAAAATTTTGTGCTTTCTAGTCTTGGATATGACCCTAATGATGAATCTTGTTTTGTGGATTGGCTATGGATGGCCTTATGTGTTAAATTGATGAATGCATATGTGGACTTGAAGTACTTCTCTTGAATTCAATGAATGATTTGTGATCATGATGCTTGCCTAGAATGGATTGAGTATTGAAAGTCGAAATTACATGATAGTTCTTGCATACCATCTAGGAATGAATGAGGCAATTCACCTCTCTCTACTTCTCATCTTGATCATGATTATTTGAGCACCTCAATTGAGATAAATTTGACCTCTTTTGTCCCATCCGGGAATAGGAGCATGTTAGTGTGTTGATGTGTGTGAAAAGCAAGGTGTGGGGTGAAGGTGTTGATAAAAGAATGTCAAGAATAAAATGCTGAATTTGTTGTGAAAGTGTAGCCAAAAATATAGGTTTGGGGGCGTTGGTTTAAATGACAAGTAACTCGGTACACTTCACATAATCGGGTGTTGGTGCCTTGCCAAAGTCAAATAAACCGATAGCCCTAACAAGCTTTGGTATGTGTGCCCGGTGTGGATGCACCTCGAAAAATAGAAAAAGCCCGAGGATGGCTAATCACCAAGGTTTCGGCTTTTGTACACCAATGCCATTGTCTAAAAAATAAGCGAAAGAAAAAAAAAGAAAAAAAAAAGAGAAAAAGAAAAGATAGAGAAAAATATACACTTGAGGAAAGTTGATCGAGGACAAGATTGTGGAGTTAGTTCCATTCCCGGATTAGCACCACGTAGCCTAGAAAATTCCCCACCTAATCACAACGTTTCTTGGCCTTCTAATTCATAAGACCTTATGACCTATTTGCATGTTTGTAAGACTTAGTAATCTAGATTGGAAATGCTCTTGATCTTCTTGGCTTCTTCATTTTTACATTTCATGCATGCTTTTGAGTTAAGTATAATTGTCTTTCCATGCCTTCATTTGTTTGATGCATGATTGCTTATCCTTTGCCATGAAACATGACTATGAAGGTGATCCAATAGTAGAAGCACAAACCCAAAAAGATTTTGCCATTTTTCTGCATACATAAATCATGTTATCTTGTAGTCTATAGTAGAGAATTTGCTCGGGGACGAGCAAACCTTAAGTATGGGGTATTTTTGATAATACGATTTATGACTTAGGTTTAGGTAATCATTTAGATAGATTTCTCGCTCATTCATGCATGGTCTAGCACTAGTTCACGACGTTTGCACCCAATTCATGTATTTTGTCGAGATAGACGTCTACACGGACTTGTGCATTACTTTGTAGGTATTTTGGGAGATTTAGGAGCTAAAACGATACGTTTGAGGATCGTTCATCTAGATGACACACCCTCGGACTCATTAGGACGCAAGCTAAAGGCTAGGGAGGACTCATGGAACCTTACCAACACAAGCCATGCACCAAACCGAAGCTTAAATGATCAAAGGCAAAGCTGAAACATAGAATCACGTTTCACTGACACTCCACGGCCGTGGAAATGCCCGTGGTTTTTGCCAGGTTTTCGTGACAGCTGTGCCACGATCTCTTGGCCAGCTCTTGCAAAGTTGTAGTATAAAAGTGGTCCTGCATTGGCTGTGAAAGGAGGAAGGGGAGCAGCTCTCCATTATCCACTATCATCCAATCAAAATATTCTCTCAACAAGAAGATTCTTTGGAAGAAGGAAGTAGAAGGAAGCTACCATTGGAGAAGATCTTGATTGGAGGAGGAGAAGACACACCATTGATAGACTTAGAGAGCTTTTGTAGTGAAGAATTTCGGATTCAAAGTCTAGAGTTGTATGAACCATTTGAATCTTCTTTAAGAAGGATTGTGAGTTATTCTAATTCCATTTTCAGCTTAGTTTTGTTTTAGTTCACTTGTTCATCTCTTTCTCTTTATTATCTTGCAAATGGATGCCATGATTTTATGTTTGATTGTTTCGATTTCTATTATGAATGTTTTAGGCTAAATAGATGTGGTTCTAGGGTAAGGAAAGGATGGTTATGGCTGGGGCTATGATAGGATGGACTTAGATTTACCTTTGGATGACTTGTGTGCATAAACGTAGTTTCTGATAGGAATCACGGCCAGTTCTTGCCAAACCACGGCCGTGGAAAGGTAGAACAAACCGTGATCTTACCTGGTTCGATGGATCTAGTCTTAGATTGTTAGAATGTTGAAATCCTAAGTGTTTGTTGAGTTAAATCAATCCTAGGGTGACCTAGTGTTAGCAACTAAGTGTTAGGAGAGACTTATCCGGTAATCCTTGCTCTTAGATCTCAAAGATGACAAACCCTAGGTAGTGGTGAGCCTCATAAGCCGCCATTGGATTAAGTGTGCTAGGATGGTTGTTTAGGATTAACCCTTCCGAGACTTAACCGGTAAGGATAGGTTAGATCTCTAGGTAACAATCCGGTTTGTGTAGAATTCCGTCCCTTAGGTTCTTAGAGACTTACCCGGTGATGAGACTTTAGGGATGGCTTAGTGGACCATGAGACCTACCCGGTGATTGATCCCAATCTAGAAACACTTAACCCCAACATATCATAGTTAATCCAAGGAAAGAATAGATAGCTTGAGTCCTATGCCATAACCGGAACTTCCAACCCCTAGAATCCGCTTCTCTATCTTTGATCTATATCTCGTATTTTTGCTTGTTTGTTTGCGTTGATTTGTTAGCTTAGTTGATTATTACATTTCGCATGATTTGTGATCTTTGATTGATCACCGAAAAACCAACCAAAAACAATTGAGATTTTCATTTCTTTATTTCTTTCTCTTTTCTTAACCTAGATCTTCACTAGACTTAATCACAAATTGAATCAATCTCACCTTAGTCTTTGTGTTCGACCTCGGAATACTATCCCTACTACAAACGTCCCGTACACTGTGGGTTCGCTAGGAGTTAGGATAAATATAACGAGATTATAAATTTAAAGCTTTTTGTGCTATTTCCTAGCGTAACAATAAGAACTTATCATGTGATTTCAACCTCGATTTTTCAATATGATTTAGGTAA
Source organism: Fagopyrum esculentum (assembly GCA_033239045.1). Classification (NCBI taxonomy): domain Eukaryota; kingdom Viridiplantae; phylum Streptophyta; class Magnoliopsida; order Caryophyllales; family Polygonaceae; genus Fagopyrum; species Fagopyrum esculentum. The sequence continues at coordinate 96,716,522 of BSUD01000008.1, read as the reverse complement.
AACTCTTCACATTATGAAATTTGCAAGAAAGGATAATCAACACATTCAATTCCTTTTCAATTCATTATTCGTTTAGGTATACAATTGTCATCAAAAGTTCAATCTACAAGTGGTAATTATCATAGAAATCATCTCAACTCTTAGAAGCACAAAACCTTTTAGAAATTTTCAAAAATTTTCACATTTTTATGGGTTTTTCATAAGCTTTTTCATGCAATGCAATAATGAAACGTGTGACATGAAATGAAACATGCAAAGTGTTCTCGAATCAAGGCAAGCAAAGTGAGTAGAGTTATTATAAACGATAGTCACACCCCACCTCATACTTGAGACAAACATTGTCCCTAATGTTCAAGAAGAAATAAAGAAAAGAAAGAAGAGAAAAATGAACTCACTAGAAGGCGGTGGAGCGGCTGAAACTGTCAATCATAAAACCTCGTCACTACGGTGGAGGCGGTGGTGGAAACAGGAAGAAGCTGGAGTCGAAGTTCCGCCCGAACTGCTGGCGATAAATGTCCCTCATCATCCTATCGTGCTCATCAGCTCGTACGTCCCTAGCGTCCTGGTGGATCTCCAAATTACCGACCCTCCTGGAAAGGTCTGTAACCCACTCCGGTAGCTGCTCATACCACTCTGGTGCGTGGCTGTACCAAGCTGGTGCGTCCTGTGGGGCCGGTGCTGCTGGTGGCTGTGCATACCATGGTGGAGGAGCTCCCATCCATTCCGGTTGTGCTCCATACCAAGTGAGATGAGCATCCATCCATGTCGGTCTCTTGCTCACACTAACGCGGCGAGAAGAAGAAGCACCGGAAGGTCTAGAAGGACGGGGAGACTGTCTAGGTAGGTCCGGGAAGGTATTCGGATGATCCGGAAAGGTATCAAAATCCTGCTCATCCCCTCCTCCTATATCCTCATCAACATCAGCAACTGAAATCTCCTCGGGGATGTAGGAAGGTGCCACTAACCTATTCGCATGCATAGCAGCGAATGTCTCTTTCCAATTATGGCGTCCGGCCATAATGGAATACTCGGGCAACCATGGAATGCCTCTACCTCCTCTATCCTCTCATGGCATGGCAGCGGTAGGTGGACCTCTATGCCTAGGAAAGATCAAACCCCTAGTCATGAGGCTCTGGAGACCCAAAGGTCTCGCCGCTATCCTAGTACAAGCGGAGTAGTCAATCCCAAGCTGCGTAGCTATGTGGGTCACCATCCCACCATATCCAATGTTCCCGGCCCTCTTGTTCTTAAGCTTGCTAATGGTGGAGGCAAAGAGGGTGGTACAATCGGCCGGTCAACCATGTAGCATGGCGTAGAGGAGGAACAGCTCATCGGTCTTAATTTTCTGCGGGGTCTCGGTCCTAGGAAATAGGCACTCAGAAAGGACCCTATGAGCTATCTTCAAGGCTAAGTGGTAGATGAGCTTAGCCTTGGTATCAGCGGTCTTCGCTAGCGTAAATCATAGCAATCTCCTTCCAAAAATCCTTAGCGTAAACACCGCTAGGAAAGCCACCGTTAAAGGTCTCATGGAACCCAAAGAAGGCTCCGAACTGCTGGATGGAGAACTCATAGTCCGTCTCCATCAATCTAAAGGACACCGTCCTATCCATATGGCTATGCTCGAAGGATGTAACAAACTCCCTCGTGATCTCCTCATATGCATCTGCTCTAATAGCGGAGAAAACAATCAGTCCGGCTCTATCTAAGAGCCATGTCAAATCATTAACCACATTAAGTGGCTCTAACTGCTCTAGCAAGAGGTATCTTGGTCCAATGACCGGTCTTTGCTCGATCTTTTGCAAAGCATTGAGGTAGTTAGGATGAATGGTGGGGATCGTAGGGCGTGGAGGTGATGGTTCACTAGGAGGGTTATGAGTGGAGGAGGAACTATCACCCTTTCTCTTCTTTTTCTTTCCTGTACTTCGTGTAAACATTTTCCCCAAAAACAAAAAAATCACGGTATGTTCTTCCTATTCCACGGCCGTGGAAGTCCCTGAGACCGTGATTCGTCTCAGAATTTCTCAAACCTCAATCAAATCAACAGCAATCTCAACAGAACCTATCCTAAACTAATTCCAATCTCAATCCTATGCAAATGTTCTAAGTTCTTGCGGAAATTTACCCAAATTGACAAAGGAGAGAAGAATAGTAAAAACCTAGGTTTTTGGATCTTTGAATCCAAATTCCGCTTTCTTGGTGGATTGTTCACTTGTTTTGTTGATTGGATCTTGTAGAGGAATAAATTTGCTCCACTTTTGCACCAAGAATCGTTCGAAACGATTACCGAACGAAGATTTGCGAGTTGGGGGAGAGTTTCGGCATTTAGGGCGTGGAAAGAAGGGGTTTTGTGGTGTTTTTGTGAAGGAAGGTGGTTTATATAGTGGCCGTAAATTTTTTGAAAATCACGGTCACTCGGGGGTTTTCACGGCCGTGGAATTGTACGGAACCGTGGTTTTTGGTGATTTTTCTCAGATTTTGAAGAATTACGGTCACTGTAGCCTCCACGACCGTGGTTTAGGGTGTGGAACTCTCTGTAATGTGTCAAAATCCAAGTTTCGTCAATTTCCTTCAACTTTTTCCTCTCCCATTGCTTATTCCATTGCTCCTACATCCAAAAATACAACATACCGGAAGGTATCGAAGGCAAAACAAAACAAAAACGTCTAAACTAATCTAATATATGAATGACAAACAAAAGCATAAGTGCAATACCTTGGGTTGCCTCCGAAGAAGCGCTTGTTTAAGGTCTGTAGCTAGACCGTACTTGCACCTATTCGAGTGCGGTAGGTGCGAACTCCTCAACTTGGAGTTCCGGTGAGTACTTCTTGAGTCGTTGACCGTTCACCTTGAAGCTTCCGCCCTTTTCACCCCATACTTCAACTGCACCATGGGGAAAAATACGTTTAATTAGATAAGGTTCGGTCCAACGAAGCTTACCTGGAAAGAGCCGAAGTCTCGAATTGAAGAGGAGAACTTGATCTCCTTATTTGAGGTCTTTTGGAATGATATGCTTATCATGCCAACGCTTCGCTCTCTCTTTGTAGATCTTGGCGTTCTCGTAGGCGTTTAAGCGAAGTTCTTCAAGCTCGTTAAGGTCCAAGAGGCGCTTTTCGCCCGCTTCCTTTATGCTGAAGTTCAACCACTTTATTGCCCAATATGCCTTATATTCCAACTCTACCGGCTAATGACAAGACTTCCCATACACAAGGTTGTATGGTGTCATTTTTATGGGAGTCTTATATGCAGTCCGGTATGCCCATAATGCATCATCTAGCTTCAAAGACCAATCTTTCCTTGTCCTCGAAACTGTCTTCTCTAGGATTCCTTTAATCTCCCGGTTCGAAATCTCCACTTGTCCACTCGTTTGTGGATGGTAGGGGGTGGCGATCTTGTGAGTCATCCCATACTTAGCTAGTAGAGCTTCGAATCGTCGGGAAATGAAGTGAGAGCCTCCATCACTAATGATAGTCCGCGGTGTCCCAAATCGTGGGAAAATGGTCTTGTTAAAGAACTTAACCACAACCATGACATCATTAGTAGGAGAGGCAATTGCTTCAACCCATCTCGAAACATAATCTACAACCATAAGTATGTATTGGTTTCCATAAGATGATGGGAAAGGTCCCATGAAATCTACTCCCCAAACGTCAAAAATCTCCACCTCTTGAATGTTGTTAAGAGGCATTTCGTTCCTCCTAGATATATTCCCTGTTCTTTGACAAGCATCACAACAGGAAAAAAAGGTTTGCACATCTTTAAATAAAGTAGGCCAAAAGAATCCAGATTGCAATACCTTAGCGCTAGTCTTGTTCGAGCTAGCGTGTCCTCCACAAGGTAGTGAATGACAATGGCGGATGACACTTTGCATCTCGTCTTCCAGCACACATCATCGAATGATGCCGTCTGGACCTCTCTTAAAGAGGAGAGGTTCATTCCAAAAGTATTCCCGGACATCCTTAAAGAACTTCTTTCTTTGTGCATAGGATAATCCGGGTGGTAATTCCTGGCAAACCAAATAATTAACAAAATCAGCAAACTATGGTTCATTACCTTTACTAATCTTGTCGATGCACTCCTCTATGATGTGTAAATGCTCGTCCGGAAAGGAGTCATCTATAGGTAGATGGTCGTCCTCTAGATGTGGTAGACGACTCAAATGATCCGCAACAGAATTTTTCGAACCCTTCTTGTCGCGGATCTCTAGATCGAATTCTTGTAAGAGAAGAATCCATCTTATCAGTCTTGGTTTCACATCCTTCTTTGCAAGTAGATATCGGATCGCAGCATGATCCGTGTATACAATCACCTTTGCACCTACAAGATAAGAACGAAACTTTTCAAATGCATATACAATTGCTAGGAATTCTTTTTCGGTAGTGGCGTAGTTAAGCTGCGCTTCATCTAGCGTCTTGCTAGCATAGTAGATAGCATGGGTTCGTCCTTCCTTCTTTTGCCCAAGCACAGCTCCTATAGCTACGTCACTTGCATCACACATAACCTCGAATGGAAGATTCCAATCCGGAGGTTGAATGATCGGGGCTGAGATTAGAGTTTCCCGAATCTTATGAAACGCTTCTAAACACTCTTGCGAGAAATCAAAAACTACATCCTTCATCAATAGATTAGTTAGCGGTTTTGATATCTTAGAGAAATCCTTTATAAAACGTCTATAAAATCCAGCATGTCCTAGAAAGCTTCTTATCCCCTTCACCGAAGATGGAGGAGGGAGCTTTTCTATAGTCTCTATCTTAGCCTTAACTACTTCAATCCCTCTACTAGAGATCAAGTGTCCTAATACAATGCCTTCTTTCACCATAAATTGACACTTCTCCCAATTAAGAACTAGGTTAGTGTCTTCACACCTTTGTAGTACAAGAGACAAGTTAGAAAGACAATTATCGAAAGAGGAACCATAAACAGAAAAGTCATCAATGAAAACCTCCATTATCTCCTCTATGTACTCCGAGAATATAGCCATCATGCACCTTTTAAAGGTGGTTGGGGCGTTGCAAAGCCCAAACGGCATTCTCCTATAAGAAAACGTACCCCACGGGCACGTGAATGTGGTCTTCTCTTGATCGTCCGGATGTATCGGGATCTGGAAGAAACCACTATAACCGTCAAGATAACAGAAATGTGAGTGTTGTGCTAACCTCTCAAGCATTTGATCGATAAATGGTAATGGGAAGTGATCCTTCCTCGTTGCGTTGTTTAACTTGCGGTAGTCTATGCACATCCTCCATTCCGTCATGGTTCGTGTAGGAATGAGCTCATTGTTCTTGTTGGTGATGACTGTCATTCCTCCCTTCTTTGGAACAACCTGTACGGGACTCACCCACTTGCTATCGGAGATAGGGTAGATGATACCTGCATCAAGTAGTTTAAGAATTTCTTTCTTGACAACCTCCTTCATGGTCGGGTTTAACCGCCTTTGAGGTTGTCGCGAAGTTCTAAAATCCTCTTCCATTAGGATCTTATGCATGCATAATGAAGGTTTGATTCCTACTAGATCCTCTATAGTATAACCTAAGGCTTTCCTATGTTTCTTTAGAACAACCATAAGCTTACTATGTTCATCTTCAGTTAGATCGGAACTAACAATTACCGGAAAGGTAGAATTAGATCCAAGAAATGCGTACCTTATATGTGTGGGAAGTGGCTTCAATTCCATCACTATTGGACTCTCTAATGGCTCTTGAGGAGTGTCCAATGCTTCCTTAGAAGTTTCTAAGGCTTCAATTCCATCACTATTGGACTCTCTAATGGCTCTTGAGGAGTGTCCAATGCTTCCTTAGAAGTTTCTAAGGGTATAGAAGTTGTTGGAGAAGAATCAAGAGAAGTGGTAGAAAGAACGTAATTGTCCTCAGATTTTCCAACATTACGGCACCTCTGTTTCCTCCACGGCCGTGGTTTAGGGCGTGGAAGTCAATTACGACACCTCTGTTTGTTCCACGGCCGTGGATTTGGCCGTGTAACTTATTGATGTCCTCTGAATAGCTAATTACGGTCATGTTGGTGGAAACCACGGCCGTGGAATAGCACGACTGGCCGTGATTCCTCACGTTTTCCGACCCATCGTAGAGTTTTTCAAACTCTTCTTCATGTACCTCCTTTTGCTCCTCTAAAGCTTTAATTTCCTCATTGCATTCCTCTTCTTCTCCTATGTCCGTAATGCTCATAGTGATCACCTTTTGCAAGGGATCTTTGAAGAGAATCGAGCTTACTTCCTCTCTAGATAGCTCTTCGTCATGGATGTTGAATATGTTCTCTTCAAGAGCTGGTTCTTTCATCAAAGTGGAAAGAACGAACTCTACCTTTTCCTCTCCTATGTCGAAGGCGAGTCTAGCATTCTTGCAATCCAGCGTACAACCGGATGTTGCAAGAAACGGTCTTCCGAGTATGATCGGGACCGGACTATCTGCAGGAATGTCAAGCACAACAAAATCTATTGGAACATAGAACTTACCAAGCTTGACCGGGACATCTTCAACTATACCGACGGGATGAGTTATGGATCGATCCGCCATGTATAACGCCATCTTCACCGGTTTAGGTTCGCCTAAACCGATCTTCATGCATAAGGCAAGCGGAATGATGCTAACGCTTGCTCCTAAATCACATAATGCATCATATGTGACATCTCCCACTCCTATTGGAACACAAAATGATCCCGGATCCTTCAGTTTTGGGGGCAACTTCTCCTTCATCGTCTTGATGAGATCCGACGAATCCGAACTCATCTTGACTTCTCCAAAGTCTTCTAGTTTCCTCTTGTTAGAGAGGATTTCCTTTAGGAACTTTCCATAAGCTGGCATACCTACAATTGCATCAATGAAAGGTATATTGATATGCAGTTTGCTCATGAGTTCAATGAACTTACCGAATTACTTGTCTAGACGCGCTCTTGCTCTAGATTGTGGGAATGGTAGGGGAGGTTTGTAAGCTGGAGGAGGAATGTAGATGTCTTCCTTCTCCTTCCCCTTTTTCTTCTCCTTTTCGACGGGAACTTCCACAAACTTAGGCTACGGGTCGGTGGTTGTTGCTCCGCTCCTACCCTTCCTTTCGGGTTATCCTCCGTCTTTCCTGGAAGTTTTCCTTGATTTCTAGGAACTTCCTCAGCATTGCTAAACATTTGGTTTTCTAAAACCTTTTGGGCTTTATCAACCTTAGTGAAGTGACTCTCCAATCCTTCAAGCTTTCCCAAAATTGTTTCCAACATGGGATCGGGCTTCTCTTTCCCCGAAGTGCTTCCACTATTAGATGTTTGCCCCTGGCTTTTCAATGGAATGGAATAAGAAGATGGTGGAGTTAGTGAATTTCCTGAATTGGAATAAGAATTACCGGAGTTTTGTTGTTGGTTGGAATGCCAATTGTTGTTGTTTGAACCCCTATTGTTGTTACAATTGTTATTCCAGTTGTTGTTGTTGTTCCAATTGTTCCGGTTGTTGCTCCGGTTGTTGCGATTGGTGTTCTCATTCCCATTGTGGTTATTATTGTTTCCCAAATAACCAACATCTTGCTCCTTAGGCTTTGGAAAGCTAGCCTTGATGACTTCCTTCAATTCTTTAATCTCGGTGTTGAGAGAAAAGATTTGAGTTTGAGCATCTTGTGTTAGCTTTGCTCCTTGCTCCACTCGATTAGCTTCTACTTTCCGGTGAGAATACTTCTCAATGACCCGGGCTTGCTTCTCAAAGAAGTCCCAAGCGTCATCTTCCCTCATGTCCATGAACGTGCCACATGAAAGGGATTGGAGCTTGAATTGTGTTTCCACATCCAGCCCTTTACAGTATATCTCCAATAGCTCCAATTTGGAAATGACATGGTGTGGGCAATCCAATAGTAAATCCTGAAATCTTTCCCAAGACTGGAACAAACTTTCATTAGATCTCATAGAAAAAATATTAATCTTACCTCTCAACTCCGCCGTCTTGGATGGCGGAAAGAATTTGGTGAGGAACTCCGAAGAAAGATCCTCCCATGTGTTGAGTCTTCCAATTGGAAGAGCTTGATACCAAGATAAAGCTTTCCCTTTCAAGGAGAAAAAGAATGGCTTGATCTTGTAATTGTTGGTAGTTGCATTCTTTGGCTTCATCGTCTCCATCAAGATCTCGAAATTTTGTAGATGTTGATGTATAGATTCAATACTCGTTCCCCCAAACTGATTTTGGCGAACGATGGTGATAACTTTTGGGTTGAAGCTAAACCCCTGAATATCGTCAGCATCAAAGTTCACACCTAGACGGCGTGGTTGTTGAATTGGATCCATTCTTTGGCCAAGAGTTCTTGGCTCTTCATCTACACGAGCGGCTCTCGCACCCCCAGCCGGGATACTGAAATTTGCAGCCGGTCTTGGATTATTCTTATTTGCATTGATCGCCGGATCAATGTCCTCTAGCGGTGGCATGGAGGAGTCGCTATCCTCATCGGATGAGTCGGTTCTAACCAATCTTGTCGATTTCCTTCTCTTCTTCTTCTTGGAATCACTCATCTCCAGCCTCATTTGAAGCATCATGTCCTTGAGCTCATCAATTTGCAATTGATGACGGTCCGATTTTTCCTTGCGAGTCTTCTCGCTCCATCTAAGTCGAGCTTCGGAATCCTCCAACTCTGCTTGGATATCCCGTTCCTTATTTTCAGCCATCTTTCTTTCTTTGAGTTTCTTTCTCAAAGTCTTCTCAAGTTCTTGATCAAGAGGTAAGAGGTCTTTGTTGTTGCTAGACCTGCGCATATACTTTAGGTAACCTGCAAATATCACTCAAAGGAGATATCAAATAAAAAGAGCAAAGCTCCCAAGCTTGACAACCGATAACCGAAGTCGGCCTAAACCAAATTTCCGGCAACGGCGCCAAAAACTTGTTCGCCACTTAGCATACGTGCAAATAAGCTTTAAATTTATAAAACTAGAATCAAGCAAGCGAACCCGCAGTGTACGGATCGGCGTAGTAAAGCAAGAATTCCAGAGTGTCGAACTCAGGGATTTGGGGGGAACAAATTCAGTTTGCAAATCGTCAAGCAAGTAAATGTAATAAGCTTTGCTAATATTGGGAAAACAACAACCCTAAAGATCCAGGTATCTAATTGAGGCAATCGATTCAAGATATACTAAAGAACTAAGGACAGAGTTAAGAGTTGCAAAGGTATGCTAAGGTAAAGCAATGTACGGTGAAGTTCCAAGACTTTATATGACTTATCTAAAGATACTCTCTATAAAGGTTGTTGAGACTTTAGTATAGAAAGGATCTAAGGACAAGAATTAATCTCAAATACCCAAACTTGTAACCCAAGGATCAAGACTAACTAAAACGATTAAGGTTGTGACACTCGAAATCGAAATAGAGGGTGATGAGTCTCACTACTACCTAGAAAAGGGCAAGCCAAGAGTAGATTAAAGCTAATCTTTAACCTTGGATCAAAGTAAAATCAAAGTTCGTAAACTAGGGTAAATCACGGGCAGATCTTGAGTTCCACGGCCGTGGAAGCTCAAGAACAGACAGTGATCTTGGTTCGTCGACGAGATCTCCCTAACTCTCAGGGTCCAATCAACTTATGATCGATCTATCATCATCTAAGCCACAACTATCAACCCTTCACCTTAGAATTGCTAAAGGTTTTTAGCCATTAACCATTGTCATGATATCAAAAATCAATTTAAGAAGAATGAAAGATGAAAACCTTTGAAAACTCAATTATAACTCAAAGTTAATCTCAAATCCAAGACACAAATTGGAATATTCAATGGATTCAGAATATAACACAAAGCCTCACAAAATCTAGGGTAAGTATGAAGAATGGGATGTCAATCCGTCTTCAATAACAAAACCTAGAAAAAGGGCGCAACTTACGTCACACACGATCTTCCGGAATCCAAATTGCCGGCGCTTTCGCCACGTTCCTCGCGAAACCCTAAGGTTAACTTTCTCTAAGCGAGGTTGTACAAAGCCTTAGTGAATCCTCCCAAAGCGATGATACTGAAAACTCTCTCCTCCCGCCCTTTTATAAGACGGGGAAAAATAACCGTACTGGCCCACTGCGTAAATGATGTGGCAATAATTGGTTCGTCAAAAGATCGCCTAAATCACGGTCTCAAGGGATTCCACGTCCGTGGTTTAGGGCGTGAAATTGGGTTACGGTCTCATATGACTTCCACGACCGTACTTTAGGTCGTGTAACTCTCTGGAATGCTCCACGCTCCTGATGCCAAGATCCACGGCCGTGGTTTAAGGTGTGGACTCTTCTACGGTCGTATTTTAGGGCGTAGAAGTGTAAATTGCTTGTGGTTTCTTTGTGTCGTGCCATTCCTCATCCTAGCATCTCCTTTGGCTTCTTTGATGTATTCCTAATCCTTGGATGTGCTCAAATCCTCTCCTATCTCTCTTAGATGATCCGGTTTTAGCTCTTATTCACCTATAATCAACACAAAGCTAATGTAGACCTCCATATCGAAAATATAGATGAACAAGCTAACAAATGCTTCAATACCTTATTCATGAACACTATAATGAATGAAAAACAACTAGAATAAGTTCCTAGAATATCGCAATATTTCATGCTAACATTGCCTCCCACCAAGCGCTTCTTTAAGGTCATTAGCTTGACCAAACTCGGGGGCGTCTCACTCAAGGTGAAGTGGGGCAATCATATCCACCGGAGCTCTCGGGATATACTTCTTCAACCGGTGCCCATTCACCTTAAAATCTCCACAAAGCTCCCCTCCTATTTCCACCGCTCCATGGGGAAAGATCTTCTTCACCCCATAAGGACCCGTCCATCTTGACTTTAACTTTCCGGGGAAGAGCCGCAACCTTGAGTTAAAGAGAAGGACAAGGTCACCTTCACTCAACTCCTTGGGGATGAGATGCTTGTCATGCCAACGTTTGGTCCTTTCTTTATAGATTCAAGCATTTTCATAGGCATCCAACCGGATCTCTTCAAGAGCGTTCATGTCTAGCAATCTTTTCTCACCGGCCTCCTTGAGGTCAAAATTCAGCCACCTAATGGCCCAATATGCTCTATGCTCCATCTCCACCGGAAGGTTGCAAGACTTGCCATAAACTAGCTTGTAGGGAGTGGTGCCAATCGGTGTCTTGAAGGCTGTTCTATAAGCCCACAAAGCATCATCGAGCTTTATAGCCCAATCCATTCTCGTTCTAGAGACCGTCTTCTCAAGGATTCCCTTTATCTCCCGGTTCGAGATCTCCACTTGGCCACTAGTTTGGGGATGGTAAGGTGTTGCTACCTTATGAGTCACCCCATACTTAGCCAAAAGTGTCCCAAAGTTCCTATTTGTAAAGTGCTTTCCTCCATCGCTTATGATCACCCTTGGTGTCCCAAACCTAGGGAAGATCACTCGGTTGAAGAACCGCACCACAACCTTGGCATCATTTGTGGGAGAGGTGATTGCCTCCACCCATCTCGAAACATAGTCCACCGCCAATAGGATGTAGAGGTTTCCACATGAAGAAGGGAATGGTCCCATGAAGTCCACACCCCACACATTAAATATCTCAACTTCTTGTATATTGTTCAAGGGCATCTCATTCCTCCTTGAGATGTTGCCCGACCTTTGGCAAGCATCACAAGCTACCACAAAATTCTGCACATCCTTGAACAAACTTGGCCAATAAAACCCGGATTGCAACACCTTTGCACATGTCTTGTGTGAGCTAGCATGGCCTCCACATGGCAAGGAATGACAATGGCGGATCACACTCTCCACCTCATCCTCCGGTATGCATCTCCTAAAGACTCCATCCGGCCCTCTCTTGAACAAAAGTGGTTCACTCCAATAGTAATGCCTCACATCCTTGAAGAACTTTTTCCTTTGGGCATAAGAAAGACCGGGTGGCACCTCCTCACAAACGAGATAGTTCACTATGTCGGCGTACCATGGCTCGGTCCCCCTAGACACTTGAAGCAAGCACTCGTCCACCATTTGCAATTGCTCATCCCGGAATGAGTCATCAATCGAGATGTCATCTCTCTCAATCTCCAACGGTGGGAGTCTACTAAGGTGGTCCGCCACATAATTTTCTGACCCTTTCTTATCCCGGATTTCCAAATCAAGTTCTTGAAGAAAGAGGATCCACCGAATCAAACGAGGTTTGGCATCCTTCTTTTTAAGGAGATAAAGGATCGTAGCATGATCCGTATACACAATGACCTTCGCTCCAACAAGATACGAGTGGAACTTCTCAAATACATACACAACCGCTAGCAACTCTTTCTCGGTGGTAGCATAATTGAGTTGGGCATCATCTAGTGTCTTGCTAGCATAATAGATGGCATGTGTACGCCCATCTTTCTTTTGCCCCAAAACAGCCCCGACGGCTACATCACTCGTGTCACACATGATCTCAAACGGTAAACTCCAATCCGGAGGTTGCATGATGGGTGTGGAGATCAAAGCATTCTTCAACCTACAAAAAGCCTCAAGGAAATCCTTGGAGAAAACAAACTCAACATCTTTTATTAGTAGGTTAGTAAGAGGCTTAGAAATCTTAGAGAAATCTTTAATGAATCTCCGGTAAAAACCGGCATGCCCTAGAAAACTCCTTACCCCCTTCACCGAGGTAGGTGGTGGCAACTTCTCTATCGTCTCTATCTTAGCCCTATCAATCTCAATGCCACGGTTGGACACCAAGTGTCCCAACACAATGCCTTCACTTACCATGAAGTGGCATTTTTCGCAATTCAAGACAAGATTTGTCTCCTCACATCTCTTAAGCACCAAAGACAAGTTAGCTAAACAATCATCAAATGAAGATCCATAAACAAAGAAATCATCCATAAACACTTCCATGATGATTTTAATATACTCAGAAAAGATAGCCATCATACACCTTTGAAAGGGGGCGGTGCATTACACAACCCAAATGGCATTCTCCTATATGCAAATGTACCCCAAGGACATGTGAATGTAGTTTTCTCTTGGTCATCGGGGTGGATAGGATTTAGAAGAATCCACTATAACCATCTAAGTAGCAAAAGTGAGAATGTTGAGCTAATCTCTCTAGCATTTGGTCAATGAAAGGAAGAGGGAAGTGATCTTTCCTAGAGGCCACATTTAGTTTCCTATAGTCTATACACATCCTCCATCCCGTAACCGTCCTAGTTAGGATTAATTCATTATTCTCATTGGTCACTACGGTCATCCCACCCTTCTTAGGAACCACATGCACGGGACTAACCCACTTACTATCCGAAATCGGGAAAATGATTCCCGCATCTAGCAATTTAAGAATCTCTTTCTTTACTACTTCTTTCATGATGGGGTTTAGTCTTCTTTGAGGTTCAATCGAAGGTTTATGATTATCTTCCATTAAGATCTTATGCATGCACAAAGAAGGTTTAATGCCAACTAAATCATGAATGGTATAGCCTATAGCCTTCCTATGCAATCTCAATTCATGCAACAATCTAGTCAACTCATCAGCATTCAAGCATGCATTAACAATCACCGGATAAGTAGAATCTTCACCAAGAAAAGCATACTTAAGATGAGAGGGGAGGGGTTTAAGTTCAAGTTAGGAGGACCTTTATCGATTGGAGACGCTCCATATAATGTAGGTTGAGATGAACCCAAAGCTAATGAAGACTCCTCAAGGACCCTTGAAGCTTGATCAACAACTAAGGCTCTTTCTGGAGAAACCACGGGCAAAATTACGGTCTCTGGCATAACCACGGCCATGGAACTTGCTAAGCTAGCACTTTTGAGCACTCTAGAGAGTTCCACGGGACAAACCACGGCCGTGGTTCTCTGTTCCAGACCGTGATTCCTACAGCTCTTCAGCACATGTTCGCCCCTAGAGGTGTGTGCAAATAAGCTTTAAATTTATAAAACTAGAATCAAGCAGCGAACCCGTAGTGTACGGATCGACGTAGCTAAGCAAGAATTCCAAAGTATCGAACACAGGGATTTGGGTGGGAACAAATTCGATTTCAGATTATCAAGCGAGTAAGTATGAGAGTTTTGCAAATATTGGGAAAACAACAATCCTAAAGATCCAAGTATCCAGCAGTGGCAATCGATTCAAGATATACTTAATGATATAAAGACAGAGTTGAGATATGCAAAGGTATACTAAAGTAAGGTAATCGTACGGTGAAGTTCCAAAAACCTTATGTAACTCATCTACAAGGCACTCTCTATACAGGTTGTTGAGGCTCAATATAAAAAGATTCTAAAGGTGAGAATTAGTGTCAAATACCCAAACTTGTAACCCAAGGATCAAGACTAACTTAGCCGATTGAGGTTGTGACACTCACAACCGAGGTAGAGGTTGTTGAGGCTTCACTACCACCTAGAAAAGACAAGTCTAAACTAAGTTAAAGCAAATCTTTAACTTTGGATTAAAGTAAAAGCAGGTTCGTAAACTTGAGGGAAATTACGGTTGGATCTTGAGATTCCACGGTCGTGGAACTCAAGAACAGCCCGTAATTTAGGGTTCGTCGACAATTTTCTCGAACTCTCAGGGTCTAATCTATTTGCGATCGATCTATCATCATCTAAGCCACAACTATCAACCCTTCACCTTAGAATTGTTAAGGGTTTTTAGCCAATAACGGTCATATTGATATCAATTCAAGAATTAAAAGATAGAAAGATGGAAACTTTCAATAATGTTCAAACCAATCTCAAAGTCACAATCAAAAACGAGTATTGTCAAAGGATTCAAACTAAAGTAAACAATCACAACCTTAGGAAAGAAGGGAAAACGGGATGTCAATCCGTTTCCCAAATCAAACCTAAACAAGAAGAGAGATCTTCTTGCAAAATCTTCCAAAAGCTTCGATCTTCCGCCAATCCGGAAAGTATGGAAATCCCAACAATAATCTTCATCAAGTGTGAGATTAGGGCAATTCCAAGCACGAACCTTGATCTCCAACGAGATCTCCAAATGCTTCTCAACGAGGGTAAGCAAAGGTAGCGGGTGCAAACGATCCTAAGCGTCGATTATCCTCCTAAGCGATGATGATGGAATCTCCTTTCGTCCGTCTTTTTATAGGGCAAGATAGAATATCGGCCCGGTCCAATCTTCAAAAGATCGTGGCTTCAAAGTGTGGCGAAAAAGATTCGCCAAGATCACGGTCGTGGAAGTTTCCACGACCGTAATTTAGAGCGTGGATTAGGTCACGGTTTGCACCATATGTTCCACGACCGTAATAGTTACTGGAATGCATCACGCTTTTCTACACAAGATCCACGGCCGTGGAACTGAACGTGGTTTGTAATACGGCCGTATTTTAAAGCGTGGTTTAGGGCAAGAACGTGATTCTTCCCTAGCCTCGTGCATTCCTCAAGCTAAACTCCAATTTGCTTCCTAAGAATGTCCTCAATCTATGGACTCGCTCAATCAACTCCTCTATTGCTCGATTCCGTTCGGAAATAGCTCCAAATCACCTATAATCAACATAGAACTAGTGTAGACATCCATATCGGCAATATAGGTAATACTAGCTCACATATGCAGCAAAGTTCAATCAAAGACTATCAATATGAATCAAATACGTTTAGAAAACGTGCCTAAAATATCACAATATTTCATGCTAACAAATAACCCCATACTTAACACTTGCTTGTCCCTAAGCAAGGTCTTTCAAAAAGCTTTAAACAAGAGTTAGGATGAAATATGTGTACCTTCTTTTGGACGAATGTGATTTCTAAAGAATAGATCATTCTCAAACCTTGCTTCAATCGTTCATCAAACTTTCACACACTCAATTAAAGAGTAAAAAGCAAAGAAAATTCATGAATCAATTTAACTTCCAAACAAGCATCATAACCTTCAAACATTATCAAAATCAATCATAAGAAACTTCAATTTAGATCACCAAGCCATATAACATTCTTTTGATCTTAAGGACTTTCAAGAAAAGGTCTAGAATGTGGAAGGGGAAGGAAACCTGTAGGTAATGTGGTGCTTGAATCCGGGAAAGTGGACAACTACCTTCTTCTTCTTTTGCGGTTTCCGCAACACTTCACTTAGAGCTTCGCTCTCTTCCTTTCATTTTTCGACTTTACTTTTGGAGTTATGGATAGAGGTGCACAAAAACCGAAGCCTAGGAGATTGGCGTTTCTCAAATTTCATGAGATGCCTCAAACCCTTAGCGCACATACCATAATCCGCTAGGAATATCGCTCAATTCGACTTTGTCAAGACACAAACACCCGGCTATGTGAATGGTGCCGAGTTACTCATCGTCATGATTGACTTCCTCAAACCTACAATTTCTTTCTATTCACTTGATTGCAAATAATTGCTCTCATGGCCCTCCCACATCAAACATGCCTTTTTCATTCACTTCTCCAAAATTCCCGGATAGGTAAAGGAGGCTAATATTTCAATGAGGAGTTAGATGATCAAAGAAAGAAGAAAGAAAGTATCGAATTGCCTTAATCATTTCAACAAGAAGTATAGGAGCTTATAACGTGATTTCAACTTCAATTTCTCAACATGATTTAGGTAACATTTTCACATTATAAAACTTGCAAAAGAGGTAAAATTCATTCATTCAAATCTTTTTCGATTCACTATTCTTTTAAGCATGCAATTGTTATCAAACTCCATTCACAAGTATCGATTATCATGGAAATCATCTCAATTCATTAGAAGCACAAAATTTTCAAAATTTTTTCAATTTTTATGGTTTTTTTTTTCAAGTTATTTTTCATGCTTATGCGGTAAGGAAACGTGCAACACATAATGAACATGCAACGATAGTCTCGAATGAAAGCAAACATAGAGAGTAGAGTTATTACAAACTTTTTAGTACATCCCACCCCATACTTAGGACGAACATTGTCCCTAATGTTCATAAGAAAGAAAGAAAAGAAAGAAAAGAAAAAGAAACTCACAAAGTGGTGGCGGGAATGTCTAAAACGAACGGTCATGCATCAAATCACTGCGGTGCCGGCGGAGGCGGGAATGGAGAGAAGCTGGAGTCGTAGGGCCGCCCAAACTACTGGCGGTAGACGTCCCTCATCATGTGGTCGAGGTCGTCGAGGCGTCCGTCTCTAGCGTCGGCCCGGATCTCTAACGCTCCAACTCTCTCTGAAAGTCCGGTAGCCCAATCCGGCATCTGCTCGTACCATCCCGGGGCGTGATCGTACCATGCTGGGGCGTCGGATGGTGCTGGTGCTGGTGGTGGTGCTGCTGGCTGCTCCGTGGACCAAGGAGGGGGAACGCCATACCATGTGGGAGGTGTGGTCATCCACGTGGGTCTCTCACTCATGCTAGCGCGGCGAGATGACGAGCCTGAGGCTCTAGCTGGACGTGGAGAGCGTCTAGGTACATTTGGGGCCGCCTCCGGCTGGTCCGGAAACGTGCCAAACTCCTGCTCCGCTCCTCATCCACTCTCGAACTGATCTCCCATATCCTCCTCCTCGACAACCGGTGGTGGGACATAAGGGGGAGCTACTAACCTGTTCGCATGCATCGCAGCGAACGTCTCCTTCCAATTGTGGCGTCCCGCCACAATGGAGTACTCTGGCAGCCACTCAATACCCCTGCCTGTCCTACTCTCCCAAGGCATGCCCGCATAAGGCGGACCTCTATGGGTGGGGAAAATGAGACCCCTAACCATGAATGCATGGAGTCCTAAAGGAACGGCCGGTATGCGGGTGCAAGCAGAAAAATCTACACCAAGACTCCTAGCAATGTGGGTAACTATCCCACCATATCCGATGTTTCCCTTCGCCTTGTTCTTGAGCTTTCTCATAGTAGCAGACAAGAGAGTAGCACAATCTGCACGGCGTCCATAAAGCATACAATAGAGCAAGAATAGCTCATCCGTCTTTATCTTTTGGGGCGTCTCCGTCCTAGGAAAGAGACACTCCGAAAGAACACGGTGAGCTATCTTCAAAGCTAGATGGTACATCAATCTAGCTTTGGTATCAGCGGGTTGCCAACGGTCCTCGTCGGCGTAAATCATTGCAACTTCCTTCCAAAAGTCCTTGGGGTAAACACCGCTCGGAAATCGACCATTGAAGGTCTCATGAAACCCAAAAATAGTCCCAAACTCAACGATACTCAAATGGTAGTCTCTTTCCATGAGACGGAAAGAGACGGTCCTATCTACGTGGCTGTGCTCAAAAGACGTCACAACCTCCCGGGTGATCTCCTCATAGGCGTCTTCTCGGATAGCCGAGAAGATAACTAGTCCGGCTCTATCCAAGAGCCAAGTAAGGTCATCAACTATGTTGAGAGGATATAGATCCTCCAACAACAAATATCTAGGGCCAATCACTGGCCTCTTCGTGATCTTCTCGAAAGCAGCAAGGTGGTTCTCATGTATGGTCGGGATTCTAGGGTGAGGAGGTGAGGATGGAGGTTGTTACGCTAAAAATGTGTGTACGCAATAAGCCTTAAATTTATACTCGTTATAATTATCAAACTTCTAGCGCACCCGCAGTGTACGGGACGTATGTAGCAAGATAAGTATTCCAAGGTCGAACACAAAGACTAAGGTGAAATCGAATTAAGTTGTGATTGATTTTAACAAGATCCAAGTCTAAAGGTAAAGAGAAAACAAAGGAAGAAAATCTCAATTGAATTGGTTGGTTTTAGGTGATCACTTCAAAGATCAAACGCATGCAAACAATCAATCAAACTAAGTCGGAAAATTGGCACAAATAAACAAATCGAACAAGGTGTTGATCAAGAGAAAGGGAAAGCGGATTCTAGGGGTTGGAAATTCCGGTTATGGCATAAAACTCAAGTTATCTATTCATTCTTTGGATTGATTATGATATGTTGGGATTAAGTGTTCCTAAAATGGGATCAATTACCGGGTAAGTCTCATGATCCAACTAATCCACACCTAAGGTCTCATTACCGGTTAAGTCTCTAAGAACCTAAGGATAGGAGTTTAACACAAACCGGATTGTTTAATTAGGGATCCAACCTATCCTCACCGGGTAAGTCTCAGAAAGGAAAGTCCTAATCAACTATCCTAGCACATTTAATCCAATGGCGGCTTATTAAGCTCACCATTACCTAAGGTTTTGCTATTTTAGATTCTAAGGGCAAGGATTACCGGGTAGGTCTCTCCTAACACTTAGTCGCTACACTAGGACACCCTAGGGTAGGTTAAACTCAGCAAAAACTTAGGGTTTCAACAATTTTATGAATCTAAGGTAAGATCCTTCGAACTAGGAAGAATCACGGTTTGTTCTATAGAAACCACGACCGTGGTTCTTCAAGAACTACCCGTGATTTCTAACAGTAGCTACGTTCATAAACAAAAATTATCCAAAGGTAAATCTAAGTCCGTCCTATCATAGATCTAGCCATAACCATCCTTTCCTTACCCTAGAATCACATCAATCTAGCCTACAACATTCATATTGGGAATCAAAACAAACAAGCATAGATTCATAACCCCCATTGCAAGAAAATGAGAGAAAGAAGATGAACAAATGAACTTTAAACACAATCCAAATCTGAAGATGAAATTAGAACGACTTACAACCCTTCCAAAGGAAGGTTCAAGAGTTCATAAATCTCTAGAAATAAATCCGAAAATACAAGAGCTAAGTGTGTCTTCTCCTCTCCTCTGCAATGGCTCCTTCCTTCTTCTTTTTGCACTTTCCTTCCTAGAAAAATCCTTCTTCCTCTTGGAATATATTTTGTTCAAAGCAATAGAGAATGTGTGAGCTGCTCCCAAAACTACCCCAATTCCCAGCTGCCTCTAACAACTATCAAGGACCACTTTTATAACCAATTTCTTCATGAGCTGGCCATGAGAGTCGTGGCACAGCTGTCACGAGAATCTGGCAAAATCCACGGTCATTTCCACGGCCGTGGTTCTTCAGAGAACCGTGATTCTGTGCAGAAACTTCGCCTTGGATCATTAGGTTGTGGTTTGGTGCATGGCCTGTGTTGGCAAGGTTCCTTGAGTCCTTCTCAGCCCTTGCCTTGCGTTCTAATGAGTTTGGAAACGTGTCCTCTAAATGAGCGACCCTCAAACGCACCGTTTTAGCTCGAAACTTCACGAAATACCTACAAAACGCACACAAGTCCGTGTAGACGTCTATCTCGACAAAATACATGTTTTGAGTGCAGAACGTATTGGACTAGTGCTAGATAATGCATGATTGAGCGAGAATTCTACCTAAATGTGCACCTAAAACTATGCTATAAATCGTGTTATCAAAATACCCCATACTTAAGGTTTGCTCGTCCCCGAGCAAATTCCCAACTATAGACTAAGAGATGACATGATTTATGTATGCAGAAAAATGGCAAAAATCTTTTTGGTTTTGTGCTTCTACTATTGGATCACCTTCATAGTCATGATCATTGGCAATTGGATAAGCAATTATGTATCAAACAATAAGGGCATGGAAAGAAATTGTACTTAACTCAAAAGCATGTATGAGATGGGAGGACGGAGATGTCAAGAAGATCAAGAGTCTATCCAATCTAGATTACTAAGTCTTACAAACATGCAAGTAGGTCATAAGGGCTTGTGACATAAAAGGCTAAGAAACGTTTCAATTGGGGAGGGGAATTTTCTAGGTATGTGATGCTAATCCGGGAATGGAACTAACTTCACTTCCTTGTCCTCGATCAACTTCCCCCAAGTGTATATTTTTCCCTATCTTGCTTTCTTTTCTTTTTCTTTAACTCATTTTTGAGACAATGGCATTGGTGTACAGTAGCCGAAACCTCGGTGATTAGCCATCCTCGGGCTTTTTCTCTTTTTCGAGGTGCATCCACACCGGGCACACATACCAAAGCTCGTTAGGGCTATTGGCTCATTTGACTTTGGCAAGGCACCAACACCCGATTATGTGAAGTGTACCGAGTTACTTGTCATTTAAACCAACGCCCCCAAACCTATTTTGGCTACACTTCCACAATAATTTCAGCGTTCCATTCACGACATTCTTTTCATTACATCTTCACCCCGCACTTGCTTTTTACACATTCAAACACACTAGCATGCTCCTATTCCCGGATGGGTTTAAAAGGAGGTCAAATTTTATATCAATTGAGGTGCTCAAGCAATCATGATCAAGATGAGAAGTAGAGAAAGATGAAATGCCTTATTCATTCCTAGATGGTATGCAAGAACTATCATGTAATTTCGATTTTCAATACTCAATCCATTCTAGGCAATCATCATGCTCTCAAGTCATTCATGGAATTCAAGAGAAGTAGTTCAAGTCCACATATGCATTTATCAATTCAACACATAAGGCCATTCATAGCCAATCACAAGACAAGTTTTCATCATTAGGATCATATCCAAGCCTAGAAAGCACAAAATTTTTTTAAATTTTCTGATTTTTATGGAATTTTCGCTTTAAGTATGTACAATGCAAGATATGTGCAAATATTAACCTATCCTAGATGCTCATTATGCAAAGGATCATGCAAACCCCACCTCATACTTAGAAACACATTGTCCCCAATGTGGTATACAAGTCAAGAGAGTGAAAGAAGGTTCTCACAATGTAAAATGGTTTTCTTCGGTATTTGGGAATTCTCAAGAGGATTGATGTTGGATGATCCTTTCAACAATGGTAGGGAGCTCTAAGCATCCTTCTAGCTTTGAAACCCGCGCTAGGCACCGCTAGCCGTCCAAGTTCCGCGTCCGCTCCACCCATGATTAGTGAGGGTTTCATCATCACCATTTCCAAGAAAGGCTTCCAATGCCACTAACGTTCTAGCACACATAGAATAGACAAAACACACAAAGCACATAAAAACAGAAAAATCTAAGCTAAAATGAAGGAAAAATGTTACCGATGGGTTGCCTCCCACCAAGCGCTTCTTTAAGGTCATTAGCTTGACCAAGCTCGGGAGCGTCTATGCAAGGTGAAGCGGGGCGATCATGTCTATTGGGGCTCCCGGAATGTACTTCTTCAAGCGATGCCCATTCACTTTGAAATCTCCACAATGCTCCCCTCCTATCTCAATAGCTCCATGGGGAAAGATCTTCTTTACCACATATGGCCCGGTCCATCTTGATTTGAGCTTTCCGGGAAAGAGCCTTAGCCTCGAGTTGAAGAGAAGGACAAGATCTCCTTCACTCAACTCCTTTGGTATAATCCTCTTGTCATGCCACCTTTTGGTTTCCTCCTTGTAAATCCGGGCATTCTCATAAGCTTCCAACCGGAGTTCCTCAAGGGCATTGATATCAAGCAATCTCTTCTCTCCCGCCTCCTTGAGGTCAAAATTCAGCCACTTAATTGCCCAATAAGCTCTATGCTCCATTTCCACCGGGAGATGGCAAGACTTGCCATAGACCAACTTGTAGGGAGTGGTGCCAATAGGTGTCTTGAAGGCGGTTCTATATGCCCATAGTGCGTCATTGAGCTTCATAGCCCAATCCTTCCTTGTCCTAGACACCGTCTTCTCGAGGATGGCCTTGATTTCTCGGTTGGAGATCTCCACTTGACCACTAGTTTGGGGGTGATAGGGTGTTGCCACCTTATGAGTCACCCCATACTTAGCCAAAAGTGCTCCAAAGTTCCTATTTGTGAAGTGCTTCCCCCCATCACTAATGATCACCCTTGGTGTTCCAAACCTAGGGAAGATCACTCGGTTGAAGAACCGCACCACCACCTTGGCATCATTTGTAGGAGAGGCGATTGCCTCTACCCATCTTGACACATAGTCCACCGCCAATAGGATGAATAGATTGCCACATGAAGAAGGGAATGGTCCCATGAAGTCTACACCCCACACATCAAAAATCTCAACTTCTTGGATGTTGTTCAAGGGCATTTCATTCCTCCTTGAGATGTTCCCCGTTCTTTGGCAAGCATCACATGCCGCTACAAAACCTTGCACATCTCTAAACAAGTTAGGCCAATAAAAACCGGATTGCAATACCTTTGCACACGTTTTGTGTGAGCTAGCATGGCCTCCACATGGTAAGGAGTGACAATGCCGGATCACACTCTCCATTTCGTCTTCGGGTATGCATCTCCTAAGCACCCCATCCGGGCCTCTCTTGAATAGAAGTGGCTCGCTCCAATAGTAATGCCTTATATCGTTGAGGAACTTCTTCCTTTGTGCATACGTTAATCCGGGAGGCATTTCCTCACACACCAAGTAATTCACAATGTCGGCGTACCATGGCTCACTTCCCCTAGCCACTTGGAATAAGCATTCTTCCACCATTTGCAATTGTTCATCCCGGAATGAATCATCTATCGGGATGTTGTCTTTCCCAAGCTCCAATGGTGGGAGTCTACTAAGGTGATCCGCCACCGAGTTCTCGGATCCCTTCTTATCTCTTATCTCCAAATCAAACTCTTGAAGAAGAAGGATCCACCGAATCAACCTTGGCTTGGCATCCTTCTTTGTAAGTAGATAACGGATCGCCGCATGATCCGTGTAAACTATGACCTTTGCTCCAACAAGGTACGAGCGGAACTTCTCAAATGCATACACTACCGCTAACAACTCCTTCTCGGTAGTGGCATAATTGAGTTGGGCATCATCTAGCGTCTTGCTAGCATAGTAAATAGCATGAGTGCGCCCTTCTTTTCTTTGCCCCAAAACGGCCCCAACGGCCACATCACTTGCATCGCACATGATCTCAAACGGTAAACTCCAATCCGGAGGTTGCATGATGGGTGCGGAGATCAAGGCGTTCTTCAACCTACAAAATGCTTCAAGACAATCTTTGGAGAAAACAAAATCAACATCTTTCATTAGTAGGTTAGTTAGAGGCTTAGAAATTTTAGAGAAATCTTGGATAAATCTCCGGTAAAAACCGGCATGCCCTAAGAAACTCCTTACCCCTTTCACCGAGGTAGGTGGTGGCAACTTCTCTATTGTTTCAATCTTAGCCCTATCAACCTCAATGTCACGGTTAGACACCAAGTGTCCTAACACAATCCCTTCACTTACCATGAAGTGGCATTTTTCCCAATTTAAGACAAGATTTGTCTCCTCACATCTTTGCAACACCAATGACAAATTAGCTAAGCAATCATCGAAAGAAGAACCATAAACAGAGAAATCATCCATGAATACTTCCATGATATTTTCTATGTATTCCGAAAAGATAGCCATCATACACCTTTGGAAGGTGGCGGGTGCATTACACAACCCAAATGGCATTCTCCTATATGCAAATGTACCCCATGGACATGTAAAAGTTGTTTTCTCTTGATCATCGGGGTGGATAGGGATTTGGAAGAATCCACTATACCCATCTAGATAGCAAAAATGAGAGTGTTGAGCTAACCTTTCTAGCATTTGGTCAATGAAGGGGAGGGGAAAGTGATCTTTCCTAGAGGCCATGTTCAATTTCCTATAATCTATACACATTCTCCATCCCGTGACCGTCCTAGTTGGTATTAGTTCATTGTTCTCATTAGTTACTACCGTCATTCCACCCTTCTTAGGTACCACATGAACGGGGCTAACCCACTTACTATCCGAGATAGGGTAGATAATTCCCGCATCTAGCAACTTAATGATTTCCTTTTTGACCACCTCTTTCATTATGGGATTCAATCTCCTTTGATGTTCAATAGAGGGTTTGTGGTTATCTTCCATCATTATCTTATGCATGCACAAAGATGGCTTAATGCCAACCAAATCATCAATAGTATAACCAATGGCTTTCCTATGCAATCTTAGTTCATGCAGCAATTTAGCAAGTTCATCATCACTCAAGCATGCATTAACAATCACCGGATATGTAGAATTATCACCAAGGAATGCATACTTTAAATGAGAAGGGAGGGGTTTGAGTTCAAGTGAGGGAGGACCTTTATCGGTTGAAGATGATCCAAATAAGATCGGATGAGACGAATCCAAGGCAAAAGAAGACTCTCCTTGGCTCCTAGAAGCTTGATCGCCATCAAGAGCTGATCCAGGGAAAACCACGGTTGGAAACACGGGTTGCTCAACTTCCACGGCCGTGGTTCTTGCCAAGCTTGCTTCTCGGAGTTGTCCAGAGAGTTTGACGGCCGTGGAACCTGAATCTCGACCGTGGAACTTGCAGCTGTTCACAATTTCTTCGTGGCTCTCAAATCTAACTCTTGGCTCCTCTTCCAAGGCCTCCAAGGCTTTGATCTCTTCATTGCATTCCTCCTCATTTGCTTCCTCCATCATACTCAAGGTAAGAACCTTCTCCAAGGGGTCCTTGATCAAGATCGAGCTCACCATTTCTCTAGATTCTTCTTGCTCGACTATGTTGAAGATATCTTCATCAAGGGTTGGCCCTTTCATCATTGTGGACAGCTTGAACTTGATGTTCTCCTCTCCAATGTTGAAAGAGAGAGTCCCGTTCTTGCAATCCACTAAACATCCGGAGGTAGCTAAGAAAGGTCTTCCTAGGATGATGGGAACCGGGTAATCCGCCGGAATGTCCAACACTACAAAGTCAATAGGCACATAGAATCCTCCCAATTGCACCGGAATGTCCTCAAGAATCCCAACTGGATGAGTGATAGAACGGTCCGTCATATAGAGGGTCATCTTGACCGGCTTTGGCTCTCCTAACCCGACCTTGTTGCTAAGTGCAAGCGGTATGATGCTTACACTTGCTCCAAGATCACAAAGGGCCTCGTATTTCACATCTCCCACTCCTATTGGGACGCAAAAAGAGCCCGGATCCCTTAGCTTGGGAGGCATTGCTTCCTTCATTGTTTGGATTAACTCCGAGGATCTCTTGGTCATCCTAATCTCCCCATACTCCTCCAACTTCCTTTTGTTGGAGAGTATTTCCTTCAAGAACTTTCCGTATGCCGGCATTCCTAAGATGGCATCCATGAACGGAATGTTAATATGTAACTTGGACATTAGTTCAAGGAACTTACCAAAGTGATTGTCCAAACGAGCTCTTGCTCTTGATTGTGGGAACGGTAGTGGTGGCTTGTATGGAGGCGGTGCCACATAGGTTGGCTCTACATCCTTGCTCTTGCCTCCATCATCTTGCTTTCTTCCCTCTTCTACCACTACTTGACTCCCCTTAGCTTGGTCTTTGGGCAAAGGATCCTTCATACTCAACCCACTCCTTGTTGTGATAGCCAAAACTTGGCCTCTTGGGTTGTCTTCGGTTCTTCCGGGAAGCTTTCCCGGATCCATATGTGCTTCACCCGCCTTTTGAAAAACTTGTGCTTCCAAGACCTTTTGAGCCTTAGAAATTGAAGTGACGGTGCTCTCAAGTCCACTCAATCTTCCTACCAATTGTTCAAACATGACTTCGGTCCTATCCTTTGAAGGTTGAGTAAAGCCGGGTGGAGGTTCTTGTGAAGCTCTTTGTGGTGGAGTTGTACTTGTGGAGGCGGGAGGGTTCAAGGCTCCATCCGGATTAGAGTAAGAAAATCCGGGATGGTTGTGGTTTGGCCGGTAATTGTTGAATTGCCGGTTGTTGTTGAAATTTCTTGGGCCTTGGTAATTTTTGAAGTTGCCCCTTCCCATATAATTCACATCTTCCTCCTTGGAAGACAAGTTGGCTCGTGGAGGTGCTTGAGGAGTTGCTTGGCTCTTCAAGGTGGTAGTGCACAACTCTCTCAAGGACTTCAACTCATTGTTGATGGCGTCAAGCTTGAAATTGCTCATGGTGACTTCGCTCACCTCATATGCTCCCGCCTTTCTTCCTTCGCTCTTCCTATGAGAGTACTTTTCAATTACTAGAGCTTGCTTCTCCACAAACTCCCAAGCATCATCCACATGCTTCTCCATAAAGGTCCCACCGGAAAGAGATTGAAGCTTGAATTGGCTATCTTCATCAAGCCCCTTGAAATAGATCTCTAATAGCTCAATCTTTGGTATGCCATGGTGCAGACAATCTAGGAGAAGGTCCTTAAATCTCTCCCAAGACTTGAACAAACTTTCTCTATCCCTCATCACAAAGGCATTGATCTTTCCCCTTAACTCGGTGGTCTTGGAAGGTGGGAAGAACTTGGTCAAGAACTCGGTTGTCATCTCCTCCCAAGTACCAACTCTCCCTTGTGGAATAGATTGATACCAAGCCAAGGCTTTGTCCTTAAGAGAAGGAAAAGGCCCTTAGCTTATGGTTGTTGCCTTCCAATCTTGGTGGTCTAAGAGTCTCCATCAAAATCTCATAGTTCATCAAATGTTGGTGAGGAGACTCTCCTTCCATCCCTCCAAATTGATTATGCCGGATCATTTGAAGAACTTGAGGGCGGAGCTCATAGTTGTGGGTTGCGGGATCTCCTAGATTCACACCCGGTCGGTGTGCTCTTTGTGCCGGATCCATACGTCTCCCTAGGGTTTGTGGCTCCTCAATAGCAATGGGAACAACCCTAACATTGGCCGCCGGCTGCGGTTGTGGCGGAGGTGGTGGAGGTTGTCGGCGATTAAGCTCTCCTTGAACAAGAGCTTGCCTAATCTCTTCAATCTCCCTTCTAGTTTCCTCTTGCCTCTCATTGGCAAGTCTCCTTTCTTCCTCCAAGAGTTCATCTCTTAGCCTTATTTGCTCCAAGGCTTCATCCAATTCAGCTTGAAGATTTCTACCGGCCATCTCTTTCTCTTTTCGGATGTTCTTAGATCTAGATCGAAGGGTTTTCTCCGGTTCGGGATCGAATGGAGCTAAATCCTTGCCACGAGATCTTCGCATACACCTAAAGAGTAATAGATGTCCTGAAAAGCAAAGACAAAAACCAAAAGGAGATCAAAAGAAACAAGAAGGATCTACACTAGAAACAATCACAAAATAGACTCAATCTAGACCTAGTCCCCGGCAACGGCGCCAAAAACTTGTTACGCTAAAAATGTGTGTACGCAATAAGCCTTAAATTTATACTCGTTATAACTATCCTACTTCTAGCGCACCCGCAGTGTACGGGACGTATGTAGCAAGATAAGTATTCCAAGGTCGAACACAAAGACTAAGGTGAAATCGAATTAAGTTGTGATTGATTTTAACAAGATCCAAGTCTAAAGGTAAAGAGAAAACAAAGGAAGAAAATCTCAATTGAATTGGTTGGTTTTAGGTGATCACTTCAAAGATCAAACGCATGCAAACAATCAATCAAACTAAGTCGGAAAATTGGCACAAATAAACAAATCGAACAAGGTGTTGATCAAGAGAAAGGGAAAGCGGATTCTAGGGGTTGGAAATTCCGGTTATGGCATAAAACTCAAGTTATCTATTCATTCTTTGGATTGATTAAGATATGTTGGGATTAAGTGTTCCTAAAATGGGATCAATTACCGGGTAAGTCTCATGATCCAACTAATCCACACCTAAGGTCTCATTACCGATTAAGTCTCTAAGAACCTAAGGATAGGAGTTTAACACAAACCGGATTGTTTAATTAGGGATCCAACCTATCCTCACCGGGTAAGTCTCGGAAAGGGAAGTCCTAATCAACTATCCTAGCACATTTAATCCAATGGCGGCTTATTAGGCTCACCATTACCTAAGGTTTTGCTATTTTAGATTCTAAGGGCAAGGATTACCGGGTAGGTCTCTCCTAACACTTAGTCGCTACACTAGGACACCCTAGGGTAGGTTAAACTCAGCAAAAACTTAGGGTTTCAACAATTTTATGAATCTAAGGTAAGATCCTTTGAACCAGGAAGAATCACGGTTTGTTCTATAGAAACCACGACCGTGGTTCTTCAAGAACTACCCGTGATTTCTAACAATAGCTACGTTCATTAACAAAAATTATCCAAAGGTAAATCTAAGTCCGTCCTATCATAGATCTAGCCATAACCATCCTTTCCTTACCCTAGAATCACATCAATCTAGCCTACAACATTCATATTGGGAATCAAAACAAACAAGCATAGATTCATAACCTCCATTGCAAGAAAATGAGAGAAAGAAGATGAGCAAATGAACTTTAAACACAATCCAAATCTGAAGATGAAATTAGAACGACTTACAACCCTTCCAAAGGAAGGTTCAAGAGTTCATAAATCTCTAGAAATAAATCCGAAAATACAAGAGCTAAGTGTGTCTTCTCCTCTCCTCTTCAATGGCTCCTTCCTTCTTCTTTTTGCACTTTCCTTCCTAGAAAAATCCTTCTTCCTCTTGGAATATATTTTGTTCAAAGCAATAGAGAATGTGTGAGCTGCTCCCAAAACTACCCCAATTCCCAGCTGCCTCTAACAACTATCAAGGACCACTTTTATAACCAATTTCTTCATGAGCTGGCCATGAGAGTCGTGGCACAGCTGTCACGAGAATCTGGCAAAATCCACGGTCATTTCCACGGCCGTGGTTCTTCAGAGAACCGTGATTCTGTGCAGAAACTTCGCCTTGGATCATTAGGTTGTGGTTTGGTGCATGGCCTGTGTTGGAAAGGTTCCTTGAGTCCTTCTCAGCCCTTGCCTTGCGTTCTAATGAGTTTGGAAACGTGTCCTCTAAATGAGCGACCCTCAAACGCACCGTTTTAGCTCGAAACTTCCCGAAATACCTACAAAACGCACACAAGTCCGTGTAGATGTCTATCTCGACAAAATACATGTTTTGAGTGCAGAACGTATTGGACTAGTGCTAGATAATGCATGATTGAGCGAGAATTCTACCTAAATGTGCACCTAAAACTATGCTATAAATCGTGTTATCAGAGGTGAAGGTGAAGATGGAGGTGAAGGAGATGAGGGTGGTGGTGCCCTAGAGGATGAGGAGGTGGAGGGGTTGCCTTTCCTTTTCTTATTCTGCGCACCCTTCTTCTCTTTTATCCTTCCCGACACTCTCCTTACAAAATTCATTATGCAGAAAAATTACGGTCTGTTCTTCAAGAATTACGGCCGTGGTTTACCCAGAGGCCGTGGTTCGTCTCAGAATTTCACGAATCTCAGCAAATCAGCAAGCAATCACCACAACATGCAGTCCTAGTCTAATTCCTTCCAGTCTCTTTCAGTTCTTCCTAAAAATCTATAGCAAAAACGAACCAAATTGGCGAAAATCAAGAAGAAAGAATAAACCTCTTTTTCGGATTGAAAAACCCGAAATGCGCGTTTGTTGATGGATTTCCGCTCGGTTTGTCGCTTGGATCTTGTTTGTGGTTGAATTTGCTGCAGTTTGGGAAGAAGAATCGTTAGAAACGATTAAGAAACGAAGATTTTGAGGAGGTCGTGGATTTCCGGCAATTAGGTCGTGGAAAGAGGGGTTTTTGGGATGAGTTTTTGAAGAACGTGACTTATATAGTTGCAGGCAAAATTTTGAAAATCACGGTTTGTCGGGGTGTTCCACGGCCGTGGAAGTGTACGGAACCGTGGTTTTGGTGATTTTTCAAAGGCTTTTGAGAATTACGGCCACTGTAGCTATGACGACCGTAATTTAGACCGTGGAACCTCCTGTAAAGCTCCAAAGTCCAAATTTCGTCACTTTTCTTTGACATTATCTTCCCTTTCTCCTTTTCCATCGATCCTACAACCAAAAACACGAACATACCGGAAGAAATCGAGGCAAAATAAAGCGAAAACGTCTATTCTAAACTAATCTATGAATCGAAAACAAAAACGAGAATGCAATACCTTGGGTTGCCTCCCAAGAAGCGCTTTGTTTAAGGTCCGTAGCTAGACCAATGTCCATAGATGACTCAATGCACCTTGAACATCTTGGATTGCTCTTCAAATCCATCATTAAACTCTTCCAAAAAATCTCCGGTTCCTAATTTCACCGGCAAGTGGTAAGATCTCCCATGTACGAGCTTGTACTGTTTGATTCTCACCGGAATCCTCCTAGCTTTCTTATGCTTTAATGGGACATAATTCAGCCTTGCATCCCATCCTTTCCTAGATCGAGAAATCAGTTTTTCGAGAATCCTCTTAGCTTCCCCATCTCCAGCTTGGGGATGATGTATGGTCTTCGTCATGTGAATGACCCCATACTTGAACAAAAGACACTTCATCGCCTTAACGGTGAAGTGCTTGCTAACTCCACTCCTTGTAGTCCAAGGAGCATCTAGTTCCAGCTGTTTTAATGGAGGTTTCATCTTCACCTTAGGAGGTTCTTTTGGAAGAGACCTCCAACTCTCCGGTGCATTCCTGAAAAAATTATAAATTTTAATAGGAATTTCAAATGAAGTAAGAGAATATACCTTGTTAAGTTTTTCAAAGCTTGGCACAAGTTTCATGTTGGGATGATGATCCACACATGAAATATCTCCCAACTCAGCTGGATCTTCTTCAACCTTGGCCACGGTTTCAGTAATTTGGCCAAGGTTCACCATTTCTTTCTCTCCTTCAAGCACAACCGACTCTTCTTCAATCTCGACCACAATATTAGCAATTGGGTCTAGGTGTTCCACTTCTTCCTCTTCTTCAATGGGAACTTCAAGAAGAGCTTCAGATTCGAGTGGAGGGACGCTCGAAACTTGTAATTCTTCCTTTCTAAGTGAACGATTTTCCCTGGCTTTATCAATCTTAGAAATATTCTGTTTTGCGTCTTCTATCACTTTTTGATTATATTCCTCATAGGCTCTGACTGTTTCTTCGAACATATCAAATTTCTTCATCAATTCATCAAATTTCGAGTCCTCCGCATCTTTGGGAGGTTTCTTCTTAACCTTCTTAGGGTAGTGCAGCTTTTCCCATTTTGCAAATTCATATTTAATGGTTTGTTCACGTTCTCTTTCGCTGTCAAACCAATAGAATGCGTATTTCTCTACCAAGTATTCGTAATAATCTGCCCTAGCCGTTTGCTTTGCTACCCATATTGGATCGTATGGAGCCATACTTAGCTAGTAGAGCCTCAAAAACTCATACCAAGAGATTAAAAGAAAAACAAAAGCTCCCAAAACTTGTTCTTTGGCGAAACTCTGTTCCGTTTCCGGAACAAGAACTTCGTATGTACCTAAGAACACAAACCTGCAAGAACACTCAAGAAAAGGATATCAAATAACAAGAGCAAGCTCCCAAGCTTGACAACCGGCAACCGAATTCGGCCTAGACCAAATCCCCGGCAACGGCGCCAAAAACTTGTTCGCCCCTAGAGGTGTGTGCAAATAAGCTTTAAATTTATAAAATTAGAATCAAGCAGCGAACCCGCAGTGTACGGATTGACGTAGCTAAGCAAGAATTCCAGAGTATCGAACACAGGGATTTGGGTGGGAACAAATTCGATTTCAGATTATCAAGCGAGTAAGTATGAGAGTTTTGCAAATATTGGGAAAACAACAATCCTAAAGATCCAAGTATCCAGTTGTGGCAATCGATTCAAGATATACTTAATGATATAAAGACAGAGTTGAGATATGCAAAGGTATACTAAAGTAAGGTAATCGTACGGTGAAGTTCCAAAAACCTTATGTAACTCATCTACAAGGCACTCTCTATACAGGTTGTTGAGGCTCAATATATAAAGATTCTAAAGGTGAGAATTAGTGTCAAATACCCAAACTTGTAACCCAAGGATCAAGACTAACTTAGCCGATTGAGGTTGTGACACTCACAATCGAGGTAGAGGTTGTTGAGGCTTCACTACCACCTAGAAAAGACAAGTCTAAACTAAGTTAAAGCAAATCTTTAACTTTGGATTAAAGTAAAAGCAGGTTCGTAAACTTGAGGGAAATTACGGTTGGATCTTGAGATTCCACGGTCGTGGAACTCAAGAACAGCCCGTAATTTAGGGTTCGTCGACAATTTTCTCGAACTCTCAGGGTCTAATCTATTTGCGATCGATCTATCATCATCTAAGCCACAACTATCAACCCTTCACCTTAGAATTGTTAAGGGTTTTTAGCCAATAACGGTCATATTGATATCAATTCAAGAATTAAAAGATAGAAAGATGGAAACTTTCAAGAACTTTCAATAATGTTCAAACCAATCTCAAAGTCACAATCAAAAACGAGTATTGTCAAAGGATTCAAACTAAAGTAAACAATCACAACCTTAGGAAAGAATGGAAAACGGGATGTCAATCCGTTTCCCAAATCAAACCTAAACAAGAAGAGAGATCTTCTTGCAAAATCTTCCAAAAGCTTCGATCTTCCGCCAATCCGGAAAGTATGGAAATCTCAACAATAATCTTCACCATGTGTGAGATTAGGGCAATTCCAAGCACAAACCTTGATCTCCAACGAGATCTCCAAATGCTTCTCAACGAGGGTAAGCGAAGGTAGCGGGTGCAAACGATCCTAAGCGTCGATTATCCTCCTAAGCGATGATGATGGAATCTCCTTTCGTCCGTCTTTTTATAGGGCAAGATAGAATATCGGCCCGGCCCAATCTTCAAAAGATCATGGCTTCAAAGTGTGGCGAAAAGATTCGCCAAGATCACGGTCGTGGAAGTTTCCACGACCGTAATTTAGAGCGTGGATTAAGTCACGGTTTGCACCATATGTTCCACGACCGTAATAGTTACTGGAATGCATCACGCTTTTCTACACAAGATCCACGGCCGTGGAACTGAATGTGGTTTGTAATACGGCCGTATTTTAAAGCGTGGTTTAGGGCAAGAACGTGATTCTTCCCTAGCCTCGTGCATTCCTCAAGCTAAACTCCAATTTGCTTCCTAAGAATGTCCTCAATCTATGGACTCGCTCAATCAACTCCTCTATTGCTCGATTCCGTTCGGAAATAGCTCCAAATCACCTATAATCAACATAGAACTAGTGTAGACATCCATATCGGCAATATAGGTAATACTAGCTCACATATGCAGCAAAGTTCAATCAAAGACTATCAATATGAATCAAATACGTTTAGAAAACGTGCCTAAAATATCACAATATTTCATGCTAACAGCACACCTTTGTGTACTTCAAATTCAGCCCTTGCCTCCTTTTCCAATGCATCTAAGGCCTTGATTTCTTCATTACAATCATTCTCAACTCCTTCCTCCATCAAACTTAAGCTAAGAACCTTCTCCAAGGGGTCCTTGATCAAGATCGAGCTCACAACTTCTCTACATTCCTATTGCTCGATAATGTTGAACACATCTTCATCAAGGGCTGGCCCCTTCATCATTGTGGATAATTTGAACTTGATATTCTCTTCTCCAATGTTGAAAGAGAGAATTCTATTTTTGCAATCCACCAAACATCCGGATGTGGCCAAGAAAGGTCTCCCCAAGATGATGGGAACCGGATAGTCCGCCGGGATGTCCAAAACAACGAAGTCTATGGGCACATAGAACTTCCCGAGTTGCACCGGTATGTCCTCCAAGATTCCAACCGGGTGAGTGATTGAACGGTCCGCCATGTAAAGGGTCATCTTGACCGGCTTTGGCTCTCCTAGCCCAACCTTGTTGCAAAATGCAAGCGGTATGATGCTTACACTTGCTCCAAGATCACAAAGGGCTTCATACTTCACTTCTCCCACTCCGATTGGCACATAAAAAGATCTCGGATCTCTTAGCTTAGGAGGCATCTCCTCCTTCATAGTTTGAATCGATTCCGAGGACCTCTTTGTCATCCTCACTTCTCCATACTCCTCCAACTTCCTCTTGTTGGAGAGTATTTCCTTCAAAAACTTGTCATATGCCGGCATACCTAGAATAGAATCCATGAACGGAATGTTAATATGCAATTTAGACATAAGTTCAAGGAATTTACCGAAGTGTTTGTCCAGACGAGCTCTTGCTCGTGATTGTGGGAATGGTAGTGGTGGCTTGTATGGAGGTGGTGCCACATATGTTGGCTCATCATCCTTTCTCTTTCCTCCATCTTCTTGCAATGTCTCTTCTTCTATCACCACTTGCTTCCCCTTATCATTTCCCTTAGGTAAAGGATCCTTCATGCTCATCCCACTCCTTGTTGCAATAGCCAACACTTGGCCGCTTGGGTTATCTTCAGTTCTTCCGGGAAGCTTTCCCGGATCTCTATGAGCTTCACCCGCCTTTTGGAACA
The DNA here is from genome assembly GCA_033239045.1 of Fagopyrum esculentum. Taxonomy (NCBI): domain Eukaryota; kingdom Viridiplantae; phylum Streptophyta; class Magnoliopsida; order Caryophyllales; family Polygonaceae; genus Fagopyrum; species Fagopyrum esculentum. The sequence goes on along the minus strand of BSUD01000008.1, from coordinate 96,681,769 downwards.
CTTGTGCTTCCAACACCTTTTGAGCTTTAGAAATGGAAGTCACCGTGCTCTCAAGACCACTCAACCTTCCAAGCAATTGCTCAAACATCATCTCGGTTCTATCCTTTGGAGGTTGAGTAAATCCGGGTGGAGGCTCTTGTGAAGCTTTAGGCGGTGGAGCTGCGCTTGTGGAAGCGGGAGGGTTCAAGGCTCCATCCGGGTTAGAATAGGAAAACCCGGGATGGTTGTGGTTAGGCCGGTAATTGTTGAATTGCCGGTTGTTGTTGTTGAAGTTCCTTGGGCCTTGATAGTTGTTGTAGTTCCCCTTCCCATATAGTTCACATCTTCCTCCTTGGAAGACAAGTTTGCTTGCACTTGCACTTGAGGGCTTGCTTGACTCTTCAAAGTTGTAGCACACAACTCCCTCAAAGACTTAAGCTCATTGTTGATTGCATCGAGCTTGAAATTACTCATGGTGATTTCACTCACCTCATATGCTCCTGCCTTCCTCCCATCACTCTTCCTATAGGAGTACTTTTCAATCACCAAAGCTTGTTTCTCTACAAATTCCCAAGCTTCATCCACATTCTTTTCCATGAAAGTCCCACCGGAGAGAGATTGAAGCTTGAATTGACTATCTTCATCAAGTCCCTTGAAGTAGATCTCCAAAAGCTCTATTTTCGGTATACCATGGTGTGGACAATCTAGGAGAAGGTCCTTAAACCTCTCCCAAGACTTGAATAGGCTTTCTCTATCCTTCATTACAAAGGCATTGATCTTCCCTCTTAGCTCGGTAGTCTTGGAAGGTGGGAAGAATTTAGTCAAGAACTCGGTAGTCATTTCCTCCCAAGTACTCACACGCCCTAGGGGAATCGATTGGTACCAAGCCATGGCTTTATCCTTAAGTGAGAAAGAAAAAGCCCTAAGCTTATGGTTGTTGTTCTCCAATCTAGGCGGCCTTAGAGTCTCCATCAATATCTCGTAGTTCATCAAATGTTGATGAGGGGACTCTCCTTCCATCCCTCCAAATTGATTATGCCGGATCATTTGTAGAACTTGAGGGCGGAGCTCATAATCATGGGTTGCGGGATCTCCTAAGTTCAAACCCGGACGGTGCACTCTTTGAGCTGGATCCATGCGTTGCCCTAACATTTGTGGCTCCTCAATAGCAATGGGTATAACCCGAATATTAACCGCCGGCTGCGGTTGTGGTGGAGGTGGAGGTTGTTGACGATTAAACTCTCTTTGCACAAGAGCTTGCCTAATCTCTTCAATCTCCCTCCTAGTTGCTTCTTGCCTCTCATTGGCAAGTCTCCTTTCATTCTCCAAGAGTTCATCTCTTAATCTAATTTGCTCTAGAGCCTCATCCAACTCAGCTTGAAGATCTCTTGCGGCCATCTCCTTTCCCTTTCTAATGCTCTTAGACCTAGCCTTAAGAGTTTTCTCCGGTTCGGGATCGAATGCAGCTAAATCCTTGCCACGAGATCTTCGCATACACCTAAAGAGTGAGAGATGTCCTAAAAAATCAAAGACACACACCAAACGAGATCAAAAGCAACAAGAAAGACCTACACTATAAACAATCACAAAAATGACTCAATCCAGACCTAGTCCCCGGCAACGGCGCCAAAAACTTGTTACGCTAGAAACGTGATACACAAAAGTCTTAAATTTATAACTCGATATATTTTTCCTAACTCCTAGCGAACCCACGGTGTATGGGTCATTTTGTAGTAAGGATAGTATTCCGAGGTCGAACACAAAGACTAAGGTGAAATTGACTCAATAGTGACTAAGGATAGTGTAAACCTAGGCTAAGAAAAGAGAAAGAAATAAAGAAATGAAAATATCAATGTTTTTGGTTTGGTTTTGTGGTGATCAATCAAGGATGGCAAATCATGCAAGATTAACAAATAACTAAGCTAGCAATGCTAAATAACAAACACAAACAAGAGATGGATATTCAAAGAGAGAAAAGCGGATTCTAGGGGTTAGAAATTCCGGTTATGGCAATGGACTCAAGCTATCTAGTCATTCCTTGGATCAACTATAGTATGTTGGGAGTGAGTGTTTCTAGATTGGGATCAATCACCGGGTAGGTCTCATGGTCCACTAGTCCTTTCCTAAGGTCTTATATCCGGGTATGTCTCAAAGAACCTAAGGTTAGGAATTCTATACAAACCGGATTTGCTATCTAGGGATCTAACCTCTCCTTACCGGGTAAGTCTCGGGAAGGTAAGTCCTAAACATAAATCCTAGCACACTCAGTCCAATAGCGGCTAGTGAGGCTCACTACTACCTAGAGTTCATCATCTTCGGTACCTAAGAGCAAGAATCACCGGGTAGGTCTCTTCTCACTCTTAGATGCTAACACTAGGTCACCCTAGGGTAGATCTAACTCAACAAACACTAGGATTTCAACAATCTAACAACCTAACACTTAGATTTATCAATACAAGCAAGTCAGACAGAATCACGGGCAGTTCCTCACTTCCACGGCCGTGGAACTACCTAGAACAGGCCGTGATTTACAACAGAGGCTAGGTTCGAGCAAACAAATCATCCAAAGGTACGTTTAAGTCTATCCTATCATAGTCCAAGTCATAACCATCATTTCCTTACCCTAGAATCACATCTATTTAGCCAACAACATGCATCATCACAATCAAAATCATCAAGCATAAAATCATAGAGTCCATATCAAAAGGATGAAATAAAAGAGAGATGAAGCAAATAAAACAAGAAAAATAAGCTGAATAAGTGTTAAAAGAGAGACTTACAACCCTTCAAAAGAAGGTTCGAATTGTTCTTACAACCCTAGAAAATGTTTCCAAAAAACTTCACTCTAAAAACTAAGAAACTCTAAGAATGGTGTGTTCTTCTCCTCTTCCCCAATGGAAGTATTTCTTCTCCTCCAAGAGTAGCTAAAATCCAATTCCAAAATGAGAGAGTATGGGAGAGAATGTGTGTGAGGTAAGGTGTGTAGTGGATCCCCTTTAGAATCATCCTGCAAGGGTACTTATAGCCTTCACCATTTGCAAGAGTTGGTTATGGAGATCGTGGGACAGCTGTCCCACCTGTGCAGAGGGAATCACGGCCCATTCCACGGCCGTGGAACTCCCAGTGGCCGTGATTCTGGTGCTTCAGCCTTCTTTTGATCGTTGAGCCATGAGTTGGTGCAAGGCATGCACCAAAATGGTCCTATGTGTTCTCCCTTGCTCCTAACTTGCTTCCCAATGAGTCCCAAGGTGTGTCATTACGAGGAACGATCCTTGGATGTGTCGATTAAACTTCGAAAGCTCCCAAAATACCTACAAAACATGCAAAAGTCCGTGTAGACGTCTATCTCGACAACATACATGAATTAAGTGCAATTTGGCACGAACTAATGTTCAACTATGCATGAATAGTGTGAAAAACTATCTAAATGGATGCCTAGACTAACGTCATAAATCGAGTTATCATCCTTCGATCGCAAGTGTCACGTACTATGCTCTAGGACAACTACCAGATGCTCTACGAATGTATGGTCTGGCTCGACCACTAAATCATCATGGATGACGATGTGTCTCGGGTCTGGTACGTACTCCCGTAACCGAGACACATAGAAGACTGGTGAACACCCTCCAATCTCGGTAGCCAAGCAAGTTTGTATGCCACGTCTCCAACTCACTCAAGGATCTCAAAGGGTCCAACATATCTGGAGCTAAGCTTCCCCTTGACGCCGAAGCATCCGACACCTCGTGTCGGGGATACCCTCAACCAAACTTGAGCTCCCACTCTCAACTCTATAGGTTTGCGCATCTTATCAACGTAGGACTTCTGGCGACTCTGTGCTGTCAGCATCCATTCTCGGATCATCGCTACTCGAGTCAAATCGTCATTTATCTGCTCCGGTGTTATACCATTAGCACAACCCGGCTCATCCCAACATAGTGGCGTCCGACATCGCTATCCATGTAACCCATCATAAGGAGCCATTTTGATCAATGCGTGTTGTACGAGAACTCAAGTAAAGGAAGATGATCTAGCCACACCTACCCCTAGTCTAGCACGTAGGCTCTCAACATATCTTCCAGATCCTGTATGGTCCTCTTAGACTGACCATCTGTCTGAGGATGATAGGCGGTCTTGAACTATAGACTCGTACCTAGGGCAACATGCACCTGCTGCCAAAACCTCAAAGTAAACCGTTCGTCTTTGTCATAGACTATGGTCTTGGGTCGAGAAGAACTTACAACCTTCTTTGGTTTGGATGAACCTCTTGTTTGTTTACCTTGTGTACAAGTCTTACATAGTTCATTACCTTGAAGTTTAGGATTGGTAAACCACGTAACAAATTCTTTGTAAGTAGTTTCTTCATTGTATGCATGCTTACGTGACCAAGTCGCCTATGTCAAAGTCTTGGATTGTCAGTCAAGGCCTTGAGACACGTTAGCTTAGTTCTTGAAACTTGGTTAGTGATCATTGAATAAACATTGTTGCATATAGAAGCAGTAAGCACGACATCACCCGATATATTATCTTGAAATTCACATTTTTCTGAATAAAAAATCATCTTATTGCCTTTATCACAAATTTGAGAGATACTAAGCAAGTTATACTTTAAACCGTCAACAAGATAGACATCATCAATAAAGTTAGATGAATTATAACCGATTTTACCAATGCCAATGATGTTACACTTTCCTTTATCACCAAGCGTAATGGTTTCAGATGATTGCTTCTTTAGATATGAAAACAATGAGCTTTTTTCACTCATTTGTCTTGAGCAACCACTATCTAATATCCATTTATGCTCCTTTACCTTGGTCATATCCTGCAAAACAGCAAGCATCAACCTTTCCAAGTCGACCAAATGACATATTTTGGTCCATATTCAGGCTTAATCATGTTTGGTGGTCTAGTACCTTTAGGAACCCATATTTGCTTAACTTGTTTCCTTAGACATAGAGGATAAGTGTTTCTAATGATGTAAGGGTCATTTCTTCTATATAGACATGTTTATTTTACATGACCCTTTTTGCAACAATAGAAACATGTGGGCATATGAATATTTTTTCTTTAGCTTTAACAAAAGTGGTAGTCGTTTTTCTAGGAAAACTTACGTGATAGCCTATACCATTTTTGTTGAGAAAAGATTGTTGCTCACCCATCATCCTTTCGAGGTTGGCTTTCGAACGAGTGATTTGAATAAATGCAGCCTTCTGGTCTTGACACTTCACAGTTAGATCAACCTTTTCTTTCTCTAGATCGATGTATTCTCGATGGAGAGAAGAAAGATCGCCCTTGAGAATCGCATTTTCTGATTTCAAGGCCTTGATATTGATATCACGGTCTAACTTTTCAATGTTAAGATTTTCAATCTCCATAGACATCTCACTTAGTCGTTTCTTTTGTTTGAGAAGCTTTTCTTTTAAGGAACTTATCCTTACCCTATGTTCTTTATCACATATGATTATGTCTTTAAGGAATTGCATGAGTTCAAGTTCAGGTTGAGACATAATCGTACTTACCACGCCATGAACATAGTGGTTTAGGTCTTCTTCATGATCGGCCATTAGACACAAGTTTTCTTATTCTTTCTCGTCTTCTGATTCATTGGCAGAATCTGAATCACTCTATGAAGCTACCATAGCTTTCTTCTTTCGATCATTCTTCCTAAAGTTGTTCCTCTTCTTTTGTGGACAATCATTTACAAGATGATCTGCTTCACCACATTCAAAGCAAGTCAGTACCTTAGTTTTCTTATTAGGGTTATAAAACTTACCTCGAGGTCTTGATGATCGCAAATAATCTTTGTTCTTTGCGAATTGCTTCTTCATTTGAAGAATTTTTTCAAGACCCCTTGAGAACAAGGCGAATGGATCTTCCTCATCTTTATCATCACTATCTTCCTCCTCGAATGGCATCTCATACTTGTTGGATTTTAGAGCTAGGTTCATTGTGTTGGATGAGAGCTCTCCATCTTCTTCACCAAGAACCATTTCGTGGGTGATAAGCTTTCCAAGAAGGTCGTCAAGAGGAAGTGTTGTGAGATTTTGAGCCTCTTCAACTGCAGTCACCTTTGGTCCCCTCTTAGCTTTAGGTAAGCTCCTTAGAACCTTCCTTACTTTCTCTTCATTTGTGAAGACCTTCCCAAGTGAGTCGAGGTGGTTCCGATTTCGGTAAATCGTGTGAAAATTTCTTTGACTGATTCGTTTGAGTTCATCTTGAATAAATCATATTGCCTGAGGAAGATGCTTATCTTTGTTTCCTTGACTTGACATGTTCCTTCGTATGTGACAACTAGTTTGTCCCAAATTTCTTTTGCACTCTTACATGATGAGACACGGTTGAATTCATTTGCGTCCAATCGACAATAGAGCAAGTTAATGGCCTTGTAGTTCTTTAAAACACTATCCAAGTTGGTTTGTGTGAATTCCGCTTCCTTCTTTGCAACTTGGACTCCTTCAACCGTGGTGGTTGGAATTTTAGGGCCATATTGAATGATGCTCCATAGTTCCATGTCCTAATCAATAACAAACATTTGCATTAGTGCTCTCCAATGGGCAAAGCTTTTGCCGTAGAAGAGTGGTGGTCGAGATGTAGATCTTCCTTGAGTGAATCTTCCATCACCTACAGAGTTCATGATTAGTCTCACTGATGGTTAAATCAATATACGTGAGTCTAGCTCTGATACCAATTGAAGAATTGTATAGGTGAATATAAAGGATGTAAATACTCTAGGAAGGGGGGGGGGGTTGAATAAAGTATGGGAACTTTTCACAAAAACCTATCTCAAGGCTTTGAAACTGATTTTAAGGCCTTGATGTCGATCTGTGCTCTTTGTGACACAACTGGTTTTCAAGGGCTTTGAAAGTGATTTCAAGGCCTTGACTTCGAAAACCTGCAAAACAACATTAGTCACAATAAAGCAATATATAGTGCGGAATTAAAAGATCGACACGATGATATGTTTACGAAGTTCAACTCTAACATCCTACATCTCCGTCCTAGGGTTTCTTTGTCCGTAGGATCTAATTATCTGTTATCAGTTTCAAAGAGTCCTAGATACAACCTAGAAAAAATCCCCTTCTTCTCTCACAGTAGCCGATGCTATGATCTAGTTCCAACTCTTAACCTAGCTGTAATAGCCTAGTTACTTCGCAGAGTAACACACACTCGAGTATAACACTCTCTAGATATTCCAATGAAGCTCACATGTTTTTCTCTCTCTAGGGATGTAAGCTTTTGTAAACTAAGAGGAAGAAAAACTTTTGGAAAAAAATGAAGATGCTTTGATCGCTTGAAGACTTAGATGTTTCCGTGTAAGCTTGTCGTTGTTCTCATCAATCGCCATCTCCATTTATCGTCTTTGATGGAGAACTTCTAGTTATTATAAAAAGGACCGTTGTGAAGTTCTTTTTCTCCATGGAATACGGTGTTAGGTTGAGATGAAGTAGCCGTTGTAAGATCTTCTATCTTCTTCATCTCCTTGATGCACGTTGAGAGTCTTCTTCGAGATCTTCTCTTGAAAGAGTCGTTGAAGATCTTGTCGTTGAAGTCCTTATTTCAAGCTCCGAGATTTTTCTAAGTTGTTACGGATCTTTGTTTGAAAATATCTCTCTGTGATGACCGTTGAAGACCTTCCTTGGATATGAGATCCGTTGGAGGAGATCTTCCAATCTTGCGTCGGTTAAGATCTTTACAAGATCTTTTTCTTGGGCCGATATCTTCTCTTCAAGATCCGTTGGAGATCTTCTTAGTTGAGCTGGCCGAGATCTTCTCTTGATATCTTGTTTGAAGATCTTCTCTTGATCCTTGATCGATTGTTGTTGAGATTTGAATCTTGATTTTGAAAAGCTTCTAGCCATTGTCTTCCTTGTATGCTTTTCAAGGCTTTGGTTTTTGTACCTTGAAATGTGTTTCAAGGCCTCCGTGTTGAACCCTTGAACTGCTTTTTAATATCTCTGCGCTTGTCCCTTGTAATGTGTTTCAAGGCCTCCATTCGTCCTTTGAAATGCTTTTCAAGGCCTGCACACATTTAACAAACACAAAACCAAACCATGCAATCTAGAAATATAATCGATATTTGTTAATTTATAAATCGCTCATAATGTTAAGTTTTCCATCATCACATATACAAAAATATACTCAAGGTGGAGTTATCAGACGGTCCAGAAGATAGAAGATCAGATCTTCTAAGAAAGAAAAGAAGATAAAACGGTTAAGAACATATCGTACGCGATCTGGGGTCAGCCGCACCCGCGGAAAAAGCGGTTGAGCCGCAACCGCGGGGCGGTGACCTAAAACAACCGGATGTTACATAGTGTATCTCACATATTAGTAAGTCAATGATCCACATATCAAATATCACACGGATAAAAACAAATATAATACGCGATTTTATCCAAAAGATCAAAATGTCGAGAAATATATGATTTGTCTAACATTCAATCCTTCTACTTATACAAACGGTCACACACCGTCAACTTACCCAGTAAGTGATATGAGACAATGAATTAGGTATCATTCCAAATTCACGTAAATGTTTCTTTTCACTAGAATCAAATTTTTTATTTATTATATTTGAGTAAAAAAATTGATAACTTAATTAGAATGTAGTAAAAAAATATATTAAGAGAAAAATTATGAGAGCGTAACGTAAGCATTAATGTCGTCTACTTTAATTAAGGTATATAGATTTTTTTTCGAATGTAAAATATATAGATTTATTTTCAAATCTTTTTACAATGTTTTATAGATGTGGAATAAATGAAGACAATCTGCAAATTAATAGAAATTCAATATTATCTATACAAGTAGTTTATATTTTAATTTTTTATTTAAGTAATAATTTAAAATGAGATTTTGACGCATAATTCAGCAAAAAGTATTAAAAGAAAAATAAGAAAAATTTGGAAAGATACACCATAATCTATTCTCATTAGGTTTGTGTACCCCTTCAATTTTTACCACATTCATTAGATTAAAGTTGGAAGATAAGGAGTTTAATTAGCTATACATTTACTAAATATATTTATACAATGAGTCTAGTTACTAAAAAAATCTTTAAAAAAAGGCAAAATTCGGCCTACTAGGCCTTTTTCAGTTTTTATGTTAGAAAGTGTACCCCAAATTTTTTACTGTTCAAGTCATATTATTGGGGTAAATTATTCACTTACCATCATCCCCCTCATTTTCTTGAACTTTGTTTTCGTTATACTAGAGAATTACAAATAGTTCACGACTCCTCAACTTCAACTCTCATCTCCCTCAATCTCTCTCGTAATCTCCATTTTATTCAACTTTGATTCCTTCTTCGTCTATTTCCGGCCATCTTCTTCACTTGTTTTGTGATTTTCGTCTTTGTTTTTACCCCAAACACACCAAAATCGTTTCGATTTTTGTAAACCCTAAGAAAGTGAAAATGTCGACTCGATGAAAATTCGCTGCTAACCAATCTTCTTGTGATGCTTCTACCTTCAACCTTCTAACTCCTACGCCTCCTTTACCTGTTGAAGATGCCATAACAAACGAAGGCGAGGCTTCTGCTGTGTCTCATGATGAATCAAGCCTTCAAATTGTATTATCTGGTGGTGCTCGAACAGTTGATATACTTGTGGTTAGTATTTCTTTGATACTCTTTCATATTTTATGGTATTATAGTTTCTGGTATTTGTTCATATTAGGTTTGTAAGTTTAATCATCGTTTCTGGTATTTGTTTTGATATGGTTTGTCCTATATTTTGTTTCGTCTTTATATTTACATGAGTTTTCTGGTATGTTTGTATGTTATTAGATTTTTTGGTATGTTATTGGTTTCAAGTTTTTTGGTATTTGCTTTAGTTTAAGATTCTAGTATGTGTTTATTGTTAGGGTTCTGGTATTGCAGGTTGATGTATTACTTTGTGGTATGTTTTTTGGTATTTGTTCATATGAGGTTTTTTGTTTCAAGTTTTCTGGTATTTGCTTTAGTTTAAGATTCTGGTATGTGTTTATGGTTAGGGTTTCTAGTATTGCACGTTGATGTATTACTTTCTGGTATCTTTTTTGGTATTTGTTTATATAAGGTTTTTGGTTTAATGATTTCTAGTATTTGCTTTAGTTTAAAATTCTGGTATGTATTTCTGGTATTGAATGTTGATGTATTACTTTTTGGTATTTGTTCATATGAGGTTTAATGTTTTTTGGTATTAGATGTTCTGGTATGTTATTTGTTTTATGTTGTGTCTGATCATGAACCAAGTTTTTAAGTTTATTTATTAATGTTTTCTAGTATTTGTTCATATGAGGTTTTTATATTACTTTCTAGTATTTCATGTTGATGTATATATTGATATTATTTTCTAGTATGTTTACACAGGCTGTTGAGGAAAATGTTAGTGATGGACATGAAGAGTCCTTTGTAAGTTGAATGCCTGATATGAGTTTCTGGTTTGTTGTTGTAACGTTTTTCTCATATTAACAATCTTGTTTCCCTTACTAGTTAATGTACAAATTCGATGACAACCCAAAATACGAGGCAACACGGATAACTGCTTTATCTCGTGTAAATATGGTCAATTTTTTACTTGAAGGGCTGGATGTCAATGGGCAACAATTGTTCAAGAACTCTATTTTTTCAGACGTCATCTCCCTCTATACAAATCTTAAACCTTCCAACCAATTAATACACTTCATACTTCTACATGAGGTAAAAACTGACCGCAAACACTCAATGTGGTTTGCAATCAACAAAACTGTGCTTAGGTATTTATTAACTATACACCCAACCTTTTCAGTTCAGTTTGGTACCTCCATTCCACTTTCTATTGTTAATGTGTTTCTTTTTTATATATATATTTTTGTTCATAAGGTTTGAATTAAGCGAGTTTTCTGAAATTACCGGTCTTGAGTGTCGGTTCCATGTGTACAATGAGGAAGAAAATGTCGACATGAATGAGTTGTTTGGCATCCCCAGGTGTAAATTGGAGCATTTGGAGGAAAAATATTCAAAACTGAAAAAGAATGATGAAAGGAAATTCAAGATGACTATGCTGTTGTTTATTGAATTTGTTTTGCTTGGGAATGACAAGAAGAAGTTTGTCTCCAATCTTCCTCTTTCCCTTCTGAAGGATATGGATGCCTTTAATTCTTATCCATGGGGGCGTCCTGTCTTCAATAAGACACTTGACAACCTCAAGGATTGCGAGCCAACAAAGTTTAGGGCATCAGGAAATTACTGCCTTTCTGGTTTTCCTTTGGCATTCCAAGTATGCTTTTGGTTTTCCATTTATGTGCCTCTGGTATGGTTATATTTGGTATTTTTGTTATGGTTTACGTTTCTGGTATGATTGGTTTTAATTTATGTTCCTCTGGTATGAGTAATTAGTTATCAGAAATGTTAATTTTGTGATTTTATGGTATGCTTTATTACATTAGCATTTCTGGTATTTGTTTCTGGTATTTTGTTTTCATGTATTAGATTCTAGTATGATTATTTATGTTGTGTAATTGAGTTTTGTGATGTATTGTGTTGTTTCTAGTATGTTCTGAATTTTATACTTTCTGGTATGAGTTTACTTGCTTTCTGGTATGAGTAATTAGTTACTAGAAATATTAATTTTGTGATTTTATGGTATGCTTTATTGCATTAGTATATGTGGTATTTCTTTCTAGTTTGTGTTTCTTGTAGTTTGTTTTCATGTATTTGATTCTGGTATGATTGTTTATATTTTATAATTGAGTTATGTTATGTATTGTGTTGTTTCTGGTATGTTCTGAATTTTATACTTTTTGGTATGAGTTTACTTGCTTTTTGGTTTTATGATATGCATTTCTGATTTCATTTTCTAGTATGATATTATTTTATTAGTTTTATATTATTTATTGATTTGAGTTTCTGTTATGGTCTATTCATGTGTTTCCTGTCTATATTTTGCAGGTTTTCATCCTTGACTCTATCCCCAAATTGGCATCTTTGTTTGCCACATGTATTGATGAAGAAATAACCCCACTTTGTCTTAAGTGGTTTCATCAACCAAGGGGAAGATGAAATGCAGCTTCCAAACAATCAAAGATACAGCGTCATCGGTGGCCCAAGATGACATCAAAACTATCCCCCTCTCCCTAGAAGACCCAGAAACTGAGGATGACTGCAATGGTGGGGGATGAAGTTTTGGACCAGTTGGCTATCTATGTCATCTTTTCAAAGTTGGGTTTCACAATGTATGTGTATGCAGGCCTGGAGGGCGTGATGTCAAGGTTATCAAGGATGCCCCAAAGAAGGAGGAATCCGACAGTGATGACTTTGCTACTCCTCCTCCTCATATTTTGAGGTTGCCAAGAACACAAAAGGTTGTAAAGAAAGAAGATTGCTCAAAGAAGAGGAAAATTGAAGAGGGAAGGAAAAGGTATTTCAATATATTTCATACTCAATCTATCTTTTGATTATGTGGCATTAGTTTCTGTTATACTAGTCTCTTTAGTTTTATTTTAAGAATGTTTTTTTGCTTTCTAGTATGTGTTTGTTAGTTTCTAATATGCTTTTAATATAACTTCTGGTATGAGTTTCTGTTTTAGTTTTCTGGTATGAATGCTTTCTTACTTTCTGGTACGTGTCTGTTTGTTTCTGGTTTGTGTTTTATCTTAGTGCTGGTATAAGTTTTGTCTTACAGTCGAGTATTAGTTTTAATATGTTTTCTGGTATGATCTTTTGAATCTTGTTTCCTGTGTATATTGTTATGTTTTGTTTGGTTTCAGTTTCTGGTATGTTTATCATTTACTTAATAATTTTTTTTTGTCACGTAGGGCTCCATGTAAGAAACCTAAGACAGAAAAGATTGTTGAGGAAGCTGAATGGTAAACTGAAGTTGAATACGCATTTATATTATCATACCAGAATTTTTAATTTTTAAAAAATTTGTTCTATTGTTTTAGCTTCGAAGAAGATATGATGGCATTGGCTACTCCCCCTGTTGTTGGTGTTGCACCATCTAGCCCTGTTGGGATTGTTGTTGCTCCAGAAATGGATACCATTGTCCCTACAGATGCTTTGGTTACACCACCTCTCCTTGATCCCACCACCTCCAATGCAGAAGTTGTGGTTGCACCACATCTCCTTGATCCCACCACCTCCACTATTTCTACCACAAACAGGTAATTGATATTTTACATACCAGAATTTATTAGTTTCAAATGCTTATTTGATATCGCATTTGTAATCTTGTACTATGTTAATGTATAGGGTGCCTGATTGGGTTGAGGATTTAAAGAAACAAATACAAACCCAAAATCAACTGATTTCTGAGTTAGTCAAGAAGGTTGAGCAACAAGATGCGACTATCAACCAAGTTTTTATGAGGCAGAAGGCACAAACTATGACGCAACACAAAATAGAAAGTCAATGTTTCAGGATCCTCACCAATGTTCAAAGGATGGCCGGTTCTTCTTCTAAAGGCACCAAACCCTCTAAAAAGCCGGCCTCCCCACCTCCAGTTGATGCTCCTAAGTTAGAAATTCTTGGGGCTTCTTCAAGTTCTGAAGAGACGCCATCTCCAGAAAAGCCAATGCCCCAACCCCAATCCCAACCCCAGCCCAAGGAGGATGCTGAAGTTGATCAGCCAAAGGAAGAACCAGTGAAAGAGGTATAATACACTACTATTCTTCATGTGTTTTGTTTATGTGCATATTTGTTAATGTTTGTGTTATGTTTTCATTCTGGTACAGAAACCAATACCAGATGTAGATGTGAAAGGGAAAGGAAAAGTTAAACCTAGAGGACCGAGGAGAATGGATTTACGTGAAAAAAAAACTCAGCGACCGTGTCGTATCTCCTTATGTCGTCCCGGTAAAAATCCCCAAGCCACCCAAGCATAATCTTTTGAGCAAGAAGGATAGAGATGATTTTTATGCTTGGAACATTAACCCGAAGACTAAAAAAGAATTTATTACTGAATTTCAACATTCAGCAAATAAAGAAAACTTCAAGCTCTTACTCCAAAAAACTGTCTGGTTGTGGGATTATGTAAGTTAACAATAACCTTACTTTTATTCAAGTTAATAATTTCTGGTATGATGTTTTCTAGTATGACTTTCTAATACTAGCTACTGATGTGTTTCTGGTAAGATGTTGGGTGTACATTTTATTTTAAAAATTTCTGGTATGATGTGTTGTACTGCTTTTTGGTATGAGCTAGTTGTATAAGAGTCTAGTATGACTTTATTTGTGCTTCTTTTTTTTGGTTTTCTGGTATTATGTATTTTATTAGTTTTATGGTATGTAATTCTTTCATTTTGCCATAAATTATCATTTGACTTCCTTAGATGATTTATTGCTTGAACTTTCTAGTATTTGTTTATGTTTTGTGATTCTGATATGATGTGTTTTCATGTATGTGTATATTGCCTAATGGTTTTCATGTCTTGAATTATGGTATGAAATTTTTATGTGTTTCTGGTATGATTCTCATATGAGCTTCTGGTATTAAATTATTAGTTTTTTCCTACTTTACAGCAACTGGATGAAATGATTACATATCTCCGAAAAGTTGTACTTGAATATCCCGAGGTTTATGGTTGTATTATCATTCTTCCCGTACCATTCGTCGATCACTTCAACGATGTGCGCTATAAACAATTCTTAGCGTTGAAAACTACAGGGACTTTTAATTACAGTGAAGAAATTGCAGGTTTTATATTTGGATTTGATCCCCCCTTTTTTACCAAGAGCTTATATGAAGTCGATACAATATACATTGTTATCAACACCTATGGTAAACACTGGATAGCGCTACAGATTGATTTAATTAAATGATGTGTTGTTGTATATGACTCAATTGTGGATTGTATGTTTGACGGGGACTTGAAAGCTTTGCTCACCCCATTCCTTGTTATGTTTCCTCACATTCTGAAACTTCATGGACAATTTGAGAGGTTTGGGGACAATCTTGATAAGCCATTGGATTATGTTCGAAAGACAGCCAAAGAAGTTCCACAGAACAACCCAAGGTAATTTCTACAATACTACTCATATGTTTCTGGTATGTTCATTAGTATGATGTTTTGGACAAACACTTATATAATATGTTGTCTACAATTGCAGCGGAAGCTATGGTGTATTCACAATCAAGCACATTCAGTATTTGTCATCTGGACAAACTGATTTGTCAAACATATGTCAAGAATGTGTCCCAACTTTCAGGGAACAATTTTGTTCTATTTTGTACCATAGGGAGTGGGTGAAACCCCACGAGTCCCTTTGAAACTGAATTTGTCCTATATGATGTAGTTGACTCGTGATAAACTGATATTTTGGTATTGACTCACTCTGTTGTAATATATTAACTCTTTTGTAATATAATCTTGTTTATGAATCAATAACAAGTATTGTGTTAATATTGTTTCTTTACTAGAAGTGTTTATGTTGTGATTTAGGATTCTGATATTTCATTTAAGTGCCTCTAGTATGACTATATCTGGTATTTTTTTTGTTATTTGTTATGCTTCTGGTATGATTGGTTTTCATATATGTGCCTCTGGTATGAGTAATTACTTACCAAAAAAGTTCATTTTGTGATTTTATGGTATGATTTATTGCATTAGTATTTCTGGTATGTGTTTTTGGTTTGTGTTTCTTGTAGTTTGTTTTCATCTATTTGATTCTGGTATGATTATTGTTTACTGAAAACGTTCAATTTGTGATTTTGTTGTATGATTTATTGTTTGAGATTTCTGGTATTCATATATATAGCCTGATGGTATTCTTGTATTGGATTCTGGTATAAGTTTTTTTATTTAGTTTTTGTTATTACCTGTTGTTTTGCTTCTGGTATGAGGGCTTTTACACATAAAAGAAACATATATTAATATAGTAACTGTTTTCTACAAATCTCATAACGACAAATAATCATAATTTGTAATTTTGGTATGTGTCTTCATTCTTTCTCCATTGATTGATTTCGGCAAGTTTTTTTGTTATGGCCTACCCTGCCACAACAGCTGCATTTCTTCTCCTTGCTTTCTTCCATTGATCCCCGTATCCTAGCTTTAGGCAATCTTCCAGTTCTCTTCCTCTTTATAGGAGGGTTGCATTCAATAAATGTAATGCAACTTGGAATATCTAAATTCTCATGATCTACGATCGGGTATATTATCTCTTCATATGCCGTCTTTCAATATTCAGTGTTGTAATAATTACTTATCAGAGATGCCGGATTCATTTTCGCCATCTTTCTTGCTGCATGAACACACGGTATTTCCTCAATATCAAATTCCTTGCAAGTGCAACTCTTATCCACTAAACATACAACTTCCCTTTCCTGGTTCCATTGTACCTCAAACAACAGCCTTTTCTCATCAAGAACTTAGCATCCATACTTTGTTGCCTCCCCATATTTAGCTTGTATTAGGGAATCGACGTTTGGTGTTGTCATTTATGTACATGATGTAGCACTTTGCCTTCGCGTTGCAAACCATCTACCCACTGTCCGTCTGATAACATCAATGAGGCCAAGCACTGGATAATCCCTTGCATCACACAGTACACTATTTATACATTCTGAATTGTTTCTTGTCATAATATTGTAATGTTTGGCGTGACAAAAAGCTCGGGACCAAGCAACAAATCCAATTTCTTCCAACAACTGCGTAACTACTACCTTCTCCTACAAACATTAGCAGATACACATGAAGTTATATACAATACCAGAAAAAACATACCAGCAATGTAATATGTTTCCATACCAGAAAAGGTAATACCATAATCATTGCTCATCAATGATAATGTTCAATACCAGAAACATATCATGTATGATACCAGAAACGATCACAAAATGCATACCAAAATTCATACCAGAGATTAAATGTAATACCAAAAATGATAATGTTCATACAACAAACCTAACATGCGTGCATACCAGAAACATTCATACTAGAGTCACTATTAATGAGAGATAAGGGACAATACCAGAAATGAAATAAACCACCAAAAATGAAATACCAGAAGCATAATATGATTGCATACCAAAAAATAATATAAACCAGAATAAACATACCATCTTTATATTTTCAAACAGTTCAAGACACTTATCCTTTTTGTAGCATCTAACTGCATCCAAGAACATTTGTTGAGCTATATTCTTGGTTGACTTTTTCTTGATGTTCCCTTTCAGGTGGTACATGCAAATTCCATGGGATGCTTTTGTGTAGTGCTTAGAAATAACATTCTTTATTGACATGTGTTTGTCCGATATAAATAGTTGTTTCTCGTTGTCAGGGACATACTTGTGTATATGATAGAAGAATAAATCATACGAGTCATCACATTCACGGTCAACAATCGCAAATGCTAGCGGGCATATTTGTTGGTTTGCGTCTTGCGTTGTTGCAAGCAATAACACCCCACCATATCGTCCTTTTAAAAATGTTCCGTCGACTGATATAACCTTAAACAACAACAATCACCAATCAATTACTTTTCTGGTATACTAGAAAAGGATAATACTCATACCAAAAACTTCATTGCTCAATTATATATCATTATACTAGAAATTGAGCATGTAATCAAATCAGAAATGATATTGCCAGAAGCACATTTATCTAACAATATCAGACACTGAATATACAAACCAGAAAAGAGCATACCAGAAACATTATTCTACTACTTACCAGAAACATAACTCTACTTCCAAAATCTATATCATTCATGCATAATTGATAATACAAGAGGCATAACTTTATTACATACCAGAACAAGGATAATACCTTTCTCATTACTGAATATCCTTTGATTGATTGTCCCAAGCAAAGAAGACATACTTGAATTTGTTTTCATCATCCAATTGCAGTGCTACAATAGTGTTCAGATTTGCCTCTTGCAATCGATGTAAGTACACCGACACACCCTTTGATGCGCTCTTCGTCAGTTGAACGCAAGGATCCGCCGGTGTTGTTCCTCTGACTACTTCTTTTATGTATTTTTCGATTTATATGGGATATGTCAAGCAAGGAATCGTCCAGCCTCGCACCTTGGATCTCCTTGGCTCGAGATCTTCTTTCCTCGGAATCTCACTTCGGAAATTGGATCTCCTTCGTCCTCCTAGCCTCACACCGTAAGGACGCCACTCGGCCTCTCACCTTGTGGGTTTTCGAAACTTCGGCCTCTCACCTTAGTTTCTAGGTTTGTTTTTCTTAAACGCAAAAACACAACTTTTGATGAACTCAACTCTCTATCCTCATTAAAATGTGTGTAGGAGAAGGCATTATAAGGGCTGAAAATTCAACACCAACTCCCCACAATAAATGCTTACAAGTAGTTCAAGAGTTGTGATACTAAATGAATGCAAACCTAGGGTCTTTCAACCAACAACTTCAAGCATATAAATGGCCTAAAAACCATAAATATGGCCGGCCAATTAGAGCTTCAAGGATCAAAAACGTGGCTGAAAAGAAACCCAACTAAATGTGGTTTTAATCCCCAAAATAAAATCAACTAAATGTGGTTTTAATTCCCAAAATAAAATCAAGCATGACACATAAAATAACAAAGGTTACATCTAAGGTTTTAAAGTGATCTGGCATCCTCAATCACTTCAAGTATGTTCACTAAGTGACAGTCATGGGCGTCCTCAAATGTCGGAGCTCCGAAAGGGTGGTAGGTCAAAGTGGTTTGGCCTAGCATGCGGGCTCTAGCTCGAGTGAGAGGTGGTGTTGATCTTGATGCTGTCACATTGGTCTCGTTGCTTAAGTCCGGCGGGCTCACATCACCCTTGTAGTTCTCTTCATTTGTTCATCTTATATTGTTCTTGACAATCTCTTGTGTCATCCAACATTTCCAGTAGCTAGCTTCTAATCAATGCTCGTTTCTCAAAATTCCAATAATTGTCTTAGGCTCGGGGAGTTTGTGTGTATTAGCATACCTGAATAACATAAACAATATGATTTTAATGTAGTTCATACCAGAATGGAAGAAAATAATATAGAATTGAATATTATATGTGATAATAAGCAATGAACTTACATTTTTGCAACTATTTCAGCAATGACAATATATGAGACCTTTCTGCGATAATTTCTTCTTGTATGGAATGAACAAGTGTGCTCTCTGGTATACTTTGTTAGTATAAACACTTTCGATTTCTTGATTTTTGAGAACTGCACGCGCCACTTACAATCTTTATCTAGACATCGCGCAAGAATAGGAAGCTTGATAGACTTTGTTATTTTGTATTGTGTACATTCGGCAACAACATTCAAACACAATGTATTTTTCACTGCGGTTTTATCCTTGAACTTTTGACCAAGCTTAAGACCCCATTGAGTTTCTTCAGGTTGAACTTCAATGATTGCATAGCTATTCTCTGTTTTTATTTCAATCACACTGGGAGCAGGAACAATGGCAGTGTATGGATGATATTCATTAATTTCTTCAATTTCTGGTATAACAATTCTAGACTTTAAACTCACACACAATGGCACACTCCAACATGGTTGAGTCAATTAATTAAATTCAACAAAATTCTCGAAATCTTCTACCGTCTCAATATCAAATGGCTGCAACGCTTCATTTAAGGTATTCTTGTAAGTAAGTTCCAATTTGTTCACCGTCTCATCTACTTGAAAACGTTTGGCAGTCAACATCCTAATATTTGGTATGCTAATTGGATCTCCCACAGTGATGGGTTTGCACACTACTTTATCCCCTATATATGTCCATTCATTTCCCACATATTTCCATTCTCCTCCACAATAAACCACAATTTGTAAATGAGTCATGCCTAACAAGTTCTGTATATACCAGAAAAAAACTACTATAAGTATACCAGAAGTTAAAGTATGCACAACACCACAAATACTAGAAGTTAAAGTATACCAGAAGTTAAAGTATGCCTAACAAATAGAGCATGTTACATACCAGAAATAAGCATACATGAAATACCAGAAACAGGATGATACCATAAACTAATCATGTATACGTACCAGAAAGTCACATACCATAAACACAATTATGAAACAATACCAGAAACAAAATTAACAATCAAATACCAGATAAATGATGATACCAGAAACATTATTATTGTACCAGAGAATTGATGATACCATAAACATTGTTGTGATATTTTCAATACCAAAAGTCATTCAAATCATTATACCAGAGAATTGATGATATCAGAAAGACAATTATCATACTAAAAAAGGGAATATACCATAACTCATTTATTCATACCAGAATTAAGAAAACAAACTAGCAACAATGTTCATACCAGAATTGTTTATCAAATTGATACAAGAACAGAGAAAATCCAAATGTAATGGACAAAACCAAAAATTGACATTATAACACACTCATTCATACCTAAAACATAACTTAAAACAAAACCAAATTTGGCGATACCTTATACCAGAAATACAAGAATCTGATCAAAATTTTACAATGGTGAACATAATACCAGAATAATACTGAAGAAGATGGCGAGAGAGAGAGAGAGAGAGTAGATCGATACCTGGTTAGATCGAAGCGATTTCTGGTATTTGAAGTGTTGAACCACAATTCGATTGCATTGTATTCAATTCTGGTGTTTGATTGATTGATACCAGAGAAGATTGTGAGATCGATGTCGATTGTGAGAGAGAAGAGAGAAAGTAGATTGATAATTGTGATACCAGAGAAGGAGAACTTGCGAGATCGAAGGAGGAGAAGAATGGATTCTGAGATCGAGATCTAGAGGAGGAGAAGAAACCAGATCGCTTTCCTTGATTGTAACAGAAAAGAGAGAGAAGAGGAGAATTTTACCTAATTTTTATGGTAAATAATTTCTTTTTGAACGGTAAATAGGATTTGGGGTATATTTTTCTTAATGAAAAATATAAAAATCCTACTTGGTATGATGGTTTCTTAATAAAACATAGTTACCAAATTTGCAAAAAAAAAAAAAAAAAAAAAAAA
>BSUD01000008.1:96564362-96660768 GCA_033239045.1 Fagopyrum esculentum | reverse complement strand
TTAAAAAAAAAAAAAAAAAAAAAAAGTTGCTCATCTAATTTGACCTAAAAATAATCCCTTTTTGACATAATGGTTTTAAAATGTGGTGTATATTTTTGATGTGACTAAGATTTTAATTTTGGCATAACAATGAGTCAAACAAAAAAACATACCCTCCAGTTATCATAAATATAAAAGAAATACTCCAATCTAATAAGGGATTTATCCTTTTATTGTAAAATGGGGAAAAGTGTTGGGGTTCCGACGAACATTAAGTTAGAGGGCGGTGCCGGCTTAAGGAGGGAAAGCCACGTCACAACTCACAAGGATGTGGGTCAGAGTTGCAAACCCTGGTGGGTCCCTTCCGTTCAGAATTTACTATCTTTTTTAAAAACAAATTGAATTTACTTTATATTGAAGCAGTAGTAGGGTCCACAAATCACCATCCACGTGGCACGTATTCGACGGACCAAGGCGTCAAAAGATCAACGGGAAGAAGTTGCAACAACCCATTGACATTTCATTTTCACTGCACTTCCATATTATTTATGCATTGCATTTCAACTATTTATATTATAAAATTGAAATTTCTATATTTTGATTTTTCACTTTAGAGAGAACATAAGAGCTTTTGAGTAATTTCGAGAGTCAACACTTGAGAGATTTAGTCATCCAAATTTGTAATATACAACAATTATATATATTTATAAGCTCCTTCAAAGTATATAGCTCCCATAATTAACCCCCACCAATAAAAAAACTCTCTAATTATTTATTTCATAGATAAATAATAGTTTTTATAATTTCATATAACATATATGACAATAATAATAAATCATAATTTTTGTTGATCTAGTCCGTCAACTCAAAGTGTGTGACCTCATTGACCCGTTTATATTAGTTAAACGTAATCATAATCACTTATAACAAATCACTACAACTGTTAAAATCTCCTTTCAAAGAGTTTGTGTTGCTCCATCAAACTTTCACCCACTGCGAAAAATTTTTCACTACTACCTTTTGTAGGAGTAAAGAGATTGACATCCATGCTCACATGTGTTGTTCTTCGACTTCATCCATATGGAGTCTCGATCCCACGCTCAAAGGCTTGGGTAGGAGAGTTGCGGCTATTAAAGAATGGGTAGAGGAAAATTTTTTGGTATGTAATGAGGCACAAATCCTTGCTTGGTGTTGATTGTGTGGGGAGTTTATAGGAGTATGTAGAGATTTTTGAGTTAAAAGCTTGTTTATTTAATTGATCAAGTATTGTTTATATAGAGAAATGTAAATGGCAAATTGGTAAATTAACAAATAAATAATAACACACAATATATGACCCAATATACTCTAACACTTCCTCTCAAGGTGGAAGTGTGATTCAACAACTTCGAGCTTGAACAGTAGAAACTTGAAGGTTTATAGTTTTTGACGCTCCTGTTAGTTGCACTTGAGTCTTTAGCGCAAAAAATGATGTTAAAGCGAAGAGTTGCAAGAAGGACTTGATGAACATCCCTCCGTTCATTGGTCTTTGTTTTTGTTGGCGTATGTCGCCGGCAGGTTGGGTCTTAAGATGTACGTATATTAGCATCATAACGTAGGTCGGTCCCTAGGTTGCAAGTAGATTAGCGTTCTAAGGTAGGTCGGGCCCTAGCACGCAGGTAGATTAGCGTCTTTGAATAGTCCGGGCCCTAGGATGCGGGTAGATTAGCATCCTAGGGTAGGTCAGGCCCTAGGACGCGGGTAGATTAGCATCCTAGGGTAGGTCGGGCCCTAGGATGCAGATAGATTAACGTCTTAGGGTAGGTCATGCCCTATGAAGCGGGTAGATTAGCGTCCTAGGGTAAGTCAGGCCCTAGGAGGCGGGTAGATTAGCGTCCTAGGGAGTTGATACGAAAGGATGAAATGGGGACTCTTTAATCATCTTTATTTTGTTAGTTTGGCGATAACGACACGGTGGTAGAGTTGGCTCTAAGGCGCTTGTAGATTAGTGTGATAGCCGTTGCCGTCATCACCGATGGGCAGTGATGACGACGCAACTAGGAGTTTTGTTTTACAGTTTATTTAGTGGAAGCATATTTAAGGATTGCATGCTTTGATATCATGAACCGAACACCTATTTATTTCATTGATAAATTATTGTTTATTCTCTAAGATTCTCGAGGGGAAAAACTCCTTAGGCGATGACGTTACTTCATGACTATCAATGTGTCTAGCCTTTTCTAAAAGTTCTCAAACTAGCGCTACTGCTTGTACGAGCTCAGACGGGATGAAGCCTTGAACAAAGGCTAACCTTGAATACATCAAGATAAAATGTGACACCTCGGTAAGTAAAGATGGTGATGGTGGTATTGGTATCATTGCCAAGAATGACCAAGGGGTGACGGTCTTTTGCAGCTTCTAAGCCATTGTAGTGGTGCTTCTCAACGTGGAAAACTGACTCTATTCTATAGGATTTTCCAGTCCAGACGGTCAGAGTTTGAAGATTTTCGTTGGTCCTTTGCTCCTCGTCGAGCTAACCGGCCGGTCAATTGGTTGACACAACATTAATTTATACAATATATTATATAATTTTTCCTTTAATGTTTTTCTTGATGAAAATTTTCTATTTTATCTTAAGATTCAAATTGTTCATTGCTAAAGATTTTCTATTTTTATATAAAGAGTCTATTTTGATTTTGTTGTAAGGCTTTAGCTGATCGACGTTCCAAATATTTTTATTTTGTATGATATATCTATTTAAACTACTACTCTTATATACCATAACAATTTTTATAATGAAAAATCATGTTTAAAAAAATAAAACGAAACTAATAATCATTTTAAATAATACATTTTATCTTTTAACATATTATTTTGTATGTAAATGTTTA
This sequence comes from Fagopyrum esculentum, assembly GCA_033239045.1. Classification (NCBI taxonomy): domain Eukaryota; kingdom Viridiplantae; phylum Streptophyta; class Magnoliopsida; order Caryophyllales; family Polygonaceae; genus Fagopyrum; species Fagopyrum esculentum. Next base: position 96,657,919 of record BSUD01000008.1, on the reverse strand, counting down.
TAGGTAACTGTTCAGGTACGGTTCATTTATTAGGGTATATAGGGGCGTGCGGCTGAACGTAGAGCTGACACGTGTCCCGAAATTTTTTTATTTAATTTTTTTTCCTCCCCAGAATCGAATGAAATTTTTTTTGAACTACCATGTTATAATTTCTGCACTATTCTCTTATAAACTTTGAACTATTCCCATATAATTCATGAACTATTACTTTTTAATATATTATATCAAATTATTTATAAATTAATCGTTTATATGTTATGAACTATTCAATTGTAATTCATGAACTATCATTTTATAAGTTATGCACTATCATTTATAAATTTTGCACTATGAACTATTCTATTACAATTCATGAACTATCCTTTTATAAGTTATAAACTATCCCTTAATAAGTTTTGAACTATTAATTTCACTCCTTTATAAATTTTGCATTATGAACTATCTATTATAATTCATGAACTATTCTTTTATAACTTATGAACTATTCCTTAATAAGTTTTGAACTATTACTTTCACTCGTTTCTGAAAAACAAAAACAAAAAATTTAGACACGTTTCAGCTCTACGTTCAGCCTCACGGCCCTACCGGAATGATGTGCCTTACCTGAACAACACCCAATTTTTATAAATATATATGAATAGACATTATTTATATTATAGTTAAAATAATTAGGCTTTTTCTTGGTAAAAGAAGGCCTTAGCAACCCCTGTGCCTCATAACTCCTCCTAATGCCATAATTAAGCTTTTGTTAGTGGGTTGTATGATCTATTATTTGAGCGTGTTCGGGTATGTGTGTATATAGTGTGAATTGGATAGGCACATCAGGTTTAATTATAATTTAATATGTATATTTAATGAACAAATAAATATATATTAATTGCACGATAAGACAAGACACGTAAATAACAATTTATGTGGATTTTGTATATAAAAATAAGAAAAATCCCTAAAGTATTAGTAGATGAGTGGTGAGACATAATTAATCTCATAGTGATTGATTGATTGATGGGCACACTTCATAACACTATAGTTAGTGCCTAATTAGGAGCATACGTGGTGTCTAATTAATGATGATCTCCAGCCAAGTATTATATAAACCATTTGGTAAACACCATCAACAGTCTCTAATCAAAACAAATGTATTCAAGGAGCTCTTACTCTTGTATGCATACTATATATACTTAAGGAAGAACATATTCTTTATAAAACAGATGGAGCAGTAACCCACTTTGATGGAAGACCAAGTGCCCAATACTGAACTCTCATCCAAACTAAAGAGTATGACACTCTATCTACCACAATTTGGAAGGAAGCTAATAAGTGCAGTGACACACAAAAATGAAATTAAAAGCTCACTTGTATCTCCACATATTTAATTACATCAAAACACCATTGTGTCAAGTCAACTTTAACTAATATTATCTCATTATAAAAGTGTTACAATAAGACTTATATGATGGGTCATGGACCGAGTAAGACGAACTCTTCCTGGGTTGAAGGTGCAGGAAGAAAAAGCGAGCGAACGAGGTGGGAAGTCCTAGCTCACCCCTACATCCGTATATTGCAACCCTATCTGCAAGTTATATCTTTTGGGTTATAAATAGATAGATTTAGGGTTGTATTCTTTTTATCAACAAAAGTCCCTAGCTGCAAGTTCCGTGCAGCAAAACCAAAAACGTTTCCTCTTTTCTCGTTATTCCTCTAATTAACTTGTTCAAATCACAACAAAAAATATACGGGCCTTAAAGTTTGGGTACTCTTGAAAAACCCTACATCCGCACCTGATTCCGAGTGAATGAGAAATGGAGGTCCAAAGTTAGGTGCATGAAATGCACAAACTTAAAAAATTGTCTCACATTGGATGTATAGATAACTATAATACTTCCTCTGGTCATAAATAAATGTCGTTTTAGCATTAGAAATTTGATTACAATTATTTGTCAATTTATGTTTTCTAAACCATTAATTACAAGGTAATTATGAGAGTCATTCTTTAAAAAAGTTTTTATTGATTACTTTTATATCAATATTTTTTTTTCTTATTGCTTCAAAAGAGCGGTAAATATTAAATAAGTGATAAAATTTTAAAAATTTTCAACATTATCCAATGTTTTTCCTAAAAGTTGCGTCAAAGGATAAAACACCTATTAATTATGACCGGAGTGAGTATCATTTATATACCGAACAATTGATATAAGGGTCGTGCATGGTTCTTTGGGGTTACCACTAATGTGTAATGGAGAGATGACCTAACTCTATACTACTACACTAGATCGGATCAGATCAGATTGTAATGTCCTCTGAGATGGCCAACCAAATCTAGTTTTCATTCTGAACATATCCAACATATATCCATTACATAACTCTGGGATCGAGCATTAATGCATGTAATATTGCTTCGAAAATACCCCGTGGGAATCCGGAGATTTGGGTCTTAAAATAGGCCTTAATGACTTCACGAGAATCCGGGGATCATGTCTTCGCATTTACTCCATGCCCTAATGTCTCCAGTCTTTGGGGCACCTTCTTATCTATCGACCACGCCGGGGATTTACCATGGAACATTTGTTTCGCCGTGGCTGTTTGGTGATGCTGGAGGTGGCACAACGAGTCTGTCTTTCGGCATAACAACCACCCTACGAACCGGGTCTCAATTATCGCCTCATACAATAAGAGCGTCACACGGGCTCAGTACAGAAAATGTTTGGCTTTGCCAAACAAGGTAACTTCTCTTATTCATATTAATTGGACTGCTCCTTCGGAGGGATAGATCAAACTGAATACGGATGGTTCCGTTCGTTATGAGGAAGACACCGCGTCAATAAGAGGCATTTTCAGATATACGCATGGACAGTGGTTGTGCAAATTTGTGATGAATATAGGAACTTGTACGGTCCTTATGGCGGAGTTATGGGGACTCTGCATGGGGTTGTATCAAGCTTGGGAGAAGGGGTTCCGAAGGCTCATCGTGAAGGTCAAACTCGTTTCACGCAATGTTCCACCGACTCACCCACTCTTTAGTCTGGTATCAAGGTGTCAAGGCTTCATTAGTAAGAATTGGATAGTCCAACTCTGGCATACCTTTCGTGAGGCCAACGCTGCAGCCGATCATTTGGCTAACTTGGGCTCTTCTTACCCGTTAGGGTACTTTTTCATTCGAGATATTTCGGGTTCTCTTGTTAATATTTTGAAAAACGATGCTCGCGGAGTAGCGACCCGTAGGCTTGTCAAATATTAGGCCGTCTTTTACTTAAATAAACGTACGGGTTGGACCTCGGTCCCTCCCCTTATTCACTACCAAAAAAAAGAGCTCTTACCGCTCATTTTAAACAAACAACAAATGACAAAAAAATCTTCTTTCCCTCTCTATTTTTCCATTTTTTTTCAAAGTATTGAGTACGAGAGTCAAACGGATATCGGTTTGTAGCTTCTCTAGTTTGGTTACCATGTAATTGTATCCTGAGATTTAGATCGCGAAGAACCATCGATAAACCAAATCGCTAAGAACCATCTATAAACCAAACATTTTTAGAGGTAAGGAAATAATGTTTTGCCTCTACAAACTCCCATCGCTTTTTCATTTGATATATTTTTTGTTGTACAGTTTTTTCGTCATTTATGCATGCAATTTATTATATAAATGTTTTCCTACACTTGGAACTTTCCGAAAGAAGCAATTTAACGAAGTTTTGAATTTAGAATTAATAATATTTCCTTTTCATTATTTATTTATGATATGGAATCGGATGATCCATTTATTAAAGGTCAATATCACTAACTAGGCCTTTTAGCAATATTGTTCTATTAAGTAGGCTCATAATATAATCTCATTTAGTAAATATACCCCTAATAGAGTAATAGTGTAAGTCAATTAGAGTGGTAAAATATAGAGAGGTACACAAAACAAAAAGAAATAGAAAATAACCTATTTGACCAAATTCTTTCTTTATCAAATTGATCCAATAAGTTTTAAGAAGCATGAACTTGAACTTTCTTCTACAAATTCACTTGTATTCTTTACTAGATAAAGGAAGCTTAAGCCTAAACCCAACCAAAAGCAACCACACACCTATCTAGGTTGAGATGCATGTCTAACTCTCTACATACACACCACACATGCTTGTTGTATAGTGATTACTTTGATCTCATGTTATCCGTTAGTTAGATTAGTTAGTTTAGTTGTAATTATATCTTTTTCGATGTTCTATGTTTCCAATAATTTATAGTGAAGACTTTGTTATAAGTAAAAAACTTCTCATTTCATGTTAACTAAGTACCCCTATGTTTTGTAGATTAAAAACCTCATGTGAAATTTTGAGAAGATTGGTGAAATAAGATACTTTTTGTAACTTGTACACTAACTAGGCACCCTATTTTTGCAATTAAAAAATAAAGATAAAATTGAGTGGATATGACAAAAAATATGAAAATTTAAATATTCTTCTCTCTCCTATTAATAATCAATTAAATTTTGTTAAATCGGGTAACTAAATATTCTTATTTCTCTAGACGAGTTGTCTCACCCCCTCCCTTATACCAGTTATACTGATCAAACTTCGTGTATTCTTTTGATGATACACAATATTAATAGACAATTTTAATACATAATTTTACTTACACACAATATTAATACATAAAACACAAATATGCATACATATTCTACACTCCGAGGTATGTCGTCCACAAGGAATACACGTTTACTACATAATTGTAACAACTATGTAAAAAGTCACAAAAAATATGTATTCATAACGGATCCACAAGGCATACACATTTACTACATAATTTGGTGAGTTATGTAGGATGTATCTTCATCGACAACCCTCCATTGATCCTCTCGAACTGAAGATCCGAGTTCTTGTACGCTGAGCAATGGAGAATAAAATAACAAACGATGAATATTGTTAAATTGCCGTAATTAATCATGAAGATATTTTAGGAGCTGTTAGTATCTCTTTCCTTGTTTGACGTAACAACATAATTTTTTTTATTGTTTAATTAGGAAAATTAGTTATTTATTATAAGAGAGAGAATATTCATTTATATGGTAATATCATTTATTATTTTTCAATTTAATATTTTTCTACGTAAATTAGGGTGTCTAATTTATTAATAGAAAACAAAAGGTATCTACTTTATGCACAAAGATATATAAAGTACCTACTTAACCAACTCATTCTGAAATTTCTAGGTGTGTGCTTGAGTTTATATGAAATGCCTACCCATTGTCGAGATTGGTCTAGGTTTTCCATACATAGATGGAGGAAGACAACTAAACATATCAAGAGAAGATCATGTTGCCTATCCATGAAGATCTCCTTAAGTGTTCTTATATTCAATTAGAGTATTATCTATCTAGGAGATCTTGTTAGAACTTTAGTCAAGTGTGTAGTCTAAAGGTATTATTCTAACTAATTAGAGTTACAGTATGACGAGGGTTGAAACGTGAACCTTAGATCTCACAAATATTTAAAAGATCCAATTGTAGTAATAAGGTCAAGATTGAACTCAAGGAAAAAACATAATAATTTGACAAATTAATAATGAAACCAATAAATAATAAAACGAAAACAAAAAGAAGAAATATAAGCACAAAGTCGGCCTTCCGACCAATTACAACTGGTTGGCCGATCGATGTCATTAAAGAGAGAAAACAAAAGAACGAGATTAGAAATTACAAAGTTGAGAATAACGAACTGGTTGACCGACTAGTTTAGACTAACCGGCCCACTGGTATAAAGAAATCGAGACATATATCGTAGAAATAAGGGAAGGGAAGAATTGTTCGTTGCTTGATTCAAAATCAATCACTTAACATGTAAGTGGGATTTAGATGCATCAAATATTAATAAAAGAGTTTCAAGATTAAGATCACCACAACATACATATAATCTCAATTGATAATAATAAACCTATAGTAAAATCTAAATCATATTATATGGGGGACAATTCCGCTCAGTTTTCACATTTTTGTGGAATATGAAAGGCATGAGTGACTCGGTTCTCACATTTTTTCCATCAACACCTATAAGAACAAATACTTTAAAACAATCCTTACTCGGGTATCACATTTTGCAAAGAACAATCCAAAACTACCATAACTCTCATAAATAAACATTCAAGGGATATATCATCATCAACATCATATATCAATACAATCGGGTTCTCGAGACCCTAGAACGAGTTAATTTAGCAAGACATACATTTACAGAAATTCAACATTCAAGGGATGTTACAACTTCGAGCCGTCTACAAAATTTTTGAATGGAAGTTGAAGGAAAAACCTAATGGTTTAATAGTCTTATTTGTAGGAGGACGTCAAACCTGATTCTCCTAGGGTTTGCATATCCAATCTAAATTTACCAAATTATATCTTATAACTAAAAGATCTTATCCAAACGAACTTGCTAAAGATAAAAACGTCAAAATGAACAACCTAAAAAAAAGCCTAAAATAAAAGGATAGAAGATAGAAAATAACTGTCAAAGAGCGAAACATTGTGGGACAGATTGGCCGATCGGTGGGGCAGTCGACTGACTTCTTTGGAAATGAATCTGATAACTTCGCTTTTTGGATGGTGGTCACGTGCTTGGAAAGTATGTCGGAGGTCGGCCCACCGGTGGACGGTGTCAGCCGACCGACTCTAGAAGTTCGGGCAATATAGACATTCACTCTCGAATCTCAACCAATTCCGTTTTGACCTCAACTTTCTTGACCGCAGGGAGAACCTTAGCGTTTGGAAATAATTCTCCCGTAAATAGCTCAATTTTAGCTATGCAAAAGCTTAGAATGAATGGCGTATAGATAGACTCAAGAGGAAATTCTTTTTTTATCAATAATCAATGCAAATACGTCCAAAAAGCTTAAGAGATAATAAGAAGGATGGTAAAAAAAAAGATGTTAAGTGCTTTAATAAAATATATCAAAATACTCAAAATGCTTGATTTGTCCTTTTACTTGAATAAAAATTACGTCATACATATTTTTCCGATTTACCTGATACATGTTTCCCTGTGTCTCAATTTGCCTTGAGAAACGAGAAACGCTGCCTTTGGAAGTTTACTGGTAATGTAGATGGGCCGATGGCATCATCGGTTCAGCACATTATTACCTCTATTATTGGTGCATCATTGATATGGATATCCGCAGATTTTCAAGAACAATCCAAACTCTATGATTGCCCAATCCGAATGACTTAATCAAAGGCGAGTAAGGAGATGCAGCCAAGGAGGATATAAGACATTGCTCATAAATTCCAGGCCCGGCTGTCAGATAACCTTTCTGATATAATTTGCAACAGTCGGGACATAGTCGAAAAACCTAAATGAATGGTGATGCGACTTGAGGGATATCTAATCTCACAACTGTCATTCCCTAATGCAGACCAAGGCAAGAAAATTATGCAGTTTGTGGAATCTTAGTAAACCTCCAAGAAAGGGGCTAGCAGAGAGATTACCTTGTACAAGGGTAATCTTGAAAGTATCAAACCAAGTGTACTCGTGATCCCCACCAACTTGAGTTCTTCAAGCCAAGCGTTTGTGCACAAAAGTATAGCCCTCAAACACTGCATTTAATGTTATCAAGTGTTAAAGACTAATGTGGCTACCTAAGGGAGTAAAAGAGATATTGAGAGGATGATATGGACACAACTTAGAGGGCCACACAATCATGATGGAATTATACAAGAAAAAAGATGAACGACCACAGGCAATTTAGTTGCCAACCACGTGTACACACAAGCATACATTTCCAATTACGTATAATAATAATAATATTGCCTTTTATATCCTTCTTTTCCCTGTGAACTACCAACAATATTGCACTTGCTGTTTCTATGTTAAAGGAGATCAAGGGTACTTTGGTAACCCATATTTTTTGTGACTCATCTTCTTTATATAGGCAATGGCTTGGAGATGCATTCATCAACTGCCACAACCCTGAAAACATAGCAAGCTTCTTGCAATCTCACATCTCAGACAAAGAAACTACCTTGAGGTATGATCCAAAAACTTAGCTATCATCATCATCATCTGCATAATTAAATGCATTCTTAATAGTACCTTTCTCTCTTACTATCATAATGTATCCAAGCTCACAATTCTGCTTGAAAACAATACAACTTCTCCATTTCCCTTACCTGCAAGCTGCAAAATGGTTCGTAAGTGGAACTTTTTGTAAGAAAACAAAGTCAAAAATTTGTCATAGCAGACATCTATTTCAACCTTTCATTTGGCTGTAGCTGTTTCATATGATCCACAAATTTGTACAGTTAGTTTACCCACCGTCGGAGAAGCGTTTTCTTCCTCCCTAGCTGGCAAATCTTCAGTGCATCTAGTAAGAAATCAAAGTGAAGCTGCTCAAGCATGAATCCCTAAATTTCATTACAACAGTCTCATATCACCTACGATTTTCAAACAGTTCCGGATATCCTCTCAATTGCTAGCGAGTATTGATATTGGATTTCATCGAATTCAGGACAAATTACGAAGGCGGTGAATTATGACTGACCTGTAACATGATATTTTCTTCATCTCCATTCTCAAGGTAGGGACTGGGAATGGACAAGGTAAACTCAACGCTAGGTATAGCGCGAACGAAATCGGAGCAGCTGCTGGAGTCGTTAGCGGCAGCGATGAAGTCGTCGTCGCCGTCGGGAGAGTCTGCGACGGCGGAAGGAGGAAGCGGGAACGTGTCTAGGAGGTCAAGTCGGAGGGCAGTATCGGCGGCATCACCGGGGAGAGGAAGGAGCGGTACGCACATAAGGAAGTCGAGGAGCGCGCAGCTGAACCTGATGACAGACGATCAAGTGAACAGCGGCGCTGCGCTTAGCAGAGCTTCGAGCGCGAGCTTGGGGCTGTCGTTTTCCCTGACTGGATACATCATGCCTCCGGAAGATATGGCTGATTCCAAGCCTTTCAGCGACGACGATATCCGTACGTCTCTATTTCTCTCCCCGCCCTTTTCAATCTTGATTACTGATTACTACCTTTTTAGTTGGCTGGTTATCCAAGTGTTGTGCTTCATTATAGAGTTTTGAACTTTGAAGACCGTGTGACCAAATTAAAAAAATATTTTTTTAATTAATTTTACCCCTTAATCGGCTTTAATAAATTTTCTTGTTTACAAACGAATCCAAATACCTAATAATTTTATGGAATTAGTTACAAATTACTATAACGAAAATTGGAAGAAAAAAAAACAAAAAGATTTTTAGGCTGCAAAGACAACAGTTTAGAAACCATAATTAACGGCGCCTTAAACCAGTTGCTATAGTCCTTATTATAAAAACAAAAAAAATAAAAATAAAAATGGGCCTTTTTCTTATGTGGATCGTGGAGTCTAGTAGGGGCTTTTAATTCCTTAGGGGTTTGAGGATTAAGAAAAGATAAAATTTGGGATTTGTATAAACTTATGCTAATTAATTAAGTTAGCTTATTAAAAAAATTATAATATACCAATACTTAGTGTTGTATTAAGAATTGTAGGTGTCTTGACAATGATTATGTTATTTTTTTTTATGTATTAAAGGACCTCTAATATTTTAATTTTAGTCGTTAAATAAATATAATATTTTTTTAATATAAATTATTTTATTTTTGAGAATGATTTTTTGTAATTTTAAAAGGTTCTAAAAGTTATTTAGTATGAGGATTAGTTTTGCAAAAAATATCTGCATAGAGACGTGTCTACTAAATTATTTGAAACCATAAATTAAGAATGAAGTTCTTGAGTTTATAATTTGTTAGACTATTGATCCAGTATATTGGGTCGTATATTAAACTTATGTCTTATTTGCTAATTTACCGTTTTACCATTTATATTTGTATATATAAACAATATTTGATCAATAAAATAAATAAATTTTCGATTCACAAATCTCTACGTGATATCAGAGCCTACAATCCCTAAATCCTAGTTGCGGGTTATTGCCGCTGCCGGCTATCCGCGTGCTGTTGTCCCCAACATCTTCCATTCACACATAAAATTGTGTTTCCAATGGCTCGACATCAAGTTTGATCTCTTCTTTGTTAGAGGGAATAGAAATAAAAGAAAACTTATTATAAAAATGAAAAAGAGACTAAAAATAAAAGGTTTAGATGCGTGAATTTGCACTAAACTAGAGAAAAGAAAATGTGAAAAGTCAGAAACAAAACATGGAGTTACACAAGAGCCACAAAGCTGTCTGACAAATCTTCTATACACATTTAAAGCCCCCGAGGCACTTAGACAGATATGCTAAGCAAGTGTTGGGTCATAAAAGGTTGAGGGCAGTGTGTAGTGGATGAAAATATGCGACGCAGATGAATTGTAGGCCCACCATCTCAACTAACTCAATTCAATATTTCTTGTTTGCAGCTGAGGATCTTGAAGCAGGAACGGTAAGGAAGAGGAGGATTGACAGTGAGCCAACTTTGCCCATCTTTTTGAAGGTAAAACATACTGCTCATGGAGGACTTTCTTGCTTCCCCTTTACAATCCACTAAACTTTAACCTAACCTGCTCACAAGGGGAAAACATACGAAAATGAACACAATAAAAATAGTTACTTTAGAGAGATGCAATCGGGATTCCGTAAACTAAGAAAGAGTTGATGGGTTCAAAAACTTGCAGTTCAGTGATGTAACATACAAGGTGATTCTCAAGGGAATTGCTTCTACAGAGGAGAAGCACATACTTCATGGAATTACAGGTTCAGTTAACCCAGGAGAAGTTTTGGCTCTCATGGGACCTTCAGGAAGTGGAAAGACGACTCTTCTGAATCTTCTCGGTGGCAGGCTAACGCAGCCTGCACCGGGTGGGTCAATAACCTACAATGACCAGCCTTACTCTAAGACTCTTAAAAGCAGGTTACAAGCTGCTCCCTGAATTAAAACTGGACAAGTTCCACAAGGGATTGGATGATTTCTCATTGATCTTAGTATTTCACAGGATTGGGTTTGTCACTCAAGATGATGTACTGTTTCCCCATCTGACTGTCAAAGAAACACTCACATATTCAGCTTTCCTTCGTTTGCCTAAAAGCTTGACAAGGGAGCAAAAGGAGAAACGAGCCTTAGATGTCATATATGAGCTAGGCTTAGAAAGGTAATTTGTTTCACACCATCTTATCTTGTTATGAGTTTCAGAAATCGTAGATAAAGAAGAAAGGTAGGCATAAAACATCAATTTACCCATATACAGGTGTCAGGACACCATGATTGGTGGTTCCTTTGTACGTGGAGTTTCAGGTGGGGAAAGGAAGCGAGTTTGCATCGGCAATGAGATTATAATCAACCCTTCCCTTCTTTTCTTGGATGAACCTACCTCCGGTTTGGATTCCACTACTGCTTTGAGAATAATTCAAATGTTGCAAGATATAGCAGAGGTCAGAACAGCTAAAATTCTCATGGATTTAAAAAATTAAATATTGGTTGGAAAGCTTCGAACTTACATCTCTTGTTTGGTTTTGATTTGCTGCAGGCTGGGAAGACGGTGATAACGACAATCCACCAGCCATCTAGCAGGCTTTTCCACAGGTTTGACAAGTTGATCCTTCTTGGAAAAGGAAGTCTTCTTTACTTTGGAAAGGCCTCGGAAGCAACGGCATATTTTTCATCCATTGGGTGTTCTCCCTTGATTGCAATGAACCCAGCAGAGTTCCTCTTAGACCTTGCAAACGGGAACTTGAATGATGTTACTGTGCCTGCAGAACTGGAGGATAAAGTGCAAATGGGTAACTCAGAAAATGAGGCATGCAATGGGAAACCATCTCCTACAGTTATACACGACGTAAGCTCTCACCTCTAATGTCCATGAAACAATGAAGTGTAATTATATTGTGAGTTGTTGAAAATGACAATTTACTCTTTGGAACGGAACCAGTACATTGTAGAGGCTTATGAATCACGGGTTGCAGAGCAGGAGAAGAGGAAGCATAAGCTTCCACTTCCTGTTGATGAAGAACTGAAAACAAAAATATCTTCTCCAAAACGAGAATGGGGAGCAAGCTGGTGTGAACAATATACTATATTGTTCAGGAGAGGTATCAAAGAACGTCGACATGACTATTTTAGCTGGTTAAGGATAACCCAAGTTTTGGCTACTGCAGTCATATTGGGATTACTTTGGTGGCAATCAAATACTAAGACTCGCATGGCACTGCAGGATCAGGTAACCTTCTCATCATAATTTTTTACTTCCAAGGTGAATTTTGGAGCCTGCAACATTTAATTGGCAATGACAGTCAATGCTAGATTAATTCACAAAAATAAATAGGAAATAATTAACAAAAATATTTACCTTAACTGCAGGCAGGTTTGCTATTCTTCATTTCTGTCTTTTGGGGCTTCTTTCCGGTCTTCACAGCCATCTTTACATTTCCTCAAGAAAGGGCTATGCTAAAGAAGGAAAGAGCAGCTGACATGTACAGGCTAAGTGCATATTTTCTTGCAAGGACGACAAGCGACCTTCCACTTGACCTCATACTACCAGTACTTTTCCTTCTCGTCGTCTATTTTATGGCAGGCCTCAAATTGGATGCTGCAACATTTTTCCTCACAATGCTCACAGTTTTTCTTTGCATTGTAGCAGCACAGGTAATATTTATGGGTATAAGTGACAGAAAATATCAAAAATCACTTCTAATACTATTTCCTATACAACTCTGGATGGTTTTTGATAGGGCCTTGGATTAGCAATTGGCGCTTCTCTAATGGACTTAAAGAAAGCAACAACTCTTGCATCAGTAACTGTGATGGCTTTCATGTTGGCCGGTGGCTACTTTGTAAAGGTATAAGCACCAACTATTCATAAACAATCATATGGATGATATTTCTAATCCGTACACCAAAGAAAAACAGTATGAACTATCAAGGAAAAAATTAGCACAATTTTAATATATATACCTGATTTCACAAAGAGAATGAATTTTAAAACTCGAAGGGAGAAGAAGTTGTAACTCGGATATCTGTCATGGTGCAGAGTGTTCCAGTATTCATACGTTGGCTGCGTTATCTCTCATTCAACTATCATACGTACAGACTTCTACTCAAAATACAGTATGAAGACATAACAACGTCTATAAATGGAGTGAAGTGTGACAGTGGACTGACAGAGGTTGGTGCCTTGGTAACAATGGTCTTCGGCTACCGTTTACTGGCATACATGTTTCTGAGGAGAATGAAGCTATATGCTTAAGCTTAAGCACCCAAACTTCCAAGATAAAAGCCAAAAGTATGATGCCACAAAAGCAAATTGATCAGTACAGATTTATGCCGAACCAAGATCAGAACAGAAACTAAGGGTTTGTTCTTGCACAAGGGAATGACAACTCAACAGCAAATCAAAAGACAGCTAACAAGCCATATATAGATGATGTTTTGTTAATCCAGTTCATGTTGAATCCTGAGACATTTTTTTCGGGGATCTCAGGATAACATTTTCAGATTAAAGCTTAAACTCTTAGATGTCCAACGTATCCTTGTAGAAATCAGGTAAGCCAGAACACTGAAGTAAGCATGTTAAATGTTAATTTAAATGGAATGATTTCTCTTCAAAACTTAGCAAGTAAGAAAGCTGTGCACGTTTCCAGAACATAAAGACGAAGCAGTGGTTCCACTGGAATATTCATTTACTATCCCAGTGTTTACTAAATAAAAAGGCACATATATAGGCCATTATGCTCCGTACCTGGTACCGTTGGAACATAACCTTTAAGTACTATAGTTCATTCTTGTCATTGAGATTTTCCTCATTTAGTAAATAAGTGAGTATCGCTTCTGTACAGTATGAGATGGAGATCAGCAACTGACAGCACCTTTAAGCACTCATTTCCAAAAAAAATTAAAATCACAATTTTAGGAACAGCACAAGAGAAGCGGAAAGTCATCAGGTATAAATTATGGGCGGTCTGACAAGCCTATAGATAATTTTCACGATATGGTACAGTTTCACCGGAGCATAGTCGTTCATTTCTCAAGCAAAGCAATCCAATTCATCCTTGTTGTATAACCATTCATGCCAAAGTCCTCAACCAACCAAGTAGTCGAAGAAGAGCCCTATCCAGTATTGGAGATGACTTCTCAATGCCTAAGCCAGGAAAGCAAACAGAATACAAACCCGAGTTGAGTGAGACAATGCAAGTGGATAGAATATTGCACCTAAACAATGGCATGAGGTAGTCCAAAACTCGACATTTTCTCAAGGTGAAAAAAATTTGCAAAGCCAGTATATTCAGATAAGATGGGTGAAAATGTGGTAGTTATATAGTTTACCTAGTTGAATTTTCCAATTAAGTACTGTTTAGCGTTTCAACTAGCAGCAAAAGTAGCACTTTGTCATTGCTATCAAAATAGGCATTGTAAAACGCAACCACTTCCGTTAGGACTGTTACCGCAATTACTACCACTACCAGTACCTCAACCACTACCGCATGAGTGCTTGACAAGCCAAACAACCCTAAATATAAGAAAGGTTACAAATGTCAAGTTAAGATACAAATGACTAACCAATATCAGTAGCTACTCGATGTGCACACATAATTCCTGAAAACGCCACAGCTATGACTCCTTGTCCTGGGAAACAGCTGTCCCCTACGCAGTAGAGGCCATTTATTGCCTGCAAGTTGCATCATAACAAGACTGAATATTAACATCAACCTAGACAAACAGAAAATTAGAAGATGCACAAACGTATGTTTCCTTCAGCTTACAGTTGTATTAAATGGCATTCCCAATAATCCTTTCGGAATTTTGCGCGGCATTGGTCCATAGGTACCATCATCACGAGCTAGGTACCGCCTGTGTGTTTTCGGACTGCCTACCTATTGTTAGCAAATATACAGGGAACCCAATTGATAAATTAATGCAGAGTATTACAGTTATGTACAACTATACATAAAATTTTACGACCAACCTAATATAGGTAAAGCACTAATACTACGTATTATGCTGAAACTGTGGCACATTTTGGATTTTAGAACCTTCAATTTTTTATTTACTTCACTTACCCTGATAGCAATTACGGGCAAATGGCTTTTCTTTTGTTCAAAGATCCGATATATATTTTTGGGGAGGGGGGCAAGAAAAAAGATCCAATACTGTAAATGGAAAATAAATGAAGACCGTTGCTTATATAGTATCGAAATTAGATGAGTCCATTAAAAGGTCCCAGATAGTGTCATGCCAAACATACTCTTGGAATACTTTAATGTGCATAAATGAACTTGAGTTCAGGAAAAAAATCAATGGAAACATTGATGTACAAAATTCTGCTAACAATGAAGATAAACATACTACCTTTGTTTTATCCAGGATGCACATAGAATGCTCAATTTACAGTTACTTGAGACACAAATTATACCTCTTTAAAAAGTATGGAATCTTTGAGCCCAGGAAATAACTTCTTCTCCAATCTGCTTATGATTTCATTTGCAACACGTTCCTTTTTAATCTCATAGTCTTTAGGTGAGAGGCCCTGCTTGTAAATAGGAACCAAATAAAAATCTTTAATTCCTTAAACAAACAAAAAAGTTGTCTCTAAAATCACAGTTGACGATAAACATAGAGAGAGCTGCACAAATATCAGTTTCATCAAGCAGTGATGAAGTTACCTTCCAGTCATCTATTGACGCTGTTGTGAATATGTGAAGAATATGGCATCCCTCAGGTGCTAAAGAAGGATCAAGCACAGTTGGAATGCTCAAAAATATACTTCCATATTCCTTCTCTAAATCTGCCCAGTCAGTCTATACAAATGATAAGTAGATGCATGTTAATCCATGCCCATAAACAAAATCCTGATTGGTGAGAAAGGGACAGAAAATATTCGGTACATCAAAGTACCTCCAGGACAAAATGGTGGCAATCTGTATCAGATGGCAAAACCGCTGCTTTAACCCCCATGTGAATAGAAAGAAAAGACGGTGCTTTAACATAGAGCTTCTGAAAATTCTTCTCCTCTATAGGAAGTTCTTCTTGCTTTAAAAGCTTTCCTACATAGCTCAAATCCATGTATTATCAGTAAAAAGACCGCAGAAGCACCAACATTCGTTTTAGAGGTGTGAAGAATAAACTAAAACTTGCCAAAGGTATCCCATCTTGTAGCATTTGATATTATTGTCTTGGCAAACAATTCCCTTCCATTAGACAGTCTAACTCCAACCTGCAGAAGCACAGTAATACTGTAATAGAGTAGTTATCTTATTATGAGCATTAATTAATGAACTAGAGCGAATTTAAATTCAACTTACAGCTTTTCCATCCTCTATGAGAATGTTAGTTACATTTGCCTTGTAAATTATCTCACTCCCATTTTCAACCAGACCTTCTGCAAGAGAATTCGCAATTCCACCAACACCACCAACAGGGTAGTTGATTCCTCCGAAATGCCTATCACATAAAACCTAGTGCGTACAAAAAAAAATTAAAAGGAACACATAAAAATGACAGGAAATACAACACTTAGAAGTAAGAAAATTCAGAAAGGAAGTAACTTACCATGCCTGCGTTTATCATAGGAGTTTGTAGAGCATTAACAGTGCTCACTATGAAACACTGCAAACAAGCACACACTGGTAATAAGAAAAAGAACATCACAAACAAAAAGAATGCAGTAAAATCCTAAGTGGAAGTCATCAAGTGCACCTCGGCATCTATGAATGACAGCAATTCAGGGTCCTTTATGAACTTTCGAGCTATGTCTCCAGCATTTTGGGGCAAATAATATGCTACAGAGGATAAAAACTCGGACCATTATGTCAGAATACATTTGAAGGATATTTTGGCGCTTCACTGCAACAAGACATCTCTGAAGAGATACAAAGTTATTTGTTTTAGAAAAAAAAAACTAGTTAAAACCCCAACTCTTTTTTCTTTTTTATTTATAAACATAAAGGAAACCAAATCAAAAAAAAATGTCATCCTGTATCATGGCTGCCCTAGCTGGGCCCAAAAGTCCATCAAAGAGAAGTAAATTATTCATTCTATCTTCAATTATTTCAATGACGATAGCCCAAATTAAGAAATGTAATTCTTACCTAGCGTTAAGCATTCAATTGGCTTTTGAAAAAACTGGCCGAAAAGGTAGAGGGGCTCCTCAAGTGACTTCAGCTTCAGTGAATTCAAGGCATTGAAAATCTAGATAATGATTGTGAGTATTAGCAGGTCAGCACAAGATGCTAAGCAGGCAAGAGATCATGAGAGCCTTAGTCGAATATACCTTCCAACATGCACCATAAAATTTGAGGATCCCTTCCCTCTCATGTGGAAACCTAGCAGTAAGCTCTGAGATAAATCGTCTGTATTCTTGATGTACCCGAACAGAGAGGTTCTTAGGTAAATGGAAGTGGACAGTAGTTGGATCTGGTATCACTTGCATCTTCTTCCCAACTGCAGCCAAGGCTTGGGTTATTAAATTCAGATTACCCTGCTCCAGAATTAGGAAACTATCAAAAAGAAACACAAGATTTACATGATAAAAGGGTTATCAACTGACACCAAAAGCAATAAACATTAGACAACCAAAACCAAGAAACCTGCAAAAGTTATTTGCGTCCCTCAAAAAATAACAGTCAATTTACATGCTAGAACTTGATGGAATGATGGGGGATAGAGATATATGTAGAGCAGTTTAGACCAATAGCAGTGATTATTTTTGCCTCGAAACAAATATAATAGAATTTTGGCTAGGCTAACTAGATACAGCTCATATGCTGAACTTGCATCATATTGATAAGTTAATGTGTATTCCCGTATGAAAATTTCCACTATATTAATGTTGAAGCTAGATGGAAGGTTCATAACAGATGAAGCAAATTCAGGCAGTAGTCTTTCACTTGTCTTCATAGTTCATAAGTGACGAATGTAACAAAGAAAGATACAAGATTCATTAGTCTGCAATAAAACTTGAAGAACTTGTTTAACATGAGCAGGCAGTGTGTTTAGAAACTATTTGTAGATACAGTTTCAGCAGCCATAAACAATTTATAGCCAGTTTATGAATGCAAAACTGTATTTTAACAGTAACCTTACCTAAACTTTTCTTTCAATCATCAATGTTGTCCAGCATAGTTTTTTAAAAAAATAAGTACACGTATTTCTGGTCATTTTCTGAGGGGTGTGTTACAAAATTCATCGATTCCTCAACAAGTCAGAATGTAGACTGATTTTAATTGAAATTCAATTAAAAAGAAAAAACAAGATTAAAGCATATGATCAAATTGTTGACCTTGTCACTGAAGCCAAACATAACCGAAGATCCTACATCAAAAGTATATCCATCCCTCTGGTAGAATCCAGAGCTCCCACCAGGAATCACATACTTCTCCAGAACCAAAACCCTAGCCCCCTTGACAGCTAGCTGCGTGGCGGCTACCAAGCCACCAATTCCAGAGCCAATCACAATGGCATCATAGCTTCCGCTACCGGCAACCTCATCTGCCTCTACTGGTCTATCCACACTCACAGCTCTCCTCGATTTCACAGCAAACCTCCGCCTGCTATTACTCCCATTAGAAACCCTAACTCCCCAATTGACAAGCTTCCGCTGGATAGGAAAGCAATCAGCACACTGAAATCCAAGTCCCCGACCAACGGGGAAAGAGATTTGGTGTTCGGTGACTTTACTTTTTACTAGAATCTGTGAATTACAAAAAGCCGATATCATCTCACCGTCTAGGAGTACAGTATCCAGAAAAGAACATGGAATTTCGCGAGCCAAAGAGATTGAAGAGGCCAACAAATTAGGTTTGGCAGCGTTCTTAGCGTCTGAAGCAACTCAAACGGAAATTGACAGAGAGAGTGGGGAGAAAGCTGAAAATGGCGGTGAAGGATTCTTAGTGTTATCTGGCAATTTACCGTTGGATGTGAGATTAGCATTTACGAACCTTTTTTTTCCTTCTGGAAATGTGGAAAAAGAATAGTTTAATATATTCTTGACGAATTTCGTAATAAATATATAGAGAAGACTGGACCAAATAATCCTTAATCCTCTTTTATTCACAATAAACAACCCATGAAAGAACTTGACAAGGAACCACCCTCCATATTAATATGGTTGTACAAGTGATGGAGTTATGAAAAGATAAGTTGTATTGTACGTTGTTAGATAGTTACTAGTTAGTAAAATATGAACTAAATGTTTATTTAAAAAAGATGAACAGTTAGTTATAAAAAATTAACTAAGATAATTATATGATGTTGAAAAAACATTTTTTTAGAATTTTCCTGTAAAAATATTATAGTTACTACAATTTTAGTGTTAATATTTTAAAATTTTATTTTTTCAGCTCACATATTTTACACTATCGTTTTATATCTTTTTTGTACTATTATCAAGTAGTATTTATGAAACACAAATTTTATTAGTATACTTTATTATAATATTTATTAGTTTAAACTTTTATCATATTAGATTATATGGGGTGTTCCATTAGATCAAACATTTTTATTTATTACTTCATACTTTATTGATAGTTATGTTTTCTTAAAAATTTATAATACTATACATTTTTTTACTTTTACGATATTAATTCAAAATTTAGGTATCATTAGCCATTGTACCCTACGCCTGGAACATGTAAGGGTAATATCTAGGTTCCTTAGCCAATGTAATTGTTTCATATCTCTTTTCAATACTCGAGAGCTATTGGACTAGTAAAGCATGAACGAAACTCAGAGTTTCTTGAAAATTCTCATCCTACAGCGAGAGAAGTAAATTTGAAACACCCAATGTAAAAAATAGAAGGGTTTAATATTTATTAACTAGAGTTGACTAAGAACTAGACTAACATGACAACACATGCACTTATTAGTATGTTTCACTTCTAAAATTATAATGAATATGAGATCATGTTTGTAGAGTTAGCTCGGGCTAAGAAAAATAATAATGAAATCTACCTAAATAATATCTCTAACAAAAAGAGATACTTATTTGACTAAAAAAAAAGAAAGTTTAATTTTATCAAAAATATCCTAACAAAATAATTCTCCTTGTAACCGAAATGGTGGTTGAAACCGAAAATCTTGATCGAAGAATATCTATTAGAGATGGGTCAACGTTGGAACGGATCTAGTAATTTGGGAGCTTCGCTTGAGAGTTGATGGGTCTGATTCCCTCTAGAGAAGCAGGCTTCTTGTTGGACCACACTACTAGGAGAACGGAACAACTACGACCCTCACATGAAGAAAGAGACTTCAGGTGCGTGAATGTCATGCACGAGAGGAACACACGTCATTTGGGCCGGCCGCATGTCACCCACGTGTCAGGGATGGTGGGTCAACGAACAAGGCTATTTTTGGACTTTGAGGTGACACCTTAAGATTAAGGTTCCATTATAAGCTTAAGGTATCAGATGTCACCAAACTGATGATAAGGTATGGGATGTCACCGGAAGATTAAGGTGTTACAACAAGCTTAAGATGTCACCTTGTGTTTATTGTGTTACAACAAGCTTAATGTGTCACCACATACTTAATGTATCATCACAAACTCAAGAGGTAAGGTTCACTAACATGTTACGACACACTTATGTATATAATTTGTTGATATTCTTTAAGGTGTTTCCCACAAGGCCACAAGTCTAAGGTATTACCACAAACTTATATTGTCACTACACATTTAATGCCTTAACAATACACATGGAGTTCTTTTTTTTATAACAATTTTAAGAAAGTCGCTAGAAAGTTGTCGGTCGCAAAGTTTGACCATTGGTTTCGTGTCATTATCATGATACCATGAATAACTAAACTCATACCTTTTTTCAAAAAGAAAATAGTTATTTACATTATCTAGGGCTCTTAAATTAAATGAAATTTGATCATGATATTGATACAATTTTAAAACTGAAATTGGTTAATTCATTATTTCAACCTTTTCTCTTTATACCCTTCAAGCTTTGTCTCTTGGTACCCTTCAAATTTTGTCCTTTTTCTTGATATCCACAAGTGTTTAGATTTTCTCTTGGTATCCTTGTGGTTTGATTTTTTTTCTTCTTAATAGTCACATGTTAACGTTTTATTCTTTATAACCTCGTGGTGTTCACTCATTTCCTCTTGATACTCTCCAATTTTTTGTTGTTAATTTTAAAAAGTAAGATAATTGTTTTAAGAATATGTATACTTAAATATATAATTATATAACTATATAAAAACCAAAAAAAAAAAACTCACTATAATTATGAAATATATATTACTTTTCTACACACTTGTTATAACTACTCTAAATTAGTTAATGTTTTGTTTAAATTAATTTACTGAACTTACACTTATTGTTAATATTTTATTTTTAAAAAGTAATATCATATTTTAAAGTTAAGTTTCTTATTAATACTTCATGTTATTTTCCAATCTTAACTTGTTTGGAGGAATACTATTTTGCTTTAGTAAAGAATATCAACAAATTATAACTTTTTCAGAGATATATTTTTTAATAAAAAAGAATTTGAGTATTATGTATATATATTCAGGGTTTCTACTTCCATAAAATAAACAAGTTATGTAATACCCGAAAAATTTATTTTCCGTTTCATACCAGATCAAACCGGATTTCGATCCGCTAACCTCTCCTCATTCTAGAGAAAGTTATACATTATAAGATTTTATCAAAGTTCTATCATTTTTTGTAACTTAACTTACATAAAATGATAAATATGTAAACTAAATAACATTTCCATACGATTAAAAACCGAAGAGTAGTTTCGTACAATTTAACGACTTATTTAATAGCCATCACCTAACTAGATGAGCACACCCATCGGAGTAAGCCTAGTAGATACAAACTTTCAGCCCAACCCATAACCTACCCTAACCCTAATTATTAAACCTAACCTAATCCTTTGTTTTTCCTTAATCTGAATCATCGCTAAACCTATTCTTCCCTCTACCGCAACCATCCCTCACGCGTTTCTGCTCAGCCCTCACCACCGAGTCGGAGAAGCGCCGGGAATCCAGAGGGTCACGCTGACGCCGCAACCAACCGCAACCTCCTGCACAGCAAACACCAGGACCCTGCTCGACCTGCTGCAGTGACGCCGAGACCTCCGCTTCGGCACTCCAGGCGGCTGCACAGACGCTGAGACCACCGCTTCTGCACTCCAAGCGGCTGCACACCTCCAGCGGGAACAAGATAGGGGCGGACCGCTGCCCAGCCTACTGTAGACGGAAAAACAGTAAGCCCGGTCTCCTGTTGTCCCCTTCTCCTTCTCCTCTAGTGTTCTTGTACTTAAACAACAACCTGGTCCTTGCAGCACTTCAGAAGACGGAACGCTGAGCCACATCCCTCGCGCTAGCCTCCCCTCTCACCTCGTCAGGAAGCTGTCACTGAGCTTGATCGAACCAGTCCGGACTAGTGAGCCCTCTGCACTGCAATCTGCTATTTCTTTGTACTGTTTTAAGTTTTACAGCAGCATAAGGGTAACCATTGTAGGATGATGAGAGGGGTTGAGTTGGGAGTTAGATTAGGAGATGAGAGAGTGCTAATGGGTTGTATGTATGGACCTTTTTTCTCTTGAGTTTTGAAGTAGGATATTCAAGGTATGGTAGTGGTTAAAGGATGCTGTCATGAAACTTGAATCTAGGATCCAAAACCAACCCAGAGTTTCCAATTTTGTGAGCTGAAACTGCTGACTTTGAACCCGTATTTGGATAGCTTAGATCGAACATCCACCGTTTAATTTTTGATATATTGTAGATAAAAATATGTATTTTACTGTGTTAAAATTTGGGAGAAAGTTAACGGTTGGATTAGAACTTATAAGGACTCAAAGTAGGATAGTTGGGCTGTTTTTACAAAAGAGGGAAATTTGGCTAAGTATGAAATTTCCGGATGTTTAAATCAACTTTAGGAATTTATGTGGGAGTAATGGCTGGATAGTTTTGAGAGACTTTTGGCCCTATGAGTAGCATGTATATGATAGAGGACCTAGAGAATTATTTCGGAATTTTTTATATTTTTATTCGAACCTCTTATCTTAAGCCAAAGTCGGGCCTTAACGACTCTTAGGAAAATATAGAATTTTGGTTAACTTTTATAAATCCTCAACAAACTACCTCTTGAGAAATAGATTATGAAAATAGGTTCCAAAGGAGAATATTAGAACTAAATGATAGACTTTTTCGGATTTTCGGGATCAAGGGTAAAATAGTCATTTTACCTAAAGGGGGCCTTTTTAGTAAATTCTCTTCATGAGATTGTACATCTTAGAAGTTCATGACTACTAAGAATATGAGAGATACTTTTTAATCCACGTGCCTTGTATGACAGACATTTGAGTTCTACGGTTGCGGACCGAGTTGAGATTGAGAGAATTGTGATTTGAATCAGGTAAGTCCTTGCGACTTACTTAGCCGATTTCTAGATGTTAGCTGAATGATAATAGTGATGTGTGTTGAGAGTTTGATGATTATAACATGCATATGACGACTTTATTATTATCTAGAGCCCAAGTGTATGTATAACGGGCCGTGACATCACTGCCTAGCTCTTACAGGGGACTGAGAGGTTCTCTATTCCTAGACCATACAGGTACAAGGTGAGATGCATCGGATCCATTCCTGATGGTTACACGGGGGCGGAGGCGATGTTTGAGAATCTCTCGTGTCACAAAATAAGTATCCTTAGTAAGAGTGAATGACCTAAGTAAAGATAATAAACGGATTGTGTGAAAGCATGATGTGTGTTTACTTTGCTATGGTGTATGTGTGTGCTATTCTCTTTCATCTAACTTTTAGATAGCTAGCTAACGGTTGTTTTGTTGTGTTGTTTAGATTTACCACAGGTTAGAGCAGCAACTGAGTGATCCGAAAGTAGTGGTCAGTCGGGTCTCCGTACTCCTTAGAGTGGGGTTGGGTGTTTGCTTTATTGCTTCTTTCTTCGTATTAAGACAGTTAGACTTTTATGTTTTTTTAAGTACTATGGGTTGTTAGATGTTGTGTTGCATTCATCTCTTTAAAATACTGTTTTATGAATTTCGAATTTTCTTATATGTGTCTTGTTTTAAGATCCTAGTAAAATTGTTGTCAAACTGAGGTTGAGACCCATTGTGAGGTCCTAACCAGTAATGTTCCGAGTTTTGAGAATTTGGGGTGTTACAAGTTAGAGTCAAATAAGAAATACTCAAACTTATTTTGGTTAATTTTTTGTGTTATTTTGATAAATATTTTATTGTTTTTAATATTTTAATAAAAAAATTAAATTTATGATTTATTATAATTAAAGATGTAATAAGAAATTGTTGAAGTTTTTTCTTTTGAACTACAAACACAATTGTATTTATAAATTTTTTAAAGAGAAAATTATCTAAATAGTGCGTCAATCTTTAGGCTGACTAAACTTTAGTACCTCATCGTTTAAACTATCAAACGATACCTTACCTATTGAGCCCGACCAAAGATTAGTACCTCGATCACTGTTCACACGTTAACGGTGTTAAATATTAGAGGCAAAATTGTCACCCTACCGTAAATAATATATTATTCTATTTTTAATTAAATTTCTCCTTTTTTGAGGGCTTCTTTGCAAAATACCCAAATTCTTCCTCAAATCCAAATTTTCTCTCTCGCCTCCTTCTCTGCCGCCTTCTCCCACAACCACAACTCAGATCTGAGAGGTCATATCTTTCTATTGACTAAGAAGTGAGAAGAAATTGGTGGCATTTGTCTCAGAAATTGGGGTGAAACACAGATTAAGATAGTTGCCAACGGAAAGCCCGACCAAAGATTACGATTTGGTGGAATTTGTGGTTGTTGTGAATCATGATTTGGAGTTTGGTTCGGAAATTTTCAGTTTTAGAGAATCGTCATAAAGTTTTGCTTTTCGGATCTACATATTAGGATAGTTGTCAACAGAAAGTTAGGGTTTTCTTATGAAAATTGATTTGGAATTTTTTGTGGTTGTGACTTGCAATTGTTGATTTTATTTGAATTTTAACAATATCTTTAATGGTGATGAGAGTGGTTGAGGAGCTGATGACTGTGTGCAATGCAGTGGTGAGTGAATTTGCATAGGATTTTCACGCACATGTATTGGTTTGCATTGGGTGGTGTTACTTTGGTTTTTCATTGTTGTGTAATGCAGAGGACTCTTCTTCAATAAAGTTTTTTGGGGAGGGCGATTGACAGGAATATGAACTCTCATATCTGAGCGGTTGGAGAAGGCGACGGCGGTGGAGTCCAGGAGAAAGAGAAAATTAGAATTTGGGGGAAAATTTAGGGATTTTGCAAAGAAATCCCTAAAAAGGGGGAAATTACATTAAAAATGAAACATTACATTATTTAAGATAGGAGGACAATTTTGCCCCTCATATTTAACACTGTTCAGATAGTATAACGTGTGAACAGTGATCGAGACACTAATCGTTGGTCGGGTTCAATAAATGAGATACCGTTCTGATAGTTTAAATGATGGGGTACTAAAGTTTAGTCAGCCTAAAAGATGGGGTACTGTTTAGACAATTTTCTCATTTCTTAAAACAATGGATACAAATAAATTTATAATTGAAAAAAATTTTAGACAAGATATTTTTTTTAATATTTACTATTTTTTTTAAATTATGTGAGTTTTCTAGTTTTATATATATATATATATATAATTGTAATTAAAATAAACAAGAACTTTAACTATATAATATGTGGTTACTGGTTTTTTTCAAATCTAAAAACGAAAAAATTGGAGGGTATCAAGAGAAGAAGAATGAATACAAGGGAACAACAAAAATAAAATATGTGGAGAGACAAAAAGTTCAAAATTAGAGGGATCTAAGAGAAAACAAGTGAAATTATGAGGACATCAAGATGAAATGTAAAAATTTGTGAATATCAAGAGAAAATGACGAAACCTAAAGAACACTAAGAAGAAAACACATTTCGATTTTTATCTTTACTTTCACGAAAAAGATGAATTAGCTCATTCCATAGTCATTTCATTACCGATTTATTTTACAAAATCTAAATTGTTATATCCAATTAAAAGGCAAAATACTAATAAAAGAAAATCCAAAACTTGGATGCTTGTAATTATTAGCTTCTAAATATAGAAGATGTAATTTATATATATTGGAACAAGGAATTGTGTGTATCCTAAGCCATGGGTTGTATCAACCCATATTTGTTTTTTCCCATCACCACCACAAAACAAACCTTTATATTTCCTTTGTAGTTGTCATTTTTATTACAAACTTCAATGAGGCTGGTTTGTGGACCTTCAAACTCTATTTTGTAAATTAATAACAATGTTGAATTGTAACTAGGGTTTCTCAAGGTTTCTCCTTTGATTGTCGATACCACTTTGGAGTTGAACATAAAAAGGAGAAAGCAAGAGGATATATGAAGATGAATAACTTGAAGAGCACTGATTTGATGGTTGTGTTTGTCGTATCAGGCAGTGTTGCCCTCCTTGTGGTTCAAGCTCAAAAACACCTTCTCTCCAAATTTATGAGGCAAATCGAGTTTGAAATTGGTATGTATGCACAAAGACATTGCAATTATTGGTTATACAAAATTCCTTATTTGTTCACTATGTATAATGATTAGGAAATGAGAAATACCAAGTGAAGAAAAAGGTTCGGTTTTTAGAGGATGAGAGGGATCACTCAGTCTCTACCACAAAGAATATGAAGAAGAAGCCATGTTTGAAACAAACATATAGACAAAATGTGAAGGGGAATAGGTGGACTTTGTATAAAGCCAAACCATTGATGTGTTATAGGAATTGATATATATATTTCTATATTGTTGTACTTATATTCAAGTTTTGTAAATTAACATCAATCTCCGCCCCCCTTCTCGTTTATAGTTTTTTGGGGTAGGTGACCTCCCTTTTGATTACGACATCAATTGACTTTATTTTCTCCCATGAAAAAAGTTGGATTTTTTTCTTCAACTAAATGCAATATTACATATTGAAATTTGGATTCTTTATTGTGTTCTGGTGAATCTTAGCCGATGCGCTCTTTTTTTTATATGTAAAAAGCGAACAACTTCAACTGAACATTAATTCTAATGAGAACGTCTAAAAAACACTTACGATTTAAAAAAATTATTTCAAGTTCATCTCTTCGTACTCTATTTGAACAAAGAGGTTACATGTTTCGCTCGTTCTCTTCTCTAAGCTCATTGTCAATATTACTAACCTTCGTTAAACCTATTTCATTTGCTTTGTAATTGTTGTTTCTAACCATAATTGATTCTTGATTTTGGCCCTCTCCTTGATTCGGACTTTTTTGAGTTTTGTTTATTTTGTGAAGTTGAAGGTGAAATATGTCTCTTTTAAGGTTTCAATGAGAACGAGTATGGATGGAGTGCGAAAGCTTTATAATGATGTTGGCAAAAGTGAAGATCCTAAAGTTGTTTTTATGGAGTTGTTGGTCTCACAATTAAGATTTTTTGGATGTGTATGCTTATATAAAAGATATCTCTATTTTCGTATCACCTCTTCTTCATCACTAGCATTCTTACTTACTAATTTCATCTATTTTGCTTAAGTTGGGATACATGCTCTATTTTTATTCGGTTTAAGACGGATTTTGTGCTTAATGTAATCCTTGGTGATTATGATGACTTGAAATATCATGTTTTTTTATTGCTTAAATCGTTATACAAATTTATACTCTTGGTTCTAAAATCGCATTTTGTTACATCATTCTTCACCACTCAAGTCTATCATCACCAAAAGCTTGATAAACCTTTGTCCATCGTCGGTGTATCTTCCTCCTTTAACTAAACTATGTTTATGCTTCTTAAATTTCGCAACTGTGGTGGATTGGTGTTATAAAGCCCACTGACTACCTCTAACGATCCATATGCCGATTTGCCACCCCATGTTGCACACTTTTGAGCATAAATGCCAAGTACAACTAAACTGTCGCCATAAAAACTTCTCTAGTGTATGCTTCTCGCTCCTCAGGATAACTCTACTTCTCTCGGAAAACTTCTTTTGAAATACTCATAATTTTCCATAAACATTCAAAATTAAATATTAAAAAGATTAATTTGATTACGTAGATCACATTGCGGTTTTATATTATGCTACTAATAAAGTAATTAATATCCCTACTGATGACTCAAATTATCGTTGTCAATGGAGGTAAATTTGGTGACGTAATGTACTTCATAATGGCCGGTCTTCTTGGTTGGGTGTTGTTGATATAAGATTCATCTTTTGACGAGCCGAACGCGAACCAAGTTTTTATTCTATATCCGATAAAGGAAGTCTAAGGAAGATGCATCACATGCCTAAATGATATGCATGACAACTGAATTTCGTTCTCTTCTAGTTGATAGAGGTAGTTGGAGTTACCTTGCAATATTTAGGTAATTTAGTTAGACTTTTAGCTTATACTTTATCCCTTCTCTAAATTCTATGATTTTGTTTAGTTTGATCTTGTCTTTTTAGAGTTAGTTACACCTTATTAGAGTCCTATAAATAAAAGTCCATACTCTTTGTAAACATAACTTTGGAATTGATTGATATGTTGCATTAGTTGCTAATATCGATTAGTTATCATAGGCATCAATAAATTCAACATTGTTTCTTTGTTAAACTTTTGGTGTCCAAACTCTATTCTAACTGTGACTTGTTCGTCAATTAACATTGAGTTTTGATACTTGATTTTATAAGTCTAGATTGAATCAGGTATTTTGTTCTTCTCTCTTTTCTTTTGTCAATTAATTATCATATTAACACTTGTGTTTACAACTTTTAAGAACAAGACTAATCATCTCCCATTGATTGACATTCTCTTCTTCCCTCTCTATATTTGAATCCAGACTCTTAGTTCCTAAGTATTGATGAAATATACGTGGTTACTTGAGTCAAGGAATCTAAATTCATATCTTTGCTTCGTGTTGGATTTAGGACATACTTGACTAAAATAATTGAGTAATGGCAAAGACATAGGATTCATTTAAAGGTGACAATGAGGATCTTATTCAAAATTAAAATCGAGCCAACACAAGCAAAGTCAATGACTTATATCCATTGTTAACTTTAGAAATTACCTTGATAATCATTATTTGTTAGGAATGACGACCCAACACCATACATGACAGGAAATATCTTCATTATTATGCGGAATTTTTACTTCCGAGCATCCCGAAGCAAACCGGACCTGGACCGGTTTTGGGTTTTCCCGACTTCTTATTATATCCTATGTGACACCGGATTCTTATCCTTTGATCGTTTTTATCATTTTATGTGAGAACCTTACTCACATAAAATACACAAGTCAATCTACCTTCTTTATTCTTTAAAATGGACCCATCCGGGCCCATCAGCGGCGTGTCTTCCGGGCCATTACGAAGCTGAGTATTTTGGGCCTTCGAAACCCTACCATCCGGGCCCGATAAGGAGCTGTACAGCCAGCCCATGCTCTCCCTCTCTCACGTAAACCTAACGAAATCTCTCTTCCCTCTCTCGATATTATGCATACCGGCGCTCCCCTTCCTCCACGCTAGGCCGCTGCCCTCCCTCGCACTGCTCTAGTCGCCTCCTCCTCCATGTCAGGCCGACGCCGACGACAACCGCCCCTCCTGCGCGCAACCGTCCACCACCAGGGCTCCTAGCAGGTTCGTGTCCGCAGCAGACCCCCAACCGTGCAGGAAGGCTTGCGCTCCCCCTTCAGCCGACTCCAGCAGCGACACCAAGAAGGCTGCTCTCCCTCTTCTGTCGACTTCAGTAGGCTGGCAGATGGGCCTTCTCTCCGATCCTCCATGTCGTGCGACCGCAACAAGCGCCCAGGAGCCTCCACTGCAGGGACGGCTGGTGCGGCCTTCTCTTGGCTGTGAGGGTGCCTTTAGGGCCAGCGCCGCTCCTTCCTCTACCGTAGTCACGGACTCTAACAACAGCAACCGGTGTTGCTCCCTTCACCCCTTCGAAACACGGAATCGAGTAAGATCCATATCGTCCTTCCTAACCCTTCTCTTTGCGTTACCCTTAATATATATATGCTGATGTGAGCACTCGTTGTGTCTCCAAGCCGACGTTAACAGCCTCAGAAGATTTACTTGGACAGTTGAGGTGTTTGCTGAGTTTTCGGAAGTGAAGAACAGTCAACTTCGGCTCCCGTTTTGGGTAGGTTAGACTCCACCTTTACTACTGATTTTCGGATATGTTTCAGCCGATATTGAATAGTATAACATACTAAAATTTTAGAGGAATCCGAACTACGGTTTGAGAGTTATGGTGTTCCAAAGTTGACGCCTCATGCAGTTTTTATAAATGTGCTGAGTGTTGGGGAAAACAGCAGGTGATCCTGTTTTGTGAGACGGTTTTGAATAAGCTCTTGATCTCCGTTGCGCTTGATTTTTGGATATGATATAGTTGACATATTGTTGTAGAACATATTAAAATTTGGGAGGAATCCAGCGAGTGCTTTGGGATTTATGATTTTTCAAAGATTGGGTCGTAAATAGTTTTTCTGTTGTGCTGTAATTTCTAAGTGTTGAGGAAAGGTGCTTGTGATGCAGTTTTGTGAGATAGTTTTAAATAGGCTTTTGATCTCCTTTGCTGCTAAATTTTGGATATATTATAGATAAGAGTTTATAGTAGAACATATCAAAATTTGGAATAAATCCAGCGAGCGGTTTAGGAGTTATGATTTTTCAAAGTAGACTTGTTGTACAATTAGAAAACATACTCAGATTTTGGCTAAGTATAGGAAATTTCAAGTGTTGTAATCAACTTTTGAAATTTTTGTAGAAGTGAAGGGTAAACAATTTTAAGAAATTCTTGCTCCTAAGAGTAGATGAGATATCATAGATGATCTAGAGAATTATTTCGGAATTTTTATAAGTTTATTCGAATTTCATATTTGAAGTTGAAGTTGGACCTTAACGATCTTCCGGAAAATAGGAAAATGGGTAAATTGCCAGTTTGTAATCAAACTCATCTTTAAGAGTTAGAATATGACTTTTTAGTCTCAAATAAGGGTTTAGGCATGAATTATGGAATTTTTTGAAGTTTCGGGACCAAGGGTAAAATAGTCATTTTACCATAAATTGGTACTGTATTAAATTATGTTCTAATAGGATCTACTATCTTAGAATTCTTAGACTTCTAATTACCTAGAAAGTGTGCTGACACACTTGCCTCCTTTGACAGGCAACCGAGTTATACAATTACAGATTGATTTGTGATTAAGAGAGTCGAGATCTGATTCAAGTAAGTCAACGGACTTACTTAGTTGGCTTCTTGCATGTGTGTGATGTGTATGAGTGGTGTTTGTTAGTTAAGATAAATAACGAAACCGGAATAGGCCGACTTTAGTATATTGTGTAATTGACCCAAGTGTATGATAACGGGTCGTGACATCATTTGCCTAGCTCTTGTGAGAGTCTAGGAGGTTCCCTGCGACCAGCCCAGTCCGGTAGACGGTCAAATGCATTAGTACCATTCCGCGTTGGTAAACGGGGATAGGGGCGAGCCCTCGTGTCACAAAATAAGTATCATTAGTAATGACATATCAGCTAATTAAAGATAATAAAAGGATTAATTGTTGCATGTTGATTGTGTATCTTGTGTGTTTGTACTTTTACCTTTATACTTATGCATAGAATGTTAGCTAACGGTTTTATACCGCTTGTAGATGCCTTGCAGGTTAAGACAATTGTAGAGAGATCCGGAGGAAATGGTCAGCCGGGTCCACGTACTCTTTAAGTTGGGGTGAGGTTGTCTTATGTTCTTTATATGCGTCGTTTTAGTACCGTTGCTTTATAAGGATGATACATATCCTTCATGTATATATTGTTTAAAATTTTCAAATGTTTTAATACTTTTGTGCCTTGTTGTAAGATCCTAGTAAAATTGTTGTCAAACTAAGGTCGGGACCCATTGTGAGGTCCTAACCAGTAGCTCCCCGAGTTCTGAAAATTTGGGGTATTACAATATGGTATCAGAGGTCTAGGTTGGCAACAATGGCACTTGAAATCTTCTGAAAGTCCGAATGTATAAAATAACTAGAACCCGAAAGGGGTCTAAGATTTTCAAAATGTATTTTTGTTTTTACACATGCGCATAGTCGGGTTGTTGGGTTAGTAGTACGTCGGACCACCATCGCTCTCCGTGGATCTTTGCAACTTGGATCGATATGAGTTAGCATATATACTTAATATGATGTGTATTAATGTATGTTATATATGTATATGTGTAGCATGTTAGTATCCTAAAGGGTATTTGATATCCTTTAGTGGTGATATCATGAAGCGATTATCGCCTCATGATAAATCATTAGCGGACTTGAAGGGTCTCCAAATCGAGGCAATGGAATCAAACCTTGAATTGTGTATTATACTCGGGTGGGCCGCTTGGTGATCCTTACAAATATATCCAAAAAAAAGTGAGCAAGTAAGTAAAGTTGTGAAGATAATTTTCACCACAAGCACAATCAAATGAGGAAGAAATTCCTAAGTCAGTCACTTAGATGGAACAGAAGGTCGTACAAGGAACTCGGGCATACGAGGCCGAGAGACGGAATTAGAAGAACCATGCAAGAGACTACAAGAGTGCGGAGTAGAGATAACAATATTGGAACGGGACAAGTAGAATTGAGTACAACCAAGATTGTGGAATCAAGGACATTATAATCAAGGAGGATGCCCCATAGACCATTAGGGGCATGAGAAACCAGAAGAGACAAAGTGTCAACCCGGGTGTGAGAATCTAAGGTGCACGGAATGAAGACCTACAATTGAGTGTAAAAGCGAAAAGGCAGACCCCACAAGCGTGCGGAGGTTTTGACCTCCTCAGAGATATAAGAAGTTTGAAAGAAACCGCGACGCCAATATCCAAAGAATGGAAGCTTGTAGCAGGGTCAACGGAGTTTCAGGAAGGCGATATTACCACCAACACCAGTGAAGAAATTTGTATGAGAGAACGGCCTTGCTAGACTCGAGAGTCCAGTGTAACCCGAATTATCACAGGACCTAAGCCATCAACACAGATGGTCCATGCAAAAGGAACTGCAAGTGGATGATCATTACGGCCATAAGAATTTCAAAGACGCTTGCAAGCTATCGTGGAATCTTGAAACGACTAATTGTGCCAGATGAATGACACAATCGGACTAGAGGAAATGGAGTTAGCCTATAAGAAGCGGAAGGGTGGAAGGTAGAACGAACTAAAGAAGTATAAAAGGATTGTTGTGAGCAACTGTTTACCTACTAGCTAAGGAAATTTTGACAGATCACAATTTACACGGAATGGAGACTTACAACTTAATGTAAGAGCGAAGGGTAGACTTCACAAGCCTGGAGACATTTTGTCTTCTTTAAAGATAAGAATTCTAAGAGGAATCACAACGCCAGTGTCGAAAGGATCGAAGCCCGTAACATAGTCAACAGAGATTTGGAAGGAAATATTACAAACAACGCCGATTAAGGAACCTGTGCTTGTGAGAATCGTGTGGTGGATTCAAGAGTCCAGGGTAACCCCCATTTATAACAGAACATAGGTCATCAACACAGACGGTCCCTGTAAAAGGACTACAATTGGGAGGTAATTAAAAGTCATCGGAACTACAAGACGCTTACCATCTATCGTGGAGTGTTAGGAACAACTTGTGACGTCAGGCGAATGGTACAGTGAGACTTGAGAAAGAGAGTTGTTCCAAAGGAAGTAGAAGAGTGAAAGATAAGACGAACTAAAAGAAGGATAAAAGGATTAATCTAGTAGGTGATGTGTACAAAAACTTTAATACCAGTAGAGGTATGAAATTGAGATAAGCCAATTATAGACTGACCGATGTCAACCAAGGACGTGCAAGTATTGTTGGGTATTGACGAGTTATGTGCCGTTAATAAGAGATATTTGTGAATGTGGATCTATGGAGTAGCTTTATTGACGCCTTAGAGGATTCCCTCAAGTAGGCAACTACAACTTTCTTGGATGAATTAAAGGTATAAAGAGAAACGTTTTAAGGGTTACTTCTTGGCTAGTTAAGATCAAACTCCGGTCAAGTCAGGGAGTTTGGATCCGTGGTAGAAGAATTAAGAAAGTAAGCGGAAGAAGTTGTTTTTCAATCGTTGTTTTATTTTCTTAAGGCAGGTAAAGAAGGTACTTGGTACTTCATCCGTATACGACTCATGGTGTAATTGGAAGAAAGAGTTTTGAGGTCAATCATTTTATACTTACAGAAAAGGTCCTTAGGAATAATAAGTAACAACAAGATAAGAAGAGTAGCGCAGCGGAAGCGTGGTGGGTCCTAAGCCACAAACAAGAAGCTCAAGGGTAATGATGGATGTCGTGTCGAGTTTAAGATGGTGATAGTTGGGGAAATGCATTCTAGTTGGAAGAAACATGAGATAGGCTATGTGAGTGACTGGAAATGTTGTACGGAAACTTATGGGCATGTAGAGGTAATAGAAGGAGACTGGTACCCTATTATGGATCCGAGTGAAGAGTGATGACTTTGCTACATGTTACCAGACAAGTAGTTTGGAATTTCATACTAATGGAATACTCTAGAGTGAGTTTTCTGGATGGATTAGGAAAGAATTAATGATGTAATAAAAGTATTGTGCATGGCCTACACTAGAAAGCTCCAAGTGGGTAACTACCATCCCGAGTCTAAGATACATAAGAAAGAGAAGCGACAGGAGCATACTTGCAACCTAGTAACCGTGCGTAAAGAAAGCATAATCTCGGAGTAGATTTGTTGTGTAATGTTATGTCGGAACAGAGCCTAGTTGCGTTTTGAGTTAGAGGGATACCATCGGGCTAGTAACAATGGTGGATAAAAGAGCGCACTGCTGATGGTATGTTAACAATTATTGAGTAGTCATTAACAAATACCGGTGATATGAGATCACTTTGTGTCTAATACCGTCATTTTGGACATATTCTATTTCATTTAATATCTTAGAAAATGTGTGAGAAGCCTAAGTTTGAGCAAACGATATGTTAGAGATCTATAAATAATATAATAAAGCTAAGTGAACAAAGAGGATAACCACTAGATTTGATTTTTAGTTGTCTCGAGTATTAGACCTAAAAAGGGTAAGGGTGACGATTCCTTACCTGAGGAATAAGATGACTGAGTAATATTAAAAGACAAGACCAAGTGGGTCGTGATACGAAGAGCATTGGGCATTTGGTAAGTGTTGGTGGATGTCCAAGACCTTTGGCCCGAGTGTGTAGTCAGAACCATTTGGTAAGTGTTGGCCGGAAGCAAGTGGTCATAACGAAGGGAAGAAAGTTGAATAGATTATTTTTCGTAGGGTTATCAAAAGATCTGGAAGTGAATTATGTAAAGCAACCATTGGAAGTTTTAAAGCGGTTTAGAAGCGATTGATGGACTAGTATTCCTCACCCTATTGGAGAGGGTAGCTTCAGTTTCCACGGAGACTAAGTTTGGGAACTGAGTTGAGAATTTCAGTTGGAGAGATACCTACCAGACACGAGTTAAGTTATCATATTAGAGGATCAGACAGTTGAGCCAGATGATACCGGTGAGATATCCGGTAACCACTCTAAAACGTGGTAGCAGGCGCTGGTGATCTAAGTACATGAAAAGATTTAAGATTCAGTGGTTTTATGAAATGCCGATAAGGCTACCTAAGATATCGGGGATAGTAAAAGACGCAACCTTTCAAGACCTATGTAGCGATAATTGTAACCTCGGGAGTGACGAGTTAGGGTGTGACCTTGTATGTGTGATATTGTTTGACTACTTGTTTATTTCATGATTGAGTGCTTAGTCAGTGATGTGTGCTTTTTGTAACCTGGATGTGCGGGATCCTTAAATGTGGAAACGACGAGACTTTTTTTGTAGTGAGCAGATACACCCGTTTGGTGCCTTAATAGCCGACCAGGATTCTCTTACCCTAAGTTTCGGGACGAAACTTATTGTTAAGGGGGGATTGATGTAATACCCGGAAATTTCTTCCCACTATTTCCAAAACAAATCAGAATTTGACCGATTATGGTTTTTTTTTTCGGCGCTTTAGTTCTTTAGTATGGATTCCGACATTATGTTGTCTTCTTTTAAGTTTCGGGACGAACCTTATTTTAAGGGGGAACTGATGTAACATCCGGAATTTTTACTTCCGAGCATCCCGAAGCAAACCGGACCTGGACCGGTTTTGGGTTTTCCCGACTTCTTATTATATCCTATGTGACACCGGATTCTTATCCTTTGATCGTTTTTATCATTTTATGTGAGAACCTTACTCACATAAAATACACAAGTCAATCTACCTTCTTTATTCTTTAAAATGGACCCATCCGAGCCCATCAGCGGCGTGTCTTCCGGGCCATTACGAAGCTGAGTATTTTGGGCCTTCGAAACCCTACCATCTGGGCCCGATAAGGAGCTGTACAACCAGCCCATGCTCTCCCTCTCTCACATAAACCTAACGAAATCTCTCTTCCCTCTCTCGATGTTACGCATACCGGCACTCCCCTTCCTCCACGCCAGACCGCTGCCCTCCCTCGCACTGCTCTAGCCGCCTCCTCCTCCATGTCAGGCCGGCGCCGACGACAACCGCCCCTCCTGCGCGCAACCGCCCACCACCAGGGCTCCTAGCAGGTTCGTGTGCGCAGCAGACCCCCAACCGCGCAGGAAGGCTTGCGCTCCCCCTTCAGCCGACTCCATCAGCGACACCAGGAAGGCTGCTCTCCCTCTTCTGTTGACTCTAGTAGGTTGGCGGACGGGCCTTCTCTCCGATCCTCCATGTCGTGCGACCGCAGCAAGCGCCCAGGAGCCTCCACTGTAGGGACGGCTGGTGCGGCCTTCTCTTCGCTGTGAGGGTGCCTTTAGGGCCAGCGCCGCTCCTTCCTCTACCGCAGTCACGGACTCTAACAACAGCAACCGGTGTTGCTCCCTTCACCCCTTCGAAACACGGAATCGAGTAAGATCCATATTGTCCTTCCTAACCCTTCTCTTTGCGTTACCCTTAATATATATATATATATATATATATATATATATATATATGCTGATATGAGCACTCGTTGGTTCTCCAAGCCGACCTTAACAGCCTCAGAAGATTTACTTGGACAGCTGAGGTGTTTGCTGAGTTTTCGGAAGTGAAGAACAGTCAACTTCGGCTCCAGTTTTGGGTAGGTTAGACTCCACCTTTACTGCTGATTTTCGGATATGTTTTAGTCGATATTGTATAGTATAACATACTAAAATTTTAGAGGAATCCGAACTACGGTTTGAGTGTTATGGTGTTCCAAAGTTGATGCCTCATGCAGTTATTATAAATGTGCTGAGTGTTGGGGAAAACAGCAGGTGATGCTGTTTTGTGAGACGGTTTTGAATAAGATATTGATCTCCGTTGGGCTTGAATTTTGGATATGATATAGTTGACACATTGTTGTAGAACATATTAAAATTTGGAAGGAATCCAGAGAGTGGTTTGGGATTTATGATCTTTCAAAGATTGGGTCGTAAACAGTTTTGCTGTTGTGCTGAAATTTCTAAGTGTTGAGGAAAGGTGCTTGTGATGCAGTTTTGTGAGATAGTTTTAAATAGGATTTTTTATCTCCTTTGCTGCTGAATTTTGGATATATTATAGATAAGAGTTTATAGTAGAACATATCAAAATTTGGGATAAATCCAGCGAGCGGTTTAGGAGTTATGATTTTTCAAAGTAGACTTGTTGTACAATTAGAAAACATACTCAGATTTTGGCTAAGTATAGGAAATTTCAAGTGTTGTAATCAACTTTGAAAATTTTTGTAGAAGTGAAGGGTGAACAGTTTTAAAAAATTCTTGCTCCTAGGAATTTCAAGTGTTGTAATCAACTTTGGACCTTAACGATCTTCCGGAAAATAGGAAAATGGGTAAATTGTCAGTTTGTAACCAAACTCATCTTTAGGAGTTAGAATATGACTTTTTAGTCTCAAATAAGGGTTTAGGCATGAATTATGGAATTTTTTGAAGTTTCGGGACCAAGGGTAAAATAGTCATTTTACCATAAATTGGTACTGTATTAAATTCTGTTCTAATAGGACCTACTATCTTAGAAGTCTTAGACTTCTAATTACCTAGAAAGTGTGCTGACACACTTGCCTCCTTTGACAGGCAACCAAGTTATACAATTACAAATTGATTTGTGATTAAGAGAGTCGAGATCTGATTCAAGTAAGTCAACGGACTTACTTAGCTGGCTTCTTGCATGTGTGTGATGTGTATGAGTGGTGTTTGTTAGTTAAGATAAATAACGAAACCGGAATAGGCCGACTTTAGTATATTGTGTAATTGACCCAAGTGTATGATAACGGGTCGTGACATCATTTGCCTAGCTCTTGCGAGAGTCTAGGAGGTTCCCTGCGACCAACCCAGTCCGGTAGACTGTCAAATGCATTAGTACCATTCCGCGTTGGTAAACGGGGACAGGGGCGAGGTTTGAGAATCCCTCGTGTCACAAAATAAGTATCATTAGTAATGACATATCACCTAATTAAAGATAATAAAAGGATTGATCGTTGCATGTTGATTGTGTATGTTGTGTGTTTGTGCTTTTACCTTTATACTTATGCATAGAATGTTAGCTAACAGTTTTATACCGCTTGTAGATGCCTTGCAGGTTAAGACAGTTGTAGAGAGATCCGGAGGGAATGTCATCCGGGTCCACGTACTCTTTTAGTTGGGGCAAAGTTGTCTTATGTTCTTTATATGCGTCGTTTTAGTACCGTTGCTTTGTAAGGCTGATACATATCCTTCATGTATATATTGTTTAAAGTTTTCAAATGTTTTAATACTTTTGTGCCTTGTTGTAAGATCCTAGTAAAATTGTTGTCAAACTAAGGTCGGTACCCATTGTGAGGTCCTAACCAGTAGCTCCCCGAGTTCTGAGAATTTGGGGTGTTACAACTATCCTTGTCAAAGTAGTACTTAATAACTAAACTAATGTAGAAAAAAGGAAGTAAGCAGAGAACAAGGTATTTAGAATCAACTGTATAATTAGTCACAATCACAAAAATTTATATTAGGTTAATTACTCCTTAATTATATCCTAACCTTCAACTAATATAGAAACTACCTAGATTCAACCCAAATAGCAGTAAGATTTGAATAAACAACTTACACTTTCTCCCTAGATCAACCATTTTTAGATCAAATGAGATTCAAAGTGCCTATGAAAAAATAACTCAACTAAATATTGAGAAAATATGGACGTTACTACAATTCAGACACTCAACTAGAACATGTTTGAATTTAGCATGAGATATAAAAATGACGAATCCTAGATGATTAGGATAGATATAAATCGAGTCAAATCACATAAATGAACACAATGAAATTAATAAAATGAAAATAGAATTCAGGAGGAAACTGATGCGGGGGGAAAGCCCGAAGTTTCCCGATCTAGATTGAAAGTCCTCAATTCATAACAGATATGAAATCTCGGATGAATCCACACAAAAATTTCGGGTGATATTTCTCAAGAATAGGACGAGATTTATCAAAAATCAGTATGCGGAATAATGAATGATATGGAAAGATAAGAAAATGTTAATCTGGAATGATAAATGATAAATATAGGAATATAGGACTATTATAAGACTTGCAAAGAACCTTGAACATAATTGGATCAAAACCCTTAACAAAGAATTATCTTTCACCCTTCCTTCTTTAACCTTACACGAGCCTTCTAGATAAGACAAATACAAGGAGGGACTAGAATTTACCTGTAGCTCGAACCTTCAAAAAGATAAACACACACAAGAACAACATAGCAAAGACTCACAACTTTTCAATCAAAAACTCTCCTTTTGATTGAATAGAATGATAAAATGCAAACCCTG
Source organism: Fagopyrum esculentum (assembly GCA_033239045.1). Classification (NCBI taxonomy): domain Eukaryota; kingdom Viridiplantae; phylum Streptophyta; class Magnoliopsida; order Caryophyllales; family Polygonaceae; genus Fagopyrum; species Fagopyrum esculentum. Next base: position 96,618,196 of record BSUD01000008.1, on the reverse strand, counting down.
TGAGCAAAATCACAAGTATCTCACAATAATGTGGAATTTAATAATCACAACTAAGCTATCTAACAATCTTCCCCTCTAAGGCTATTTATAAGGGAGATCCTCTATCTAAACTAAGAAAAGATATCTTTTAAAAGATAATCTTGGAAGATATCTTTTAAAGATACAAAAATAACAAGAAACAATTTGGTTTACTAGACTTTTTCTAGTTTTGTGTTTAGTAAATGTACCCCGTGAGAGAAGAGTGTGTAGAGTTTGAGAATAAATACAAAATGTTGGGGTATATTTACTTAATTGAAACTATAAAAAGCCTAGTTACTACTATATTTTTTCAAAAAGGCCTAGTTACCAAAATTACCCAAATAACAATCCCAAAAATAGGATAAAAACTAACAACTTCCTTAAGATTGTTTGAGAGCTTTAAGGAAATAAAATATAAAAAATAGTTGCCAAATTTCAAAGATCTTTGGCCGGATCTTCTATCACGCGTCAGAGATGAAAAATCGGGGCTAAATTTCGCCGATTTTCCTAGGAAAATATCGACCGATTTTCCTGGGAAAATATCGACCGATCTTCCTGGGCATTGGTCAAGATTTTGCATCTTCCATGTTATCTTCCATTCTATCGATTTGTCCCATGTTTGCAGCTTGTAAATGGCTTTTCCTTGAGTTTCTCTTGTTCTTGGATTGGTGAAGGGTACATGTGATGTAGGCGTAGATGTTATCAATGATGGTCCCACATCTTACTCCCCTTCTTGGAAATGATTCGACCTCGAATCATAGCATTGCTCTTCACTAATCACACAATGACTCAAGTATGGAAACTTCCGGATTGAATTAACTTCATGGGATGAAGTCATCAACTTCTTCTTGATCCCTCGTCGCATCCTAGTATGCAACCACTTGATAAACTCCTCTTGTTTTCTTGCAATACGCTTTACTCGCTCCTTAATCGCAACGGTATAAGATCAAAGAAGATTAGGGAAAACAACTTAATTACAAAATCATTATAATTTAGAGTTGTATATGGATCACAACTCCTAGAGTAAGCATAGCTAATAGGAGATGAAAAAAAATATTAAAGGTACAATGACTCCCCTTCTTAGCCTTAGCTAACGCCTCAAATATGTCCATAATAAGGTCATAACAAAACCTTGGAGGAATGGGGTGAGATCCTGTACATTGTAATCGAAACAATCGACGACAATAGGAAAAATCGGGCAAGAATCTCATCCGTTTTTTCTGGAGATTGGCCGAAATTTCTCTATGTCTTGGTTCCGTTCTGCTTTTGGTAGAGCTTTCTTCACCACACTCTTCTGGCATTCCTAGCATATAGACTTTGTGTATATCCTTTTCTTGACAATCTCATCTTGCAATCCTACAATAAAGCTCACTCACTACCTCTTGGACAACGGTACAAGATTAAGGTTTGGAAGAAGTAATGTATTAACAAAGTCATGGCAATGCAAAACATACAACACTCTATGTCATCTTAAACTTTCATTAATAATCGCATGCATAACACACTTTCTATGGTATCTAACAATGCAAAAACTTGAGGATACACTACATAAAACTTAGGTTTTGTGTATTGAATTCAAAGCACATCAAAGGATAGATTACTAGGACTTTGTACTAAAGAACAATCCAAAGATATAGGCAACAATTTATGATCATGCACATCACATTCAAGAGAATGTTCTTCCATAATCATATCTACATCATCCTTATTATCATTGATTTTAGTCGTCAAATCAGATTCCAATAACTCCAAAGTATCACTCATAGGAACATGATGTATAGAATCACTAGCCTTGATTATTTGGATAAACCTCCATTGATGATTTCTTCTCTTGGGAATGAAGAATTTGGGCTTGTAATACACTCAATTGTTTATGCACTTCTGCCCAATCATTTCGGATCTTCTCTAATGAATCATCATCCTCAATCGAAGAACGTCTAGGTAGTTCCGCCCTTGGGTACAATTCCTCGTCACGTACACATCTATTATGTGTTGGAGAAGATTTATATGAATCATAATAGTGTTCCCTCCTCGAACGTTGATCATACCGATGATAATCCCCCTCATCCTCAAATTCCTGAAATTCAGCATACTTCGGGCGTATCATAATATTGATTTGAATATCCCATACCTTACTCGTAATTGATTTGTTGATGTGGTTACGGGGATGGAGTCCTTTACGGAACACGTGAACGTCCGTCATCCTCATTCATCGATCTCTATTGGGGAACGTATTTATTAAACCTTGACTGGGGCAACTATCGGCCAAAATCTCGGGCAGGATTTTGCTCTGGGGGTTGATATTTTTTCTGGAATGATATTCCGGATAATACATCATGTACAATCACATAAAGTAACAACAAATGTGTGGTATTAGTAAAAACAAGGGTTCCTTACTTGTCTTCTCTTGCATTCACACTCTGTTGTGAATCACATGCTAATTTGATGTAATTGCCTTGAATTAATTAATGTTCCTTTACCAATCGATGCACTAGCTTCCACTAGAACTTCCTTGGATGCCTCAAGTAGTCAACTTGTGTTTGGAAGAAAGGTTTTTGTGTTGGAAGATAGTGAAAGGATTCTTGCTGCAAGTCTCTCCACACAATGATACAAGGTAAAAAGAATATTGGAAGTATGACGCACTAGTATGATAGAAAGTATAGATACTAACGAACTGTAACATCCCAAGTTCCAGGAACTTGAAGTGTTACGGGCTAGGACCTCACAAAGAGTCCCGACCCTCAAAGTAGCAACAATAACATCGGATCTTACAACAAGACACAAATAAATAAAGACCAAAACTGTTATAAAAACCAAAGGAACAACAAGGAAAACGTCAAAGACTCGCAGCCGAGTTTAAAACAAAAGGAAAAGAACAACAACTGAAATATAAACCCGATCATGTCCTATAATGTACGGGAACCCCGACTGACTACACCATCCAGATCACTCAGCAACATCTCTAACCTGCAAGGCACCTACAACATCGGTATAAACCGTTAGCTAACATTCTGGATACTAGAAAGACGGTAAAGGCACAAACACACATAAGGTAATATAAACATAAAACATGCTCGCACTCAACCGGTTATTATATTTCATTAAGCTAATCCCTTTACTAATTTCACTTATGTTGTCACACGCGAATCACTATGATCTCGCCTCTGTCCCCTTTCACCAACAAGAATAGAGCGGATGCATCCCTCTGTCACCTTCTGGACTGGTCGCAAGAGCACCTCCTAGTTTCCCCATTTTGAACTAGACAAGCGGTCACCGTCCAGTTATAATGCACTTGGGTCAATTAAGGTATTAAAGGTCAATCCTATTCCGGTTATCCGTTATAACAATAAACAACACAAACACAACCAATACCATCAAACCAATATATGGAACATAGCTAAGTAAATCCAACGGACTTACCTCACTCGAAGGTGAACTCAAAGTTCAGCTACAACTCAGTTTCCCGAAGTAAAGGAAGAAATACCTACTCAAACAAGGCATAACAAATCAGGAACGAAATGCTTCCTAGAATTCTATAACTTCTAGTCTCCATGATCTCTAAGAGATATCCACAAGTTAGGGTCACAAACCCTAGTCTTATAGATTCTCAAGGATCAACAACATCAACACAACATAAGGGAAGGAACGAGGAAACAAGGGAAGGGAAGCAGCTCACCGAAGACGGGAGCTCATGAAGACAAACTGTGGAGGCGGCCAGACTGCACCGCAAGGGCGACACTAGGCAAAATTCCGCAGGGGTGGATAGTTGCAGCCACGGGGGCGGTGCAATGATGGAAGGTGACGTCGGGCTTCTTTTTGACATTAACACACAACAGGGGATCTAAAGCTCGATTCTTTGTTCCATACTCTTCAAATCTCAACCAAGGGAGCTTGTGAACATCAACGTATCAACAACGGAAGGGCCAACAAGAATCAAGACTCGATCTTAATCCTTGTGAAGAAGAAGAAGAAGAAGAAGAAGAAGAAGAAGAAGAAGAAGAAGAAGAAGAAGAGAAGAAGAAGAAGAATTAGAAGAAAAAGAAGAAAAACGAAAGAAAAAGAGAAACAGAAGGAAGAAGCATGCAGCAGGCTCAGGAACGTGAGAGCGATCAAAGGGGATGAAGTGTTACACGTTCTGTAGAAAATCACAAGGAAAGGGTTGCAGTTTTGCTCAAGGTTGAAGAAGATGTAAGCAAGAAACAAAAATAGGAAGAGAAGGCGGGTATTTATAGGGAACGGTTTGAAAAGATAGGAGGATGGACGTTTCTACGGTTAGAAGATCATAGGTGTAACACCCCAAGTTCTGGGAACTCGAAGCGTTACAGGCTAGGACCTCACAATGGGTCCCGACCCTCATAGTAGTAACGACACAACGGATCTTACAACAAGGTACAAAAAAATGAAAACCAAAACTCAATATAAAACTAAAGGTTTAAACAAAAGGAAGAGTAAAAGACTCGCAACCGAGTTCAAAACAAAAGGAAAGCAACAATTGAAATATAAACCCGATACCATCCTATAATGTATGGGAACCCCGGCCAACCACACCGTCCGGATCACTCAGCAACACCTATATTCTGCAAGGCATCTACAACATCGGTATAAACCGTTAGCTAACATTCTAGATATCAGAAAGACACTAAAGGCACAAACACACATAGGGTAAAGTAAACACATAACATGCTCACACTCAACCAGTTATTATCTTTTATTATGTTATCCAATTACTAATTCAACTTATGGTTGTTATACGAGAGTCGCTGCGATTTCGCCTTTGTCCCCTTTCACCAACAAAAAAAGAATTGTATGCATCCTTCCGTCACCTGTTGGAATGGTCGCAAGAGCACCTCCCAGTTTCCCCATTCTGAACTGGACAAGCGGTAACCGCCCGATTGTGATACACTTGGGACCATTACGGTTATAAAGGTCAATCCTATTCCGGTTATCATTTATAACAACAACAACGCAAATAAGCCAAAACAATCAATCTAATATAAGGAACGCAGCTAAGTAAGCCGAAGGGACTTACCTCACTCGAAGATAACTCAAAGCTTAGTAAACAACTCAAATAACCTCGGGAAAGAAGAACGGAAATCTTGTTCACACAAGACATAACGAATCAGGAACTGAAACGATTGCTAGAAGTCTATAACTTCTAGTCTCCATGATCTCTAAGAGATCTTCACAAGCTAAGGTCTCAACCTTAGTCTTACAGACCACTAAGGGTCAACAACAACATCAAGAGGCAAGGAAAGGAACGAGGAAAGATAGGAAGAAAGCAGCTCACCAAAGAAGGGAGCTACTGCAGATAAACCGCAGGGGCGGCAGACAAAGGCGCGGGGGCGGCAATCTGTGGGAGCGGCACCGCAGGGCGCGGGGGCAGATCTTCGACTAAAGCGACTATCGGCTTCTCGATGACAACAAAACCACGACAAAGTCCAAAGCTTGCTCTTTCAACACTCTCACACTTCACAACTCAACCAAGGGAGCTTGTGAACGTCAACATATCATCAACCGAACGCTCCATAAGAATCAAGGCTTAAGCTTGATCCTTGGAGAAGAAGAAAAGGGAAGTACGAAGAAGAAAACGAAACAGAAGGAAAAGGCATGCAGCAATACATGAACGTGATGAAAAACAAGGGAGGAAGAACTTGCACGTTCAGCAAGATCACAGGAAGAAATGCTGCAACTCTCGAGGGTGAAGAAAGCGTATACAAGAAACGCAAAAAAGAGGGGAAATAAGGGGATTTATAGGAACAGGGTGGAAAGATAGAAGAAAGGACGTTCTAGGGTTAAGAATAAGATAAGGAAGCCGGACCATAAGATAGAATATCGATTATTCTATCTATGGAAAGAAGATAAAATAAACGAAAATAGATCGGGCGAGATCTGTGGCGAATCCGCAGGGGTGGATTCCCCCTGCAGCAGGGGCGGCTCCCTGTTATCGCAGGGGCGGTGACAGGCACCTTTGCCGCTAGAGCAGCCACCGTCATCGTTGAGGTGGTAACGGCCAAAACTGGTTGTTACATCAAATCCCCCTAAAAAGAAGTTTCGTCCCGAAACTTGCAACAACCCGAAAGATCACACAGCAATAACGCAGAAACACTGAACCCAACTCACATATTCCCTCTCAGGCACGTAACTCAAAGCGTCACAAAAGTGTACGCAACTTAACAAAAGAAAAACCGAAACATAACAACTATGCTAAAGGTGCATCAAGCTTAGTGTAAAACTCCGGATAGTTCCTCTAGATACTATCCTCTGTCTCCTAAGTCGCCTCATCTGCTCCTCGCATCGACTATTGAATCTTCATCATCGGTATGTCTTTCGAACGCAAGCGTCTCGTACTACGCTCTAGGACAACTACCAGATGCTCTACGAACGTATGGTCTGGCTCGACCACTAAATACTCATTGCCGACGACGTGCCTCGGGTTGGGTATATACTCCCGTAACTGAGACACATGAAAGACCAAGTGAACACCCTTAAGTCTCATCGGTAATGCAAGTCTGTATGCTACCTCTCCAACTCGCTTCAGAATCTCGAAAGGTCCAACATATCGGGGACTCAGCTTCCCTTTGTCACTGAAACGTCTGAGGCCTCGTGTCGGAGATACTCTCAACCTAACCTGAGCTCTAACTCTGAAATCCAAAGGTCTGCGCCTCTTATATGCATAAGAGTTCTGTCGACTCTGTGCTGGTACCATCCGCTCACGGATCACCGCTACTCGAGCCAACTCATCCTGAATCTGCCCAATTGCTACTCCGCGAGCACTGCTCGGCTCATCCCAACACAATGGTGTACGACATCTCTGTCCGTATAAAGCCTCATAAGGAGTCATCCTGATCGAAGCATGTCAACTGTTGTTATACGAAAACTCCACTAAGAGAAGGTGATATGGCCACACTTGTCCCCAGTCCAACATGCAGGATCTCAACATGTCCTCTAGAGTCTCGATGGTCCACTCGGACTGACCATCGGTCTGAGGATGATAAGCAGTCGTGAACTGCAGACTCGTACCTAGGATGGCATACACTTGCTGCCAAAACCTCGAAGTGAACTGTCCGTCTCTATTAGAAACTATAGTCCTAGATACTCCATGAAGTCTCACTATATGTCTAGTGAACTCCTCTGCTAATCGACTTACCGGCCATATCTCCTTGATAGGAATGAAAAGTGTGGTCTCTGTCAGTCGATCCACTGTAACCCATATAGCATCAAAACCTCGCACCGGTCTCAAAATCCATCGAGATGTTCTCCCACTTCCACTGAGGGACGGGAAGTGAGTGTAGCTCTCCTCTTGGTCAGTGGTTCTTGATCTTGACCTGCTGGTAGGTCGCACACTAAGCTACATATCTCATCACGTCTAGCTTCAAACCTATCCACTAGAAAGAGCGTCTGATATTTTGATACATCTTACTCGCACCGGGTGCACTGCATAAGGTGAAGAATGAGCCTCCTGAAGGATCCGTTGTCTCAACTCTCGATCGGAAGGAACACATACACGCTCCTGGTGTCTCAAAATCCCATCGGCACCGACTACAAATTATGCGCCTCTCCTCGATACATCCGGTCTCGGATTTGTGTCATAGCTGGACAACTCTCCTGCTTTTGTCGGATCTCTACCAACAGATTAGGTAAAATCTCCAGGGTGGATAGGTGGCTGTCAGAATCCGGAAAGTGGAGATCCATCTCTAGCCATACAAGATCTCGTTGTAATTGTGGCTGAGTTGTCAGCCTAGCGATCTCCATCTCCTTGGGAGTCTTCCTATGGGCATCAACTACCTTATTTGCCTTCCCCGGGTTGTATAAGATTTCAAGATCAAACTCCTTAATCAACTCCAACCATCTCCTTTGACGGTCATTCAACTCCCGTTGAGTGAATATGTACTTCAGAATCTTATGGTCTGTGAAAATCTTACATGTGCTCCGTAAAGATAATGCCTCTAAATCTTCAAGGCGTGAACAACAACAACTAACTTAAGATTATGGGTAGGGTAATTCTCCTCATACGTCTTCAACTGTCTCGACGCGTAAGCAATCACCTTACCCCTCTGCATCAGAACACATCCCAAGCCTAGCTTGGATGAATCGCTGTAAACCACAAAGTCCTCAATGCCCTCTAGCTGAGCTAGGATAGGAGCAGAGGTTAGCCTCTTCTTCAGCTCCTTAAAGCTCTACAAGCACGGCTCGGACCACGGGAATCTCGTAGACTTCCTCAACAAGGAAGTGAGCGGTCGGGCGATAACTGAAAAGCCCTTAACAAAACGCCGGTAGTAGTCCGCCAATCTAAGAAGTTGCGTACCTCCTTGATGTTCTTAGGAGGCGGCCAAGATGCTACTAACTCGATCTTCACCGGATCTACTTTGATCCCTTCAGCTGAAACGATGTGACTAAGGAATGATATCTTGGACATCCAAAACTCACACTTAGAGATCTTGGTGTAATGCTCCCTATCCTTCAGGACTTGGAGTACGATCCTCAAGTTTCCTGCATGCTCCTCTCTACTGCGAGAGTAAACCTAAATGTTATCTATGAAGACAACTACAAATTGGTCAAGAAAGTCGATGAAGATGTTATTCATCAACTCCATGAACACTGCGGGCGCATTCGTGAGCTTGAATGGCATCACTACAAACTCTTAGTGGCCATACCTGGTCCGAAATGCCATCTAGGCTATGTCCTGCTCTCTCACCCTTAGCTGGTGATATCCAGATCTCATATCGATCCGTCAAAAGCTGAAGCTCCATGCAGCTGGTACAAAAGATCGTCGATACGGGGCAATGGGTACTTATTCTTGATCGTCACCTTGTTAAGCTCTCGGTAATTGATACATAACCTCATCAAACCATCTTTCATCCCGAAGAAGAGTATTGGTGCGCCCCAAGAAGATACACTAGGGAGGATGAAGCCCTTCTCAGCTAACTCCTTGAGCGTCTTCTTCAACTCAAGCATCTCGATAGGCGACATACGGTAAGGAGCCTTCAAGATCGGTTTCGTCCCGGGTTCTAGATCAATGCCAAAGTCTACACTCCTTTGTGAAGGTAAACCTGATGGCTTTCCGAAAATGTCGAAAAACTCACAAGCTACTGGACTCTCCTCCAAAGATGCACTTGTACTATCCTTCATGGCATAGCTCCAGAAAGCCTCACAACTCTAACCGATAAGTCTCGCAACTTGGATTGTAGTGATGACTGTACCGATCTTTCTGAGATCCCATCCTCAGAAAATCTCCACATGGCCTGCATTTGTAGTTACCGTTACTGTCCTATTGCCGATGCCCAGAGCTGCTCGATGTAGATCCATCCAATTTATGCTTAGAATAACTTCTTCATGTATTAAGTACATGACGAAGAAGTCAACTAGCCAATCGCGACCTCCAAATCTAATAGGGCAATCACGAACCTCTCGTGTACCTCTAATCTTTCCCCCCATCAGGTAATCCTATTAAGAAGGGTCTACCTTCTACGGTAACTAAGGTCAATCTATCTATCTACACATGCATCAGATATAAAAGAATGCATAGCACCGGTATCGAAATGAACTCTGACAGGAAAACCATTAATATGAATGGTACTTGTAGTTGTTGGCGCTATTTGCTCTACAACACTCCTCAGCTCATAAACTCTGGTTGATGCATCTCTAGTGTCCGCAGAATCACCAACTCGTCCTCTACCTCTCCCCTGTCCCTGAACAGAACCCTGAGGAGCGGTAGAACCAGGAACTCCCTGTTGTTGTTGTTGATACTAGGGTCTATGTCCTCCTCCTACAACACTAGCATGTGAAGAACCCTGTTGTGATAACGCCTTGCCCTGACGGAAAAACGCAGCTCTATGCGGGCTTGCCACAAGAGTAGCAAGTCACATCAGCCTTCTTACAATCAGCTCTCATGTGTCCGGCGCCTCCACAGTTAAAGCATTTTTGCCCTCTGTCGGAACTCTATACAAACTGCTGGAAACCAGAACGTCCCGGCGTATGACTATGCCCAAATCCTGATGCTCTAGCTCCAACACTGGCTGGTTCAATCTTTTGCCTCTTCTTAGGACCTCTTGTCTAAGAAGCTCTCCTCTGACCTGGTCGGTCTCTCTCATAAGCCGATGCTCTATCCTGATAGTCCGTCAAGGAATCACAACGGAAACCAGCAAGATAAGAGCGTGTAGACTCTATCAACCTCCGAGAGAAAAGGTAAAAATGTTGATCCTCGGGTGGTGCAAAAGGACCCAACAACGACAACTCCTCCTGAAACTTGCTGAAAATCTCAATAATAGGCAAATCCTCGAATTCAGCCTTGAGGAAATCCTGAAGACGATCTCTCTTCATCGCTGCAGGGCAATGGCGATCCCTAATCATTGTCTTCATCTGCTCATAACTAGTGACCTTAATGCGAGCGGTCTTCCACCAAAAATGAGCCTGATCTTTCAGCAACATCTGTGCTATGTCAATGCGACGTCCCTTTGGGTAACCAATCGCCTCCATAGCAGAATCCAACTGTCCTAGCCACAGTTCAACCTCTAATCCAGTCTTTCCCCATGAAGGAAGGAACTTTCAGCTAGTTGAAAGCCTTCAAACCAATTGTCGGGCCTCGGCTCTCTCGTCTCAACCGGTACTCTAACGACCTCAACAACTCTAGTAGGCGGGGCAACGACCTGTGTAACTCTCTGCGAAACCTCGGCCGATCCCGCGGGAACTGGTAGTGCTGGTGAGGGTCCTCCAGTCCTGATAGCCTCCTCCACTCTCTTCACATAGTCACGATATGTAGAAGCTCCTATGGACCCTCGACCGTCTCCATCGATGGTGCTCTCTGTGCTGCGGACCTAGTGGCGGTCCCGTTCCTAGCCTCAAGAACAACACTCTCAGCAACATCTTCAACGAACGCCTCAGCGAGCAGCAACTGGGGCTTGGCCCCGACCTCTAGCTAGTGGAGGTCTCCTTGCACGTCCTCGTCCACGTACGGTAGGTGGAAGAGGTGGTCGACCCCTTCCTTGCCCCGTAGCAAATGTAACTCTAGTATGCGCCATCTGTGATAGAGATATAGATATATAAGGCCACGCTATAGCTAAAACAGAAATCTAGGAAAAGCACATCAAGGCCAACATAAAAGAAAACTACACTGCTGAGATCCATGGAGGTAGTGGTGGTCCCCCGTACATCTATCGCAAACCGACAAGTTAAAAAGAAAAACCCTCTTTTTAAAACATAGACATTTGCGGGTTCTATTTATTTATCTATCCGACCTTTAGAAGATTTTGAGTGTCATTTTTGCCAACTTAGAGCTCTGATACCATATTGTAACACCCCAAGTTCTGGGAATTCGAGGCGTTATAGGCTAGGACCTCACAATGGGTCCCAGCCCTCAAAGTAGCAATGACACAACAAATTTTACAGCAAGACACAGAAAAATGAAAACCAAAAATCAATATAAAACCAAAGGTTTAAACAAAAGGAAGCGTCAAAGCCTCGCAGTCGAGTTCAAAAAAAATGAAACAACAATTGAAATATAAGCCCGATGTCGTCCTATATTGTACGGGAACCCCAGCGAGCACACCATCCGGATCACTCAGCAACACCTATATCCTGCAAGGCATCTACAACATCGGTATAAACCGATAGCTAACATTCTAGATATCAGAAAGACAGTAAATACACAAACACACATAGGCTAAAGTAAACACATAGCATGCTCACACTCAGCCGGTTATTATCTTTTACTATTTATCCAATTACTAATTCAACTTATGGTTGTTACACGAGAGTCGTTGCGATCTCGCCTCTGTCCCCTTTCACCAACAGGAATAGAATGTATGCATCCTTCCGTCACCTGTTGGACTGGTCGCAAGATCACCTCCCAATTTCCCCATTCTGAACTGGACTAGCGGTAACCGTCCGGTTTTAATACACTTTGGCCAATTATGGATATAAAGGTCAATCCTATTTCGATTATCATTTATAATAACAACAACGCAAACAAGCCAAAAAATCAATCTAATATACAAAAACGCAGCTAAGTAAATCCAAGGGACTTACCTCACTCAAAGGTAACTCAAAGCTTAGCAAACAACTCAGATAATCTTAGGAAAGAAGAACGGAAAGCTTGTTCACACAAGGCATAACCAATCAGGAACCAAAACGATTGCTAGAAGTCCATAACTTCTAGTCTCCATGATCTCTAAGAGATCTCCACAAGATAAGGTCTCAACCTTATTCCTACAAATCACTAAGGGTCAACAACAACATCAAGAGGCAAGGAAAGGAACGAGGAAATCAATGAAGGAAGCAGGTCACCAAAGACAGGAGCTACTGTAGATAAACCGCAAGGGTGGTAGATAGAGGCGGGGGGGCAATCCGCGGGGGCGACACTACAGGGCGCGGGGGTGGATCTTTGACAGAAACGAGTGTCGGCTTCTCGATGATAACAAAACCACGACAAAGTCCAAAGCTTGCTCTTTCAACACTCTCACACTTCACAATTCAACCAAGGGAGCTTATGAACGTCAATATATCATCAACGGAACGCTCCAAGAGAATCAAGGATTAAGTTTGATCCTTGGAGAAGAAGAAAGGGAAGAACGAAGAGGAAAATGAATAATAAGGAAAAGGCATGCAGTAATACATGAACGTGATGAAGAACAAGGGAGGAAGAACTTACACATTCAGCAAGATACATGAAGCAAGGCTGCAGCTCTCGAGGGTGAAGAGAACATATGAAAGAAACGCGAAAAAGAGGGAAAAGAAGGGGATTTATAGGAACGGGGTTGAAAGATAGAAGGATGGACTTTCTAGGGTTATGAATAAGATAAGGAAGCCGACCCATAAGATAGAAGAACGGATATTCTATCAATGGAAAGAAGATAAAACGAACGAAAACAGATCGGTCAAGATGTGTGGCAAATCCGCAGGAGCGGATTCACCCTGCCGCAGGGGCGGCTCCCTGTTACCGCGGGAGCAGTGACAGGCACCTTTGCCGCTGGAGGGGCCACCGTCACCACTGAGGCGGTGACTGCTAAAACTGGTTGTTACAATAGAAAAGCCGGCCCATAAGATAGAAGATCGGATCTTCTATATAAGGAAAGAAATAAAACGGAATAAAAACAGATCGGGCGCGATCTCGAGTCAGCCGTAGGGGCGGTTAGCCACAGGGGCGGTGAAGGCCAAAACAGGGTCGTTACACTGACACACCCAAAGAACTTGACTCAATGTGTTGAGAGTACAAAAGAGGCTAAAGAAAGGCACACAAGAGATTAAGAAAAGAGAAAGAACGTACCCTGAGTTTGTGAAGTTAGAAAGAGAGATAGCTAGGATGGGTTTTGGGTATGGCTAGGACTCTTAATTGTTTCAAGGTTGTTACAGAAACTCTTCCTTTGTTGGACTCTTGCACGGGGTACACTTGGATTCTTCAAATTGTGCCTCAAAAATTTCTCGAAAATTGGACAACAATATCAAAAATCGGATGAAATTTCGGCCGATTTTCATGGGGATTGGCCGAGTTTTGTTGAAAATCGACTCTTTTGATTCGATGTTCAATAATCACCTTCGGGATGCTACTCCTTAGTTTCCTTGTGGCCTTTAATTGCTAGAGAAGTGTGTATAATGTCGTCTCCACAGGATGGGTAAGATCTTAACTACTAGAAAATATCTTAACTTTAAGCATAACTTTGTTCGTATGGAAAGTGCGAGTTTATTTAAGGTTAATGGTTGGCTTGTGTTTGGGCTATGGTGTTTCTCTCTTCCATAACTTGCATAAGTTAATGCACATTAAACTCAAATAATCTCACACAGATAGCGAACAAGAAAAGACTCGACTTTATATTACTCAAAGAAGACTCAAAATAAAAATCAAACATTTGGTGGATGTTGGGACTTCAATCAATTAGCTCTGATACCACTTTGATGCGAGCTGAAAGCCGCAATTATCCGATCTAGATTAAAAGTCCTCAATTCGTAACAAATATGAAATCTTGGATGAATCCATAAGAAATTCCGGGCGATATTTCTCATGAACATGCCGAGATTTAATCATCAAAAATCAGAATGCGGAATAATGAATGATAAGGAAAGATAAGAAGATGTTAATATGGAATGATGAATGATAAATATAGGAAGATAGGACTATTATAAGACTTGCAAAGAACCTTGAACTCAGTTGGATCAAAAACCTTAACAAAGAACTACCATTCACCCTTCATTCTTTAATCTTACACAATCCTTCTAGATAAATCAAGCACAATGAGGGACTAGAATTGACATGTAGCACGAACCTTCAAAAAGATTAACACACACAAGAACAAACTAGCAAAGACTCACAACTTTTCAATCAAAAACTCTCCTTTTGATTGAATAAAAATGATAAAATGGAAACCTGTTCGCTCAAAAGTGTGAGCGTGAAAGTCTTAAATTTATATCCAGAACTTAAGCAAAAGCGAACCTGCAGTGTACGGATCAGCTGTAGTAAGACAAGAAATTCCATAGTCGAACTCAGGGATTTGGTGAGAATAAAATCGGTTCCAAAAATATCTGGCAAGATGTAAAAGCTTTTATAAAGATGTAAGAGACAAATGATTTCAAGGATTCAAGTATCCGACTGCGGCTTTCGATTCAAGACACTCTAAAGATCAAAGGATAGAGTTGGTATTGCCAAGGTTATATGTTTCGAAGAAAGGAATAATGTACGGCGAAGTTCTATTACTCACTAATCCCAACTTAGAAGCTCTCAACCCGAATGATGTTGAGTCTCATCAAGAAAAGTACTCAAAGAAAGGATTAACACTCAAGCCACTCACTAAAACCGAATGATATGACTCTCGAAGGTAAAGATGAAAGGTACACTCCAATCTTAATAGAGGATGTTGAGTCTCTCTATTACCCAAATCTTGCAAACTTTGGTTACCAAGTAAAGAATCAATGATGAAGTCTCTTCTTACGCTTGGATAAGGGTTATAGAGGTTAAGAAAGGCTAGGATTTAGGCAAGTTTTAACTTTGGTTTAAGGATAGAACAATTAAGGAACGTCAGAGAGGAAAATCGGACTGTTCTAGGGAAAATCGGCCGATTTTTTCTCAAGAACACCACGATTTTTCGCAATCGCAAAAGTAAAATCTCAACTCTCAGAGCCCAAATGGTTAAATGAGTTCAGTCTATCATCATCTAAGCCTCAATCATCAACTATTCTTCCCAGAATCACAAGGTTTTTAGCCAATCATTTTCATTTTTGAATTAAAATCAAGATTGAATAAAGAAAACCAAATAAAAACCAAACTTCTCATAAAACTGAATGAATCTCAAAAATTTGTAATCAATCCTTTAAAACTTCAATAGAATCTCTCAAAACACTCAGAAATATGCATTCACAAATCACAATAATGAACAATAATCAAAGATCTCACAACTTTCTTAAATATTGAACTCTATCTCCTTTCCGCAAATCTTTCTCTCCAAGAATCTCAAATCTCTATCATATGTCGTCTCTCCCGTTCTGTGCCAACCTTCTTTTTCATTTCCTAGGATTCCAATATAACCCAACTCGCTAATGGGCTATGAATCATACTCCTCTTCAGGCCCAAAAGCTTTGGGCTTTCGAACGTTATATTTTTAGACGGTTACAAGGGAAAATCGACCGATGAATCACATAACTCGTCCGATTTTTCCTACAGGAAAATCGTCCGATCTAGGCAATACATCACCCGATTTTTCACAACAGAAAGTGCTCGTCTCTTTACTTGTTTTCCATCTTCTTTGTGTGACTCTTCCACGCACTGTCCTTGCTCCTCATGACTCCTCAAAGGTTCCTTATGCTTCCTCAATGACCTAGCTACTCCTTGCTCCATTTTTGCTTCCAATTCCATTGAATTCACCTACAATTCAACCAAAACTCGTGTAGACCTCTATTTCCGAAATATATATGAAACAAACCTTAAAGGTACACAAATCTCTTCGACTGCAAGGGAAATTGAAGTAAAACATCCACAATATGAATGATTATAATGGCATATAATTCATGTCATCAAAATACCTCATACTTGCCTCTTACTTGTCCCGAAGTAAGATTCAAATCTAGAACACAATATGTCATGGATTATATGATGCGAAAAACTCAAAAACTTTTTGAAATGTGCTTCTTCTTTTGGATCACCTCAAAGTAATGTTTCAAGACATAGGAGGACAAAGTATGCATCAATAATAACCGTATCATGGACAAATCATCTTTCTTACTCAAAGACATATATAAGAGACATGATAATGATGTATTGATAATCAAAATCAAACAAATCTAAGTCATGAAGTCTTAAACATGTGCACAAAGGTCTCAAGGTCTTCCAATCAAAAAGAGGTCAAAGAAATGTGTTAAGGGTGGGAAATCTGTAAGGTAATGTGGTGCTAATCCGGGAAAGAGGAACAACACAACAAGAGCATTAAGAACATAACTTCATCACACATGCTTTGCATGTAAAATTGCTTTTCTTTTACTTTACTTTTTGAGATTATGAACAGCGGTGCACAAAAACCGAAGCCTAGGAGATCGGCGGTTCTCAATTTTTGAGATGCCTCAAACCCTTGATGCACATACCATATCCCGTTAGGACTTGCTGTTCATTTGGACTTTGGCAAGACACAAACACCCGGCTATGTGAATGGTGCCAACTTACTCATCCTCATGTTCAACGTCCCCAAACCTATTTTTACTAAACTTTCACTTAACACTTTACGATGGCCCTCCAACATCAAACATGCCTTACATAACCACTTTTCCTAATTCCCGGATGGTCAAAAAGAGGTCAAGTATTTCATTGAGGAGCTACATTAACAAGATATGGAAGAGAAAAGAAGTGAATTGCCTTGGTCATTCCAACATGATGTATAAGAACTTATAGTATAGCTTCGATCATTATTTCATTCTCCTATCAAGGCATCAACATCATATAAATCATACATGCATTCAAATAAGACAATCAAATTCATTCATGTTACCATTAAAATCTCAACATAGCTAAGTCATCTTTTGCCTTTTCCACATCACAATCATCATCACAGAGGTCATTTTCATCATAAGAAGCACAAAAATTTTAAAAATTTCACAAATTCTTGAATGAAATATGCAATGCAAATGTCATACTGGAAAAAGATAGTGCAAGAGTTATTACAAACCAAGTCATAAGTTGCAATGTAAAGTACATAAGTGCAATAATGGAAAGAGATTGTAAGTACCCCCACCCCATACTTAACCTTCACATTGTCCCCAATGTGAGAAGTTAAGCATAAGATGGAGAAAAATACTTACAATGTAAAATGGAGTGAAGTCTCAATCCTCAACTGGCGGTGGTGGCGGTGGCATGGATACCTCGGAGCTCCATGGTCATAGAAGGCACCGAAGGAGTGGTAGTACATCTCTCTCATATGTCCATCATAGGAGGAGTGCCGGGCATCCGTCACCTCGCGGTACTGAGTAAACTGGGTGTTGAGTGCCTGGTAATCGGTGTAGAGAGCCTGATAGTCAGTGCGCAAACTTCGAATGCCGGAAACCAATGCTCTCATCTGCTGCTGAAGTCCAGATCTGCGTCCGCGTCCTCTCCCACGGCTGGGTGTTGATAACGTGATTTATGACGTTAGTATAGGTATTCAATTAGATAGTTTTCCCGTTATTCATGCACGGTTTGGCATTAGTTCACGACGTTTACGCTCATTTCGTGCATATTTCTAGAAAAGACGTCTACACGAGCTTTTGTCGGTTTTGTTGGTATTTCAGGGATCTTTTGGGCATTAATCGATACATTCGAGGGTCAAGCCTCATGGTGGTACACATCCAAGGCTTTGAAGGAACATAATTGGAGCAATGAAGGACACAAAGACCCTTATTGGTGCAAGCAATGGAGCAACTCATGGCTAGATGATCATAACAAGTCTCAGTTGAAGAAAATCGGACCAACACTCAGGAAAATCGGCCGATTTATTTGACTGGGTCGATTTTCTGGCCTTTGACAGCTTAAGCCACGTGTCCCACGATCTCTTTGTCCGGCCTTGCTCTTGGTGGAGAATATAAGTGGTCCTGTAAGCTGTTGCTGGGAATCTCCCTCTCCCACATTCTCTCACACACACCTCATTCCAATTGGAGGAGAGACTTGGAGAAGAAGAAAAACTCTCTCAATTTGGGGGAAGAAGAAGAACACCAAACTTAGAGTGAAAGTGAGTTTTGGAGTGATTTTTGGTGATTTTGGTTGAAGAACTCTTGGAAGGATTGTTAGGAACGTTTTTGAACTTCTTTTGAGGGGTTGTAAGTCTTACTTAAACTTATATTCAGCTGAGATTTATTGATTTTAGTTGCTTATCTTTCATCATCCATCTATGAAAACCATGTATGCTTGTGTGATGATTTTGGATCTTGAAATGCATATTATTGGCTAGTTTATTGTGATTCTGGAGTGATGGATTGATGGTTATGGCTTGGGTGATGATAAAATGGACTTATATGTTAGTTTAGGATGATTTGTATGCACAAAACCTAACCCAGGAAGAAAAATCGGCCTGTTCTTCAGGCAGATCGTCCGATTTAGCTATGATCCATCCGATTTTTCTCTTTGTTGCTCTTTAATTGATGAATCTGTAGGTTAGGATGTTAGGTTGTTGGAATCCTAGTGTTTATTAAGCATAATTTAGCTTAGGATCACCTAATGCTAGCAACCTAAGTGAGGGAAGAGACCTACCCGGTGATTTCCGACCTTAGATACCTAAGATGATGAACTCTAGGTAGTAGTGAGCCTCATAAGCCGCTATTGGATTGAGTGTGCTAGGATTATTGCTTGAGACTCCCCTTTTCTGAGACTTACCCGGTAAGGAGAGGGTTGTCCCTTAAGTAGAGTCCGGTTTGTGTAGAATTCCCTACTTTAACCCCTTGAGACCTACCCGGTAATAGGAGTTTGATGCGGGATTAGTGAAGCGAGAGACTTACCTGGTAATTGCTTCCATTAGTGAAACACCCTTTCCCAACACCGCAGCTTTATCCTTAGAATCTTTAGAAGCTTGAGTCCAATGCCATAACCGGAAATCTTGACCTCTAGAATCCATTTTTCTCTCTTTGATCACACATCTTGTGTTTGTGTTACTTGTTTGTTTTGCTAGCTTGAGTTGTTAGTTTGTTTTATTATCTTGCTTGATTTGTGATCTTTGTTTGATCACCACAAAAACCCAACCAAAAATATCATGATTTTCATTTCTTTGTTCCTTTCTCTTTTCTTAGACTAGATTCACACTATCTATGGTCACTTGTTGATTCGATTTCACCTTAGTCTTCGTGTTCGACCTCGGAATACTATCCTTGCTACAAAATGACCCATACACTGTGCGTTCGCTAGGAGTTAGGAAATTATATCGAGTTTATAAATTGTAAGACTTTTGTGCTACACAATCTTAGCTTAACAAGTTTTTGGCGCCGTTGCCGGGGACTAGGTCTAGATTGAGTCATTTTTGTGATTGTTTATAGTGTAGATCTTTCTTGTTGCTTTTGATCTCGTTTGGTTTGTGTCTTTGCTTCTCAGGACATCTCTCACTCTTTAGGTGTATGCGAAGATCTCGTGGCAAGGATTTAGCTCCATTCGATCCCGAACCGGAGAAAACCCTTAGATCTAGATCCAAGAGCATTCGAAAAGGGAAAGAGATGGCCGGAAGAGATCTCCAAGCTGAGTTGGATGAGGCTTTAGAGAAAATTAGACTAAGAGATGAGCTCTTGGAGAATGAAAGGAGACTTGCCAATGAGAGGCAAGAAGCAACTAGGAGGGAGATTGAAGAGATTAGGCAAGCTCTTGTGCAAAGAGAGCCTAATCGTCAACAACCTCCACCTCTACCTCCACCACAACCGCAGCCGGCGGCGAATATTCGGGTTGTGCCCATTGCTATTGAGGAGCCACAAACATTAGGGAGACGTATGGATCCGGCTCAAAAAGCACACCGTCCGGGTGTGAACTTAGGAGATCCCGCAACCCATAATTACGAGCTCCGCCCTCAAGTTCTACAAATGATCCGGCATAATCAATTTGGAGGGATGGAAGGAGAGTCTCCTCATCAACACTTGATGAATTATGAGATCTTGATGGAGACTCTTAGACCGCCTAGATTGGAGAGCAACAATCATAAGCTTAGGGCTTTCTCCTTCTCACTTAAGGATAAAGCCTTGGCTTGGTATCAATCTATTCCACAAGGGCGAGTGAGTACTTGGGAGGAGATGACAACCGAGTTTTTGACTATGTTCTTCCCACCTTCCAAGACTACCGAGTTAAGAGGGAAGATCATTGCCTTTGTAATGAAGGATAGAGAGAGCCTATTCAAGTCTTGGGAGAGGTTCAAAGACCTTCTCCTAGATTGTTCACACCATGGTATACCAAAAATTGAGCTATTAGAGATCTACTTCAAAGGACTTGATGAAGATAGCCAATTCAAGCTTCAATCTCTTTCCGGTGGAACCTTTATGGAGAAGAATGTGGATGAAGCTTGGGAATTTATATAGAAACAAGTTTTGGTAATTGAGAAGTACTCCCATAGGAAGAGTGATGGGAGGAAAGCGGGAGCATATGAGGTGAGTGCAGTCACCATGAGTAACTTCAAGCTTGATACAATCAACAATGAGTTGAAATCTTTGAGGGAGTTGTGTGCTACAACTTTGAAGAGTCAAGCAAGCCCTCAAGTGCAAGTACAAGCAAACTTGTCTTCCAAGGAGGAAGATGTAAACTACATGGGAAGGGGCAATTACAACAACTACCAAGGCCCAAGGAACTTCAACAACAACCGAATTTACTCACAAGCACAACTCCACCACCAAAGGCTTCACAAGAACCTCCACTCGAATTTACTCAACCTCCAAAGGATAGAACCGAGATGATGTTTGAGCAATTGCTTGGAAGGCTGAGTGGTCTTGAGAGCACGCTGACTTCCATTTCTAAGGCTCAAAAGGTGTTGGAAGCACAAGTGTTCCAAAAGGCCGGTGAAGCTCATAGAGATCCGGGAAGGCTTCCCGGAAGAACCGAAGATAACCCAAGAGGCCAAGTGTTGGCTATTACAACTAGGAGTGGGCTGAGCATGAAGGATCCCTTACCCAAGGAGAATGCTAAGGGAAAGCAAGTGGTGATAGAAGAAGAGTCATTGCAAGAAGATGGAGGAAAGGGAAAGGATGATGAGCCATCATATGTGGCACCACCTCCAGACAAGCCACCACTACCATTCCCACAATCACGAGCAAGAGCTTGTTTGGACAAACACTTCGGTAAATTCCTTGAACTTATGTCTAAATTGCATATTAACATTCCGTTCATGGATGCTATTCTAGGTATGCCGGCATATGGCAAGTTTTTGAAGGAAATACTCTCCAACAAGAGGAAGTTGGAGGAGTATGGAGAAGTGAGGATGACAAAGAGGTCCTCGGAGTTGATTCAAACTATGAAGGAGGAGATGCCTCCTAAGCTAAGAGATTCGGGATCTTTTTGTGTGCCAATTGGAGTGGGAGAAGTGAAGTATGACGCCCTATGTGATCTTGGGGCAAGTGTAAGCATCATCCCGCTTGCACTTTGCAACAAGGTTGGGCTAGGAGAGCCAAAGCCGGTCAAGATGACCCTTTACATGGCGGACCGTTCAATCACTCACCCGGTTGGAATCTTGGAAGACGTTCCGGTGCAACTAGGGAAGTTCTATGTGCCCATAGACTTCGTTGTTTTGGATATCCCGACGGACTATCCGGTTTCTATCATCTTGGGGAGACCTTTCCTAGCTACTTCCGGATGTTTGGTGGATTGCAAGAATGGAATTATCTCTTTCAACATTGGAGAAGAGAACATCAAGTTTAATTTGTCCACAATGGTGAAGAGGCCAGCCCTAGGTGAAGATGTCTTCAACATTGTTGAGGAAGAGGAGTCTAGAGAGATTGTGAGCTCAATCTTGCTCAAGGATCCACTTGAGAAGGTTCTTAGCTCAAGTTTGATGGAGGAAGGAGTTGAGGAGAGTAGCAATGAAGTGATTAAGGCCTTGAATGCATTGGATGAGCTACCATGTGTTGGATTTAAAGTACTAGAGGAAGAGAGAAATACCTGTAGAAAAATCGGACAGAGGGGCCCCAGATCGGCCGATTTTTGCACATATCCTGAATTTCCATCCGATTTTGCAAATGCAGAAACTGAAATCGACCCCCAGATCGGCCGATTTTCTTCACAGAGGGTCGATTTTCCTGAGTCTTTTGAGCATCATCCAAGTGTTTGTGAGCAATCATCAAGGGACTTAGGTGAGGCTTCCATGGCTTTGGAATCATCTCAACCTACATTGTATGGATCATCTCCAACCGATAAAGGTCCTCCTAAACTTGATCTAAAACCTCTTCCTTCTCATTTAAAGTATGCTTTCCTTGGTTCAAATTCTACTTATCCGGTGATTGTGAATGCATCTTTGAATGATGATGAGCTTAATAGATTGTTGAATGAATTGAAACTGCATAGAAAGGCAATAGGATACACCATTGATGACCTTGTTGGCATTAAGCCCTCTTTGTGCATGCATAAGATATTGATGGAAGATGACCATAAACCCTCTATTGAACATCAAAGAAAATTGAATCCTATAATGAAAGAGGTAGTCAAGAAAGAGATCATTAAGTTGCTAGATGCGGGAATCATTACTCGATTTCGGATAGTAAATGGGTTAGTTCCGTTCATGTGGTTCCTAAGAAGGGTGGTATGACCGTAGTAACTAATGAGAATAATGAACTAATCCCAACTAGAACGGTTACGGGATGGAGGATGTGCATAGACTATAGGAAACTAAATGTGGCCTCTAGGAAAGATCATTTCCCTCTTCCTTTCATTGACCAAATGCTAGAGAGATTAGCTCAACATTCACACTTTTGTTACTTAGATGGTTATAGTGGGTTTTTCCAAATTCCTATTCACCCGGATGACCAAGAGAAAACAACATTTACATGTCCTTGGGGTACATTTGCATATAGGAGAATGCCATTTGGGTTGTGTAATGCACCCGCCACCTTCCAAAGGTGTATGATGGCTATCTTTTCTGAATATATTGAAAATATCATGGAAGTGTTTATGGATGATTTCTCTGTTTATGGATCTTCATTTGATGATTGTTTAGCTAACCTATCTTTGGTGCTTAAGAGATGTGAGGAGACAAATCTTGTCTTAAATTGGGAGAAATGCCACTTCATGGTAAGTGAAGGCATTGTGTTGGGACACTTGGTGTCCAACCGTGGCATTGAGGTTGATAGGGCTAAGATAGAGACGATAGAGAAGTTGCCACCACCTACCTCGGTGAAAGGG
This sequence comes from Fagopyrum esculentum, assembly GCA_033239045.1. Classification (NCBI taxonomy): domain Eukaryota; kingdom Viridiplantae; phylum Streptophyta; class Magnoliopsida; order Caryophyllales; family Polygonaceae; genus Fagopyrum; species Fagopyrum esculentum. The sequence goes on along the minus strand of BSUD01000008.1, from coordinate 96,594,885 downwards.
GTAAGGAGATTTCTAGGGCATGTCGGTTTTTACCGGAGATTCATTAAAGATTTCTCTAAGATTTCTAAGCCTCTTACTAACCTACTAATGAAAGATGTTGAGTTTGTTTTCTCCAAGGATTGCCTTGAGGCTTTTTGTAGGTTGAAGGATGCTTTGATCACCGCCCCCATCATGCAACCTCCGGATTGGAGCTTACCATTTGAAGTGATGTGTGATGCAAGTGATGTGGCCGTTGGGGCTATTTTAGGACAAAAGAAAGATGGGCGCATGCATACCATCTACTATGCTAGCAAGACGCTAGATGATGCCCAACTTAACTATGCCACAACCGAGAAGGAGTTGCTAGCGGTGGTGTATGCCTTTGAGAAATTCCGGTCATATCTTGTTGGAGCAAAGGTCATTGTGTATACGGATCATACTGCGATCCGTTACCTCCTCACAAAGAAAGATGCCAAGCCTCGCCTCATTCGGTGGATCCTTCTCCTTCAAGAGTTTGACTTGGAAATCCGGGACAAGAAGGGGTCCGAAAACTCTGTGGCGGACCATCTTAGTAGGCTCCCACCATTGGAGCTTGAGAGAGACGACATCCCGATTGATGACTCATTCCGGGATGAGCAATTGCAAATGGTGGAGGAGTGCTTGTTTCAAGTGTCAAGGGGTAATGAGCCATGGTATGCCGATATTGTGAACTACCTTGTATGCGAGGAGGTGCCACCCGGTTTATCCTATGCCCAAAGGAAGAAGTTCTTCAAGGATGTGAGGCATTACTATTGGAGTGAACCGCTTTTGTTCAAGAGAGGACCGGATGGAGTCTTTAGGAGATGCATACCGGAGGATGAGGTGGAGAGTGTGATCCGGCATTGTCACTCTTTGCCATGTGGAGGCCATGCTAGCTCACACAAGACATGTGCTAAGGTGTTGCAATCGGGTTTCTTTTGGCCAAGTTTGTTCAAGGATGTGCAGAATTTTGTGGTAGCTTGTGATGCTTGCCAAAGGACGGGCAACATCTCAAGGAGGAATGAGATGCCCTTGAACAACATACAAGAGGTGGAGATATTTGATGTGTGGGGTGTGGACTTCATGGGACCATTCCTTTCTTCATGTGGCAACCTCTACATCCTATTGGCGGTGGACTATGTGTCGAGATGGGTGGAAGCAATCGCTTCTCCCACAAATGATGTCAAGGTTGTGGTGTGGTTCTTCAACCGAGTGATCTTTCCTAGGTTTGGGACACCAAGGGTGATCATAAGTGATGGAGGAAAGCACTTCACTAATAGGAACTTTGGGACACTTTTGGCTAAGTATGGGGTGACTCATAAGGTGGCAACACCTTACCATCCCCAAACTAGTGGCCAAGTGGAGATCTCCAACGGGGAGATAAAAGGGATCCTTGAGAAGACGGTTTCTAGAACAAGAAAGGATTGGGCTATGAAGCTCGATGATGCTTTGTGGGCTTATAGAACCGCTTTCAAGACACCGATTGGCACCACTCCCTACAAGCTAGTTTATGGCAAGTCTTGCCACCTTCCGGTAGAGATGGAGCATAGGGCATATTGGGCCATAAGGTGGCTGAATTTTGACCTCAAGGAGGCCGGTGAGAAGCGGTTGCTAGACATGAACGCCCTTGAGGAGATCCGGTTGGATGCTTATGAAAATGCCCGGATCTACAAGGAAAGGACCAAGCGTTGGCATGACAAGCGCCTCATCCCAAAGGAGTTGAATGAGGGTGACTTAGTGCTTCTCTTCAACTCGAGGTTGCGGCTCTTCCCCGGAAATCTCAAGTCAAGATGGACGGGTCCCTATGTTGTGAGGAAGATCTTTCCTCATGGTGCGGTGGAGATAGGAGGAGATCATTGTGGTAACTTTAAGGTGAATGGGCACCGTTTGAAGAAGTACATCCCGGAAGCCCCGGTGGAAGTGATTGCCCCACTTCACCTTGAGTGAAACGCTCCTGAATTTGGTCAAGCTAATGACCTTAAAGAAGCGCTTAATGGGAGGCAACCCATTGGTACATATTTTTCCCTTTTGTTTTTCTTGTTTTTGTTTGATCTTACTCTTGGTGTGCTTTGTTTTTCTTTTGTGTTTTTGGGTGCTAGATCTTGTTGATTGTCATGTGTGATGAGATGTTGGAAGTCATGTGAAAACCTCATGGAATGTTGAAGGTACAAGATCCAAGCACATGGACGAGGAAGAAAGCACCCTGAAAAATCGGACTGTTCTTCATAAAAATCGGCCGATTTTCCTGGGTTATGGTCCGATTTTTCCTTCTGTCAAGGAAAGTGATGTTCTCCAATCAAGCATGGGTGGAGCGGACGTGGAACTTGGACGGCTTGCGGTGCCAAGCGTGGGTTCCGACACTATAATGAACATCAAACATCTCTCTACCATCCTTGATCGATCATCCACCATCATCATTCGATGTGAACCGAAATACCAAAGCATCACCAATTTTACATTTTGAGGACTCTCTTTCACTTCTTTATTTAGTTTGCACATTGGGGACAATGTGTTTCTAAGTATGGGGTGGGGTTTTCATGATCACTTGCATGATTAGCATCTAGGATAGTTTAATATTGTCACACGTTTCATTATATCTTGCATTGTACATACATATTTCGAAAAAATCCAAAAAATCAGAAAATTTTAAAAAAAATTTAGTGCTTCTAAGCTTGGGAATGACCCTTATGATGATATTGTCTTGTGAATTGGCTATGGATGGCCTTATGTGTTGAATTGATGTATGCATATGTGGACTCGATGTACTTATCTTGAATCCCATGAATGATTTGTGATCATGAATGTTTGCCTTGATTGAATTGAGGATTGAAAGTCGAAATTACATGCTAGTTCTTGCACATCATTTAGGAGTGATTAAGGCAATTCATCTTTCTCTACTTCTCATCTTGATCATGTTGTTTGAGCACCTCAATTGATGAAAAATTTTACCTCTTTTGACCCATCCGGGACTAGGAGCATGCTAGTGTGTCGATGTGTGTGAAAAGCAAGTGTGGGGTGAAGTTGTTGATGAATGAATGATGTGAATGAAGTGCTGAATTTGTTGTGAAAAGTGTAGAAAAACAATATAGGTTTGGGGACGTTGGTTTAAATGACGAGTAACTCAGCACCATTCACATAATCGGGTGTTTGTGCCTTGCCAAAGTCAAATAAACCAATAGTCCTAACGAGCTTTGGTATGTGCGCCCGGTGTGGATGCACCTCGAAAAATAAAAAAACCCGAGGACGGCTAATCACCAAGGTTTCGGCTTTTGTACACCAATGACATTGTCTCAAAAATAAGTGAAAAAGAAAAGATAACAAAGAGAAGATAGAGAAAATTATACGCTTGTTGGGAAGTTGAGCAAAAACGAAATTGTGGAGTTAGTTCTTTTCCCGGATTAGCATCACATGACCTAAAAATTCCCACCTAATCACAACGTTTCTTAGCCTTTCTTTCCCAAGTCCTTGTGACCTAAATGCATGTGTGTAAGACTTAGTGATCTAGATTGGACATACTCATGATCATCTTGACTCCTTCATTTTCACCTCTCATGCATGCTTTCTAGTCAAGTATAATTGTCTTTCCATGCCTTCATTCATTTTATGCATGATTGCTTGTCCATTGCTATGAAACATGACTATGAAGGTGATCCAATGTTAGAAGCACAATTCCAAAAAGATTTTGTTGTTTTTCTGCATGCATAAATCATGTCATCTCTTAGTCTATAGTTGGATCTTGCTCGGGGACGAGCAAATCTTAAGTATGGGGTATTTTGATAACGTGATTTATGACGTTAGTATAGGTATTCGATTAGATAGTTTTTCCCGTTATTCATGCACGGTTTGGCATTAGTTCACGACGTTTACGCTCATTTCGTGCATATTTCTAGAAAAGACGTCTACACGAGCTTTTGTCGGTTTTGTAGGTATTTCGGGGATCTTTTGGGCATTAATCGATACATTCGAGGGTCGAGCCTCATGGTGGTACACATCCAAGGCTTTGAAGGAACATAATTGGAGCAATGAAGGACACAAAGACCCTTATTGGTGCAAGCAATGGAGTAACTCATGACTAGATGATCATAACAAGTCTTTGTTGAAGAAAATCGGACCAACACTCAGGAAAATCGGCCGATTTATTTGGCTGGGTCGATTTTCTGGCCTTTGACAGCTTAAGCCACGTGTCCCACGATCTCTTTGTCCGGCCTTGCTCTTGGTGGAGAATATAAGTGGTCCTGCAAGCTGTTGCTGGGAATCTCCCTCTCCCACATTCTCTCACACACACCTCATTCCAATTGGAGGAGAGACTTGGAGAAGAAGAAAAACTCTCTCAATTTGGGGGAAGAAGAAGAAGAAGACCAAACTTAGAGTGAAAGTGAGTTTTGGAGTGATTTTTGGTGATTTTGGTTGAAGAACTCTTGGAAGGATTGTTAGGAACGTTTTTGAACTTCTTTTGAAGGGTTGTAAGTCTTACTTAAACTTATATTCAGCTGAGATTTATTGATTTTAGTTGCTTATCTTTCATCATCCATCTATGAAAACCATGTATGCTTGTGTGATGATTTTGGATCTTGAAATGCATATTATTGGCTAGTTTATTGTGATTCTGGAGTGATGGATTGATGGTTATGGCTTGGGTGATGATAGAATGGACTTATATGTTAGTTTAGGATGATTTGTATGCACAAAACCTAACCCAGGAAGAAAAATCGGCCTGTTCTTCAAGCAGATCGTCCGATTTAGCAATGATCCACCCGATTTTTCTCTCTGTTGCTCTTTAATTGATGAATCTGTAGGTTAGGATGTTAGGTTGTTGGAATCCTAGTGTTTATTAAGCATAATTTAGCTTAGGATTACCTAATGCTAGCAACCTAAGTGAGGGAAGAGACCTACCCGGTGATTTCCGACCTTAGATACCTAAGATGATGAACTCTAGGTAGTAGTGAGCCTCATAAGCCGCTATTGGATTGAGTGTGCTAGGATTATTGCTTGAGACTCCCCTTTTCCGAGACTTACCCGGTAAGGAGAGGGTTGCCCCTTAAGTAGAGTCCGGTTTGTGTAGAATTCCCTACTTTAACCCCTTGAGACCTACCCGGTAATAGGAGTTTGATGCGGGATTAGTGAAGCGAGAGACTTACCCGGTAATTGCTTCCATTAGTGAAACACCCTTTCCCAACACCACAGCTTTATCCTTAGAATCTTTAGAAGCTTGAGTCTAATGCCATAACCGGAAATCTTGACCTCTAGAATCCATTTTTCTCTCTTTGATCACACATCTTGTGTTTGTGTTACTTGTTTGTTTTGCTAGCTTGAGTTGTTAGTTTGTTTTATTATCTTGCTTGATTTGTGATCTTTGTTTGATCACCACAAAAACCCAACCAAAAATATCATGATTTTCATTTCTTTGTTCCTTTCTCTTTTCTTAGACTAGATTCACACTATCTATGGTCACTTGTTGATTCGATTTCACCTTAGTCTTCGTGTTCGACCTCGGAATACTATCCTTGCTACAAAACGACCCATACACTGTGGGTTTGCTAGGAGTTAGGAAATTATATCGAGTTTATAAATTGTAAGACTTTTGTGCTACACAATCTTAGCTTAACAGGTGTGTGAGAGAATGAATGACGTGGATCCGGTATCTCATCTTCAGTCTCCTCTACACCTCCACTAGTCATGCTGGGTCCAGCGCCATGTGTATATGTGTCATTAGCATCTGTAGCATGGCCGTTGTATATGTCGCTCTCATACTCTAGGATGGAAGGTTGGTATGCTGCATCTCTCTCCTCATAATCATCAACATCCTCCTCCTCCTCATCCTCATCATAATACACGGTCGGAGGAGCCATCCCATCAAAGTAGTGCTCAAACGTCTCCTTCCAGTTGCTTATGTTCCGAATAGTATACTCGGATTTCCACTCAATCTCAGCCGGCTTCCTTGCCCATGGCATGCCCATATGCAGAGTGTCCATACCTCTAGGAATCAAAACATGTCTAGCAACCAATCTCTGGGAGCCAAGGGGGCGTGCACTCTCAGCTAAACGACAATCAGAGAAATTCAGCTCCAATACCTAGTTCCTGCAGTCTATGACACAAACAAACCGAGAGCGCATCGAGGAAAACAAAAACAAAGCAAAAGCAAACAAACAAGCTAACTATATTAAGCTATTCTAGAGCAAAAAGAAAGAAAGAAAAAGTCTAGAACTACCATGGGTTGCCTCCCAAGAAGCGCTTCGTTTAAAGTCTTTAGCTAGATGTTACTCTTTTGATGATTAATGGAGGAGAATAGGAGCTATCTCCTCAACCGGAGCGTCCGGTGTGTACTTCTTCAACCGTTGGTCGTTTACTTTGAAATTTCCACACTTTTCACCCCATACTTCAACTACACCATGAGGGAAAACATGCTTAATAACAAAAGGTCCTGTTCAATAAGATTTAAGCTTACCTAGAAAGAGTCGAAGTCTCGAGTTGCATAGAAGAACGAGATCTCCTTCCTTCAAGTCCTTTGGAATGATATGCTTATCATGCCACTTCTTCGTTATTTCCTTGTAGATCCTTACGTTCTCATACGCATTCAGGTGGATCTCCTCTAGTTTATTGATGTCCAACAAACGCTTTTCTCCAGCTTCTTTTATGTTGAAGTTGAGTCACTTGACGGCCCAATATGCTTTGTACTCTAGCTCTACAAGAAGGTGACAAGACTTCCCATACACAAGGTTGTATGGTGTTGTTCCTACTTGAGTCTTAAAAGCGGTCATGTATGCCCATAGTGCATCATCTAGCTTCATTGCCCAATCTTTCCTCGTCCTAGAGACTGTCTTCTCTAGAATCCCTTTGATCTCCCTGTTGGAGATTTCGACTTGGCCACTCGTTTGCGGATGGTACGGTGTGGAGATCTTATGAGTCACCCCATACTTAGCTTGTAGAGCCTCAAATCGATGAGCTGTGAAGTGCGTTCCTCCATCACTAGTGATGGTTCGGGGAGTCCCGAACAGTGGAAAGATCGTTCTATTGAAGAACTTTACCACTACCATCACATCATTAGTTGGAGAAGCGATAGCTTCTACCCATCTTGAGACATAGTCTACAGCGAGAAGTATGTACTGGTTACCATAAGATGATGGGAATGGTCCCATGAAGTCTACTCCGCATAGATCGAATATCTCTACTTCTTGGATGTTGTTGAGGGACATCTCATTCCTCCTTGAAATATTACCTGTCCTTTGACAGGCATCGCAAGCAACAACATATTTTGTACATCCTTAAATAAAGAGGACTAGAAGAAACCGGATTGGAGTACCTTAGCACATGTCTTGTGAGAACTAGCGTGTCCTCCACAAGGCAAAGAGTGACAATGACGGATAATGCTTTCTATTTCATCCCCCGGATAGCATCTCCTGAACATACCATTGGGACCTCTCTTGAAGAGTAGAGGTTCATTCCAGTAGAAGTGTCCGACGTCCCTAAAGAATTTCTTCCTTTGAGCATATGATAGTCCTGGTGGGATTTCCTGGCAAACAAGGTAATTGACAATATTAGCAAACCATGGGTCATTACCTTTCGATATCTAAAGAAGGCATTCTTCAATCTCGTGTAACTGCTCATTTGGGAACGAGTCATCAATAGGGGATCATCCGTCTCGCAAGTAAGGTGTGGAAGATGGCTAAGGTGATCAGCCACCGAGTTCTGCGAACCTTTCTTGTCACGGATCTCTAGATCGAATTCTTGTAGAAGTAAGATCCATCTTAGGAGTCTTGGCTTTGCATCCTTCTTAGTGAATAGGTAACGGATAGCTGAATGATTTGTATAGACTTGATCACCTTCGCACCTACAAGATAAGAACGGAATTTTTCAAATGCGTAAATAACATCAAGAAGCTCCTTCTATGTGATAGCGTAATTCAGTTGAGCTTCGTCTAGCGTCTTGCTAGCGTAGTAGATGGCGTGAGTACGACCATCTTTATTCTGTCCAAGTACAGCTCCTACGGCTATGTCACTTACGTCACACATGACCTCGAATGGAAGGGTCAAATCGGGCGGTTGGATGATAGGGGCTGAAACCAAAGCCTCCTTGATCCTGTAGAAAGCATCCAAACACTCTTTCGAAAACTCGAAAGTTATGTGAAAACTCCACCTTTATTAAAATGTTTTACAGGTGTTGGTGACGGAAGACTTAACACAAATGTAGTAGTTGGATATACTAACAATGTATTGATTATATTCTCTAGATATTTGGTTGGTTTGAATTCAGTGCAGGTTTTATCTAAATGTCAAGGGCTTTGAAGTATAACTCAAGGACAAAAGAAGATACCGTTTACAAAGGGACGAAATCAAGGACCTTGAAGTTATAGATGCACGAAACAAGTATTCAAATGAGCTGAATATTTTCCAAGAGATTCTTTAACTAAAAAATCTCATCAACCGAAGATTAAAGAATCTTTTTAGAAGATTTTCTAAACAAAAAGCGGCAAGGATAATATCTTCTCTCTCTTGATTCAAAAGACGAGAAGATCAAGGAGCTAAGGACTCGGCGTGTTCTCAGGAGCGAGCTGAAGATTTGCAACGTCTACTTTATCTCAAAACAAGAAACGATCTTCATAGAGAAGAAGATTCATCTTCAAACGGTCATCTCTACAACGGCTAGAAGACCTTTCCATAGAAGAGTATAAATGAAGACGATAGTTGAAGAAGACAAACACACAAGCTTACACAGGAAAACATCTTTACATCTTCTAGCAACCTCATCATCTTCATTCGTTATTTTTCTTTCTCTCATACAAAAGCTTTATCCCCTTAGAGAGAGAAAACACTAGAGCTCCATTGGAAGATCTAAATAGTGTTATACTAGAGTGTATGTTACTCTGCGAAGTAACTAGGCTATTATCGTTAGGTTAAGAGTTGGAGCTAGATCGTAGCGTTGGCTCTAGTGAGAGAAGAAGGGGATTTCTTCTAGTTTGTATCTAGGACTCTTTGAAGCTGATAATAGATAGTTAGATCCTAAGGCTATACCCTGGAACGGAGAGTAGGCTGTTTAGAGCCGAACTTCGTAAACATATCCTCGTGTCAATCTTTTCAATTCCGCACCATATATAGCTTATTGTGACTAACTTTGTTTTGCAGGAGCAAGAAGTCAAGGCCCTTGAAAGGAGTTTCAAAGCCTTGAAATCAAAGTTTCACAAAGAGCACAGATTGACATCAAGGCCCTTGAAACGAGTTTCAAGGCCTTGAGATTTGATTTACAAAAATTTTTCATACTCTATTCAACCCCCCTTCTAGAGTATCTTTTACCTTATTTATTTCACCTACCGGTTCTTCAATTGGTATCAGAGCTAGACTCACGTTTATTGATTTAACCATCAGTGAGACTAATCATGAATCCTGTATGTGATGGTGGATTTGCTCAAGGAAGATCCTCATCCCGACCACCACTCTTCTGTGGCAACAACTTTTCTCATTGGAGAGCACTCACACGTATGTTCATTATTGAGCAGGACATGGAGCTTTGGAGCATCATTCAAAATGGACCTAAAGTCCCAATGACAACGGTTGAAGGTGTCCAAGTCCCAAAGAAGGAAGCTGACTTCACACAAACTGACATGGACAGCGTATCAAAGAACTACAAAGCAATGAACCTACTATACTGTGGATTAGATGCAAATGAAATCAACCGCATCTCATCTTGCAAGAGTGTTAAAGAAATATGGGACAAGCTTGTTGTCACTTATGAAGGAACAAGTCAAGTCAAGGAAACAAAGATTAGCATCTTCCTCAGACAATACAAGCTATTCAAGATAAATCCAAATGAATCAGTCAAAGATATGTTCACCAGATTTACTGAGATCGTGAACAACCTGGACTCACTAGGGAAGATCTTTACAAATGAAGAGAAAGTGAGGAAGGTTCGAAGGAGCCTACCTAAAGCCAAGTGGGGACCAAAGATGAATGCTATTGAAGAAGCTCAGAATCTCACAACTCTTCCTCTTGATGACCTCCTTGGAAAACTCATCACACATGAAATGGTTCTTGGTGAAAAAGATGGAGAGCTCCCATCCAACTTCAAGAATTTGGCATTAAAATCAAGAAGAGATGAATTACCATCTAACGAAGAGGAGAGTGATGATGATGATGAAGAAGATGCAATCGTCATGATCTCTAAGGGTCTCGCAAGAATTCTCAAGATTAAGAAACAATCTGCTAATAGAGAATATCCACGAGCATCAAAACCCCGAGGTAAGTTTTCTAACTCTAATAAGAAAACGAAAGTACTGACTTGTTTTGAATGTGGTGAAACAGATCATCTTGTGAAGGATTGTCCACAAAAAAAGAGGACCAACTTCAAGAAGAATGATCGAAAGAAGAAAGCCATGGTTGCTTCATGGACTGATTAAAAATCCACAAATGAATCAGAAGATGAAAAAGAACAAGCAAACTTGTGTCTCATGACCGATCATGAAGATGACTCAAACTTGTACATTGACAATGTGGTTAGTACAATCATGTCTCAACCTGAGATTGACCTTAAACAATTCCTTAAAGATATTATCTTAAGTAATATGGAACATAGAATAAGGATAAATTCTTTAAAAGAAAATCTTCATGAACAAGATAGACTATTGAGTGAAAAGTCTCTCGAGAACATGATTTAGGTTGTGACGACAACCTTTTTTTTTCTATAAGATTTATGTTATTTTGTTTTATTTACGAGAGCATGTTCAACTTAGTATATTTCTTGAGTTCTATGTTCCCAAATTTGACCAATTAGGAATGAACATAATTTAGGGCGTGACGATAACCTTTATCTCGAGGATCATTGATTGTCTTAGTTGTATAAGATTTATGTTATTGTTTTCTTACGAGAACATGGTCAACTTATTATACTTCTTGAGTTCTATGTTCCCAAAGACGGTACTAGACAATTACCTACAACTTATGTCCGATTGAATTCATAATGTTCACATACCTAATCATTGATTGATATATTGTTGTGGTGATACATATTACTTAGATTATATCTCATATATTATATTCCACCCTTGAAATTGGTTAAATGGTTACTCTATCGAAGAGTGGTTTAACGACTATCAAAGGTTGCCCAATGAAATTATGAATGAAAAATGGATAAATAACTTAATGACTAAATGATTATTATGGTTGATGTTAATCATACTAACCCTACTATTAAAGGAAAACTAATCTAATAAGTCTAAATATATTTTCCAACTAACACTAAGGGCAAATATGGAAAAGTGAGAGAAATATATTTTTATCCAATCTAGCAAAGACATTTTGACAATCAACTCTTTCAGGGAGTGGCAGACTCGTCCCCGTTTAACATCGTGCCCCAACTCCTACTCGAGGATTAAAGTTTTATCCTCATCCTTGTCGGATATTTGTCCTATAAGGAAACCCACACATGCCTTTTTTTTCCAATTTATAGTTACCGTCATATTTATTTGCGACTTTTCGTGTTAAAATTTGCATTGACAATTTTCATGAGTTAAATATAGGTACTCATTTGTATGAACAATATATTTCACATAAAATCAAATAAATATTAACCTAATTTAATAAAACACAATCATAAAAATATTTAAAAAATATCTATAAATTATATTTAAAAAGGTATAAATCACCATTAATATATCCATTTAATCTACTTAGAGGAGATTCCCATGATAATCTCCAAGGGGGACGACACGTGAATCTCAAACTTCATCCCTATCTTCATCCTCATGTTAAGAATGACATTTATCCTTATCCGTTCCCATTTTTCAACTATTTAGTTTCCCCATCCCGTGACGGTGATCCCATTGACACCCCTAGTGTAGGTGGTATCACCTAGGGGTGTTCAAAAAATATCCGATCCGTCAATAATCCGACGATCCGAGTTGGAAATATCCGACATTTACTCTATCCAATAGATACTATCCGTATCTGCTTTGATCCGTTAAAACATCCAGATATACGGATCTCATATGGATCTAGTTTTTTGTTTACTCAGATATCCGTTATCCAATTTTATAAAAAAAAAAAAGATGTAACAAAATTAATTATTTAAGTTGCAATAGCTCAGTTGGTGGGAGGGAAAGCGGGAGAGCTTGGAGGTTTTAAGTTTGAAACCCATAATTAATGTAAACTGCCGCTCACGAGTCACGACAACTTTCCAAGCTTTTGTCAACTTCCAGTTCAGCACGCCGCTCTGAACCTCTCTTCTCATCGTTCTCGACTCTCCTTGTCGACTCTCCTTGTCGACTCTCTCTCGTCTTCGACTCTCAAAGGCTCAGACGATTCAGAGCGAGACCATTTTGTCTCTCGTCTTCAACTGAATCGACTCTCGCTCACTTTTGTTTCTCTCCGTCTCAGTCAGTAAATCAAGTGTGTCGCACACCCGATCTAGTCTCTTCCCCGTTGCTAAGCATCTCACTCTTCTACCTTGTAAACCCTAATGATCCTGATTGTATCAGGATCATTTGGATATCCGATCCGTTTTATTTTTTGATCGGATATCCGCGAACTTCGGAATCAAACCCAAATACTATATTTCCATTATATTTTTCCCGGATATCCGATTTTGGATATCGGGGAATGAACACCCCTATCACCAACCCCAGAAACACTAAAAATAAAGTGTTGTCACCACCAACACACAAACTCACCACAACAAATCAAAATGGTCAAGACAAACCAAACATTATAAACAAAACCTAATTGTTTGAAATCATAATGATATTTATGAGCAACACATTATAACAAAACATTATATCGATTATATTTTAAAAAGGTAAAGTTTTATGAGTTAAAATAAATTAATAAATAGCAAATTCTAAAAGTAAGACACTAAAAATGTGTGTGGACTTGTTAAAAGATGGTCTCTACTTGCCCTCATATTCTGGGATCCATAAATGGATTTTCTCCCGCCTAAAAATGATTGTCGTTCTTCTTATATGAAGCAGAGACCCCCTCCACCTATGAACTCCCTCACCCCTCTCTTTCCCCAGCCCGCATCGGCATTCGGGTCTTCTCCGATCCGTCTGCATACATTCGGGTCTTCTCCGATTCTTTCATTCTTTTACCATGACCAATAGTGTGCAAATCGTCCGGCGCAAGTCCTCCGTCAGCCGCTCGGAGTTTCAACCGGAGAAGCATACCCGCCGCACCAGCTCCTCCTCCGTCGCGGAGATGGCCGGAGGCACCACAGCAGGGGTCGCTGCAATCGCTTGTTGCGCCCCCTACAGTGTCGCCAACCTCCTAGTGCTCGCCACTTACAAAATGCCGGCTGGATTGTGCCGGAAGGCGATCAGGCAACGTCGTCGCCGGAGAATCATGAAAAACGGCATGGTTCCTTCGCAATCCTTCTCCGGCGACGGGGAGCTTGCCGAGATCTTTGCTTCCCAGGAGTTTTCGTTGCCGGAGGATGAAGCGGAGCTGGATGTTATTACCGAGGAGGAGATCCAGGAGATCGAGAAGGAGATGTGGGAACACTTCTCCAGCGCCGGATTCTGGAGAAGTCCTTCCATTGAAGAAGCCTGAGATCTGGATTCCATGTCCAACTGAAACCACACGTATAATTCGCTTCTTTTTTTTTTGTACATTATTCATCTCATTTCATAGTAAGATAATCCGGACATATATGGATTTAGCTATGCTTTACATGTATTTTGCTATTTGTTCATAGTAGGTTTGATCTAGGCTAATGGATCAACCATTCAAAGTTTATTATAAAACTTATTAATCGGAATCAATCTAACAACAATGAAAATCTTGTTCATGATCAAATTTCACCAATAATCTCCACAAGAACAGCTCCCATCCTTGAAGCGATGAAAACGATTAGAGTCTCTAACAACAATCTCTCTCTCAGTAATCAAAGAAATCAATTTTGTTGCATTATGACAATCTCCACAAACCCTTAAGTTCTTGAAGATCCTTATGGTGCTCCTTGGAGGGGTGCTAATCAAGGCAAATGCAATTGCCAATCTTTCACTATGACTGGTAAGGATATGTTCCTTCTCGTCCTCCTCCACATCCTGCAACACAAAGCTATAATCCGGAACATACCCATGGCTCTTCATTTTAGCAGTCAAAGCTTCCAATTCCTTGTAGATTTCATCAGATTTCGGATGACTCTTGTTCCCGGTGTAGAACACGTTGATCTTGTTGTTCAATTCAACTGAACTCCACCCGGGCGTCTTGCTCAGTCCTCTGTCTCTAGCTAATGATCTCACTTCTTTGACTCCTTCCCATTTGCCCCATTTCGCGTATATGTTCGATAGCAAAACATAGTATCCAACATTCCCCGAATCAATTTCAAACAACTTATCAGAAGCAAACTTAGCCAAGTCAATGTCACCATGTGTCCGGCAAGCAGCAAGAAGAGCGCCCCAAACAGAGGAATCGGGTTTGATAGGCATATCCCGGATGAATTCGTAAGCTTTCTCCAACTGTCCAGCCCTTCCGAGCAAGTCCACCATGCAACCGTAGTGCCTTAAGTTAGGCTTGATCGCATACTCTTCCTGCATCATAGTAAACAACCTAGAGCCTTGATCGAGCAAACCCGAGTGACTACAAGCTGACATTAGAGACAGGAAAGTGATGTGATCAGGCTTTACTCTCTCACACATCATCTCTTCGAATAGCTTAAGAGATTCCTGTCCATGGCCATGAATTCCAAGGCAAGAAATGATGGCATTCCATGGGACGGAACTTTTTCTCGAAACTTGATAAAATAAACACAATGCATCGTCCAATCTGCCACATTTCCCATACATATCAATGAGACAGGTACCGATGTATACATCAGAATGCAGAGGAGTTTTAACCACCCGTCCGTGTATTTTCATTCCTTGTTGGATGGCTCCGAGATGAGAGTAGGCTGGCAGGACACTCACAAAAGTCCCCTGCCCAGGACTTATATCTGCATAGGCTCCCATTTCCTGGTAAATGTCAATGGCTTCACTAGCAAAGCCATTCTGGGAGTACCCTGTGATCAATGTATTCCAAGAAATCACATCACGGGAAGGTATTAAATCAAAAACCTTCCTTGCAGAATCGACAGCGCCCATTTTCGCATACATATCCATGACTGCATTTCCAATAAGAACATCTCCCCAAAGCCAGCCTTTCCTTGTAACGAATCCATGAATGGACCTGCTATTTTCAAAATGCCCGGATTGAGCGATGACTGAAGCTAAACTTACAATGGTAAGTATATCAGGCTGAAATCCATGCAGTAACATGTTTCTAAAGCAACTGAGAGCCGATATTGCATCACTATTTTGTTCATATGCTGCAATGATCGAGTTCCACGAAACCAAGTCTCTCTTTATCATCTGATTGAAAACCCTTCGAGCATGATCCAAAAAGCCAAATTTCCCATACATATTAATCAAAGCATTTGAAACAAAAACGTCAAACTCTAAGTTTTTCTTTATAGCATACACATGGATCAGCATACCGAGTGATACACCACCAGCTTGAACGCACGCAGGAAGAATACTAGCAACAGTAACCGGATCCAAATTAACCCCTACCCGTCTCATCTCACCTAAAGTGTTTAGAGCCTCCTCTACCTCATCATTCAGACAAAACCCGGATATCATTGCATTCCATGAAGCAGGGTCTCGGAACGGCATGTTCTCGAAAAGGTATCGTGCAGCAGACATTGAACGAAACCTAGAATACACATGAATCAAGGAGGCGGCGATGTACACGTCCCAAATGAATCCTAATTTCAAGATAATACTGTGGATTCGAGTTCCTTGAATCAGGTTGCCACAAGCCTTGAGGACTGGTGGGAACGTATACCAATCCGGTGTCACATCAGAATTCAAACGCAATTCAAAGAAGCAGCACACGGCATCAAAAAATCGTCCAGATCGTACATAAGCAGCAATCAGTGAATTCCAAGTGTAGGCATCCTTGGAGTCGGTCTGGTGAAAGACCAAACGTGCAGATGCAATATCTTTATTGTGGGAATAGAGATTAAGAAGCCTGGTGCTAACGAAGATACTTTGAGCATTTCCTGAAATGAGGAGGAGAGCATGGGCCCTCTTAACACTATGAGCGTTAAAGCAAGAGCTGAGTAGAACTTCAATGTCAAGCCGCTTAATTTCATCCTTAATGCCATTTGATGAAGCAATCGAGCTAGTGCAAAATCGGAAGAATCGGGTCCGAAAGAGTGGGTAAACTTCACGGGGGTACAATGCTAATCTGGGTTCAATGTCAACAACTCAGAATCAAAAGGCTTAGGAGAAAGCAAACATCAGTTTTCATTCAGGCAAATGAGCGAACACATAGAAGGCATATACATGGCTGAAACACAAATTGTAGTTTGTGCAGCAGAATATATGTCTAGGTAGGTTCCGGAAACCGGTAAATTTCACAATAAGATGACAGCGTCGCATACCTAATTGGAAAACAAAAACAAAAAAGAAGAAAAGGTGCAAAATAGCCATGACCCAGATGAAAACGAAGCTGAGCATACCTGAACATACATGGACTTGGAAGTGGAAGGGGAATTATAATGAAATGGTGCCTTGACCAGAAGAAAGTGACGAACGTGCAAGCAGCAGAGTGGTAGTGGTTGAATTTGCGTTTAAACGTAAACCAGTTTTCGTATTATTCTGACTGGCTTGGAGTGACCGGAATCCAAAGGAATGCGTTATTCTCACATGCAACCAATAAAGTTAAGTTTTTCTGAGCCCGAGTAATCCACATTTTCATCGAACGGATTTATTAAATACTAATCTCACACACTAAGATTAAGGCTTGGTTAGTATCAGGCTCAGAAAATAGCTTTCTTTTTATTTTTATATAAGTCAATTTTAATCTATAAAATCAAGCTATTCTCTCGAATTAATGAGTCATTTCACGAAATTATTTCTATTTCGATTTCAAGTTTTATCAAATACGAGGTATGATTATGACTTATTTCGATTTTCATTTCTAATTTCATGAAAATCGTACCAAACGAGTCCTCAGTGTTTCGTAGGTAAAAATTATTTAGGTGATTATAATTATAATATAATATTGTGAAGCTTTTTAGGAGATTTTTAAAAGTAAAATTTTAGAAGCTCAAGGAGGTAGTTTTTTTAGATAATTAGTTAGATTTTAATTATTTTGTTCCAATATACCCCTATAAATTATATATAATGTTATTGCTTATTATTTTATGTTTGTCATTTTTACTAAATTTACCATAAAATGTACCTACAAATCTCCTTCCACCAAACACTTATTAAATCTATCATTAGATTTTTAGATGTTGCAATATCATTCAAAACTACATCAAAAAAAACTATACATGGGTCTGGTTTGAGCAAAACCGCCAAACCCACGGTTTTCAAGCCGGCCCAAACCGCCGATTTGGTGAATCCGGCAGTTTAGGTTTGCCAGTTGGCAGTTTGGATTTAGCGGTTTAGCCTTATTTTATTTATTTTCACAAAACAAGTCAAATTGAAAAAAGAGTTGTTGCAATGCAACGACTCTTTTGGGCCCGCTAACGGTGTAACACACCAAGTTCTGAGAACTCAATGCGTTACGGGCTAGGACCTCACAATGGGTCCCGACCCTCAAAGTAACAACAATAACACCGGATCTTGCGACAAGACACAAATAAATGAAAACCATTACTTATATAATGACCAAAGGTTTAACAAAAGGGAAAAGCAAAAGACTCGCAACCGAGTTCAACAACAAACTGAAAGGACAACAACATAAATATAAACCCAATCCCGTCCTATAATGTATGGGAACCCCGGCTCACCACACCGTCCGGATCAATCAGCAGCATCTCTAACCTGCAGTGCATCTACAACATCGGTATAAACCGTTAGCTAACATTCTATATATCAGAAAGGCAGTAAAGGCACAAACACATATAAGAACATAAACATATAACATGCTTGCACACAACCGGTTATTATCTTTCATCAATTTATCCAATACTAATTCAACTTCTTTTGTCACACGAGAATCTCCTAAAACTCGCCTCTATTTCCGTTACCGACAAGAATAGATCAGATGCATACTATCCGTTACCTGTGGGCCTGGTCGCAAGAGTACCTCCCAGTCTCCCGTAGAATTGGACAAGTAGTCATTGCCTAGTTATAATACACTTGGGCCAATTACGGTATAAGGTCATCCTATTCCGGTTTTCCGTTATAACGATAAGGTAAACACACATCACCAATACAGTCAAACTAATACACGGAATGCAGCTAAGTAAGTCCAAGACTCCAAGGGATTTACGTCACTCGAAGGTAACTCAGGAATCATCTAACTACTCAGCTTCCCGAATAAAAGGGTAAATGCCTGCTCACACAAGGCATTGCAAATCAAAAACTATACGACTAGAAGTCTACATACTTCTAGTCTCAATGATCTCTATCAGATCTACTGCAACGTGGTAGAAGTTCCCTACTTCTAGTCTCGATGATTGCTAACTAATCTCAACATGATAGGAGAAGGATTCGTAGTCTCAAGGTTCAAAGGAACATCATCAACAACACAACACAAGAAGCATAACCAACTCATGGGGATCAACAAGCCACTAACTGGTATTCACACTAATAATCTAGGTCCAGCCTAACATGATCTAGCATAAGGAAAGGACAAAGGAAGCAAGGATGGAAGCAACTCACCAAAGACGGGAGTCACTGCGGGTAAACTACAAGGCCGACAGACAAGATGTACGGGGCGGCAGGGATTGCAGCCGTAGGGGTGGGACGATCCAGGCGCGGGGGCGGTTTTACGACAGCGGCAACACCGGCTCTCTTGATAGTAGTAACACAACAAGGGATCAAAGCTCAACTCCTTCAATCCACACACAACAACTCTTCAACCAAGGAAGCCTGGAATACATACTCGTCAACAACGAAGGATAAACAAGAATCAAGACTCGATCTTGATTCATGTGAAAAAGAAGAAGATGAAAAGTGGAAGAGGAAGAAGAAAAGAAGAAGGAGAAGCATGCAACAGGTTCAAGAACGTTATAAGGATCGAGGGAATAAAGAACACAAACCGCTATTTCAAATAGCTGTCAGTGGCCCCCACATCCCCAACGGCTAGTAGCCGTTGGGATGTGTTTGTTTATTTTTTCAATTTTTTAATAAATGTTAAATGCTTACAAAAATAAATAAAAAACCACTACTTTCTATAAATACTCAACCCCTCTTCCACTTTATCTCATACCAACATTCTCAACTTTATCTACTACTACTCTCAAGTCTCAATCTCGTATTCTCAATTCTCGATTTCTCGAATTCGTCTCTCAATCTCGTAATGGCAAACCCGAGCGAAAACACTCCTCCCCATTTCTTCCCTTGAACCCAAGAAAACAAAACCCAAATGCCCGACATGTCACAAGGTGAAGGTATACTTCGACAAGTTACTCAACCGAAAATGCCTACATCCGAAATTTTTACAAAGCATTACAAGAAGGGTGAGGCGGTGAACGAATATTGTCAAGTCTCGTGCAACTATCTTCCGAAGGTGTACAAGTGGAGGGCGAAGGGCGGCTATGACACTTTGCACACCCACATGCAAAAGGTCCATCCCGAGAAGTTAGGGATATCACGGGGATAATCTCAATTGTCCCACGGGTTTGTATCTTCTTCCTCTCAATCTCCTTTATTTATGTATAATCATTAAAGAAAGTTTAGGATGAGCCAACCTTATTTGTTCTCATTCATTTACATTTGCTTATGTAGAATATGAAAAAGTTCGAGCATATAACACTAAATATCTTCAACCTTATTTTAATCAAATTCTCGCAAAACCGTTTCCAAATTACTTTCTAAATCTTACGAACAAAAGAAACAAAATATGCTTTCAATTTTGTCATCTTTTTCGCATCAAATTTCTATTTGTAGTGATATTTGGAGTACACTATCACAAAAATACTTTTACATGGGCATTACTTTACATTTTATTGATATCGATATGTTTTTGCATAACACTACTAGAAATGTCGGTTATATGTGACACTTTTCTTCCGACACCATGCCAATGTGTCGCAAAAAATTTGCATCCGTAAAATACTCGCTAAATTGGGACATCTTAAGGTGTCTCTGTTTTTCGGACGGATATAGGTATCGCAAATGACACAAAAGAGACACGTGTGTCCAAATGACACAAATAGAGACATCTGTGGCAAATGACAAAAATAGAGACACCAAGATGTCGCAATATTAAAATCTAAATTTTCAAACCTGAACATTTGGTTATTAGGTTACGCTCTCCCAAACGATTCAGTAATTCCATTCGCAACTCGCAAAGTTTGTCTTCTCTCACTTCAAATCAGCGATATGCCAGTGCTAGCCGGAGTGGAGTAGCCGCTCATTCAGTAATTCCATTCGACTCCCTCCTTCGCTCGTTTGCAACTCTTCTCAACTTCTTCGATTTAGAATCTATTGTACTGGTTTTCTGCACTATTGACTTTGCTAACTTCCTGATTCATGTGTTTCATAGAATCTATTCTATTCTATTCTATTCTATTCTATTTTGTTTTATGAAATTCTATAATTTTTTGAGTATATGACGGTGATTCGTTTTGATTTTCTTGTTTGTTTGCCTTCAGTTTTCCTGTCCAATTATCTTCTGTATAGTATATACTATTTTTCTCTTTTATCATGTTTTGTGATTCACTGGTTGGATTTGTGCTAGTGTATTCTGTTTTTTTTCTTTCATTCACTCATGCCTTCTTCAGAGTTTGATCACGCTAAAGAAGGAGATGCTTCGTATGGTAAGAACTTTGAACTTTCAAATGTATTTTTCCTTATTTCTTAGTATAGAGTTTTGATTATTTCAATTAGTTATCTCTAATCATCTCTAAATTTTGTTTCGATCAGCTATGCAATTGCCGTTGTATTTGGAGAAGGTTGTGAATGAGAAGTTGCCGAATTTGCAAAGTGTAAGGACCATTAACCCCTACCTTCTAAAATATAAGAAGATAATCAATGATGATTATGCTTTCATGTTGTGGTAATCTCCTAATTCTCTCTTTGCAATAGTTTGGAGACATCTATAAACATTAAGGAATATAGTAATCATTGAAATTACTTGAAAATAGCAATTTGGATGTTACTGCTGAACAGGTGCTCAAAGAAGGCTGCTTCTTACTTATCATCATCAATTCAATATCCAATTTTCAAATTTGTAATGTTCTTCTGAACTGTGAATAATTTGGCTTCACTTGGATGAAGCTATTAAGAAGATTTAAGAGTATGTTGCTCAATTGAGATTGGTCGGCAAGAGGCAAGGTATGACTTGATTTCCTTCATGCTTTCTCTAACTTACTGATCAAACACTTAAGTAAAAAACTTTTTTTTTAAAAAAATGTCCTCTTGCAGGAGTTTGGTACTTTGACTAAATGCTTCTTCATGAGGGTGGTAATGGAGCTCTATGAGCTTTCTCTGCCTCAACTGATATCACAACAAGCGAGACCATACGTATGGTCTTGCTTATGCCGCCGGCGAGTTCTTAGTTGGTCACTGTGAAGTCTGTGATACTTTGTTAAATTGTCTTCCTTATGTGAAGAAAGAGGTTAGAAAGGTTGTTTAGTGCTCACTGTGATACTTTGTTGTCTTCCTTACGTGATTTGAAATAGAAATGATGCTCTTTATATGCTTTATCAGTTAAACTTAGTTGTTCTATTTTACTCTGAATCCCTGATAGACAAATTAGTATCCTTTTGAAAGAGTAAGGATGCAAAATCAGTTGGAACAAGGGATAAATTTATTTTTTTTATCAGTTAAAAGGGTGCTTATTGTGCTCTCTTGGATATCACACACTTTTGGGTGGATATAGTCATTTATGTGATAGATATGAACACTAGAAGGTGATAAGTTTCCCTCATTACTTATCGTATCTTTCATTACCGTATGCTTTTAGGTTATGAAATCTCTAATTACTAACTAATTTCCCATTGTTGTATCTGTAGGAGTCTTACTCTGAATAGTAAATCATCCATTTTTACCTGGATATATTGCATGAATGTCTAAGCTGATTTCTTTAGCCATTATTAGGAAGATCAAAAGGTTCTTCATCACAATAGATGGTGATAATTACTTTCATATGCATCCTCTTCTAGGCAATCTAGTGTACTTGGCATCTGTACACTACTGAGATTAAGATTTGATTCATGTATAGAGATGATAACTAATAGTTATATTTGATCAATGCCTGATTCATGTTGGTGCCTTTTTTTGTCATATTCCCTTACTAAATTTGTTTCTGTTGAATTTATGAAGAGTTGCTGACCTTACTAATTGCTCTTTCACAGACTTGACAACTTTTTATACTGCATTTTGAGCTATATTATTGATTTCAGTGGATTTGTCATCAACACAGTAGGTCATTAAAGATGTGAGCGGTTTTTCTTGTGTATGTGTCCCTCATCTCTTACTACTTCATTTATCTCTTGCAACTTCGTGCAACCAGAGGCTGGAAAAGTCAGTGGGACAGTACACTCATATTCTGAGCTTAGAAATTTGCAGAGGTAAAAGCCTTTAAACATTACTCCATCTGCTAATAAGTAAGTGTCAATTATACCAAAATGCCCATATAACTACTTTTGATATCGTTCATGGTTAAGGAATGTTTTATGGTGTTACTTATCACACAATTTGCCCAAAACCGCTGACGAAACAAATTGTTACTGAAATGGTACAACAAAGAGTGTTTGTTTAGTCAATCGAATCAAATGTTAAGAGTTCAATTTTTAACTTCCATCCTCAATACTTACCTGTTAGGCAAGTTTCTTTCCGTGGTATGCCAATACAGTTTTTGTTTTCTGTTATCATCAGGATGTTGTTGGTGAAATTATTGGCGAGTTACAAGGTCATCCTGATTTCATCATGTTATTCCTTTGTGGTACTTGAAGATGCTATTGGAAGGTGGTGAACCTGGACACCAAGGCCGGGTTTGTATTCGGTCTATTGACAACTCAAAGTATGGTACAGACACTCTTAGGGACTGGCCTTCAAGGAAGGGCCGACCCTTACAAGACATTACTAAAGGAAGCCATAACCACCCTTCTGAACTCCTACAACACCTTCCACTTCCCATACACTTACCTTGGAGTCGTCTAACGCTTCAACCTCACCTTAATGGGTTCCCCTCAGACCGCCCTCCTAACCGCTTTCAAGTTGAAGAGGGCTAATTCTGGCTATAACAATCAACACCAATCCTTCTTACAAATTCAACTCTTGCAAACGACACACACTCCTTCAAATCTATTATTCTACATTTTTACTGTTGCCTTGTATTCTCTCTATATATACGCATGTAATCAGATGCTTATATTATTCTATATTTTTATTATAAATTAATTGTAAATTGTGACACCTTAAGGTGTCATAAATAGTTGTGTTAAAAAAATAAAGCAAGTACCGCAAAGAGTCGCGGTAAATTGTCGCAAATGTATCAAAACATGACAAGTATATATGTCGCAAAATTATTAACTAATGTGACACCTTAAGGTGTCTCAATTTACTGTCATGTTAAAGTGTCGCAATTGACACATTTTCCATTTGTGACGGCGGAAATTGTGGCACCATTTCAAAGTGTCGCTGATCATATTTGCGACACCTTAAGATGTCGCTAAATGCTATTAAAAGTGTCACTTTATACCCGCTTTTCTAGTAGTGTAAGTTTGTTATTGCATTTCGCCATTTCAATGAAAGACATAATGCCACAAACATTGCAAACTTGATAAAAATAGTTTTACGATAATATAATTTACAAGATCGAGTTTTTCATATTCTTTTGATAATGCTTCCGCTAACATCTACACCGTAAAACAATTTGGTAGACGAATGCAAGACAATATTTGTTAACTCCTTTTATTCATCAAAGATGTACATGTCATATTTTAAACTTTTGTTCAAGATGGATTTAAAATTTTATCGGTTATATTGGCCCACATCACCAACATTATTGAACATATTTGACACTCATCCGATTTGAGAAAAAAAATGGAGAACAATATGTTTTCAAAATAATGTTCATCCAATTGCATTTCCAAAAGACATTGAAACTCATTGAAACTCTACTTACAAATTGCTTAGTCAATCCCTTTGTTACAAAGAACTTTTACAATAATTTTCTACACATAACATTAGATGAGTGAAAATGTTTGGCAAACTTGCCTTTATATTTATAATATTTTAAAGTTTTTTAGTGATTCAACTAGTATGATGAGTTACGTTTACACTCCCACTTATTTTAACTTTTTAGAAATAGCCGTAAACATTTTTGAAGCTTTACAAACCGGTTCTAATTATCCAACCCTTATAAGTTCTATAAATGACATGAAATTAAAGTTGCTAAAATATTGCATGAAAATTCTCTTGGTTTATCTTATTTTTGCCGTTTTTTGTCCCACACTTAGACTTGAAGGTGTATCCGATTAGTTGGTTGTTTATTATGATTGTTTGAGTTTAGATTCTAGCAACACTTCTACCATTATTCATTATGTTCGTATTGAAATTGAAAAATGTTTTCTTCATTTCAAACAAGTGCTAGCTCTTCTTCTACCACCGAGCCGACTCCTACACCTCCTCCTCCTCCTCCTCCTCCTCCTCCTTCTTCTTCTTCTTCTTTCAAAAGCAAAACAAGTTTTAGCTAAAGAACAAAAACACCAAGGCATTCATCCACAAGTGCGGAATTTCAAGATTATCTAACAATGGATTTTAGTTTTGATAATGAATCTTTTGAAATTTTGGTGTGGTGGAAGAAGCTAGCCCCGAAGTATCCAACCTTGATCAAATTTGTGCAGCAACTCATGGATGTGCCCGCATCAACGGTTGCCGTGGAGCAAGCATTTAGTCAAGGAGGGAATGTGCTCACCTACAAGAGAAGCCAATTGAATCCCGAAAGGTTGGAGACACAAGTATGCATTCAAAATTGGATAAGGGAGGAGAAGCGGAAACAATGGAATGCTCTGGTGTATGGCTCAAAATCGGATTTCAACTCCGAAGATCCGGGCACAACTTCCGAGTCCGATGCATGAAGGTAAGCGGGGTATCTAATCAACTCGGAAGTCCAACAAAAGGTAAGCAAAGGTAAGAGAACTACTGTAACACCCCAAATTCTGAGAACTCGGGGAGCTACTGGTTAGGACCTCACAATGGGTCCCGACCTTAGTTTGACAACAATTTAACTTGGATCTTACAACAAGGCACAAATGTATTTAAAACAATTTCAAAACATATTATTTTTAATGTATGAATGTACACATGTGACAGCCTTACAAAACATATATATAGATACATAACATGCATGTCGTATGGGAGACCCCCTGTCCCATCTAATGAATACGTGGACCCGGCTGACCATCCGTTCCAGATCTCTTTGCAACTATCTATCTCTACAAATCTACAACACGGATAAAACCGTTAGCTAACATTCTATGCATAAGTATAAAGGTAAAAACACAAACACACAACATACACAATCAACATGCAACACTCAATCCTTTTTATTATCTTTTAATTAGGTGATATGTCATTACTAATGATACTTATTTTGTGACACGAGGGATTCCCAAACCTTGCCCCTGTCCCCGTTTACCAACGCGGAATGGTACTAATACATCTGACCGTCTACCTGACTAGGCTGGTCGCAGGGAACCTCCTAGACTCTCGCAAGAGCTAGGCAGATGATGTCACGACCCGTTATCATACACTTGGGTCAATTATGTAAATAATAAAGTCGGCCTAATCCGGTTTCGTTATTTATTATAACTAACAAACACCACTCATACACATTACACTCATACAAGAAGCCAGCTAAGTAAGTCCGTGGACTTACCTGAATCAGATCTCGACTTTCTAATTCGCAAATCGATCTGTACAGTAGGGATTCAGTGGCCTGTCAAAGGAGGCAAGTGTGTCAGCACACTTTCTAGGTGATTAGAAGTCTAAGACTTCTAAGATAGTAGGTCTTAATAGAACGAAATTAATTACAGTATTAATTTCAAGTAAAATGACTCTTTTACCCTTGGTCCCGAAACTTCTAAAAAAATCCATAATTTATGTCTAAACTTTTATTTGAGACTAAAGAGTCATATTCTAACTCCTAAAGATGAGTTTGGTTACAAACTTGCAATTTACCCATTTCCCTATTTTCAGAAAGATCGTTAAGGTCCAACTTCGCCTTCAAATATAAAATTCGAATAATCTTATAAAATTCCGAAATAATTACCTAGATCATCTATGATATCTCATCTACTCCTAGAAGTAAGAATTTCTTAAAACTGTTCAACCATCACTTCTACAAAAATTACCAAAGTTGGTTACAACACTTAACAAACAGCACATTGTCTTAACTTTGAAAAAATCATAACTCCTTAACTACTCGCTGGATTTATCCCAAATTTTGATGCGTTCTACTATAAAATCTTATCTATACTATATTCAAAATTCAGCCGCAAAGGAGATCAAAATTCTATTTAAAACTATCTCACAAAACCGAATTTCAGCACAACAGAAAAACTGCTTACGACTCAATCTTTGAAAAAATCATAAATCCCAAACCACTCGCTGGATGCCTCTCAAATTTTAATATGTTCTACAAAAATATGTCAACTATATCATATCCAAAATTCAAGCCCAAAGGACATCAAGAGCTTATTCAAAACCATCACACAAAACAGCATCACTTGTTGTTTTCCCGAACACTCAGCACATATATACAAACTGCATGAGGCGTCAACTTTGGAACACAATAACTCTCAAACCATAACTCCGATTCCTCTAAAATGTTAGTATGCTTTACTATGCAATACCGTCTATGACATATCCGAAAACCAGCCAAAAAGAAGGAGTCTAGCTTACCCAAAATCGAACATGAAGTTGACTGCTCGCCAACTCAGAAAATCCAGCAATGTGACAGCTCTTCCAGTCATCTTCCATGGCTGTTTTGGAGGATCTAAAGACATCAATTGGTACTCTAATCAACATCTACACAAAGAGGGTAACACATAGAAGAGGGTTGCGGTCCTTACCCAACTAGCCGGACAAGGCGTGCTTGCGTGAACAAAGCCTAAAGAAAGGTCGTGACTCACTGTTGCTAGGCGCACATGGTTTGTTCGTTGCTCCAAACATGCGTGTAGAGGAGGGTAGCTGGTCTAGCAAGCCATAGGACTCGCAACGTCCTCAACACCAACATGCCCAGGAGAGCGCTGCACTGGACCTCCTCCCCATTGCTGCTACGTGTAGAAGGGAGGCAAGACTTGCGATTGCAGATCTCTCTCTACATCTGTTGCTCGAGATCTGCTGCTGCGTATAGAGGTGAGCCATAGGAGGGCTCGAGATGCAGATGGAAGGAATGAAGGCCTCTGTTGCTCACGGGAAAGACGGCCATCGCCAGTGGTTTGGTTGCGTTATTGAACGGCTGCTGCCATGCGAGGTTGTTGCCAGCGAAAGAAGAAGGCGAGATCCCCCTTGTTGCCGTCGCTAGGGTCGTCTGCAGTAGCCACGCGAGGCTATTGGCTCGGGGAAGAGGGTCTTGCTGCTGCTCGCTGTCTCCGATGGCAGGAATGACCATGCCGGTTGTGTCGAGCGTATAGGAGGGAGAGGCAGAAGATGTTACGTGTGTGAGAGGAGATGGGGGCTAGGGTTACAGAGGGAAAGAAGGAAAACGGTGTAACGGCTGCACAAGATCTCATCCGCTGGGCTTCTGGCTGCGAGGGTTACGGAGTACAGGCCGCCTTCTCTTTGGGCCGGGAGTGATCTGGGCTAGCTAGAGGCACACACAAAAATTGGGCTGAAGTAATGTGGCATGAAGAGGTGAGCTGAATTTGTAAAAAGCAAAGGTGGGCTGGGTTGTCAAAACTCGTCATGGCTTTGTCAGGCCCATGCATGACTTCGTCACAGAGTTGTCGGGCTTCGTCATGACCTCGTCTCAGCTCTGTCGTGGTCTCGTCACAGCTTTGTCACAGTCTCGTCTCAGCCTTGTCATAATCTCGTCTAAAGTCGTCGTTAAGGATTAATTATAAAAATTAGGGTTTGATATAATTCTATCATTTTATGTGAATTAAATTCTACATAAAATAATAAATAATTATAAGAATTAGGGTTTGATATAATTCTATCATTTTATGTAAATTAAATTCTACATAAATGATAAATAATTATAAGAATTAGGGTTTGATATAATTCTATCATTTTATGTGAATTAAATTCTACATAAATGATAAATAATTATAAGAATTAGGGTTTGATATAATTCTATCATTTTATGTGAATTAAATTCTACATAAAATGATAAAATTTGTGAAGAAAGAAATACTAGATAGAAGGGAACCGTTAACGGCTCGAAGTCCGAATTGATTCGGAATTAAACGGAATAAATATTCCGGATATTACATCAGTACCCCCTTAAAATAAGTTTCGTCCCGAAACTTAGAACAAGGTACTTAATTAAACGACTTCCCTAAATAAACTAGTATGTCCTAGTCTCACTAAATTTTTATTCGTTTCCTAAACTTCTCTAACCCTATCAAAGCGTAACGAAAAAAAACTGGTCGTTACATCAGATCCCCCTCAAAATAAGTTTCGCCCCGAAACTTAGGGTAAGACAATCCTGATCGGCCTTTAAGACACCAAATGGGTGTTTTTGATCACTACACAAAAGTCTCGTCGTTTCCACATCCAAGTATCCCGCACATCAAGGTTATCAAAAGCATACATCACTGACTAAGCACTCAATCATGAGATAAACAAGTAGTCAAACAATATCACACCTCCAAGGTCAAGCCCTAACTCGTCACTCTCAAGGTTACAACTATCACTACATAGGTCTTTGAAAGGTTACGTCTCTTACTATCCCCAGTATCTTAGGTAGCCTTATCAACTTTTTATAAAACCACTAAATCTTAAATCTTTTCAGATATTTAGATCACAAGCTCTTGCTACCACGTTCTAGAATGGTTACCGGATATCTCACCGGTATCATCCAACTTAACTGTCTGATTCTCTAATATGACAACCTAACCCGTGTCTGGTAGGTATCTCTCCACTGAAATTCTCAAACTTAGTTCCCAAACTTAGTCCCCGTGGAAAACTGAAGCTACCCTCTCCAATAGGGTGAGGAATACTAGTCCATCAGTCCCTTTTAAACCGCTTTACAACTTCCAATGGTTGCCTTACACAACTCACTTCTAGATCCTTTGATGACCCTACGGAAAATGATTTATTCAACTTTCTTCCCTTTGTTATGACCACTTGCTTCCGGCCTTCTGAAAAGGTTCTGACTACACACTAAGGCCAAAGGCCTTGGACATCCACCAACACTTTACCAAGTGCCTAATGCACTTCGTACCACAACCCACTTGGTCTTGTCTTTTAATATCACTCAGTCCTCTTATTTCTTAAGTAAGGAATCATCACTTATACCCTTTTCTACTCTAACACTTGAGACAACTAAAAATTAACCCAATGGTCATCCTCTGCATTCACTTGGCGTTATAATACTATTTATAGATCTATAATATATCGTTAGCTCAACCTTAGGCTTCTCCCGGATTTTACAAGATCTTAAGTGACATAGAATATGTCCAAAATGACGGCATTTGATAATAACTACTCAATAAATGTTAACATACCATCAGCAGTGCGCCCTTTTATCCACCATTGTTACCAGCCCGATAGTATTCCTCTGACTCAAAACGCAACTCGGATCCGTTCTACTATAACATTACACGTAAAATCTACTCCGAGATTACGCTTTCTTTAAGCACGGTTACTGGGTTGTAAGTATACTCCCGTCGCTTCTCTTTCTTATGTATCTTTGACTCAGGATGGTAGTTACTCACTTTGAGCTTTCTAGTGCATACCATGCACAATAATTTTATTACATCGTTAATTCTTCTCTCAATCCATCAAGAAACTCACTCTAACGTACTCCGTTAGGTATAGAATTCCAAAACTACTTGCGTAGCAACATGCAACAACGCCATCACTCCGCACTCAGATCCATAATAGGGTACCAGTCTCCTTCTATTACCTCTACATGCACATAAGTTTCCGTACAACATTTTCAGTAACTCCACATAACCTATCTCACGTTCCTTCCAACTAGAATGCATTTCACAAACTATCACCATCTTAAACTCGACACGACATCCCTCAACACCCTTGAGCTTCTTGCTCTGTGGGTTAGGATCCACCACGCTTCCGCTGCGCTACTCTGATTATTTTGTTGTCACCCCGTAATCATAAGGACGTGTTATGTCAGTACAAAATGATTAACCGGATGAAGTACCAAGTACTTTCCTTACTTTGTCTTCTTGAAATAAAATCATGATTGGAAAACAACCATCGTCCGTTTACTTCCTTAATTCTTTTAACACGGATCCAAACTACTAGACTCGACCGGAGTTTGATCTTAACCAGCCAAGAAGTAACCTCTAACACGATTCTCTATACCCTTAGTTGTCTAAGAAGATTGTTGTTGCATACTTGAGGAAATCCTTCCAGGCGTCGGTAAAACTACCCCATAAATCCACAGTCGCAATTATCCTT
>BSUD01000008.1:96512779-96564352 GCA_033239045.1 Fagopyrum esculentum | reverse complement strand
CGAACATGAAGTTGACTGCTCGCCAACTCAGAAAATCCAGCAATGTGACAGCTCTTCCAGTCATCTTCCATGGCTGTTTTGGAGGATCTAAAGACATCAATTGGTACTCTAATCAACATCTACACAAAGAGGGTAACACATAGAAGAGGGTTGCGGTCCTTACCCAACTAGCCGGACAAGGCGTGCTTGCGTGAACAAAGCCTAAAGAAAGGTCGTGACTCACTGTTGCTAGGCGCACATGGTTTGTTCGTTGCTCCAAACATGCGTGTAGAGGAGGGTAGCTGGTCTAGCAAGCCATAGGACTCGCAACGTCCTCAACACCAACATGCCCAGGAGAGCGCTGCACTGGACCTCCTCCCCATTGCTGCTACGTGTAGAAGGGAGGCAAGACTTGCGATTGCAGATCTCTCTCTACATCTGTTGCTCGAGATCTGCTGCTGCGTATAGAGGTGAGCCATAGGAGGGCTCGAGATGCAGATGGAAGGAATGAAGGCCTCTGTTGCTCACGGGAAAGACGGCCATCGCCAGTGGTTTGGTTGCGTTATTGAACGGCTGCTGCCATGCGAGGTTGTTGCCAGCGAAAGAAGAAGGCGAGATCCCCCTTGTTGCCGTCGCTAGGGTCGTCAGCAGTAGCCACGCGAGGCTGTTGGCTCGGGAAGAGGGGTGCTGCTGCTGCTCGTTGTCTTCGATGGCAGGAATGACCATGCCGGTTGCGTCGAGCGTATAGGAGGGAGAGGCAGAAGATGTTACGTGTGTGAGAGGAGATGGGGGCTAGGGTTACAGAGGGAAAGAAGGGAAACGGTGTAACGGCTGCACAAGATCTCATCCGCTAGGCTTCTGGCTGCGAGGGTTACAGAGTACAGGCCGCCTTCTCTTTGGGCCGGGAGTGATCTGGGCTGGCTGGAGCTGAGCAGGGATGGGCTGCTGCAAGGCTGAAGAAGTCTGTGCTTGGGTTGAAGCAAAATGAGGGAAAGGTGGGCTGAGTAGTGGCAAGAAAGGTGGGCTGAAATGTTTGTCAAAAGTCTGTCAAAACTCGTCATGGCCTTGTCAGGCCCATGAATGAGTTTGTCACAAATTTGTCGGGCTTTGTCATGGCCTCGTCTCAGCTTAGTCCTGAACTCGTCACAGCTTGTCATGATCTCGTCTCAGCTTAGTCATGATCTCGTCACAACTCATCGATAAGGATTAATTATAAAAATTAGGGTTTGATATAAATCTATCATTTTATGTGAATTAAATTCTACATAAAATAATAGATAATTATAAGGATTAGAGTTTGATATAATTTTATCATTTTATGTGAATTAACTTCTACATAAAATAATACATAATTATAAGAATTAGAGCTTGATATAATTTTATCATTTTATGTGAATTAGATTCTACATAAAATAATAAAATTTGTGAAGGAAGAAATACTAGATAGAATGGGAAACCGTCAACGGCTCGAAGTCCGAATTGATTCGGAATTAAACGGAATAAAAATTCCGGATATTACATCAGTACCCCCTTAAAATAAGTTTCGTCCCGAAACTTAGAACAAGGTACTTAATTAAACGACTTCCCTAAATAAACTAGTATGTCCTAGTCTCACTAAATTTTTATTCGTTTCCTAAACTTCTCTAACCCTATCAAAGCGTAACGAAAAAACTGGTCGTTACATCAGATCCCCCTCAAAATAAGTTTCGCCCCGAAACTTAGGGTAAGACAATCCTGATCGGCCTTTAAGGCACCAAATGGGTGTTTTTGATCACTACACAAAAGTCTCGTCGTTTCCACATCCAAGTATCCCGCACATCAAGGTTATCAAAAGCATACATCACTGACTAAGCACTCAATCATGAGATAAACAAGTAGTCAAACAATATCACACCTCCAAGGTCAAGCCCTAACTCGTCACTCTCAAGGTTACAACTATCACTACATAGGTCTTTGAAAGGTTACGTCTCTTACTATCCCCAGTATCTTAGGTAGCCTTATCAACTTTTTATAAAACCACTAAATCTTAAATCTTTTCAGATATTTAGATCACAAGCTCTTGCTACCACGTTCTAGAATGGTTACCGGATATCTCACCGGTATCATCCAACTTAACTGTCTGATTCTCTAATATGACAACCTAACCCGTGTCTGGTAGGTATCTCTCCACTGAAATTCTCAAACTTAGTTCCCAAACTTAGTCCCCGTGGAAAACTGAAGCTACCCTCTCCAATAGGGTGAGGAATACTAGTCCATCAGTCCCTTTTAAACCGCTTTACAACTTCCAATGGTTGCCTTACACAACTCACTTCTAGATCCTTTGATGACCCTACGGAAAATGATTTATTCAACTTTCTTCCCTTTGTTATGACCACTTGCTTCCGGCCTTCTGAAAAGGTTCTGACTACACACTAAGGCCAAAGGCCTTGGACATCCACCAACACTTTACCAAGTGCCTAATGCACTTCGTACCACAACCCACTTGGTCTTGTCTTTTAATATCACTCAGTCCTCTTATTTCTTAAGTAAGGAATCATCACTTATACCCTTTTCTACTCTAACACTTGAGACAACTAAAAATTAACCCAATGGTCATCCTCTGCATTCACTTGGCGTTATAATACTATTTATAGATCTATAATATATCGTTAGCTCAACCTTAGGCTTCTCCCGGATTTTACAAGATCTTAAGTGACATAGAATATGTCCAAAATGACGGCATTTGATAATAACTACTCAATAAATGTTAACATACCATCAGCAGTGCGCCCTTTTATCCACCATTGTTACCAGCCCGATAGTATTCCTCTGACTCAAAACGCAACTCGGATCCGTTCTACTATAACATTACACGTAAAATCTACTCCGAGATTACGCTTTCTTTAAGCACGGTTACTGGGTTGTAAGTATACTCCCGTCGCTTCTCTTTCTTATGTATCTTTGACTCAGGATGGTAGTTACTCACTTTGAGCTTTCTAGTGCATACCATGCACAATAATTTTATTACATCGTTAATTCTTCTCTCAATCCATCAAGAAACTCACTCTAACGTACTCCGTTAGGTATAGAATTCCAAAACTACTTGCGTAGCAACATGCAACAACGCCATCACTCCGCACTCAGATCCATAATAGGGTACCAGTCTCCTTCTATTACCTCTACATGCACATAAGTTTCCGTACAACATTTTCAGTAACTCCACATAACCTATCTCACGTTCCTTCCAACTAGAATGCATTTCACTAACTATCACCATCTTAAACTCGACACGACATCCCTCAACACCCTTGAGCTTCTTGCTCTGTGGGTTAGGATCCACCACGCTTCCGCTGCGCTACTCTGATTATTTTGTTGTCTCCCCGTAATCATAAGGACGTGTTATGTCAGTACAAAATGATTAACCGGATGAAGTACCAAGTACTTTCCTTACTTTGTCTTCTTGAAATAAAATCATGATTGGAAAACAACCATCGTCCGTTTACTTCCTTAATTCTTTTAACACGGATCCAAACTACTAGACTCGACCGGAGTTTGATCTTAACCAGCCAAGAAGTAACCTCTAACACGATTCTCTATACCCTTAGTTGTCTAAGAAGATTGTTGTTGCATACTTGAGGAAATCCTTCCAGGCGTCGGTAAAACTACCCCATAAATCCACAGTCGCAATTATCCTTACTTAACGGTATATAACTCGTCAATACCAAACAACACTTACACATCCTCAGCTGACGTCGGTCAGTCTATAGTTGACTCATCTCAGTATCCCGAACTTACTCTTCTCATACCCCGTCCGGTATTAAAATTCTTTGGTAAGCATCACCTACTCAATTAATCCTTTTATACTTCTTTAGTTTGTTCAATCATTCACACTTATCTAGCGTAAATAGTTCTTTCCAGTCTTCCATGATAGCTTGTAAGCACTTCCTTGCAGTTCCTATGACCTTAATTATCCTCTATTTACCGTTCTTCTTGTATGGATTGCGGGTGTTTATGACTTAAGACCTGTTATAATTTTCGAGGTTACCCCGGACTCTTGAGTCCACCACACTGTTCTCACATACACATGTTCCTTAATCGGCGTTGTTTGTAATACTTCCTTCAAAACTCTGTTGACTATGTTCCAGGGCTTCAATCCTTTTAATACTAGCGTGGTGATTTCATTCAGAATCCTATCTCTTCGAAGAAGACAAAACGTCTCCCGGCTTGTGAACTCTACTTTTCTCCCTCTCTGTAAGATCACTTTACCCGAGTCTAGTTGTATTCATCCTAAATTTTCCATCCACTATAGATTTCTCTTTTATGGATTATTGGTATCGGTAACTTAAGTCCCGTGTGGAGTGAGAGGTCGTGGTGGACACCTGAGTCTACCCAGGTCATTCTCACTCACTCTTTTCCTTTCGTTAGCATTGTATTGTAACATTTCCTTCATGGACATCCCTTGTCTCAGTTACAGACTTCCATTCCCTGTAATACTTGTGTCGTGATTTATTTCAAGAATATTTTGTAGTCTTGAAGAAGTCCACCATTCTCAATGGTTGTGGATTTTGCCTTTCATCTTTAATTCCACTGTGGATGTCAATCTTTGTGCTCCTCCAGTCCTTATTATATGGGTCATACCCTTTCTTCTCCAAATTCTCGTACCCATCATTGCCTATGGCGGTATTCACCTTGGTTGTACTTGTCATTTCGCCTGCCAAGTGTAGTTGTATACTACCCACTGGATTTGTATTCCGATATTGTCTTCTTCAATCTGCGCTTCTTATCAGTCCTTACATGCAACTTTGAGTTTCATCTCTGGTCCTCACACCGCTAAATTCCTTGTACGGACTTCTATCACTTCTATCTGAGTTGACTCGGGAATTTCTTTCTCCTCGGGTTGTACTTGTGGTGAAAATTATCTCAATATCTCTACTTCTTTGCGCACCCATTCTTCGGATGATTTATAGGATCCCCAGGACGCCCACCAGAGTATAATACTCAATTCTAGGTCTGAATCCATTGTCTCGGTTGAAAACTCTATAGGTCATCTACCGATTTATCATGAGGCGGTAATCGCTTCATGAAATCACAACTAAAGGATATAAGAGATCCTTTAGGATTCTAACATGCTACACATACACATTTATATGATCATACATTAAAACATATCAATATAAGTCTACGTACTAACTCCCTATCATTCCAAGTTGCAGAGATCCACGGAGAACGGTGGTGGTCCGACACACTACTAACCCAACAACCCGACTATGCGTGTGTGTAAAAAAACAGAAATCCGTTTTGAAAATTTTAGACCCCTTTCGGGTTCTAGTTATTTTATACATTCGGTCTTTCAGAAGGTTTCAAGAGCCATTGTTGCCAACCTAGAGCTCTGATACCATATTGTAACACCCCAAATTCCGAGAACTCGGGGAGCTACTGGTTAGGACCTCACAATGGGCCCCGACCTTAGTTTGACAACAATTTAACTTGGATCTTACAACAAGGCACAAATGTATTTAAAACAATTTCAAAACATATTATTTTTAATGTATGAATGTACACATGTGACAGCCTTACAAAACATATATATAGGTACATAACATGCATGTCGTATGGGAGACCCCCTGTCCCCATCTAATGAATACGTGGACCCGGCTGACCATCCGTTCCGGATCTCTTTACAACTGTCTATCTGTACAAATCTACAACACGGATAAAACCGTTAGCTAACATTCTATGCATAAGTATAAAGGTAAAAGCACAAACACACAACATACACAATCAACAAGCAACACTCAATCCTTTTTATTATCTTTTAATTAGGTGATATGTCATTACTAATGATACTTATTTTGTGACACGAGGGATTCCCAAACCTCGCCCCTGTCCCCGTTTACCAACGCGGAATGGTACTAATGCATCTGACCGCCTACCTGACTGGGCTGGTCGCAGGGAACTTCCTAGACTCTCGCAAGAGCTAGGTAGATGATGTCACGACCCGTTATCATACACTTGGGTCAATTATGTAAATAATAAAGTCGGCCTAATCCGGTTTCGTTATTTATTATAACTAACAAACACCACTCATACACATTACACTCATACAAGAAGCCAACTAAGTAAGTCCGTGGACTTACCTGAATCAGATCTCGACTTTCTAATTCGCAAATCAATCTGTACAGTAGGGATTCAGTGGCCTGTCAAAGGAGGCAAGTGTGTCAGCACACTTTCTAGGTGATTAGAAGTCTAAGACATCTAAGATAGTAGGTCTTAATAGCACGGAATTGATTATAGTATTAATTTCTAATTCGCAAATCAATCTGTACAGTAGGGATTCAGTGGTCCCAAAACTTCTAAAAAAATCCATAATTTATGTCTAAACTTTTATTTGAGACTAAAGAGTCATATTCTAACTCCTAAAGATGAGTTTGGTTACAAACTGGCAATTTACCCATTTCCCTATTTTCGGAAAGATCGTTAAGGTCCAACTTCGCCTTCAAATATAAAATTCGAATAATCTTATAAAAATTCCGAAATAATTCCCTAGATCATCTATGATATCTCATCTACTCCTAGGAGTAAGAATTTCTTAAAACTGTTCAACCATCACTTCTACAAAAATTACCAAAGTTGGTTACAACACTTAACAAACAACACATTGTCTTAACTTTGAAAAAATCATAACTCCTAAACTACTCGTTGGATTTATCCCAAATTTTGATGCGTTCTACTATAAAATTTATCTATACTATATTCAAAATTCAGCCGCAAAGGAGATCAAAATCCTATTTAAAACTATCTCACAAAACTGAATTTCAGCACAACAGAAAAACTGCTTACGACTCAATCTTTGAAAAAATCATAAATCCCAAACCACTCGCTGGATGCCTCTCAAATTTTAATATGTTCTACAACAATATGTCAACTATATCATATCCAAAATTCAAGCCCAACGGAGATCAAGAGCTTATTCAAAACCATCACACAAAACAGCATCACTTGTTGTTTTCCCCAACACTCAGCACATATATACAAACTGCATGAGGCGTCAACTTTGGAACACAATAACTCTCAAACCATAACTCCGATTCCTCTAAAATGTTAGTATGCGTTACTATGCAATACCGTCTATGACATATCCGAAAACCAGGCAAAAAGAAGGAGTCTAGCTTACCCAAAATCGAACATGAAGTTGACTGCTCGCCAACTCAGAAAATCCAGCAATGTGACAGCTCTTCCAGTCATCTTCCATGGCTGTTTTGGAGGATCTAAAGACATCAATTGGTACTCTAATCAACATCTACACAAAGAGGGTAACACATAGAAGAGGGTTGCGGTCCTTACCCAACTAGCCGGACAAGGCGTGCTTGCGTGAACAAAGCCTAAAGAAAGGTCGTGACTCACTGTTGCTAGGCACACATGGTTTGTTCGTTGCTCCAAACATGCGTGTAGAGGAGGGTAGCTGGTCTAGCAAGCCATAGGACTCGCAACGTCCTCAACACCAACATGCCCAGGAGAGCGCTGCACTGGACCTCCTCCCCATTGCTGCTACGTGTAGAAGGGAGGCAAGACTCGCGATTGCAGATCTCTCTCTACATCTGTTGCTCAAGATCTGCTGCTGCGTATAGAGGGGAGCCATAGGAGGGCTCGAGATGCAGATGGAAGGAATGAAGGCCGCTGTTGCTCCCGGGAAGGACGGCCGTCGCCAGTGGTTTGGTTGCGTTATTGAACGGCTGCTGCCACGCGAGGTTGTTGCAAGCGAAAGAAGAAGGCGAGAGCCCCCCTGTTGCCGTCGCTAGGGTCGTCTGCAGTAGCCACGCGAGGCTGTTGGCTCGGGGAAGAGGGTCTTGCTGCTGCTCGTTGTCTCCGATGGCAGGAATGACCATGCCGGTTGCGTCGAGCGTATAGGAGGGAGAGGCAGAAGATGTTACGTGTGTGAGAGGAGCGGTGGGATAGTGTTACAGAGGGAAAGAAGGGAAACGGTGTAACGGCTGCACAAGATCTCATCTGCTGGGCTTCTGGCTGCGAGGGTTACGGAGTACAGGCCGCCTTCTCTTTGGGCCGGGAGTGATCTGGTCTGGCTGGAGGCACACACAAAAATTGGGCTGAAGTAATGTGGCATGAAGAGGTGAGCTGAATTTGTAAAAAGCAAAGGTGGGCTGGGTTGTCAAAACTCGTCATAACTCGTCATGGCTTTGTCAGGCCCATGCATGACTTCGTCACAGAGTTGTCGGGCTTCGTCATGACCTCGTCTCAGCTCTGTCGTGGTCTCGTCACAGCTTTGTCACAGTCTCGTCTCAGCCTTGTCATAATCTCGTCTAAAGTCGTCGTTAAGGATTAATTATAAGAATTAGGATTTGATATAATTCTATCATTTTATGTGAATTAAATTCTACATAAAATAATAAATAATTATAAGAATTAGGGTTTGATATAATTCTATCATTTTATGTGCATTAAATTCTACATAAATGATAATTAATTGTAAGAATTAGGGTTTGATATAATTCTATCATTTTATGTGAATTAAATTCTACATAAATGATAAATAATTATAAGAATTAGGGTTTGATATAATTCTATCATTTTATGTGAATTAAATTCTACATAAAATGATAAAATTTGTGAAGAAAGAAATACTAGATAGAATGGGAACCGTTAACGGCTCGAAGTCCGAATTGATTCGGAATTAAACGGAATAAAAATTCCGGATATTACAACTACGTGGGCTATGATTCCTCTTAACACCGAGAGAATACGTAGGCAACCAGAAAACCGGTTCAAACCCTTCCTTTTTTTAATTGAAGTATCAATATTTCGGGTGAGATATTAGAAATCTCGGGTGAGATATTGGAAACCGATATTATTGTTGAATTTTTTTGATTTATTAAACCAGTGCTAAACCGGCAAACCGGTTGTTTAGGTTAAACTAAATTGCCGGTTTGATTTTTCTCGGTTTAGGTTTTTTACCCATATGTATAAAAAACTAACCAAAAAGCTAAAGTTACCCAAAAAGCTTAAATTCACCAAAGAAGCTTGTAATACCAAACATGGCCTAAGATTAGGGGCGGGCATCGGATCGATCCGATCCAATTGGCTGGACACCCGGGCATACTATTTTAGTAGAAGTCCAAAACCATATACGACCGGATATCCATAAGTTTTTTCCGGATCGGATAATTACCTGTGGATATCCAATCAATCCGTTTGATCCGAAAAATAAATATTGGTATCCGATTTGATTTAGTCGAGGTGGATCGGATCATTATCCCCGGATATTTAGGTGATCTTTTTCTCCGAATGACAACATCTTGACCCGACATATACGAATGACCCAAATGATCCAAAAATTCTCATTCACCCGATTGACCCTAATGATCTAAAAATTCTCATTTACCCGCCCGATTGATCCGAAAAATAAAATGAAGTTATAAGTCTAATATTATGTGTGTTAATAATACTTTATTTTTTAAATAAATTATTAACATATATGGTTATATAGTTATAGTTATATTTAATATAATAAAAGATTATTGTTGAGTTTGAATACGAAGACGACGTGAGGTTTGCAAATCTAATTCCTCTCAATCTTGATGGTCATGATGTCGATATTCTTCATGAAGTGTAATAGAAGGTGGCCCAAACACAAGGAAACACTTCAACCATTGTGCGACCTGCAAAAGGAAAGTCAAAGGTCACTAAAGGAAGTGTTCAACTACCTACAAATGTGCATAAGCGCAAGAGGAAACCATATGCGGCTTATCTTATGTACATCAAAAGCCTTTCTATGATAGGGCAAACTAGCGAGAGGATGCTAACCTTTTAGGAAGAAGATCTTGATTTTTTAACCCGTCGCCCAACAAAGAAGATATTTACCTTGAACGGCGGTATGAAAGTGATAGAAGGGATGATCCGTGAAGGATTTCCTGTAGAGGTTAACAACTTTGGTGTTTTGTTGTTGATAAACTAATGGTAGAAGAGACAAGAAATTGCTACATGACTATGCCTAATGATTCAGCAAGGTTCTCATGTTAAAGTTGTTATTCGACAAGTTCGGGAATTGATATTAAGAAACAAATGTGTTCTATTATCTAGTTCTCGGAAACACTTATGTTTTTGCCTAAAAGTGTTTTGTTATCTAGTTCTCAGAAATAAAGTGTTCTAGAGGGTGAACAACTTTGTTTTGTTGTCGTTTCTTTTTTAGTAGATAGTTCTTAGACATGCTTATACATCTGCAAGTTAGTGTACACACATTATTTTTCAACTTTTGTAGTGAACATATTTATGGTTTATTTTCCTATTTAATTTCGTGCTTTATTTTTATCCATCTATTGAGTTTTCTTAACTTTAAGTTGTATATTTGATATTCACTTTCCGTCTGCTGAGTTTATTTATAGTTGATCCATCTACTGGGTTTATTTATCCATATGTTGTATCATACTAAACAACAAACAATTATTTGTTAAGTTTATTTTTATACATAATATTCCCTTTTGTGGAACATATTTATGGTTTATCCATCTATTGAGTTTACTTTTATCCATCTGTTGCATCACACTAAACTAGAGATCAAACAATTCTTTGTTGATTATTATTATGTTATGTATATTCTTTTGTGATATATTTTATTTAGATTGGTGGAATTGATGTACAGTTTCTTTCAGCTTACAATTGGCACATCAAAGTCTTAGAAGGTGACAAATGTATCTAATGTAAATGCAAATGTGGTTACGGGAAAATCATATCCTCTTGTCTATGTAATGCTACAAGCACACATACAAAGTATCATGTTACACTTCAAAATTAATAAACACCAAGTGCATGCAACAACTGTTGACTTCTACTCTGGGAGTGCGGTACAAAAATGCTCTACGCTTTGAAAAACATGTTGTATTACGATTATGTGACAATTTGCCAGAGAAGCACATATTAAAATCATCTGTGAACATGTTGGTGCTTGAGAAGATATAGATCTTCTT
Organism: Fagopyrum esculentum; assembly: GCA_033239045.1. Classification (NCBI taxonomy): domain Eukaryota; kingdom Viridiplantae; phylum Streptophyta; class Magnoliopsida; order Caryophyllales; family Polygonaceae; genus Fagopyrum; species Fagopyrum esculentum. Next base: position 96,553,415 of record BSUD01000008.1, on the reverse strand, counting down.
ATACACTTTGGCCTCTAGTGCCTCACATTGTTCAACTTGCGGAAGGTTTCAAAGATGTGGCAAAACAATTAGCCGGGTTATACATGAGGTCTTGGAGGTTGTCACTAGTCGCTCGTCAAAATTTTAAGGTCTTGCTACACAACTGCTCAACTTTGCGACCTACAATTTTGATCCATACCTAAAGAGAGGTCCTGGAGGCTGTCACTTCTAGGTACTCCGTATCTTACGAAGTGTATGTGACATAAGTAACTTAGCTTCAACATCAAAATCATGATTTTTTACAGTCTTTTTACAAGGTGCAATCGGTTGTATTAACGAGACTCACATCAATGCATTTGTTCTTCACTGTCATGGTTGTTTGTGACTTTGATATGCATTTCACGCTCGTGTCTAGGAGTTGGGAAGGGAGTGGACATGACGCAAGGTTGTTTAATCATGCTCTAAACACCCCTGCCCTCAAATTTCCTCATCCGCCATTGGGTAAATATAAGCATAGTTTCATAATTTCAAACGGTTGATAAGTTTTAGTGTCTCTAATTTTTCTTTATTTTCTGTTATAATTTACAAATGTAGGTACGATACTATTTGGTTGATAAGGGATATCCAAACAAGCAGGATATTTGGTCCCATACTCAACGGTCAAGTACCACCAAGTTCAGTTTCAAACTACACTACCAAGAATTGAAAAGAGGGTTTCAATTACATTCATTCCTCTCCCCGCCACATAATAAAGAGAGGGTTCGGGGTTTGCAAGGTCAGGTGAAGCGATAAAGTTTCTACATAGGTGAATATCATCCTTGCATGTTTTGTCCTTCATAGCTACATACTAAAATACAAATTAAGGATGCTTTCCTCGAAGAGGGTCCCTCAAATGAAGGGAATGAAGAACTGACTAGAGAAGAAGAAGACGAGGCGGACAATATGACTTGCCTGGAGGGATGCGAGAGACAGAAGATTATATTGCAACAAATTTGGAATGAAAGACGGAGCTTCCGACATTAATGCGCCTAACTGGCAATTGAACTTTAGTTACTACCTACCTTTTCGGAATGGATCGAAGTTACTACGTAACATTTTGGAATGGATGTTACGACGTAACTTTTTTCTCTCCAAAACTGTATATCTTTGCAACTAAACCCGCCCACTTTTATTGATTAGGGTCTGACTATGCCTCATGTTCAAATCATGCAATATGCAGTATGAATGACATATGTATTGTTGTATATATGTATGTCTTGCATACTAATTTTTCCTACTCCTTGTGAGCTGATAATTTTATAGTAGTAATTTTTAGTGGTTTCGCCCGCCAAAACTGTATTCTTGCACTCAAACCGGTTATGTATATATTCTTGCATGTTGTTTGAAGTTGTATTCTTCTAGACAAACTGATTTTATATATATTCTTGTAGTTTTTGAAGTTGTACTCTTGTGAGCTGATGAATTATTTGATAACGTATTTCTGGTTGCCAAAGACAATGTATTATTTTTTGTGGCTCTTGAATTTGTTACTTGTGTGTTTAGAACACATTGAATGAGGAGAATGTGGAATCATGTTGATTATAAAGTATTAAGATTCTTTCCTTTTGTGATGTTCATAAATTTATAAATTTTTTCACCTATTGCTCAAACATTGTTTATTTATTTATTTTCTAGTATTTTTGTTTGTTATTATGCTATAGTTTGTTAAAGCTATGTCAAGGTGCCTTTATTTCTATGTATTGCATCTAATTCTTTTCACCTCTTCCTTGACACGTGGTTGTGTGAGCATCAATATGTTCAATTGAAAAATCATGTTCAATGATGAAGTTGGTTCCAATGAAACCACATTTGATTCATCATCCGCTAAATTTATATGCTTTCTCCATTACACATGTCTTAATTTTACAATCTTCTTGATTGAATAGGTGAATTTGATTATATTCTTGACCACTATAGGTCCTCCATCATCTCTCAAAGTTTTGGAAAGGTTAATATAGTGTACGCTTCAATTCATCCATTCTTTGAAAGTTATGTACATAATGTGTCTTGTGTGTAAGACCCCAATTTTCGCCTTCATCGCCCTTGCGGTGAAGAAGGCCACCCCAACAGCAATTTGTGCCTGTCACCGCCCCGCGGTGACAAGGGCCTACCCCAACGGCACAGGCGATCCGCCCCTGCGGATTCGCTGCAGATCGTGCCTGATCTATTTCGTTCGTTTTATCTCCTTCACAGATAGAATATCCGATCTTCTATCTTATGGGCCGACTTCCTTATCTTCTTCCAAACCCAAGAACGCCTTTCTCTTATCTTTCCAACCCTTTCTATATATTCCCGTCTTTTCTTCTTTTCCCGTTTCTTGTTTATGCTTTCTTCAACCCTCGAGTGCTACAACCTTGCTTCCTGTAATCTTGCTGAACGTGTAATTTCTTCCTCCCTTGTTCTTCATCACATTCATGTAGTGGTTGCATATTCATCCTTTTCGTTCTTCCTTTTCTTCTCCTCCAAGAATCAAGTTTGAACCTTAATTCTTGTTGGCATCTCCGTTGTTGATGTGTTGTTGTTCTCAGGCTCTTTAGGTTGAGTCTTGACTTGGTTGGATCAAAGGTTCGAGCTTTGGATCCCTTGCTGAGAGTTTCTGTCGAGAGAAACCCGGTCAGCGTCTTCTGTCAATGCACCGCCCATGTGCCTGCACATCCCCGCCCCCGCTGCAAGACGCCCCTACACCTTGCTCTGCCGCCCCTGCGTTTTCTTCTGTTGTAACTCCCGTTGTTGTGAGTTGCTTCCTTCCTTGCTTTCCTGGTTCCTTTCCTTCGTTCTTATGGATGTTCTTTGCCCCCTGAGTGTTTTGTAAGACTAAGGTTGAGCCCTTAGCTTGTGGAGATCTCTTAGAGATCATTGAGACTAGAAGTTATAAACTTCTAGCAACCGTTTTGTTCCTGATTCGTGATGCCTTGTGTGAACAGGCTTTCCTTACTCATTCCCTGAGGGAAGCTGAGTAATTCTCTGAGTTGTTTGTTGAGCTTTGAGTTACCTTCGAGTGAGGTAAGTCTGTTGGACTTACTTAGCTTCATTATGTATATTGGTTTGAGTGTTTTGGTTTGTTTGTGTTATTTATTGTTTATATTGTATAACCGGAATAGGATTCACCTTTTATACATTAATTGGCTTAAGTGTATGATAACCAGTCGGTGACCACTTGTCTAGTTCTATAGGAGACTAGAATGCGCTCTTGCAACCCAGGCCCGCAGGTAACGGATAATACTTATCTAACCCTGTTGGTAGACGGAGGCGGAGGCAAGTTTCAGGAAATTCTTGTTTGACAATGTTGAGTAAAAATTTACACAAATTTACAAAACACATTTTTATGTTTTATTCGAATACAAATTTACAAAACACATTTTATTTATTTTTTATTTGTTTGAGTTCAACCCTCTCTTTTTGACCATTTGATTTCAAGTTATATAAATACCGATATTTGGTTGGTTTTGGTCATTTGGACTGCACCCGTTTTTGGATGGGTTGTCTACGTACCTCGTTGAAGAGGATCAAGCCTCACGTAGTTCAGTGCGCTATTTTAATGCATCAGAGAATCAAAGTCTAAACCCACCCTTTAGGAAGGGTTGCCTAGACGGTGATCCAACTATCATTTGCATGGTATTTATATCTCAACCATGCATCAAAAGATTGAATTAAACCTACCTTCTAGGAAGGGTTACTTAATTTATCCCTGCTATCACGCGCATGATCAAGAACAGTGTTAGGTTATTTATTTTATTGTATTTTAAAGCTTGTGACTGAATTCGGTTTTTAATTTACCAATTTTCTTACGTATTCTTTATTGGAAATCAAGTCGTATGTAGTTCTTAGTTGTTTGGACTTTGTGGTTAAACTCGACGAGCGGAAGCTTTATATCGAGTTCATGAATATTTGAGAATTTATGTTTAACTCTAAGATTTATTTTAGAGTTGATTTTATTTAGGCGGTGCGATTGAATCCAATATTGGATTTCCTACGTAGCTCGGAAAGAGCATCAAGTCATAACGTAGTTCTAGATGAAAAGATATATAGTTTGAATTTTTGTAAGGTTAAACTCGATGAGCGGATGCTATATACCGAGTTTAGAAAACTTGGTGTCTTTTGATTTTACGTCCGAGATTTGATTCATCATTTACTTTACTCGGGTAGGTCGAGTGAATCCAATTTAAATTAATATCGGATTTCCTACGTAGCTCGGAAAGAGCATCAAGTCATAACGTAGTTCTACCTTAATATTTAATTACGATTTTTAGCCATAAATTTATGACCATATTTGTAAGACTTTTTTTCTTAATGGGTCAAATTTACAAATATTTTCTTTTATGGGTCTAGTTTATAAATAAACCAAAATTTGGTTTGAAAAGTATGAAATTACTGCAGGCTGCACGCCACACTACAGGCTACAACTTTCAATAAACAATTTTTTTTTTAAGTTCAAGTGAACTTTCCCCATACATGTGTGTGTATATATATATATATATATATATATATATATATATATATATATATATATATATATATATATATATATATATATATATATATATATATATATATTACTTTTATTTCCTTTTTTCTTCTATCTCTTTTTATTTTCTTTCCTTCTTTCCTTTTTCCCTTACTTTACTCTTTCTTCCATTCTTTTTACATTTCACAGGAGGAAATTAGGAACAACAACGGTGGAGATGGTGAGGAGAAGTTCGTGGTACCGGCTAAATCGGAAGAAGCATAAGAAGTTCAGGCTCAAAGAATGACCGAAAATCAGATCGAGTAAGAGATTAATGGTTGAAATGAAGACTCTTGAGATATGAATATCAGGAGAAAATCGAGAGGTCGATTATTGCTCAGTGAGGAACTCGAAGACAAGAACCGAAGGAGACGAGTGAGCGACAAACATCCATGTAAGTTTGGCTTTCAATTTTGATTTCTCGATTATTGCTCAGTATGTTTATTTTCATGAACTTTGCTCACAATCAAAGACCCTATTTTGTAATAACCGCAAAATTTTTATCGGCTTTTTCATAAACAAATCAGAACGTGACCATTGATGAATTTTTTTTTTCCGGCGCTTTAGTTCTTTAGTATGGATTCCGACCTTATGTTTCTTCTTTTAAGTTTCGGGACGAAACTTATTTTAAGAGGGAATTGATGTCATAACCGGAATATTTTATTCCGACTATTCCTAAGTCATACCGGAATTATACCGGTTTGGACTTTCCTTCCTTTAATTTTTTTTTATGAGTTTGGAACTCATCTTTTCTTCTATGTTTTATTATTTTATGTGAGACTCGACTCACAGGAAGTACGCAAATCCGATATATCTTCTCTTATCCGTCAAAAGAGGGGTATCCATTTGGGCCCGTCAAGACTCGTCATTTGGGCTCGTCATGGGAAAGCCAGTTGGGCCCATTAAGGGGCTGAGTGAAACCTGTTGTTACGCTCTTCAATTTTACGTCTTGAACGAGCCCTAGTTCTACCCCCACGTCTACCCCCACGTCTTGAACGAGCCCTAGTTCTCCCTTTAGCCCTAGTTCTACCCCCACGTCTTGAACGAGCCGCCACCCTCCTTCCCTGGGCAACAGCCGGCACGACCCCCCTACCGCCACCAGTGGCGCCGACCGGTGTCAGCCTTCCCGCCGCTGTCGACGCTGAACCCGGAGGGCTGCTCTTATCTGCTGCTCGTGCAAACCGAACCCCCCAACCCTAGTGTCGGCCTTCAACTCTCATGGCCTCCTCGACCTGTTTGCCGTTCGCCTCGAGCCCACACAGGAAGGCCGTTCGCCTCGAGCCACCCAGGAAGGCCGTTCGCCTCGAGCCACCCAAGAAGGCCGTTCGCCTCGAGCCCACACAGGAAGGTCGTCCTCCTCGCTTTCGGATGCCACACCTTACCGTCGTCTTCGCGCAGGAGCAAGGAGCCAAGTGACAATTCCCGATTCCAGCCGCTGTGTGCATTGCCGTCCCTCCTGGCCACTGGTGCCTCATCTCCCAGCCGCTGGTGCGTCCAAGTGACAGTTTCCGATCCGTCTTAGTCCTCTCCAACCCGTATTAGTAGGCATGTCGAGTCTCTCTTGTCGGGTAAGCATCTCCCCTCCCTTCTCTACATTACACTCCCTACTTATGTGCTGATGAGAGCCTCAATTGTATCCTAGACTCTTCCATAACAGCCCTAGAAGATGGCTCGTGGAGCTGCTGCGTTTTCTGCGTTGTAAAGTGATGAACAACTAACTTCGGGTCCAAATTTAGGTATGAAACACGGATCCATTTTGGCTAAAATTTTTATATGTTATAGATGAGATATTGTGGTAGAACATATTAAAATTTGGGCTTATTCTGAGTTATAGTTTAGGAGATATGATTTTCTCAAGTTGGATATTCATGCAGTTTTTTTTTAGCGTGCTGAGTTTGAGGAAATTTGCTTGAGATGCAGTTTTGTGGAATACATTTGGAGGGGTTATTGACTTCTGTTAGACTTGAATTTCTGACAAGTTATAGTTGATATAGTATAGTAGATCATACTAAAATTTTAGAGGAATCCATGCTACGGTTTGAGAGTTATGGTGTCTCAAAGTTGACTCCTCACACAGTTTTTATAACTGTGCTGAGTGTTGGGAAAAACAGCATGTGATGCTGTTTTGAGAGATAGTTTTGAATAAGAGTTTGATCTCTGTTTGACTTGAATTTTGGATATGATATAGTTGGCATATTGTGGTGGAACATATTAAAATTTGGGATGAATCCAGCAAGGGGTTTAGGAGTTATGAATTTTTGAAGTTGAGACCTTAAACAGTTTTCTGGATGTTGCTGAAATTGTTGAGTGCTGGAATTATCTGGGTTGTGCAGTCATGTTTGAGCTTAAGTTTGGATACCTTAGAAACATAATCCACCGTTCAGTTTTTAATATGTTATAGAGTGTCATACATAGTGTGGTGTATCAAAAGTTGGGGTTGATCCAACGGTTGGATTTAGATCTATGAAGGTCCAAAGTGGACTGGCTGAGCAGTTAAGAAATACTCTGTTTTTTGCTAAGTCTAAATTTCTGGTTTAGGAACTGACTTTGAGAATTTGTGTAGAAGTATTATGTTTTTTTGGGAAATTCTGACTATTATGGATAGAGTGCATAGCATAAAAGACTTAGAGATTTTTGTTAGACTTTTTTTATTTTTATTCAGTTCTAATATCTTAAGCCAAAGTCGGACCTTGCCGACTTTTTATGAAAGTCAAGAATGTAGTTAACTCTTCTAAATCTTTAGCAAACTTTCCTTTGAGAGTTTGAGTGTGGTTTTGAGTTCCAAAGAATAGTTTGGAACTTTGTTATGGAATTTTATAAAGTTTCGGGACCAGGGGAAAACAGTCATTTATCCGTATAAGGGTATTTTGGTAATTTAGCTGATGATAGAGTTAAATATCTTAGAAGTCAGAGACTTCTAATTAAGTGGGATATATTATTGATCCACTTGCCTTTTATAACAGGCGGTTGAGTTCCTGCGGTTACAGACCGAGTCGAGATAACGAGATTATGTTTGAATTCAGGTAAGTCCTTTGGGCTTACTTAGCTGACTTCTAGATATGAGTATGAATAATGGTAGTGGTGTGTGAATGAGACGCTTATAGTTATATTTTAGTGATATTTATATACCGACCTATACCTTGGCCTAAGGGTAACAGGCGGTGGCATTCTGCTCAGTTAGCTTGAGGGCGCTGGGGGTTTCTTTAGGGACTAGTCCACACTCGGTTTGTGGTGATGCTACCGGCGGAGGTAAGCTAGACCTACACCCAGTTGGATAAGGAACGGAGGTGAGAACTCTTAAGATTCTCGTGCCACAACTGTAAAATGGAATAAGGTGAATCACTTAACTACTAGATAATAACCGGTTTGTGTGCCAGCATGATGATTGTTTATGTTACCTTGTTTGTGTTTGTGCTATATCCTTATTCTACTTATATTTGGATTGTTAGCTAACGGTTTATCCGTGTTGTAGATTCGTAGAGATAGACAGTTGCAGAGTGATCCGGAACGGATGGTCAGCCGGGTCCACGTACTCATTAGATGGGGACAGGGGAGTCTCCCATACAGAATGCATGTTATGTATATGTTTATGTTTTGTAAGGCTGTCACATGTGTACATTCATACAATAAAAATATTATGTTTCGAAATTGTTTTAAGTACATTTGTGCCTTGTTGTAAGATCCAATTAATGTTGTTGTTAAACCAAGGTCGGGACCCATTGTGAGGCCCTAACCAGTAGCTCCCCGAGTTCCGAGAATTTGGGGTGTTACAACATGGTATCAGAGCTATGGGTTGGCAACAATGACACTTGAAATCTTCTAAAAGACCGAATGTATAAAATAACCAGAACCCGAAAGGGGTCTAAGATTTTCAAAACGGATTTCTGTTTTTACACACGTGCATAGTCGGATTGTTGGGTTAGTAGTACGTCGGACCACCATCATTCTCCGTGGATCTCTGCAACTTGGAGTGATAAGTGAGTTAGTATATAGACTTATATTGATATGTTTTAATGTATGATTATATAAATGTGTATGTTTAGCATGTTAGTATCCTAAAGGATACCTTATATCCTTTAGTTATGATATCATGAATCGATTATCGCCTCATGATAAATCGGTAACGGACTTGAAGAGTTTTCAACACGAGATAATGGATTCAGACCGAGGATTGAGTGTTATACTCTGGTGGGCGTCCTTGTGACCATATAAATCATCCGAAGAACGAGTGGGCAAAGAAGTACAGATGTTGAGACAATTTTCACCACAAGTACCGTCCGATGGGAAAGGAATCCCCGAGTCAACTCAGGCAGAAGGAACAGGAAGTCATACAAGGGACTTGGTCGTATGAGGCTGAGAGATGAATTAGAAGAATCATGTAAGAGACGACGAGAGATCGGATTATAGATAACGATAAGGGAACAAGAATCATACAGAACGGAGTACAACCAAGATTTACAGAATAAAAGATGTTACAATCAAGGCAAACGCCGCCACATGCAAGCATGGGCATGAGAGTACAAAGAAGATAAGGTGCTGACCCGAGGCAAAGAATTAATGGAGTACAAAGACAACCATTGACAAATGAGTTTAAAGACGTGAAATAAATTTCATCATCATAGAGATGGTTTGACTTACTTAGAGATGCAAGAATTTGTAAGAAATCCTGACGTAAGTATCAAATACAGTAGAAGTCTGAAATTTAGACAAAAGAATTCTATAAAAGTGGCATTACAACACAACACCAGATAAAGGGAGGAATGTTGGAAAGTGATTCTGGTGGACTAAGGAGTCCACAATAACTTCTCATTCACCTAAAGATCTGAGTTACCAACAGTTACAGTCATATGAGATAACCGCAAACAGATGATGAACAAAGTAAGAATAATTGTGAAGACACGCTTACAAGTTATCGTGGAAGACTTAATAACTCATTGACGACAGATGAATGTTAGGACTAGACTCAGAAGAATATAGTGATCCCATAAGAGAATAAGGGAAATGCAACTTTGGAAGGAGCTGAAGGAGTATTAACAAAGAAATTGGGAGAGATAGATTTCACCAAGCGTATCAAACTTCAAAAGAAATAGAAGAACAATAAGTCCGTGATCTTATAGAAGGTCAACTAAAGACTAGTTGGTAATAACTGAGTCATAACACGTGCAGGTCAACTAGTAGTAACTGGTTGGCAGATAAGGAGACGCGTCAGATCTCTAATTAAGAACTTAAGAAGAAAGACTAGACGACCAGGAATGACCCCTTATGTGTTTTGAGACCAAGGGAATTGTGTAAGTGATTTACTACTCACCGGCTAGGAAAAAGATACATATCACAACTGGTACAGATGGATTATAAAAAGAGAACTAGAGGAGTAAGAAGTATAAACTTTTGATAAGGTTCTATGTCAGACAGGACAGAGTGTGCATAACATTTCATACAAGGGAAAATGATGATTCTCCTACGATAATTGCGGAAGAAACCTTTGTGGCTAAGAGATGCACGGAATGAAGACCTATAATTGAGAGTAAGAGCGAAGATAGAACCCTACAAGGGTAGAGGAGTTTTAACCTCATTAGAGAGATAAGAAGTGGTGAGGAATCACGATGCCAGTATCAAAAAGAGTAGGAGGCCGGTGGCAGAATCAATAGAGTCCAACGGAGCAATATTATAAACAACACTAAGGAAGGAACATGAGAGAATGACCTAGGGGACTCGAGAAATAGAGTTGGTCTAAGGAAATGGAAGTGGGAAGGATATAACGAACTAACGAAGGGAAAGGATTGACCGAGTAGTTGATGCTTACCAAATTTATGCCAGTAGAGCATGAGAAGAGGGAGTTCGGGATATTGAAATAAGGCAACTATAGACTGACTGGCGTCAACGGAGGACGTGCAAGTGTTTCTTTTCATATTGAGGAGTTATGTGCCGTTAAGAAAAGATATTTGTGATTGTGGATTTATGGATTAGCCTTACCGACGCCTTGGAGGATTACCTCAAGTAGGTAATTACACCTTTCTTCGATTAACTAAGGGCATGAAGAGAATTGTGTTAGAGATTTCTTTTGGCTGGTTAAGATCAACTCCGGGTGAGTCAAAGAGAGTGGATGCGTGTTAGGAGACTTCCAAAGGTAAACGGAAGGGGTCGTCTTCCAACCGTTATCTTAGTTCCTTCAGGCAAGAAGGGAGGGTATCGGGTACTTCATCCGGATAGGACTTATGGTGTAATTGCGAGGAGTGTTGGAGTCAATCATTTTGGACACACGGAAAATGTCCTTATGATTAACGGGTGGCAATATAACTATCAAAGTAGCACTGCGGAAGCGTGATGGGTCCTAACCCACAGAACAAGAAATTCGAGAATATAGGAAATGACGTGTCGAGTTTAAGACGGTGATAATTGGTGAATTGCATTTCGTTTGGAAGGAACTTGAAATAGGCTACGTGGAGTGACAAGAAATTTTGTAAAGGAACTGTATCACTATCTAGATAGACGAGAAAGTATGTGCACACAGAATTATAGAAAGAGAGTGGTACCCATTATAGATCCAAATGAAGCATGCCGACCTCGTCACATGTCTGCAAACAAGTCAATTTGGAATTTAATACCTAACAGGGTACTTTAGAATGAGTTTCTTAATGGAACGAAAAAAGGAGTAACGATGTAATAAAGGTATTGTGTAGGGCCTGCACTAACAAGCTCAAGGTGAGTAACTATCAAGCTGAATCGAAAGACATATAAGAAAAGGAAGCCACGAGAGTGTACTTACAAACCAGTATCCATACATATAGAAAACATAATCTCAAGAGTAGAGTATAAGAGAACTTTATATCAGAACAGATCCGAGTTGCGTTGCATGTCAGAGAAATATTATCGGTCTGATAGACGTGAGGGATATAAGAGTGGAATGTTGATGGTGTGTTAGCAGTTATCGAGCAATTATGATCAAACGATGGTGAGGTAAGATTACCTTGTGCCTAGTGTTGTCATCGCGAATACATTCTATATCACCTAAGATCTTGATACTGCGTAAGAAGCTTGAGTTGAACTAGAGATCTATAAAATAATATGATGACGTCGATAGAATACAAAGATTGACCACCGGGTTTTGGTTGTTAAGTTATATCAAGTTTAAGACTAAAAATGAGCAGATGACGGTTCTTTACTGGAGGAACCATATGACGGAGTCATATTATGAAATAAGACCAAGTGAGTTATGATACAACTAGCCTTAAACACTTAGTAAAGTACCGGGAGGTGTATAAGGGGGGATATCCTAGATCGGATACCCGGAACCCTTCAGAAGATCAGAAAGAAAAGAATTGGAATAAATTACCTCAGGAAGGTCATCAAAAGATTTAGAGGTGAGTTAGGTAAGACAACCTTGTGAGACCTTACAAGCGGAGTTGAAAGTGAGTGAAGGACTAGTATTCCTCGCCCTATATAGGAGCGCAACCCCATTGTCCACGTATTAGTTAGAGGGAATACCTACTAGACACGAGTTAGCTCCTCAGAATAGAGGATCGGACAGTTGGGCCGAATGATACCGGTGAGTTATCCGGTAACCACTTTAGAGCATAGTAGCCGACGCTGGGATATGAGTCCATGAAAAGATTTCGGAGTCAGTGGTCTGATAAAAAGCCGACGAGGCTACCGGTGATACTATGGATAGTATAAGACGTAACCATACAAAGAACTATGTAGAGATAGTAGTAACCTCGGGAGCGGCAAGCTAGAGCTTGCCTTGGTATTTGTGTGATATTGTTTGGTTACGTGTTACTTCATGCTTGAGTGTTTTATTTGTAATCTATGATATGAGAGATACTTAGATGTGGAACTGATAAGACTTTTGGTGGAGTGATTAGATACCTCGGTTGGGTACCTTTAAGGTTGATCATATAATGGTTTTATTCTAAGTTTCGGGACGAAACTTATGTTTAGGGGGTACTGATGTAATAACCGCAAAATTTTTATCGGCTTTTTCATAAACAAATCAGAACGTGACCATTGATGAATTTTTTTTTCCGGCGCTTTAGTTCTTTAGTATGGATTCAGACCTTATGTTTCTTCTTTTAAGTTTCGGGATGAAACTTATTTTAAGAGGGAATTGATGTAATAACCGGAATATTTTATTCCGACTATTCCTGAGTCATACCGGAATTATACCGGTTTGGACTTTCCTTCCTTTAACTTTTTTTATGAGTTTGGAACTCATCTTTTCTTCTATGTTTTATTATTTTATGTGAGACTCGACTCACAGGAAGTACGCAAATCCGATATATCTTCTCTTATCCGTCAAAAGAGGGGTATTCATTTGGGCCCGTCAAGACTTGTCATTTGGGCTCGTCATGGGAAAGCCAGTTGGGCCCATTAAGGGGCTGAGTGAAACCTGTTGTTACGCTCTTTAATTTTACGTGGCTGCTCACCTCTCCCTTTAGCCCTAGTTCTACCCCCACGTCTTGAACGAGCCGCCACCCTCTTTCCCTGGGCAACAGCCGGCGCGACCCCCCTACCGCCACCAGTGGCGCCGACCGGTGTCAGCCTTCCCGCCGTTGTTGACGCTGAACCCGGAGGGCTGCTCTTATCTGCTGCTCGTGCAAACCGAACCCCCCAACCCTAGTGTCGGCCTTCAACTCTCATGGCCTCCTCGACCTGTTTGCCGTTCGCCTCGAGCCCACACAGGAAGGTCGTCCTCCTCGCTTTCGGATGCCACACCTTACCGTCGTCTTCGCGCAGGAGCAAGGAGCCAAGTGACAGTTCCCGATTCCAGCCGCTGTGTGCATTGCCGTCCCTCCTGGCCACTGGTGCCTCATCTCCCAGCCGCTAGTGCGTCCAAGTGACAGTTTCCGATCCGTCTTAGTCCTCTCCAACCCGTATTAGTAGGCTTGTCGAGTCTCTCTTGTCGGGTAAGCATCTCCCCTCCCTTCTCTACATTACACTCCCTACTTATGTGCTGATGAGAGCCTCAATTGTATCCTAGACTCTTCCATAACAGCCCTAGAAGATGGCTCGTGGAGCTGCTGCGTTTTCTGCGTTGTAAAGTGATGAACAGCTAACTTCGGGTCCTAATTTAGGTATGAAACACGGATCCATTTTGGCTGAAATTTTTATATGTTACAGATGAGATATTGTGGTAGAACATATTAAAATTTGGGCTTATTCTGAGTTATAGTTTAGGAGATATGATTTTCTCAAGTTGGCTATTCATGCAGTTTTTTTAGTGTGCTGAGTTTGAGGAAATTTGCTTGAGATGCAGTTTTGTGGAATAAATTTGGAGGGGTTATTGACTTCTGTTAGACTTGAATTTCTGACAATTTATATTTGATATAGTATAGTATATCATACTAAAATTTTAGAGGAATCCATGCTACGGTTTGAGAGTTATGGTGTCTCAAAGTTGACTCCTCACACAGTTTTTATAACTGTGCTGAGTGTTGGGAAAAACAGCATGTGATGCTGTTTTGAGAGATAGTTTTGAATAAGAGTTTGATCTCTGTTTGACTTGAATTTTGGATATGATATAGTTGGCATATTGTGGTGGAACATATTAAAATTTGGGATGAATCCAGCAAGGGGTTTAGGAGTTATGAATTTTTGAAGTTGAGACCTTAAACAGTTTTCTAGATGTTGCTGAAATTGTTGAGTGCTGGAATTATCTGGGTTGTGCAGTCATGTTTGAGCTTAAGTTTGGATACCTTAGAAACATAATCCACCATTCAGTTTTTAATATGTTATAGAGTGTCATGCATAGTGTGATGTATCAAAAGTTGGGGTTGATCCAACGGTTGGATTTAGATCTATGAAGGTCCAAAGTGGACTGGCTGAGCAGTTAAGAAATACTCAGTTTTTGGCTAAGTCTGAATTTCTGGTTTAGGAACTGACTTTGAGAATTTGTGTAGAAGTGATTATTATGTTTTTTTGGAAAATCTTGACTACTATGGATAATGTGCATAGCATAAAAGACTTAGAGATTTTTGTTAGACTTTTTTTTTCTTTTTATTCGGTTCTCATATCTTAAGCCAAAGTTGGACCTTGACGACTTTTTATGAAAGTCAAGAATGTAGTTAACTCTTCTAAATCTTTAGCAAACTTTCCTTTGATAGTTTGAGTGTGGTTTTGAGTTCCAAAGAATAGTTTGGAACTTTGTTATGGAATTTTATAAAGTTTCGGGACCAGGGGTAAAACAGTCATTTATCCGTATAAGGGTATTTTGGTAATTTAACTGATGATAGAGTTAAATATCTTAGAAGTCAGAGACTTCTAATTAAGTGGGATATATTATTGATCCACTTGCCTTTTATAATAGGCGGTTGAGTTCCTGCGGTCACAAACCCAGTCGAGATAACGAGATTATGTTTGAATTCAGGTAAGTCCTTTGGGCTTACTTAGCTGACTTCTAGATATGAGTATGAATAATGGTAGTGGTGTGTGAATGAGATGCTTATAGTTATATTTTAGTGATATTTATATACCGACCTATACCTTGACCTAAGAGTAACGGGCGGTGGCATTCTGCTCAATTAGCTTGAGGGCGCTGGGGGTTTCTTTAGGGACTAGTCCACACTCGGTTTGTGGTGATGCTACCGGCGGAGGTAAGCTAGACCTACACCCAGTTGGATAAGGAACGGATGCGAGAACTCTTAAGATTCTCGTGCCACAACTGTAAAATGGAATAAGGTGAATCACTTAACTACTAGATAATAACCGGTTTGTGTGCCAGCATGATGATTGTTTATGTTACCTTGTTTGTGTTTGTGCTATCCTTATTCTGCTTATATTTGGATTGTTAGCTAACGGTTTATCCGTGTTGTAGATTCGTAGAGATAGACAGTTGCAGAGTGATCCGGAACGGATGGTCAGCCGGGTCCACGTACTCATTAGATGGGGACGGGGGAGTCTCCCATACAGCATGCATGTTATGTATATGTTTATGTTTTGTAAGGCTGTCACATGTGTACATTCATACAATAAAAATATTATGTTTTGAAATTGTTTTAAGTACATTTGTGCCTTGTTGTAAGATCCAAGTAATGTTGTTGTTAAACCAAGGTCGGGACCCATTGTGAGGTCCTAACCAGTAGCTCCCCGAGTTCCGAAAATTTGGGGTGTTACATATTTCTCGTATTCTTCTTCTTCTTTTTCTTCTTCACGAATTCGATTTCTAATCTCATTTTATCAACCTCCATTTGGATTGATTTAAGTTTAACTGTCATTTTGAAGACATGTATTCACCGATAGTGAAAGAGGATTCAATCGGTACTTGTTGATTTTCTTTGAAATTTGAAAATTTTCTTTTGTGTCAAACCCTTCTCCACACTCAAATCGTGAACTTATCAATTTCTCAATTAAAATGTTTATTTCTTTTCTTTCTTTTTATACCCCAAATGAGAATAGAAACAAGATATTTGTGTATCTTTGTATGTAGAAACACAATTTTTGCTTTAACTATCTCCAAATCTTTATATATGGAAGCTCCCTTATTTCTCTTTAACCCTTCGTAACAAAGAAAATTTATAGTCTTATTTTCTTTATTTAAGGTATATATATTTTCATTCTTTTCAGTTATTCCCTGTATTTTATTGTTCCAGGGGAAAAGAAGAAGACTAACAAAAGGCTTTTCTTTTAGCCATTCTTTAGATGTTGTTGTACTTGTAAATCAAGCAAATTTGTTGTAGCAAGAACAACCTTATAAATCAGCAAAGGTTTTCTTTAAACTTGGGTATTACCAATGAAATCTGTATGAATGCTTTTAATAGTTTGAAGATTTTGATGTTGGGGAATCCAGGTTTGTATTTATGATGAGGTTGCATCAATCTTGTGCAAAGAACGGTATATTCGTTCAAGCCTAAAGCTCATGTGTAGCGGCCAAAGGTAATTGCTATGGGACCAACTACGAATATGATGTAGCGGTCGAAAATATTTATTTTCGGGCCAACTACGAGTTTGATATAACGGTGTTAGTCTTGTGGACTGTAAAATATAAAAGCTTCATTGTTCATCACTTTCATGAGTAGACGATAACAATGAAGTCGGTTATAAAGAAAAAAAATGAAACTAATGCAGCAAAGACTGTATTTTGGAAAGCCAAATCAAATTGTATGGCTATCGTCACTTTCTTTAGCCTTAAAAGAAGAAACAGTTGTTGCTTCCTTTAGCCTTAAAAGAAAAAACAGTAGAGTAGCCATAATTTAAAAAAAAAAAAAAATTCAAAGACATATTTGCAGTAAGAAAAACTCAGAGAGAAAGAGAGAACTATTAAGTATCTCACCTCAAGACTCGATCGTATAAAGAAAAGAACAAAAAAGCCAAGAGTGATGATCAACCTTCTTTCCACCTTTAAACAAAAACGAACCGCAATGTCTCTGAAAATCTATGAATTTTGCAAAGTAATTTACACACAGCCAAAACAGTCCAAACAAAAAAAAAAAAATCTTGTAACTTCCACGTTCTTGCACTCATTTCTTTCTTTATTTTTTCTATTTTTCTTGAGAAAAACCACCCACTACATGCACTACTTATTTTGTTTTTTTTTTGTTTGTTTCTTTATCTTTTAAAGAAACGTAGCAATCTTGCATTCCTTGAGCAATTTGTGGTATTTTGGGCTTCTCCCTATTTTGTTGGTCTATGTAACAAGAAGTCCAATTCTTATGCATTTAAAAAAAAAAAGAATCATCAAATAAGATGTTAACCTAACTAACAATTTTCTAAAGGTCGAATAGATAAAGAAATAGAACCCGCAATGGGTATACGTTTCCAAAAGGAGGTTTTTGTTTCAAACTTGTCGGTCTAGGATAGATGTACGGGCGACCACCACTACCTCCGCAGATCTCAACAGTGTAGTTTCTTATATGTTGGCTTTTATATGTCTTTTTCTGGATTTCTGCATTAGTTGTAGCGTGGCCTTATATATATATATATATATATATATATATATATAGAGAGAGAGAGAGAGAGAGAGAGAGAAGAGAGAGTGAGAGAGAGAGGGGGTCCGGTTCCGGTGAGGAGGACCCTTGCAGATAGGAATGAGGAGAGCCGGGGTGGTGACATGTGGCATGCCACATCACCGTTTTTTTTCCCCAGATTTTCTTTTTGTAAATAAAAATTGATGTTCATATTTTTACAAGTATGTGTTCATTTTTAAAAGATTCATTGTTCATATTTTATCAATAAATGTTTTTTTTTTCAACACTAACTATTAATTTTTTTAACATTAATTGTTCATTTTTGTATTTTTTTAAAAATATTTTTTCAGATTTTTTTTTTGAAAATTATGCTATTCTTTCAAATCGTGTTAATAAAATATAATGTTCATTTTTTTACAAGTATGTAATCATTTTTTTTACAGTTATGGTGTTTATATTATGCTATTCATTTTTTTTGAAAATTATACTTTTCTTTAAAATCGTGTTTATAATATTCAAAGATCGATTACATAAAAAATTGTGAAATCAAAGAGAATACAAGACGATTTAGGTTTTGTTTCTTCGAATTTCTACTCTCATTGTTTAGATTTCCATTCTTAAGGTTTATATTTCATTATGATTGATGTTTGTGTTCGAAATCAAATTTGTTTGAATCATTTTGTGTTTGATTGAGAAAATACATGTATATACATATGTTGAGTTGGTCTAATAGCTCCAATTGAATAATTTATATGCTCCTTTCAGTGTGCACGCAAACTGTTCAGCAAAATGCCTTATAAAAAAATAGTTTATAATATTTACAGGAACAATGACATTAAAAGTATGAACATTGACGAATAAAAACATGAACAATGACGTATAAAAATATGAACACTAATGATTTATTTATAACTTTGACACATACATAACATATTATGATCATCTTTAAACGTTTTGTGATGAGTTTTTTTTATTTTTTGTGGTTATATATTGTAAATGAACATCTATGCAATATAAAATGAACACAAAAGAATAAATGGACATGACACTTTGATGAATAATAATACTATGAACACCAATGTATAAAAATATGAACAATGACATATAAAAGTATGAACACCAATGACTATTTTGAACGTAAGGGTATTTTTCCAGATTATAAGTTAATTTACAAAAATGCCATTAATGATGAGCGTGTGAGAGCCCTTGATTTAAATTCATCCAATGACTTACAACTCTCCTAATTCCTATCTACAAGCTCTCTCCTCACTTGAACTAAAATCTATATATATATATATATATATATATATATATATATCGCAGATGGCGCGTAAGAGCTACATCTGCTATGGGGCGAGAAAGGGGTCGACCACCTCTTCCACCGACGTGCAGGAAGACCTCCACTAGCTAGAGTTCAGGGCCAATACCAGTTGCTGATCCGCCTATCGCTGAGGTGTTTGCTGAGGAAGTTGCTGAGAGTGTCGTTCCTGAGGCTAGGAATGGGACCGCCACTAGGTCCGGAGCATAGAGAGCGCCTTCGACGGAGTCCGGACGAGTGTCTATCGGAGGTTTTACATATCGCGACTACGTATAGAGAGTGGAGGAGACTATCAGGACTGGAGGACCAACACCTCCAATTCCCGCGGGATCAGCTGAGGTTTCACAAAGAGTTATGCAAGTTGTTGTTGCACATGCTAGAGTTGCTGAGGCTGCTAGTGTTCCGGCTGAGGCAAGGGAGCCGAAGCCCGACAGTTGGTTGAAGGCTTTCGACCAGCTAAAGGTTCCCACTTTCATGGGAAAGACTAGTTTAGAGGTGGAGCTGTGACTGAGATATCTATTCTGCTATGGTGGCGATCGGTTGCCCAGAGGGATGTCGAGTCAACATAGCACAGATGATGCTGAAGGATCAGGCTCATTCTTGGTGGAGGACCGCTCGCAGTAAGGTCACTAGTTATGATCAAATGAAGACGGTGATCAGGGATTGCTATTGCCTTACAGCGATGAGGAGAGATCGTCTTCAGGATTTCCTCGAGGTTGGATTCGAGGTGTTGCCTATTGTTGAGATTGTCAACAAGTTTCAGGATGAGTTGTCTTTCTTGGGTCCGTCTGCACCACCTAAGGATCAGCATGTTTACCTATTCTCTTGGAGGTTGAGAGAGTCAACACACTCTTATCTTACTGGTTTCCATTGTGATTCTTTGACGGACTATCAAGATAGGGATTCTTCATATGAGAGAGACCAATCGGGTCAGAGGAGAGCTTCTTAGAGAGGTGTTCACTTCAAACGGTGTGTGCAAGCTTTAAATTTATAATCCAAGAAGTATGCTTGAACAAAGATGCGAACCCGCAGTGTACGGGTCAATTGTAATAAAACCAAGAATTCCAGGGGTCGATCACAGGGACTTAGGTGAAACAAAGCACATAATCGGTTGTCAAGTATTGCAATTAACCAAAAGCAATCAAAGATGATGTAAAAATCAAGTAAAGGGAAATGCGGATTCTAGGGATTAAAGCATATAGTTGTGGTTCCGACTCAAGATCTCTAAAGATAGCGCGGACAAAGCTGAGGTTTTGCAAAGGGAAGGTGTTTCTAAAGTGGGAATAGATTACCGGGTAAGTCTCACTACTCACTATCCCAAATCAAAGGCTCCTATTACCGGGTAAGTCTCAAGGGACTAAGGAAAGGAACTATAATCTCAAACCAACACACCACCTAAGGGAATAGAATCAACCTTTACCGGGTAAGTCTCAGGTTAACTCACAAAGATGGGATGAAGGCACACTCAAACCCTAATAAAGGATAAACCTTTATTACCTACACTTATGATCATGGGTACACAAACAAAGGAATCACCGGGTAAGTCTCATCCTAGGCTTGCATTGAACGAGGAGAGGTGTAATAAGAATAAGATTTGGCAAACTGGAACTCTTAACTCACATAAGAATAAGGAAAAGTTCACCTCGTTCAGTTTATGTACCATCTCGGTCGAGATGTTCCACAACTCACCGAGGTGTTCGTCGGTTAAGGTAAAGGCTCGAGCTTTCAGGGTCCACTGGGGTTAAGATCATTCTATCATCGTCTTTCCCACAACTTTCAGCCAATCACCCTAGAATTGCACAAGAAACTTAGCCAACAATCATCATGTTAACAATAATCAAATATATGGAAAAGGAATCAATATTCAAACAAGAGAACTTAAACACAAAGATCTCAATAACTCAAACAATCAATCAAGCAAACAAACAGTATGCGTTCCTCAATCATAATTAGTAAAGACAACAAAACCAAAAGCCAAACTAAGAAGATCTTACAAACTCCTTCAAAAGCCAACTTCAACTTGATTCCTTACTTCCTTGAACTTCAACCTTCAAAACTTCCTTCAATCTTCCTTCAAAACTCTCTCCAAAAATACTCAGAAAATCAGTGATCCGAAGATGGTTGAATTGTAGAAAATCCAACCCTTTATATAGGAGAATTATCTTCCAAAGATAAAATATCTTAAAAAGATAATTTCCTATAAAATATATCCATATCTCTAAAATAGATCTCCCAAAAATAATATCTTCCTTCCAGAAATCCAGCCCAAAAATATAAGATATCTTCTTTCCAAAAATAAAAGATCTCATCCAAAAATTTGGATCTCACCGTCGGCAGGGTGTTCGCCTCGGTCGGGACGCTCCTCAAGATCACCTCGGTCGAGGTGGTACTGTAGCTGACCGAGGTGAATCTCAACTGAATGTGAAATCTCTCAAATCTGGTCTAAAGTAAATCTTCTTTGTTAATTCCTTGCTCCGTGAGTTCTCTTTTAAACTCCTGAATGTAGCTCCAATGACTCCTTTGCTCCTTAGCTCCATTTCGATTCAAAACGTGCCATTTTACCTACGATTACAACGAAACTTGATGTAGACCTCGATTCCCGTAAATGTAGATGAAACGACAATATAATCACATAATATACATTCAAACATGCAGATTTATTGAAGATAAAACTTCTAAACAAGTCCCAAACTATAGACTATAATACATGCTATCAAAATACCCCATACTTGTCCCTTGCTTGTCCCCAGGCAAGTTCCAAATCTTAAGTACAAGATAGAATGGATTATAAGTCATAAAGATCAATGAAAAGTATTTCAAAACATTTTTGGTTGTGCTCCACTCATAGATCACTCTAAGAGAATGCTTCATGGTAATTAAAATCAAAATATGATCAAAACATTTTATAAATATAAGAAAGTTGTTCATCTTTGCATAAAAATCATAGAATGCATAATAAATCATAATTATCGAAATTAATCATGTATAATCCAGTTTAAACCACCAAGTCAATCAACAAGCTCGAGGTCTCAAGGGCTTTTCAAGAGAAGGTCAAAAAACGTGTGAGGGTTGGATGTATATAGGGAATGTGGTGCTAGAATCCGGGAAAAGGATCTTCACTTCACTTCACTTGCTTTGAACTTCAACATCTTCCACCAATAAGCTTTGCTTTTTTTACTTTTACTTTTTTGGGATGCATGGACAGAGGTGCACAATATCCGAAGCCTAGGAAATCGGCAATCATCGATTTCTCGAGATGCCTCAAACCCTTGATGCACATACCATGACCCGTTAGGAATATCGCTCAATCTGACTTTAGCAAGACACAAACACCCGGCTATGTGAATGGTGCCGAGTTACTCATCATCATGATTGACTTCCCCAAACCTATTTCTGTTTCTTTCTAAACTTTCATCCAACATCTCAACTTCACTTTCACTTGCTTTTCACTTGCTTGCTTCCAGATTCCCGGATAGGTAAAGGGAGGTAAATATGTATATGAGGGGCTAAAGCATGATCAAGAAGAAGAAGAGAAGAGAATGAATAGCCTTAATAATCCTAGGAAGAATGTGATAGAACTCATCATGTGGTGTCAACCTTCAAATTCAACATAATTTTGATAAAAACGAAATATTAAACATGCCAAAATTTCAAACAAAACATTTTGCAACTTAAACATATCATAAAACCTTTCAAACATATAAAGATTTCAAAACCAATCTGCAAACAAAATCATCACTGAGGTCATATCCAGAAAAGAAGCACAAAAATCATTTTGAAAACTCTCTCAGTTAAATCGCCTCGGTCGAGGTGTTCTAAGTCATCCGAGGTAAAGTACCTCGTTTGGCCTGAATCATCCCGGTCGAGGTCATAAATTTTTTTTAAACCAGTTTTTGATGTTTTTCTCAAACAAAAACCTGTATGCATGCATGTAATCTCAGATAAGCACCTAGAGCCAAATAAGATCATAATCAAAGATCAAGAGAGTCATACAAGTACCCCATACTTGGGACACATTGTCCCAATGGGTCAAATATAAGTCAGAAGAACAGAATACTCACCAGACATAGCTGAACTGCATAAAGAAATAAGAAACAGCTCCCAGATAAGATCATCTCGGTTGGCGAAGAACATCTCGGTCGAGGTCCTGTGACTGCACCCGAGATGTGTCTCAGTCAAGCTCTGTCCTCTCAATTTCTCGAACTTCTGTCCTTCTAGTGTAGCTCCTAAGCTGTAATCCTTCCTTAGAGAGTACCTGATTTCTGTCTAGAGGACGCCAAAGACAAAGCAAAGCAAAAGCAAACTATCTAAACTAAACTAGAAAAGGGAAAAGAAAGCAATACCTTGGGTTGCCTCCCAAGAAGCGCTTGATTTTAAGGTCGCTAGCTGGACCTTTCCTCATGGATTTACTCAATGTACCTCGAATATCTTGGAGTGCTCATCACATCCATTATAAAATACTTCCAAGAAGGTTCCGGTTCCTAATTTCACCGGCAAATGGTAGGATCTCCCACATACAAGCTTGTATGGTTTAGTTCTCACCGGAATCCTACCGGTCTTCCTATGCTTCCGTCGGACATAACTCAGTTTTGCATCCCATCCTTTCCTGGATCGGGAAATCAGCTTCTCGAGAATCCACTTAGCTCCCCCATCTCCAGCTTGGGGATAGTACAAGGTCTTTATCACGTGAGTGACCCCATACTTGAACAAATACCACTTCGTTGCCTTAGCGGTGAAGTGCTTATTAACTCCACTCCTTTCAATCCAAGGAGCATTTACTTTCAGCAAATTCAAGGGAGGTTTCATCTTGATCTTAGGAGGTTCTTTCGGAAGAGACCTCCAACTCTTCGGTGCATCCCTGAAGAAATCTAGAATTTTAAAAGGAATTTCAAAGGGAGTAAGAGAAGGTACCTTATAACGTTCTTCAAAACTTGGGATAAGATTCATGTTAGGGTGATAATCCACACATGAAATCTTTCCCAACTCAGTTGGATTTTCTTCCACCTCGGCCGATCTCTCTTCCACCTCGGCCGATGTTTCAGCAGCTGGATCGAGATCTTCCACTTCTTCCTCTTCCTCAAAAGCTTCAGGAGAAACTTCCGGTTCGATGGGAGGAATGCTTGAAACTTGCTGTACTTCCTTATGCTCCTCTTTCGGCTTAACATAGGATAGGGTACTTTCCTTGAGCTCCTCCATCTTCCTCATCAACTTCTCCCATTTTGATTCAAGCGAATCTTCAAAAGATTGCTCATAAATCTTTCTAGGGACATTCAACTCATCCCATATCGCAAGCTCCTCTTTAATGGCCTCTTCTCTTTCCCTTTCATTATCAAACCAATAGAAGGAGTATTTCTCTTCCAAGTATTCATAATGGTCCGCCCTAGCACTTTGTCTTGCTATCCAGGCTGGATCAAACGTAGCCATCGGAAATCCTGAAAACTACAAAACTCATAGAAATAGTAGTTAAAAGCAACAAGGGCAATAGCCCCGAAAGACAACCGAAACCGGCTTGGTCTAGACCAAGTCCCCGGCAACGGCGCCAAAAACTTGTTCGCTCCAAACGGTGTGTGCAAGCTTTAAATTTATAACCCAAGAAGTATGCTTGAACAAAGATGCGAACCCGCGGTGTATGAGTCAATTGTAATAAAAGCAAGAATTTCAGGGGTCGATCACAGGGACTTAGGTGAAACAAAGCACATAATTGGTTGTCAAGTATTGCAATTAACCAAAAGCAATCAAAGATGATGTAAAAGTCAAGTAAAGGGAAATGCGGATTCTAGGGATTAAAGCATCTAGTTGTGGTTCCGACTCAAGATCTCTAAAGATAGCGCGGACAAAGCTGAGGTTTTGCAAAGGGAAGGTTTTTCTAAAGTGGGAATAGATTACCGGGTAAGTCTCACTACTCACTATCCAAAACCAAAGGCTCCTATTACCGGGTAAGTCTCAAGGTACTAAGGAAAGGAACTATAATCTCAAACCAACACACCACCTAAGGGAATAGAATCAACCTTTACCGGGTAAGTCTCAGGTTAACTCACAAAGATGGGATGAAGGCACACTCAAACCCTAATAAAGGATAAAACTTTATTACCTACACTTATGATCATGGGTACACAAACAAAGGAATCACCGGGTAAGTCTCATCCTAGGCTTGCATTGAACGAGGAGAGGTGTAATAAGAATAAGATTTGGCAAACTGGAACTCTTAACTCACATAAGAATAAGGAAAAGTTCACCTCGTACAGTTTATGTACCATCTCGGTCGAGATGTTCCACAGCTGACCGAGGTGTTCGTCGGTTAAGGTAAAGGCTCGAGCTTTCAGGGTCCACTGGGGTTAAGATCATTCTATCATCTTCTTTCCCACAACTTTCAGCCAATCACCCTAGAATCGCACAAGAAACTTAGCCAACAATCATCATGATAACAATAATCAAATATATGGAAAAGGAATCAATATTTAAACAAGAGAACTTAAGCACAAAGATCTCAATAACTCAAACAATCAATCAAGCAAACAAACAGTATGCGTTCCTCAATCACAATTAGTAAAGACAACAAAACCAAAAGCCAAACTAAGAAGATCTTACAAACTCCTTCAAAAGCCAACTTCAACTTGATTCCTTACTTCCTTGAACTTCAACCTTCAAAACTTCCTTCAATCTTCCTTCAAAACTCTCTCCAAAAATCCTCAGAAAATCAGTGATCCGATGATGGTTGAATTGTAGAAAATCCAACCCTTTATATAGGAGAATTATCTTCCAAAGATAAAATATCTTAACAAGATAATTTCCTATAAAATATATCCATATCTCTAAAATAGATCTCCCAAAAATAATATCTTCCTTCCAGAAATCCAGCCCAAAAATATAAGATATCTTCTTTCCAAAAATAAAAGATCTCATCCAAAAATATGGATCTCGCCGGCGGCAGGGTGTTCGCCTCGGTCGGGACGCTCCTCAAGATCACCTCGGTCGAGGTGGTACTGTAGCTGACCGAGGTGAATCTCAACTGAATGTGAAATCTCTCAAATCTGGTCCAAAGTAAATCTTCTTTGTTAATTCCTTGCTCCCTGAGTTCTCTTTTAAGCTCCTGAATGTAGCTCCAATGACTCCTTTGCTCCTTAGCTCCATTTTGATTCAAAACGTGCCATTTTACCTACGATTACAACGAAACTTGGTGTAGACCTCGATTCCTGTAAAGGTAGATGAAACGACAATATAATCACATAATATACATTCAAACATGCAGATTTATTGAAGATAAAACGTCTAAATAAGTCCCAAAATATAGACTATAATACATGCTATCAAGAGGAGGTCCTAAGAAGAGGCAGAGGATTGGATCCGCCAGTGCTGGAGCTGGAGCAGCTGGGTTTGGGCACAGTCACATGTAGGAACATTCTGGGTTCCAGCAAAGTTCTGACAGAGGATGGCAGTGTCAAAACTGCGGAGGTGCAGGACACATTCGAGTTGATTGCAAGAAGCCCGCAGTGACTTGCTTTTCTTGTGGCAAGCTAGGACACAAAGTTTAGTTTTGCCGTCAGGGCAAGGCGCTATCACAATAGGGTTCTTCATCTGCTAGAGCTACAGGAGGTGGATAGAGGTCTCAATATTAGAAGTGTTCATAATATTCCGATGCGTTAGTTTTGATCCGAGAATCCGATGATACGATCCATAAATATCTGAGTCCGATAATAAATTGTCCATATCCGATACGATCCGAGAAAAATTACGGATCACCGGATCGAATACGGAATGAACTATTTTTGCCTTCGGATATCCGGGGTATACTTATGTGTATATAATTTATAAATTATCTAGAGTCCAACAAATTCAAATAGCTGAGTTGGTACCCATGTCATTACTATGGTGTGTGGTCTCGGGTTCAATCCCTGGATGTCCCTTTTTTAACATTAAAAAAGTGTTGGCTAGGAAGGCTTTGTATAATATTTGGATGGGCCAGCCCAAACACAAGGTTACTTTGCCTTAATCCACAATACTCGGATATCCGACACGGATATTCGTTCCGATTCGGAGTTCTCGGATCGGATTCTGAATATAAATATGAGAAATTTTGGTCTCGGATATCCGATACGATAAGCCGGATCGGATCGGATATCCGGTAATGAACACCCCTACTCAGTATCAACAACAACAGTAGAGAGTTCCTGGTTCTACCGCTCCTCATGTTTCCACTCCGGGACCGGGTAGAGGTAGAGGACGAGTTGGTGGTTCAGCAGACACTAGAGATGCATCAACCAGAGTTTATGAGTTGAGGAGTGATGTAGAGCCAACAACGCCTACAACCACATTTATCATTCCTATTAATAGTTTTCTTGTCAGAGTTCTTTTCGATACCGGTGCTACGCATTCCTTTATATCCAATTCATGTGTAGATAGATTGGCCTTAGTTATTGTAGAGGGGAGACCATTCTTTATAGGATTACCCAATGGGGTAAGATTAGAGGTACACGAGAGGTTCACGATTGCCCTATTAGATTGGGAGGTCGCGATTGGCCCGTTGACTTCTTCGTCATCTACTTAGTACATGAAGAAGTTATTCTGGGATGGATTTGATGGATCGACACCTACCAGCCTGGACATCGGCAAGAGGACATTGACTGTAACTACAAATGCATGCCATGTTGAGATCTTCAAAGGATAGGATCTAGGGAAGACCGGTACAGTCATCAGCGCAGTCCAAGGTGTGAGACTTATCGGACAGGGTTGCGAGGCTTTTTGGTGCTACGCCATGAAGGATAGTACTAGTCTCGCTTTGGAGGAGATTCCAGTGGCTTGCGAGTTTTCAGACGTTTTCGGAGAGCCATAAGGTTTACCTCCACAAAGGAGTGTAGACTTTGGCATTGATCTAGAGCCCGGTACGAGACCGATCTCTAAGGCTCCTTACCGTATGACGCCTATCGAGATGCTTGAGCTTAAGAAACAACTCGAGGAGTTAGCAGAGAAGGGCTTCATCCGCCCTAGTGTATCTCCTTGGGGCGCACCAGTACTCTTCGTCCGGAAGAAAGATGGGTCGATGAGGTCATGTATCGATTACCGAGAGTTGAACAATGTGATGATCAAGAATAAGTACCCATTGCTCCGTATCGACAATCTTTTGGATCAACTGTACGGAGCTTCAGTGTTTTCGCGGATCGATTTGAGATCGGGGTATCAACGGCTGAAGGTGAGAGAGCAGGACATAACCAAGACGGAAATTCGGACCAGGTATGGCCACTACGAGTTTGTAGTGATGCCATTCGGGCTCACGAATGCGCCTGTAGTTTTCATGGAGTTGATGAACAACATCTTCATCGACTTCCTAGACCAGTTTGTAGTTGTCTTCATAGATGACATTCTGGTATACTCACGCAGCAGAGAGGAGCATGTAGGACACTTGAGGATCGTTCTTCAGGTCTTACAGGATAGAGAGCTTTACACCAAGCTCTGTAAGTGTGAGTTTTGGATGCTTGAGGTAGCATTCCTTGGTCACATCGTTTCAGACGAATGGATCAAGGTAGATCCGGCAAAGATCGAGTCAGTAGCATCTTGGCCGCCTCCTAAGAATGCCAAGGAGGTACGCAGCTTCTTAGGAATGACGGGCTACTGCCAACGTTTTGTTGAGGGCTTTTCTGTTATTGCCCGATCGCTCACTTCCTTGCTAAGGAAGTCTACGAGATTCGTATGGTCCGAGCCGTTCTTGTAGAGCTTTGAGGAGCTGAAGAAGATGTTGACCTCTGCTCCTAACTTAGCTCAGCCAGAGGGCATCGAGGACTTTGTGGTTTACAGCAATGAATCCATGTTAGACTTGGAATGTGTTCTGATGTAGAGGGGTAAGGTGATTGCTTACGCATCGAGGCAACTGAAGACGTACGAGGAGAATTACCCTACCCATGATCTGGAGGTAGATGCGGCGGTTCATGCTTTGAAGATTTGGAGGCATTATCTGTGCGGAGCTACATGTCAGATATTTACAAACCATAAGAGTCTGAAGTATATATATTCACTCAATGGAAGTTGAATAACCGCCAACGCAGATGGTTGGATTTGATCAAGGACTTTGATCCGGAGATCCTATACCATACGGGGAAGGCGAATGTGGTAGCTGATGCCCTCAGTAGGAAGACTCCCCGGGAGATGGCGAACGCTAGACTGATAGCTCAGCCACAGTTATAGCGAGATCTTGCATGGCTAGTGGTGGATATCCACTTTCCGGATTTCGACATCCACCTATCCACCCTAGAGATAGTACGTGATCTGTTGGTTGAGATCCGACAGAAGAAGGAGAGTTGTCCATCTTTGACACAGATCCGAGACCAGATGTCTCTAGGAGAGGCGCCACAGTTTACAGTTGATGCCAACAGGATCTTGAGACGCTAGGAGCGTGTATGTGTGCCGTCAGATCGAGAGTTATGACAAAGAATCCTACAAGAGGCTTATTCTTCACCTTACTCAGTGCACCCCCGGTGTGAGTAAGATGTATCAGGATATCAAACACTCTTTTTGGTGGGGAGGTTTGAAGCCCGATGTGACGAGATATGTAGCTCAGTGTGCAACCTGTCAGCAGGTCAAGATCGATCATAATCGACCAAGAGGCGAGCTACACCCACTCCCCGTTCCTCAGTAAAAGTGGGAGGACATCTCTATGGATTTTGTTACCGGTTTGAGACCGAGTCAAGGCTTTGATGCTATCTGGTTGATAGTGGATCGACTGACGAAGACCGCATGTTTCAAACTGATCAAGGAGATGTGGCTTGTTACGCTAAAAAGTGTGCACGCAATAAGCCTTAAATTTATACTCGTTATATTTATCCTAACTTCTAGCGCACCCGCAGTGTACGGGTCGTTTTTAGTATGGATAGTATTCCGAGGTCGAACACAAAGACTAAGGTGAAATTGATTCGGTTTTGTGATTGAGTTTAGTGAAGGTCTAAGGTTAGAAAAGGGGGAAACAAAGAAATGAAAATCTCAATTGTTTTTGGTTGGTTTTTGGTGATCAATCAAAGATCACAATTCATGCAAAGTAAACAATCAAACTAACTAAAAATCAGCACAAATGGACAAACTAAACAAGATAATGATCAAGGAAAGAAAAGACGGATTCTAGGGGTCGGAAGTTCCGGTTATGGCATAGAACTCAAGTTGTCTATCCATTCTTTGGATTAACTATGATATGTTGGGATCAAGTGTATCTCATTTGGGATCAATTACCGGGTAGGTCTCATGGTCCAACTAGTCCACACCTAAGGTCTTATTACCGGGTAAGTCTCTAAGAACCTAAGGATAGGAATTCTACACAAACCGGATTGTAAATTAGGGATCTAACCTATCCTTACTGGGTAAGTCTTGGAAAGGGAAGTCCTAAGCAACTATCCTAGCACATTTAATCCAATGGCGGCTTATTAGGCTCACCACTACCTAAGATTTGCTATTTTTAGATTCTAAGGGCAAGGATTACCGGGTAAGTCTCTCCTAACACTTAATCACTACACTAGGTCACCCTAGGGTAGGTTAAACTCAACAAAAACTTAGGGTTTCAACATTTTACGGATCTAAGGCAAGATCCTTCAAACCAGGGGGAATCACGGTTTGTTCTACCTAAACCACGGCCGTGGTTCGACAAGAACTACCCGTGATTTCTATCAGCAACTACGTTCATGAGCAAAAGTCATCCAAAGGTAAATCTAAGTCCGTCCTATCATAGCTCTAGCCATAACCATCCTTTCCTTACCCTAGAACCACATCAATTTAGCCTACAACATTCATAATGGAAATCGAAACAAACAAACATAAAATCATAACATTCATTGCAAGATAATGAAAGAAAAGAGATGGACAAGTGAACTTCAAAAACAAACCAATCTGAAAATAGAATTAGAGCAACTTACAACCCTTCCAAAAGAAGGTTCAAGGGTTCACAAAACTCTAGAAATAGAATCCGAAATACAAGAAAGCTATGGTGTGTGTTCTTCTCTCCTCTTCAATGGATCCCTTCTTCTTCTCTTTGACACTTTCCTTCCTAGAAAAAATCTTCTTCTTTTTGAGAATATATTTGTTAGAGAGAAATGGATAATGGATGAGCTGCTCCCAAACTACCCCAGCTGCCTCTCACAATCCATGAAGGACCACTTTTATAACAAACTTGCATGAGCTGGCCATGAGAGTCGTGGCACAGCTGTCACAAGAATCTAGCAAAAACCACGGTCATTTCCACGGCCGTGGTTCGTCAGAGAACCGTGATTTTATGCAGAAACTTCGCCTTGGATCATTAAGCTGTGATTTGGTGCATGGCTAGTGTTGGTAAGGCTCCATGAGTCCTCCTCAGCCCTTGGCTTGTGTCCTAATGCGTCCGGGAGTGTGTCATCTAAATGAACGATCCTCAAACGCATCGTTTAAGCTCCTAAACTTCCCGAAATACCTACAAAACGCGCACAAGTCCGTGTAGACGTCTATCTCGACAAAATACGTGAATTGGGTGCAAAACGTCTTGGACTAATGCTAGATCATGCATGAATGAGCGAGAATTCTATCTAAAAGTACACCTAAAACTATGTTATAAATCGTGTTATCAAAATACCCCATACTTAAGGTTTGCTCGTCCCCGAGCAAATTCCCAACTATAGACTAAGAGATGACATGATTTATGTATGCAGAAAAATGACAAAATCTTTTTGGGTTTTGTGCTTCTACTATTGGATCACCTTCATAGTCATGATCAATGGCAATTTGATAAGCAATTATGTATCAAACAAGGAAAGCATGGAAAGACAATTGTACTTAACTCAAATCATGCATGAAATGTGAGGATGAAGAGGTCAAGAAGATCAAGAGTCTATCCAATCTAGATTACTAAGTCTTACAAACATGCAAGTAGGTCATAAGGGCTTGTGACATAAAAGGCCAAGAAACGTTGCAATTGGGTGGGGAATTCTCTAGGTTACGTGATGCTAATCCGGGAATGGAACTAACTCCACATCCTTGTCCTCGATCAACTTCCCCCAAGTGTATATTTTTCCCTATCTTGCTTTCTTTTCTTTTTTTTTTCTTTAACTCATTTT
The DNA here is from genome assembly GCA_033239045.1 of Fagopyrum esculentum. NCBI lineage: Eukaryota > Viridiplantae > Streptophyta > Magnoliopsida > Caryophyllales > Polygonaceae > Fagopyrum > Fagopyrum esculentum. The sequence goes on along the minus strand of BSUD01000008.1, from coordinate 96,521,618 downwards.
TGAGACAATGGCATTGGTGTACAATAGCCGAGACCTCGGTGATTAGCCATCCTCGGGCTTTTTCTCTTTTTCGAGGTGCATCCATACCGGGCACACATACCAAAGCTCGTTAGGGCTATTGGTTCATTTGATTTTGGCAAGGCACCAACACCCGATTATGTGAAGTGTACCGAGTTACTTGTCATTTAAACCAACGCCCCCAAACCTATATTTTGGCTACACTTCCACAATAATTTCAGCATTTCATTCACGACATTCTTTTCATTACATCTTCACCCCGCACTTGCTTTTCACACATTTCAACACACTAGCATGCTCCTATTCCCGGATGGGTTTAAAGGAGGTCGATTTCTATATCAATTGAGGTGCTCAAGCAATCATGATCAAGATGAGAAGTAGAGAAAGATGAAATGCCTCATTCATTCCTAGATGGTATGCAAGAACTATCATGTAATTTCGATTTTCAATACTCAATCCATTCTAGGCAATCATCATGATCACAAGTCATTCATAGAATTTAAGAGAAGTAATTCAAGTCCACATATGCATTTATCAATTCAACACATAAGGCCATCCATAGCCAATCACAAGACAAGTTTCATCATTAGGATCATATCCAAGCCTAGAAGGCACAAAATTTTTTAAATTTTCTGATTTTTATGGAATTTTTGTTTTAAGTATGTACAATGCAAGACATGTAAAGATTTTAAACTATTCTAGATGCTCATCATGCAAAGGATCATGCAAACCCCACCCCATACTTAGAAACACATTGTCCCCAATGTGTAAATGAAGTAGAGAGAGTGAAAGAAGGTTCTCACAATGTAAAATTGTTTGCTATGGTATTTGGGAATTCTCAAGTGAATTGATGTTGGATGATCCTTTCAACCATGGTAGAGAGCTCTAAGCATCCTTCAAAGCTTCGGAACCCGCGCTAGGCACCGCTAGCCGTCCAAGTTCCGCGTCCGCTCCACCCATAATTGGTGAGGGTTTCATCATCATCATTCATATGTCAAGAAAGGCTTCCAAAGCCACTAATGCTTCTAGCACACACACGAAACACAAAACACCCAAGGAACACAAAAACAGAAAAATCTAAGCAAAAATGAAAAATGAAAAGGAAAAAATGTTACCAATGGGTTGCCTCCCACCAAGCGCTTCTTTAAGGTCATTAGCTTGACCAAACTCGGGAGCGTCTATTCGAGGTGAAGCGGGGCAATCATGTCTACCGGGGTTCCCGGAATATACTTCTTCAAGCGATGCCCATTCACCTTGAAATTTCCACAATGCTCCCCTCCTATTTCAATAGCTCCATGGGGAAAGATCTTCTTCACCACATATGGCCCGGTCCATCTTGATTTGAGCTTTCCGGGAAAGAGCCTTAGCCTTGAGTTGAAGAGAAGGACAAGATCTCCTTCGCTCAACTCCTTTGGAATGATCCTCTTGTCATGCCACCTTTTGGTTCTCTCCTTGTAGATCCGGGCATTCTCATAAGCTTCCAACCGGAGCTCCTCAAGGGCGTTTATATCAAGCTACCTCTTTTCTCCCGCTTCCTTGAGGTCAAAATTTAGCCACTTAATGGCCCAATAAGCTCTATGCTCCATTTCCACCGGAAGATGGCAAGACTTGCCATAGACCAACTTGTAGGGAGTGGTTCCAATTGGTGTTTTGAAGGCGGTTCTATATGCCCATAGTGCGTCATTGAGCTTCATAGCCCAATCCTTCCTTGTCCTAGACACCGTCTTCTCGAGGATGGCCTTGATCTCTCGGTTGGAGATCTCCACTTGACCACTAGTTTGGGGATGGTAAGGTGTTGCCACCTTATGAGTCACCCCATACTTGGCCAAAAGTGCTCCAAAGTTCCTATTTGTGAAGTGCTTCCCTCCATCACTAATGATTACTCTCGGTGTTCCCAAACCTAGGGAAGATCACCCGGTTGAAGAATCGCACTACCACCTTGGCATCATTCGTAGGAGAGGCGATTGCCTCTACCCATCTTGACACATAGTCCACCGCCAATAGGATGTAGAGATTGCCACATGAAGAAGGGAATGGTCCCATGAAGTCTACACCCCACACATAAAAAATCTCAACTTCTTGGATGTTATTCAAGGGCATTTCATTCCTCCTTGAGATGTTCCCCGTCCTTTGGCAAGCATCACATGCCGTTACAAAACCTTGCACATCTCTAAACAAGTTAGGCCAATAAAAACCGGAATGCAATACCTTTGCACACGTCTTGTGTGAGCTAGCATGGCCTCCGCATGGTAAGGAGTGACAATGCCGGATCACACTCTCCACTTCATCTTCCGGTATGCATCTCCTAAGCACCCCATCCGGGCCTCTCTTGAATAGAAGTGGCTCACTCCAATAGTAATGCCTTACATCGTTGAAGAACTTCTTCCTTTGTGCATATGTAAATCCGGGAGGCACTTCCTCACACACTAAGTAGTTCACGATGTCGGCGTACCATGGCTCACTTCCTCTAGCCACTTGGAACAAGCATTCCTCCACCATTTGCAATTGCTCATCCCGGAATGAGTCATCAATCGGGATGTCATCTCTCTCAATCTCTAAGGGAGGTAGTCTACTAAGGTGATCCGCCACGGAGTTCTCGGATCCCTTCTTGTCCCGGATTTCCAAATCAAACTCTTGAAGAAGAAGGATCCACCGAATCAACCTAGGTTTGGCATCCTTCTTTGTAAGGAGATAACGGATCGCATCATGATCCGTATAGACTATGAACTTTGCTCCAACAAGGTATGACCGAAACTTCTCAAAGGCATACACTACCGCTAGCAACTCTTTCTCGGTTGTGGCATAGTTAAGTTGGGCATCATCTAGCGTCTTGCTAGCATAATAAATGGCATGAGTGTGCCCATCTTTCCTTTGCCCCAAAACAGCCCCAACGGCTACATCGCTTGCATCACACATGATCTCAAACGGTAAACTCCAATCCGGAGGTTGCATGATGGGTGCGGAGATCAAAGCATTCTTCAACCTACAAAAATCTTCAAGGCAATATTTGGAGAAGACAAAATCAACATCCTTCATTAGTAGGTTAGTGAGAGGCTTAGAAATTTTAGAGAAGTCTTGAATAAACCTCCGGTAAAAACCGGCATGCCCTAAGAAACTCCTTACCCCTTTCACCGAGGTAGGTGGTGGCAACTTCTCTATCGTCTCATTCTTGGCCCTATCAACCTCAATGCCACGGTTAGACACCAAGTGTCCTAACACAATACCTTCACTTACCATGAAGTGGCATTTTTCCCAATTTAAGACAAGATTTGTCTCCTCACATCTTTGCAATACTAAGGACAAGTTAGCCAAGCAATCATCGAAAGAAGAACCATAAACAGAGAAATCATCCATAAACACTTCCATGATATTTTCTATGTATTCCGAAAAGATAGCCATCATACACCTTTGGAAGGTGGCGGGTGCATTACACAACCGAAATGGCATCCTCCTATATGCAAAAGTACCCCATGGACATGTAAAGGTTGTTTTCTCTTGGTCATCGGGGTGGATAGGGATTTGGAAGAATCCACTATAGCCATCTAGGTAACAAAAATGGGAATGTTGAGCTAACCTTTCTAGCATTTGGTCAATGAAGGGGAGGGGGAAGTGATCTTTCCTAGAGGCCATGTTCAATTTCCTATAATCAATGCACATCCTCCACCCCGTAACCGTCCTAGTCGGTATTAGTTCATTGTTCTCATTAGTTACTACCGTCATTCCACCCTTCTTAGGCACTACATGAACGGGGCTAACCCACTTACTATCCGAGATAGGGTAGATAATTCTCGCATCTAGCAACTTAATGATTTCCTTTTTGACCACCTCTTTCATTATAGGATTCAATCTCCTTTGATGTTCAATAGAGGGTTTGTGGTTATCTTCCATCATTATCTTATGCATGCACAAAGATGGCTTAATGCCAACCAAATCATCAATAGTATAACCAATGGCTTTCCTATGCAATCTTAGTTCATGCAGCAATTTAGCAAGTTCATCATCACTCAAGCATGCATTAACAATCACAGGATATGTAGAATTATCACCAAGAAATGCATACTTTAGATGAGAGGGAAGGGGTTTAAGTTCAAGTGAGGGAGGACCTCTATCGGTTGAAGACGATCCAAATAAGGTTGGATGAGATGAATCCAAAGCAAAGGAAGACTCCCCATGGCTCCTAGAAGCTTGATCATCATTAAGAGCTGATTCAGGAAAAACCACGGTTGGAAACACGGGTTGCTCATCTTCCACGGCCGTGGTTCTTGCCAAGCTTGCTTCTCGGAGTTGTCCAGAAAGTTTGACGGCCGTGGAACTTAAATCTCGACCGTGGAACTTGCAGCTGTTCACCACTTCTTCGTGGCTCTCAAATCCAACTCTTGGCTCCTCTTCCAAGGCTTCCAAGGCCTTGATCTCTTCATTGCAGGCCTCTTCAACACCTTCCTCCATCATACTTAAGGTGAGAACCTTTTCTAAAGGATCCTTGATCAAGATCGAGCTCACAATTTCTCTAGATTCTTCTTGCTCGACTATGTTGAAGATATCTTCATCGAGGGTTGGCCCTATCATCATTGTGGACAGCTTGAACTTGATGTTCTCTTCCCCGATGTTGAAGGAGAGAGTCCCGTTCTTGCAATCCACTAAGCATCCGGAAGTGGCTAGGAAAGGTCTTCCTAAGATGATAGGAACCGGATAATCCGCCGGAATGTCCAACACTACAAAATCAATAGGCACGTAGAAACCTCCTAGCTGCACCGGAATGTCCTCTAGAATCCCAACCGGATGAGTGATAGAACGGTCCGCCATATAGAGGGTCATCTTGACCGGCTTTGGCCTCCTAGTCCGACCTTGTTGCTAAGTGCAAGCGGTATGATGCTTACACTCGCCCCAAGATCACAAAGGGCCTCGTATTTCACATCTCCCACTCCTATTGGGACGCAAAAAGAGCCCGGATCCCTTAGCTTGGGAGGCATCTCTTCCTTCATGGTTTGGATCAATTCCGAGGATCTCTTGGTCATTCTTATCTCCCCATACTCCTCCAACTTCCTTTTGTTGGAGAGTATTTCCTTCAAAAACTTGCCATATGCCGGCATTCCTAAAATGGCATCCATGAACGGAATGTTAATATGTAACTTGGACATTAGTTCAAGGAACTTACCAAAATGATTGTCTAAACGAGCTCTCGCTCTTGATTGTGGGAATAGTAGTGGTGGCTTGTATGGAGGCGGTGCCACATAGGTTGGCTCTACATCCTTGCTCTTGCCTCCATCTTCTTGCTTTCTTCCCTCTTCTACCACTACTTGCTTTCCCTTAGCTTGGTCCTTGGGCAAAGGATCCTTCATACTCAACCCACTCCTTGTTGTGATAGCCAACACTTGCCCCCTTGGGTTGTCTTCGGCTCTTCCGGGAAGCTTTCCCGGATCTCTATGTGCTTCACCCGCCTTTTGAAAGACTTGTGCTTCCAAGACCTTTTGAGCCTTAGAAATTGAAGTCACGGTGCTCTCGAGTCCACTCAACCTTCCTAGTAATTGCTCAAACATGACTTCGGTCCTATCCTTTGAAGGTTGAGAAAAACCGGGTGGAGGCTCTTGTGAAGCTCTTTGTGGTGGAGTTGTGCTTGTGGAGGCGGGAGGGTTCAAGGCTTCATCCGGGTTAGAGTAAGAAAATCCGGGATGGTTGTGGTTGGGCCGGTAATTGTTGAATTGCCGGTTGTTGTTGAAATTTATTGGGCCTTGGTAATTGTTGAAGTTGCCCCTTCCCATATAATTCACATCCTCCTCCTTGGAAGACAAGTTAGTTTGTGGAAGCACTTGAGGAGTTGCTTGGCTCTTCAAGGTTGTAGTACAGAACTCTCTCAAGGTTTTCAACTCGTTGTTGATGGCGTCAAGCTTGAAATTGCTCATGGTGACTTCGCTCACCTCATATGCTCCCGCCTTTCTTCCTTCACTCTTCCTATGAGATTACTTCTCAATCACTAGAGCTTGCTTCTCCACGAACTCCCAAGCATCATCTACATGTTTCTCCATAAACGTCCCACCGGAAACAGATTGAAGCTTGAATTGGCTATCTTCATCAAGTCCCTTGAAATAGATCTCCAATAGCTCAATTTTCGGTATGCCATGGTGTGGACAATCTAGGAGAAGGTCTTTGAATCTCTCCCAAGACTTGAACAAACTTTCTCTATCCCTCATCACGAAGGCATTGATCTTCCCTCTTAATTCGGTGGTCTTGGAAGGTGGGAAGAACTTGGTCAAGAACTCGGTTAGCATCTCCTCCCAAGTACCAACTCGCCCTTGTGGAATAGATTGATACCAAGCCAAGGCTTTATCCTTAAGAGAGAAGGAAAAAGCCCTAAGCTTATGGTTGTTGCTCTCCAATCTTGGCGGCCTAAGAGTCTCCATCAAAATCTCGTAGTTCATCAAATGTTGGTGAGGAGACTCTCCTTCCATCCCTCCAAATTGATTATGCCGGATCATTTGTAGAACTTGAGGGCGGAGCTCATAGTTGTGGGTTGCGGGATCTCCTAGATTCACACCCGGTCGGTGTGCTCTTTGTGCCGGATCCATACGTCTCCCTAGGGTTTGTGGCTCCTCAATAGCAATGGGAACAACCCTAACATTGGCCGCCGGTTGCGGTTGTGGTGGAGGAGGTGGAGGTTGTCGGCGATTAAGCTCTCCTTGAACAAGGGCTTGCCTAATCTCTTCAATCTCCCTCCTAGTTTCCTCTTGCCTCTCATTGGCAAGTCTCCTTTCTTCCTCCAAGAGCTCATCTCTTAGCCTTATTTGTTCTAAGGCTTCATCCAACTCAGCTTGAAGATTTCTACCGGCCATCTCTTTCTCTTTTCGGATGTTCTTGGATCTAGATCGAAGGGTTTTCTCCGGTTCGGGATCGAATGGAGCTAAATCCTTGTCACGAGATCTTCGCATACACCTAAAGAGTAATAGATGTCCTGAAAAGCAAAGACACCAACCAAAGAGAGATCAAAAGCAACAAGAAAGATCTACACTAGAAACAATCACAAAATAGACTCAATCTAGACCTAGTCCCCGGCAACAGTGCCAAAAACTTGTTACGCTAAAAAGTGTGCACGCAATAAGCCTTAAATTTATACTCGTTATATTTATCCTAACTTCTAGCGCACCCGCAGTGTACGGGTCGTTTTTAGTATGGATAGTATTCCGAGGTCGAACACAAAGACTAAGGTGAAATTGATTCGGTTTTGTGATTGAGTTTAGTGAAGGTCTAAGGTTAGAAAAGGGGGAAACAAAGAAATGAAAATCTCAATTGTTTTTCGTTGGTTTTTAGTGATCAATCAAAGATCACAATTCATGCAAAGTAAACAATCAAACTAACTAAAAATCAGCACAAATGGACAAACTAAACAAGATAATGATCAAGGAAAGAAAAGACGGATTCTAGGGGTCGGAAGTTCCGGTTATGGCATAGAACTCAAGTTGTCTATCCATTCTTTGGATTAACTATGATATGTTGGGATCAAGTGTATCTCATTTGGGATCAATTACCGGGTAGGTCTCATGGTCCAACTAGTCCACACCTAAGGTGATGCGCCCTTGGATGCCCCTTTTGCGTTGACCCTAGACGAAGAGGACGAGACTTTTAGAGTTCGCTCAGATGGACCGATCACCCGATCCCGAGCTAAGGCCATTGCTCGAGCCACCGGCTCCATCATCACCCGCATTACTTCTTCACTTGGTCACATTACCGGCATGCCTTGTCTCTACACCACCATGACATAGGCTACCGGTTCCGTTAGCGGCATGTCCCGTCTTTCCGACTCCATGGCATGAAGCTAGCTTATCTTCGGACTATATTTTCATGTTTTCCTTTTTATGTAATAAAGGGATATTCCATATAGGAATATTCCCTTTTTGACCTTATCCGTTTAGGGTTTGCTTGGATGCTTTTAGGTTTTCCCCTTTTGGGCTTTTTCTTCATGTATTCTTGTTTGGCCCGTTGGCCCATAGGTAGGCAAGTTTCTCTATATAAGAGATATCTTGCCTCACTTATTTTGCATGTTCAATATTACTAAGTTTTGAGAAGAATTTCCTCCACTTAGCTTGGGCATCAAAATCTCTCTTCTAACCCTCAAACTTCTTCCTTGAATCTCGTCTTTGATTCAAGAAATCCATATTCGAGGATTCTTTTTAAGAATCAACCTTCGCTCCACACAAAAAGGTTCCTTCGATCTCTCTAGATCGAAGTAACCCTAGTTTCTTCATCGCTTCCGCCCCTTTGGATCCGAAACGATACAACGTTGCACAAAGAATCAAGGAGTAGTTGGAGTTTTGCTTGATCTAGATCCGGAGTTATCCTTGGTTACCTCCAAGGACGCATCAAATTGGTATCAGAGCAAGGGATCAAAGCTAAGTTCTCTTTACTCTTGTTTTTGTGCGTTATTATCTTAAACCTATTTTAGCATTTGTTTGTTCATGATGTTCTTCGTTTGCTCATGATGTTCTTCATTTGTTCTTCATGATCTTCATGTTGTTCATCATGTTCTTCATCATGTTCATCCATTTTTCCTGAATTTTTTTTTTCTTTTCCGTGTTTAAATCAAAACAAAAAGAACAAAAATAGGAGATATTTGGTTTACCTTCAAACCATTTATCAAACCCGTCTTTTTCTTAAACCGACCTAATCCGACAATTTTGTTAATTAATTTCACCAAATCTCTTCGGATATTTTTGTTAACGAAAAGTTCGGATATCTCGCATTTGATATTCCAAGAAAAGCAAAACAACTCTTCATCAATACGGATTTGTGTTCAAAAAAAAAAAAAAAAAACAAAAGAAAGTGTTGCTCA
>BSUD01000008.1:96401428-96512319 GCA_033239045.1 Fagopyrum esculentum | reverse complement strand
TCAACGGTATGTTCCTTCTCCAGCTCCACCTAGTGTGCCCCGCACCGACCGACAAACCCGGGAAGAGCCCCGGTACCGTCCCAACTCAACCACCAATCATGGTCGTGAGCATGATCGGTCCGAACACCGTCACCAACGGTCAATCCGGCAACCGAGGACCCTTGACTTTGATGAATACGATGAGCAACACAACTTCAATGAGTTCTCCGGTGATGAATCCGATTTAGAACGGGTAGCACATAACCGTCCGTGGCACCCACCCATCATAGACCCCTATGAGAATCAAGACCGGGGTGAAGAATGGTTGCCTCCCCCAAATCCACCTAGGCCGGCCCCACCCGTTCATGGGCGCCCACGTCATCATGGCGGCCACCGGCGAGCCCGTGCCGATGATGCCTACATTCCACCGCCCCGCCCGGACCCCTACCGAGCTCGTAGGGAAGGTAAGGTTAAGTTCCCTACCTTTCATGGTGAATATGCCGTGTGTTTTTCTTGATTGGGCGCAGGATATGAAACGAGCATTAAAACATTGTCATTATGAGGAGGAATCCGAGAAAATCGAGGCGGCAACTCTATACTTTGAAGGAAATGCGAAGTCTTGGTGGAACCGGTATGAGTTCACCCGAGAGAGGCGAGGATGGGCACCAATTGAGACGTTTGAGCAATTGCTCTATTGCATGACCAAGAAGTACGTACCCGAGGACTTTAAGAATGATATGCGGTTGCAAATTGCCGAGTTCAAGCAAGGCAACCTCACTCCGGTGGCTTACTTGGCTAAACTTGAGGACATGCACATTAAGGCCGGCGTCTCGGCCTCCCCCTCCGCCCTCCGCACCAAGTTCATGAGTGGGCTTAATGCTTCCATCCGGCGGCCGCTCGAGATTGTCCCATTCAAGGATTTGGGAGCATTATGTCATGCCGCCATGAAGTTATATAAGCAACAACTCGAAACACCGCGGTATTCTAGGTATCCCTCTTCCTCGAGTCCATATCTTTATCCATCTAACACACGTTCTCGAGATGCGCCTAGTCCTACAGATACCGACGCCTCTAAAGGGACCCAACGGACGGGTCCTTCCAATAGGCAAACGGGTACCGAGAAGGCACCAAACCGTGGCCCGGCACCGGCGCCTCCCTCTCGAGGTCAACAAGGACCCTCACCGGCGGCTCGCCCAAGGGAGCCCGTGTGTTACAAGTGTAGCGGTTTTGGCCACGTACAACGTGATTGCCCAAACACCAAACGGGTCTTGTTTGCCGACCCAACATATTTCGAGGACGACGATGGTCAATATGAAGGTGATATCATTATTGAGGATGACCATGACACCGACCCACTTGTTGGCATGGAACCCTGTGATGACGAGATTGCTTGCGGCCCAGCACAACCCGGTAAATTCGCTCTTGTTTCTCGTCGTATTTTGGCTGTTAAAGAGCATATTCCTATTGATCAACGCGAGAATCTCTTCCACTCTCGTTGCTTGGTTAATAATACGAGTCTTTCTCTCATCGTTGACGGGGGTTCTTGTTGCAATATTGTCAACGAACGGGTGGTAAAACACTTCAAGTTGCCTACGACCCCCCACCCAACGCCTTACGGACTCCAATGGATTTCCGATACGGCATGTGACACCGTCACACAACAAGCTTGGGTGCCGTTTTCTATTGGCGCCTATGTTGATAAGGTCCTTTGTGACGTTATCAAGATGGACGCCACACATGTCCCATTAGGACGACCATGGCAATTCGATCGCCGCACATATCATGATGGTTATCTTAATCGGTACATGTTCCAATATAATGGAAAACGGGTCACACTTTTGCCTATGACTCCGCACGAAATTTTGGTTGACTATGCGGAACGGAAGAGGCAACAAACTATTGATGAGTCCGCTAAAGCACCGGCAAAATCGGACCCCCGGAGTCCCGATGTTGTAGGTGCTAGTACTTCCAAATCCCGCAACACCGCCCCTCTTGTCCATGCTACCGAATCCAAAGGTAGTAAAGGTCGCATCGTTTCTTCGGGCGCACCTTTATCATCTTCGGATCCCGTAATTCAAGGACGGTGTGAGCCACGGATACTCTTAGCTCGCCGGCATGATTTGCAACCGGTCATGGAAGGCAAGTTCCCATGCTTTTTACTTGTTCCGTTTTGTTTATCTACTTCTCATGACCCAAGTAATGTGCCACACGAGGTGTCTTTGTTGTTGTCCGAATTTCAGGATATTATGCCCAAAGACCTCCCACCCGGCTTGCCACCTATCCGAGGGATTGAACATCAAATTGACTTTGTGCCCGGTGCCTCTTTGCCAAACCGAGCCGCTTACCGAGCCAGTCCGGAAGAGACAAAGGAGCTACAACGTCAAGTGCAAGAGCTCCTAGACCGGGGACATGTGCGTGAATCCTTATCACCATGTGCCGTCCCGGTAATCTTAGTACCAAAGAAAGATGGATCATGGCGGATGTGTGTTGATTGTCGTGCCATCAACCAAATCACCGTCAAATATCGCCACCCGATCCCGCGCCTTGATGACATGTTGGATGAGCTTCATGGCGCCACTATCTTCTCCAAAATTGATCTCCGGAGCGGTTACCACCAAATCCGGATGGCCGAAGGTGACGAATGGAAGACGGCGTTCAAAACGAAGTATGGACTCTATGAATGGCTTGTCATGCCTTTTGGCCTCTCCAACGCCCCGTCCACCTTCATGCGCCTCATGAACCACGTCTTGCGCCGATTCTTGGGTACATTCGTTGTTGTTTATTTTGATGATATTTTGGTGTTTAGTACGTCTTTGGAGGATCACATCGGGCACCTTCGCCAAGTGCTCGAGTGCCTTAGACAAGAGCAATTGTATGTCAACTTTGACAAATGCGTCTTTTGCTCGGACACCACTATCTTTCTTGGCTATGTCGTGTCTAAGGACGGACTCCGAGTAGACGAATCTAAAGTTCGTGCTATTCGGGAGTGGCCTACTCCTACTACGGTCACCATGGTCCGAGCCTTTCTCGGCTTAGCGGGTTTCTACCGGCGCTTTGTCAAGGACTTTAGCACGGTAGCAGCACCGCTCCATGAGCTCACTACCAAGGGTGTCACGTTTGAGTGGCGTGATATCCATGCTCGAGCGTTTGATGCGCTCAAAGACCGTCTTTGTAATGCACCATTACTCCAACTCCCAAACTTTTCAAAAACCTTCGAGGTGGAGTGTGATGCATCAAATGTGGGCATTGGAGGCGTTCTCTTACAAGAGAATCGTCCAATTGCCTACTTCAGTGAAAAACTGTCCGGTCCTTCGCTCAACTACCCTACATATGACAAGGAACTATATGCTCTAGTTCGTTGTCTTAAGACATGGCAACATTACTTGTGGCCGAAGGAGTTCGTGATTCATTCGGATCATGCGGCTCTTTCGTATCTCAAGAGTCAAACAAATCTTAGTCGGCGCCATGCTAGTTGGGTAGAGTTTTTAGAGACCTTTCCTTATGTCATTCGGCATAAGAAAGGCAAGGAGAATGTGGTAGCCGATGCCCTTTCTCGCCGCTATGCCCTCCTTGTGTATATGGATGCCAAGATACATGGCTTTGCTCTTATCAAAGAGTTATATGCCACGGATCTTGACTTCAAGGACATATGGGCACAATGCCTCGACCTCTGAGAGCACGAGTCTTTCTTCATTAACGATGGCTATCTTTTTCGAGCGGGAAAACTTTGTATTCCGCGCTCATCTATACGCCATTTGTTGGTCAAGGAAGCTCATGAGGGCCGTGGTCATTTCGGTGCTACCAAGACCCTTTCCGCTCTCCAAGAGCATTTCTTTTGGCCCCGGATGCGTATGCATGTGACACGGTTTTGCAAGGGTTGCATCACATGTCATCATGCCAAGTCGCGCCAAGGTCCGGATGGGATGTATTCTCCTTTGCCTATACCAATGGGACTGTTCGCCCCTAGAGGTGTGTGCAAATAAGCTTTAAATTTATAAAACTAGAATCAAGCAGCGAACCCGCAGTGTACGGATCGAGGTAGCTAAGCAAGAATTCCAGAGTATCGAACACAGGGATTTGGGTGGGAACAAATTCGATTTCAGGTTATCAAGCAGTAAATATGGGAGTTTTGCAAATATTGGGAAAACAACAATCCTAAAGATCCGGGTATTCAGTTGTGGCAACAGATTCAAGATATACTATTGATATAAAGACAGAGTAGAGGTATGCAAAGGTATACTAGTGTAAGGTAATCGTACGGTTGAGGTTCCAAAAACCTTATGTAACTCACCTAAAGAATACCTCCTATACAGGTTGTTGAGGCTCAATATAGAGAGATTCTAAAGACAAGGATTAGCATCAAATACCCAAACCTATAATCTAAAGGTCAAGACTAACTTATCCGATTGAGGTTGTTGAGGCTCACAATCGAGGTAGAGGTTGTTGAGGCTTCACTACCACCTAGAAAAGACAAGTCTAAACTAAGCTAAAGCAAATCTTTAACTTTGGATTAAGGTAAAAGCAAGCTCGTAAACTCAGGGAAATTACGGTTGAATCTTGAGATTCCACGGCCGTGGAACTCAAGAACAGCCCGTAATTTAGGGTTGTCGGCGACAATTCTCTAACTCTCAGGGTCTAATCTGTTTGCGATCGATCTATCATCATCTAGGCCACAACTATCAACCCTTCACCTTAGAATTGTTAAGGGTTTTTAGCCAATAACAGTCATTTGATATTAATTCAAGATTTAAAAGATAAAAGATGGAAACTTTCAAGAACTATCAATAATCTTCAAAAGAATCTCAGAATCACAATCAAGAACAAGTGTTTATCAAAAGATTCAAATAGGAATAAACAATCACAATCTAGGAAAGAAAGGAAACGGGATGTCAATCCGATCCTAAATCAAACCTAAGCAAGAAGAGAAATCTTCTTGCAAAATCCTCCAAGAACTTCGATCTTGCACAAACGCAAGGATCGCTAGCAGCAATTCTCCAACTCCGAACTTTGATCTTCAATGAGATCTCCCAAAATCACCTCCAAGAATGAGGGTTTGTGTGTTGCTAAGCTTGCGTTTTTGCCGCTAAACTTAGGGTTGAAAAATCGTAAGCTAGGTAGCGAGGTGACGGAATCTTGCTTCATCCGTCCTTTTTATAATGCAGGGCAAAATGTCGGCCCGGCCCGATCTTCAAAAGATCATGGCTTCGAAACGTGGCGAAAGGATTCGTCAAGATCACGGTCGTGGAAGATTCCACGACCGTAATCTTGAGGCGTGGAAACAAACACGGGTAACTTCCACGGCCGTAATATCCCCTGGAATGAACATCGAATTCTGCATCACAATCCACGGCCGTAATTTAGGGTAAAACCGTGATTCTTGCCTTCATTCGTGCATTCCTCAATCTAGTACTCCAAATTGCTTCCAAAAGGTGTCCTTAATCTAGAGGTACATCAACTCAACTTCCCTTTGCTCGATTTCGTTCGGAAATAGCTCCAAATCACCTATAATCAACATAGAACTCGTGTAGACATCCATATCGACAATATAGGCAATACTAGCTCATATATGCATAAAGCTTAATCAAAGACTATCAATATGAATCAAATATGATTATAAAACGTGCCTAAAATATCACAATATTTCATGCTAACAAATAACCCCATACTTAACACTTGCTTGTCCCTAAGCAAGGTCTTTCAAAAAGCTTTAAACAAGAGTTAGGATGAAATATGTGTACCTTCTTTTGGATGAAAGTGACTTCTAAAGAATAGATCATTCTCAAACCTTGCTTCAATCGTTTTCAAACTTTCACACACTTAATTAGAGAGTAAGAGGTAAAGAGAGCTCATGAAACAATTTAACTTCCAAACAAGCATTATAACCTTCAAACATTATCAAAATCAATCATAAGAACTTCAATTTAGATCACCAAGCCATATAACATTCTTTTGATCTTAAGGACTTTCAAAGAAAAAGGTCTAGAGTATGGAAGGGAAGGGAAACTTTAAGGGAGAGTGGTGCATAAATCCGGGAAAATGGACTACTACCTTCTTCTTCTTTTGCGATTTCCGCAACTCTTCACTTAGAGCTTCGCTCTTACTTTTCATTTTTCGACTTTACTTTTGGAGTTATGGATAGAGGTGCACAAAAACCGAAGCCTAGGAGATTGGCGTTTCTCATTTTTGCGAGATGCCTCAAACCCTTAGCGCACATACCATAATCCGCTAGGAATATCGCTCAATCCGACTTTGGCAAGACACAAACACCCGGCTATGTGAATGGTGCCGAGTTACTCATCGTCATGATTGACTTCCCCAAACCTATAAATTCTTTCTATTCAATTGATTGCAATTATATGCTCTCATGGCCCTCCCACATCAAACATGCCTTTTTCTCATTCACTTTCCAAGTTCCCGGATGGGTAAGGGAGGCTAATATTTCAATGAGGAGTTAGATGATCAAAGAAAAGAAGAAAGAAAGTATCGAATTGCCTTAATCATTTCAAAAAGAAGCATAAGAACTTATAATGTGATTTCAACTTCGATTTCTTACATGATTTAGGTAACATTTTCACATTATAAAACTTGCAAAAGAGGTAAAATTTATTCATTCAATTTCTTTTCGAATTACTATCCTTTCAAGCATGCAATTGTTATCAACTTAATTCACAAGTAGTGTTTATCATAGAATTCATCTCAATTTATTAGAAGCATCAAATTTTTCAAAAAATTTTCAATTTTTTTTTGGGTTTTTAAAGTTCTTTTTCATGCAATGCAAGAATGAAACGTGTGACATATGATGAACATGCAATAATAGTCTCGGAATAGAAGCAACATATAGAGTAGAGTTATTACAAACATTTAGTACATCCCACCCCATACTTAGGATGAACATTGTCCCTAATGTTCACGAGAAAGAACAAAAGAAAGAAAGGAAAAAGAAACTCACAAATGGTGGCGGGGATGTCTAAAACGAGCTGTTCGGTCATCGATCACTGCGGTGCCGGTGGAGGTGGAAATGGAGAGAAACTCGGGTCATAGTACCGCCCAAACTGCTGGCGGTAGACGTCCCTCATCATGTGGTCGAGGTCGTCCAAACGTCCATCTCTCGCGTCTGCCCGGATCTCTAATGCTCCGACTCTCTCTGAAAGTCCGGTAGCCCACTCCGGCATCCTCTCATACCATCCCGGAGCGCGATCATACCATCCGGGAGCATCTGCTGGTGCTGGCTGTGGTGGTGGTGGTGCTGCTGGCTGCGTCGTGGACCAAGGAGGGGGTGTCTCGTACCAGGTGGGAGGTGTAGTCATCCACGTGGGCCTCTCGCTCACGCTAGCGCGGTGAGATGACGAGCCTGGAGCTCTAGCCGGACGCGGAGAGCGTCTAGGTACATCCTGCTGATCCGGCTGATCCGGAAATGAGCCGAACTCCTGCTCTGCTCCTCCACCACTCTCATACGGCTCTCCCATATCCTCCTCATCTACAACCGGCGGTGGAACGTAAGGGGGAGCTACAAGCCTGTTCGCATGCATCGCAGCGAACGTCTCCTTCCAGTTGTGGCGTCCCGCCACAATGGAATACTCCGGCAGCCACTCAATGCCCCTGCCTGTCCTACTCTCCCAGGGCATGCCCGCATAAGGCGGACCTCTATGTGTGGGGAAGATGAGTCCCCTAACCATGAAAGCGTGTAGCCCTAATGGAACTGCCGGTATACGTGTGCAAGCCGAGAAGTCCACTCCAAAAGTCCTAGCTATGTGGGTCACTATCCCACCATATCCAATGTTCCCTCTTGATTTGTTCTTCAATTTGCTCATAGTTGCCGCCAAAAGGGTAGCACAATCGGCGCGGCATCCATGAAGCATAGCGTAGAGAAGGAATAGCTCATCCGTCTTAATCTTTTGGGGCGTCTCCGTCCTAGGAAAGAGACACTCCGAAAGAACACGGTGAGCTATCTTCAAGGCCAAATGGTACATCAATTTGGCCTTGGTATCAGCTGGATGCCAACGGTCCTCGTCGGCATAGATCAAAGCCACATCCTCCCAAAAGTCCTTAGCGGACACGTTCCTAGGGAGTCGACCGTTGTAGGTCTCATGGAACCCAAAGATGGTCCCGAACTCGACAATGCTCAACTGGTAGTCTCTGTTCATGAGACGGAAGGAGACAGTCCTATCAACATGGCTGTGCTCAAAAGACGTCACAACCTCTCGGGTGATCTCCTCATAAGCGTCTTCACGAATGTTCGTGAAGACAAGTAAACCGGCTCTATCCAAGAGCCATGTGAGGTCATCTACAATGTTGAGAGGATGTAGATCCTCCAACAACAAGTATCTAGGGCCAATTACTGCCCTCTTCTCGATCCTCTCAAATGCAGCTTGGTGGTTTTCGTGTATGATCGGGATGCTAGGGTGAGGTGGTGAGGATGGAGGTGAAGATGGAGGTGAAGGTGAGGGAGATGAGGGTGGTGGTGCCCTAGATGTGGAAGGGTTACCCTTTCTCTTCTTATTCTGCTCCCCTTTCTTTTCCTTAATCCTTCCCGAAACTCTCCTCACAAAATCCATTCTGTTGAAAATTACGGTCTATTCTTCCCAAAACCACGGCCGTGGAACCTATGCAGACCGTGATTCGACACAGTAATTCTCAATTCTCAGCAAATCAGCAATCAAACTCCACAACAAGCAGTCCTAATCTAATTTCTTCCAATCTCAATCAGTTCTTCCTAAAAATCTCTAACAAAAACGAACAAAAACGACTAGAATCAAGAAGAGAGCAAAAACCTCTTTTTCGGATTGAGAAATCCAAAATGCGGGTTTGTTGATCGTTTTCCACGCGATTTGTTGCTTGGATCTTGTTCTTGGTTGGATTTGCTTCAGTTTAGGAAGAAGAATCGTTAAAAACGATTAGAGAACGAAGATTTGGGATGAGCTGTGCGATTTCGGTGTTTAGGGCGTGGAAATTGGGGGTTTTGTGGTGTTTTTGTGGTGAAGTGTGGCTTTTATACTCGCAGGCAAATTTTCAAAAATCACGGTCTGTCGGGGCATTCCACGGCCGTGGAAATGTACGGACCCGTAATTTTGGTGATTTTTCACAGGCCTTTGAGAATTACGGCCACTGTAGCAATGACGACCGTAATTTAGACCGTGGAACTCTCTGTAAAGCTTCAAAGTCCAAATTTCGTCACTTCTCTTCGACATTATCCCTCCTTTCTCCTTTTCCATCGATCCTACAACCAAAAACACGAACATACCGGAAGGAATCGAGGCAAAATAAAACCGAAACGTCTATTCTAAACTAAACTATGAATCGAAAACAAAAAACGAAAATGCAATACCTTGGGTTGCCTCCCAAGAAGCGCTTTGTTTAAGGTCCGTAGCTAGACCAAACTCGCACTTATTCGAGTGCGGTAGGTGCAAACTCCTCAGCTTGGAGTTCCGGTGAGTACTTTTTGAGCCGTTGGCCGTTCACCTTAAAACTTCCGCTAGCTTCACCCCATACTTCAACTGCACCATGGGGGAAAATGCGCTTAATTAGAAAAGGTCCAGTCCAACGAGATTTTAACTTACCTGGAAAGAGGCGAAGTCTCGAATTGAAGAGGAGAACTTGATCTCCTTCTTGGAAGTCCTTTGGAATGATATGCTTATCATGCCAACGCTTTGCTCTTTCCTTGTAGATCTTAGCGTTTTCATAGGCGTTCAAACGGAGTTCATCCAGCTTGTTGATGTCTAGGAGATGCTTCTCTCCCGCTTCTTTCATGCTGAAATTCAGCCACTTGATAGCCCAAAACGCCTTGTGCTCTAGCTCTACCGGCAAGTGACAAGACTTCCCATACACAAGGTTGTATGGTGTGGTTTCTATGGGAGTCTTGTATGCAGTCCGGTATGCCCATAATGCATCATCTAGTTTCAAGGACCAATCCTTCCTAGTCCTCGAAACCGTCTTCTCTAGAATTCCCTTGATTTCCCTATTTGAGATCTCAACTTGTCCACTCGTTTGTGGATGGTAAGGGGTGGCGATCTTGTGAGTAACCCCATACTTGGATAGAAGAGCTTCAAAGCGACGGGCTATGAAGTGAGAACCTCCATCACTAATGATCGTCCTTGGCGTCCCGAATCGCGGAAAGATGGTCTTGTTGAAGAACTTAACCACCACCATGGCATCATTCGTGGGAGAGGCAATTGCTTCCACCCATCTAGAAACGTAGTCTACCGCCAATAGTATGTATTGGTTTCCACAAGAAGAAGGGAATGGTCCCATGAAATCGACTCCCCAAACGTCGAAAATCTCCACCTCTTGGATGTTGTTGAGGGGCATCTCGTTCCTTCTAGAGATATTGCCTGTTCTTTGACAAGCATCGCAACAAGAAACAAAGGATTGCACATCTTTAAATAAAGTAGGCCAATAAAATCCGGATTGCAATACCTTTGCGCTAGTTTTGTTCGAACTAGCGTGTCCTCCACAAGGTAGTGAATGACAATGACGGATGACACTTTGCATCTCATCTTCCGGCACACATCGCCGAATGATGCCATCCGGACCTCTCTTGAAGAGAAGAGGCTCGTTCCAATGGTATTCCCGGACGTCCTTGAAGAACTTCTTCCTTTGCGCATATGATAGTCCGGGTGGTATCTCCTGGCAAACCAAATAGTTAACGAAATCAGCAAACCATGGTTCGTCACCCTTGGAGATTACCTTGATGCACTCCTCTATGATGTGTAGGTGTTCGTCCGGAAAGGAGTCATCAATGGGTAATTGGTCGTCCTCTAGATGTGTTAGACGACTCAAATGATCCGCAACAGAATTTTCCGAGCCTTTCTTGTCGCGGATCTCAAGATCGAATTCTTGTAGGAGAAGAATCCATCTAATCAGCCTTGGCTTCGCGTCCTTCTTTGCAAGGAGGTACCGGATCGCAGCATGATCCGTGTAGACAATCACCTTTGCACCTACAAGATAAGAGCGAAACTTGTCAATAGCGTAGACAATGGCTAAAAATTCCTTCTCCGTAGTGGCGTAGTTGAGCTGGGCTTCGTCTAGCGTCTTGCTAGCGTAGTATATGGCATGGGTTCGTCCTTCCTTTCTTTGCCCAAGAACAGCTCCAATGGCTACGTCACTAGCATCGCACATAATCTCGAAAGGGAGAGTCCAATCCGGTGGTTGGATAATGGGTGCTGAAATTAGAGCTTGCCGGATGGTGTTGAACGCATCTAGACATTCCTGTGAAAACTCAAAAACCGCATCCTTCATCAATAGATTAGTGAGAGGTTTTGATATCTTAGAAAAATCCTGAATGAAACGTCTATAGAATCCAGCATGTCCTAGGAAACTTCTTATTCCCTTCACCGAAACTGGGGGAGGAAGTTTCTCTATGGTCTCTATTTTAGCCTTGTCTACCTCTATCCCTCTACTAGAGACTAAGTGACCTAAAACGATTCCTTCCTTAACCATGAATTGACACTTCTCCCAATTAAGAACTAGGTTAGTGTCTTCACATCTTTGCAAAACAAGAGAAAGGTTAGAAAGACAATCGTTAAAAGAGGAACCGTAAACGGAGAAGTCGTCCATGAAGACTTCCATGATTTCCTCTACGTATTCGGAGAAGATGGCCATCATGCACCGTTGAAAGGTGGCTGGGGCGTTGCAAAGCCCGAACGGCATTCTCCTATAAGCGAATGTACCCCAAGGGCACGTGAATGTGGTCTTCTCTTGATCATCCGGGTGTATCGGGATCTGAAAGAAACCACTATAACCGTCAAGGTAGCAAAAGTATGAATGTTGTGCTAACCTTTCAAGCATTTGATCGATGAATGGCAATGGAAAGTGATCCTTCCGCGTTGCGTTGTTGAGCTTGCGGTAGTCTATGCACATTCGCCATCCAGTTACAGTTCGGGTAGGAATGAGTTTGTTGTTCTTATTGGTGATGACCGTCATTCCTCCCTTCTTCGGAACTACTTGAACCGGGCTCACCCACTTGCTATCGGAGATAGGATAGATGATACCTGCATCAAGAAGTTTAAGAATTTCCTTCTTGACAACCTCCTTCATGGTCGGATTCAACCGCCTTTGAGGTTGTCTTGAAGTTCTAAAGTCCTCCTCCATTAGTATCTTATGCATGCATAGGGAGGGTTTAATTCCTACTAAGTCCTCAATAGTATAGCCTATGGCTTTTCTATGTTTCCTAAGGACAATCATGAGCTGTTCATGTTCATCTATGCTTAATTCGGAACTAACGATAACCGGGAAGGTGGAATTAGATCCAAGAAAAGCGTACCTTAGATGAGTAGGAAGTGGTTTAAGTTCCATCGCTTTCGGGGCTTCCAATGATCCTTGAGGAGCTTCCGATGTTTCCTTAGAGGTTTCTAAGGATGTTGAATGGTTTGGAGAAGAATTAGGAGAAGTTGAAGAAGTGTGCCGATCACCATTTTCCACGGTCAAAATCACGGTTTCCTCTGGTTTTCCACGGCCGTAATATCCTCTGGAATGGAGGTCGAATTTGGTTGTAGAATCCACGGCCGTGGAATACAGAGTATGGCCGTGGAATCTTGTATTCTCAGCCTCATCGTGGAGTTTCTCAAACTCTACTTCATGCATCTCTTCTTGTGCTTCTAAGGCTTCAATTTCCTCTTTGCACTCTTCTTCTTCTCCTACATCGGTTAGACTCATAGTAATAACCTTTTGCAAAGGATCGTTAAAGAGAATCGCACTTACCTCCTCCCTAGATAAACCTTCTTCGTTTTGGACATTGTAAATATCCTCATCAAAGATTGGTTCCTTCACTAGAGTGGAAAGAACGAACTCTACTTTCTCCTCCCCAATGTCAAAGGCGAGTCTCCCATTCTTGCAATCGACCATGCAGCCGGAAGTTGCAAGAAACGGTCTTCCGAGTATGATCGGGACCGGACTATCTGCAGGAATGTCAAGCACAACAAAATCAATGGGGACAAAGAACTTGCCTAGCTTGACAGGGACGTCCTCTACAATGCCGACGGGACGAGTAATGGATCGATCCGCCATGTATAACGTCATCTTCACTGGTTTAGGGTCGCCTAAACCGATCTTCCTGCACAACGCAAGTGGTATGATGCTCACACTTGCTCCCAAGTCACATAAAGCGTCGTATGTGACCTCTCCCACTCCAATGGGAATGCAAAATGACCCCGGATCCTTCAACTTTGGGGGCATTTTCTCCTTCATAGTCTTGATGAGGTCCGAAGAATCCGAACTCATCTTGACTTCTCCAAAATCTTCTAGCTTCCTCTTGTTAGAGAGGAGCTCCTTCAAGAACTTGCCATAAGCCGGCATACCTACAATAGCATCAATGAAAGGTATATTAATATGCAGTTTGCTCATGAGTTCTATGAACTTACCGAATTGCTTGTCTAGGCGCGCTCGCGCTCTAGATTGAGGGAATGGTAGGGGAGGTTTGAAAGCTGGAGGGGGGACATAGACGTCCTCCTTCTCCTTCCCCTTTTCTTTGCCTTTCTCTACGGGGACTTCAACAAACGTAGGCTGCGGATCGGTGGTAGTCACTCCGCTCCTAGTTGTAATCGCCATTACCCTTCCCTTAGGGTTGTCCTCCGTCTTTCCTGGAAGTTTCCCTTGATTCCTAGGAACTTCCTCCGCATGGTTGAACATTTGATTTTCCAAAACCTTTTGAGCTTTGTCAACCTTAGAAATTTGATCATCAACCTTGATGATGCGGTTCTCTAACCCTTGAAGCTTTCCCAAGATCGTTTCCAACATGGGATCCGGCTTTTCCTTTCCAGTATTGTTTCCTCCATTTGATGATTGCCCCTGGCTTTTCAAAGGAGTAGAAGAAGAAGAGGGTGGAGTTAGTGAATTGGAATTGGAAGGATAGGAGTTACCGGAATTTTGTTGATTGGAGCGCCAATTGTTGTTGTTTGAACCACGATTGTTGTTCCAATTGTTGTTATTCCGGTTGTTGTTTCCATTCCAATTGTTGTTCCGGTTATTGTTCCGGTTATTGTTGTTGCGGTTGGTGTTGTCACCGCCATTATTATTGCCCAAATAGCCAACATCCTTCTCTTGCTGCTTTGGGAAGTTGGTCTTGATAGCCTCCTTCAACTCCTTGATTTCATTGTTGAGGGAGAAAATCTGATTTTGAGCTTCATGTGTGAGCTTCGCTCCTTGCTCCACACGATTTCCCTCCACTTTCCGGTGGGAATACTTCTCTATGACTCTTGCTTGCTTCTCAATGAAGTCCCAAGCGTCATCTTCTCTCATGTCCATGAACGTTCCGCATGAGAGGGATTGAAGGTTGAATTGCGTTCCCGCATCTAACCCTTTGTAGTAAATTTCCAGCAAGGCAAGCTTGGATATGCCATGATGAGGGCAATCCAAGAGCAAATCCTGAAACCTTTCCCAAGATTGAAACAAACTTTCGTTAGGTCTCATGGAAAAAGCATTAATCTTACCTCTAAGTTCCGCCGTTTTGGAGGGCGGAAAGAACTTGGTGAGAAACTCTGCGGAGAGGTCTTCCCACGTCTCTAGCTTTCCACTAGGAAGAGCTTGGTACCAAGATAGCGCTTTCCCTTTCAAAGAGAAAAAGAAAGGTTTGAGCTTATAGCTGTTGGTAGTAGCGCTCTTTGGTCTCATTGTCTCCATCATACACTCAAAGTTCTGCAAGTGTTGGTGTGGAGATTCAGTGCTTGTACCGCCAAACTGACTTTGGCGAACAAGAGTGATAACTTGAGGGTTGAAACTAAACCCTTGTACATCTTCAGCATCAAAGTTCACACCCAAGCGGCGTGGTTTTTGTGTTGGATCCATCCGCTGGCCAAGAGTTCTTGGCTCATTATCCACACGTTCGACCCTCGCATTCCTAGGTGGAATGCGGCGGTTAGCAGCTCCTTGTTGATTGAAAGGATTTATATTGATCGTGGGATCAATCTCTTCTAGCGGAGGCATGGAAGAATCACTATCATCAGCGGATGAGTGGCTTCTTCTTCTAGACCTTGTCCTTCTTCTCGAGGACTTCTTGCCCACCTTATCTTCAAGATCGCTCATCTTTATCTTCATTTGGACGATCATGTCTTGTAGACCGTTAACTTGAGTTTGATGACGATCCATCTCATCCTGGAGGAGATTCTCATTCCATCGGAGTTGAGCTTCCTTCTCCGCCAACTTAGTTTGAAGATCGCTTTCGTTCTCTTGAGCCATCCTCTTTTCCTTGCGTCTTTGTCTCAAGGTTTTCTCTACCTCTTGATCAAGAGGTAAGAGATCTTCGGTGTTCCTAGACCTGCGCATGCACTCAAGAAGAATTAAATAACGAGAGCAAGCTCCCAAGCTTGACAACCGGTTACCGAATTCGGCCGAAACCAAATCCCCGGCAACGGCGCCAAAAACTTGTTCGCCCCTAGAGGTGTGTGCAAATAAGCTTTAAATTTATAAAACTAGAATCAAGCAGCGAACCCGCAGTGTACGGATCGAGGTAGCTAAGCAAGAATTCCAAAGTATCGAACACAGGGATTTGGGTGGGAACAAATTCGATTTCAGGTTATCAAGCAGTAAATATGGGAGTTTTGCAAATATTGGGAAAACAACAATCCTAAAGATCCGGGTATTCAGTTGTGGCAACAGATTCAAGATATACTATTGATATAAAGACAGAGTAGAGGTATGCAAAGGTATACTAGTGTAAGGTAATCGTACGGTTGAGGTTCCAAAAACCTTATGTAACTCACCTAAAGAATACCTCCTATACAGGTTGTTGAGGCTCAATATAGAGAGATTCTAAAGACAAGGATTAGCATCAAATACCCAAACCTATAATCTAAAGGTCAAGACTAACTTATCCGATTGAGGTTGTTGAGGCTCACAATCGAGGTAGAGGTTGTTGAGGCTTCACTACCACCTAGAAAAGACAAGTCTAAACTAAGCTAAAGCAAATCTTTAACTTTGGATTAAGGTAAAAGCAAGCTCGTAAACTCAGGGAAATTACGGTTGAATCTTGAGATTCCACGGCCGTGGAACTCAAGAACAGCCCGTAATTTAGGGTTGTCGGCGACAATTCTCTAACTCTCAGGGTCTAATTTGTTTGCGATCGATCTATCATCATCTAGGCCACAACTATCAACCCTTCACCTTAGAATTGTTAAGGGTTTTTAGCCAATAACAGTCATTTGATATTAATTCAAGATTTAAAAGATAAAAGATGGAAACTTTCAAGAACTATCAATAATCTTCAAAAGAATCTCAGAATCACAATCAAGAACAAGTGTTTATCAAAAGATTCAAATAGGAATAAACAATCACAATCTAGGAAAGAAAGGAAACGGGATGTCAATCCGATCCTAAATCAAACCTAAGCAAGAAGAGAAATCTTCTTGCAAAATCCTCCAAGAACTTCGATCTTGCACAAACGCAAGGATCGCTAGCAGCAATTCTCCAACTCCGAACTTTGATCTTCAATGAGATCTCCCAAAATCACCTCCAAGAATGAGGGTTTGTGTGTTGCTAAGCTTGCGTTTTTGCCGCTAAACTTAGGGTTGAAAAATCGTAAGCTAGGTAGCGAGGTGACGGAATCTTGCTTCATCCGTCCTTTTTATAATGCAGGGCAAAATGTCGGCCCGGCCCGATCTTCAAAAGATCATGGCTTCGAAACGTGGCGAAAGGATTCGTCAAGATCACGGTCGTGGAAGATTCCACGACCGTAATCTTGAGGCGTGGAAACAAACACGGGTAACTTCCACGGCCGTAATATCCCCTGGAATGAATATCGAATTCTGCATCACAATCCACGGCCGTAATTTAGGGTAAAACCGTGATTCTTGCCTTCATTCGTGCATTCCTCAATCTAGTACTCCAAATTGCTTCCAAAAGGTGTCCTTAATCTAGAGGTACATCAACTCAACTTCCCTTTGCTCGATTTCGTTCGGAAATAGCTCCAAATCACCTATAATCAACATAGAACTCGTGTAGACATCCATATCGACAATATAGGCAATACTAGCTCATATATGCATAAAGCTTAATCAAAGACTATCAATATGAATCAAATATGATTATAAAACGTGCCTAAAATATCACAATATTTCATGCTAACAGGGACCTTGGGAGGATCTATCCATGGACTTTGTGGTCGGGTTGCCTATGTCAAAACGAGGCAAAGACTCCATTTTCGTGGTAGTCGATCGTTTCTCCAAAATGGCTCATTTCATCGTAAAAGCACCCTAAATGCTAGTGAAGTTGCCACCTTGTTCTTTGACAATGTGGTGCGTTTACATGGGATACCACGTTCCATCGTTAGTGATCGGGACGTGAAATTCGTAAGTCATTTTTGGAGAATGTTGTGGGGAAAACTTGGAACCAACTTGTTGTTTTCAAGTAGTTATCACCCCCAAACCGATGGTCAAACGGAGGTGACCAATCGGACTCTTGGTGCTCTACTTAGAGCCACCACTAGGACCAACCCACGTAGGTGGGAGGACTTACTTTCTGTTGTCGAGTTTTCGTATAACAGGTCTAGGCACACGGCAACTAAATTGTCCCCATTTGAAGTTGTCTACGGCCTCAATCCACACACACCATTGGATTTCACTCCCCGCCCGCTCAAGGATGGAGAACACATCATCGCCGGAAACCGAGCCGCCCAAATCATTGAGCTTCATGAGCGGACTAGGACACAACTCGAACGTCGTGCCGCCCAACTTGCCGGACAACGCAACAAGGGCCGCCGCGACGTCTCTTTTGAGCCCGGTGATCTTGTTTGGCTCCACCTACGGAAGGAGCGTTTTCCTACTCGCCGCATGAGCAAGCTCTCGGACCGTGGTGATGGCCCATTCCGCATCTTAGCCCGTCATGGTCCAAATGCATACAAGTTAGAGCTTCCGGATTCCTACGGAGTACACCCAACGTTCAACGTCAAGGACCTTGCCCCTTATGTTGAGCCCCTCTTTGACGATGGTGAAACGGGGACGTTTCACAGCCAAGATGGGGGGACTGATGCGCCCTTGGATGCCCCTTTTGCGTTGACCCTAGACGAAGAGGACGAGGCTCTTAGAGTTCGCTCAGATGGACCGATCACCCGATCCCGAGCTAAGGCCATTGCTCGAGCCACCGGCTCCATCATCACCCGCATTACTTCTTCACTTGGTCACATTACCGGCATGCCTTGTCTCTACACCACCATGGCATAGGCTACCGGTTCCGTTAGCGGCATGTCCCGTCTTTCCGACTCCATGGCATGAAGCTAGCTTATCTTCGGACTATATTTTCATGTTTTCCTTTTTATGTAATAAAGGGATATTCCATATAGGAATATTCCCTTTTTGAACTTATCCGTTTAGGGTTTGCTTGGATGCTTTTAGGTTTTCCCCTTTTGGGCTTTTTCTTCATGTATTCTTGTTTGGCCCGTTGGCCCATAGGTAGGCAAGTTTCTCTATATAAGAGATATCTTGCCTCACTTATTTTGCATGTTCAATATTACTAAGTTTTGAGAAGAATTTCCTCCACTTAGCTTGGGCATCAAAATCTCTCTTCTAACCCTCAAACTTCTTCCTTGAATCTCGTCTTTGATTCAAGAAATCCATATTCGAGGATTCTTTTTAAGAATCAACCTTCGCTCCACACAAAAAGGTTCCTTCGATCTCTCTAGATCGAAGTAACCCTAGTTTCTTCATCGCTTCCGCCCCTTTGGATCCGAAACGATACAACGTTGCACAAAGAATCAAGGAGTAGTTGGAGTTTTGCTTGATCTAGATCCGGAGTTATCCTTGGTTACCTCCAAGGACGCATCATAAGGTCTTATTACCGGGTAAGTCTCTAAGAACCTAAGGATAGGAATTCTACACAAACCGGATTGTAAATTAGGGATCTAACCTATCCTTACCGGGTAAGTCTTGGAAAGGGAAGTCCTAAGCAACTATCCTAGCACATTTAATCCAATGGCGGCTTATTAGGCTCACCACTACCTAAGATTTGCTATTTTTAGATTCTAAGGGCAAGGATTACCGGGTAAGTCTCTCCTAACACTTAATCACTACACTAGGTCACCCTAGGGTAGGTTAAACTCAACAAAAACTTAGGGTTTCAACATTTTACGGATCTAAGGCAAGATCCTTCAAACCAGGGGGAATCACGGTTTGTTCTACCTAAACCACGGCCGTGGTTCGACAAGAACTACCTGTGATTTCTATCAGCAACTACGTTCATGAGCAAAAGTCATCCAAAGGTAAATCTAAGTCCGTCCTATCATAGCTCTAGCCATAACCATCCTTTCCTTACCCTAGAACCACATCAATTTAGCCTACAACATTCATAATGGAAATCGAAACAAACAAACATAAAATCATAACATTCATTGCAAGATAATGAAAGAAAAGAGATGGACAAGTGAACTTCAAAAACAAACCAATCTGAAAATAGAATTAGAGCAACTTACAACCCTTCCAAAAGAAGGTTCAAGGGTTCACAAAACTCTAGAAATAGAATCCGAAATACAAGAAAGCTATGGTGTGTGTTCTTCTCTCCTCTTCAATGGATCCCTTCTTCTTCTCTTTGACACTTTCCTTCCTAGAAAAAATCTTCTTCTTTTTGAGAATATATTTGTTAGAGAGAAATGGATAATGGATGAGCTGCTCCCAAACTACCCCAGCTGCCTCTCACAATCCATGAAGGACCACTTTTATAACAAACTTGCATGAGCTGGCCATGAGAGTCGTGGCACAGCTGTCACAAGAATCTAGCAAAAACCACGGTCATTTCCACGGCCGTGGTTCGTCAGAGAACCGTGATTTTATGCAGAAACTTCGCCTTGGATCATTAAGCTGTGATTTGGTGCATGGCTAGTGTTGGTAAGGCTCCATGAGTCCTCCTCAGCCCTTGGCTTGTGTCCTAATGCGTCCGGGAGTGTGTCATCTAAATGAACGATCCTCAAACGCATCGTTTAAGCTCCTAAACTTCCCGAAATACCTACAAAACGCGCAGAAGTCCGTGTAGACGTCTATCTCGACAAAATACGTGAATTGGGTGCAAAACGTCTTGGACTAATGCTAGATCATGCATGAATGAGTGAGAATTCTATCTAAAAGTACACCTAAAACTATGTTATAAATCGTGTTATCATGGCTGGTAGTCGATTGGCCGAGGAGTTCACTAGGTAGATAGTGAGACTTCATAGAGTACCTAGGGCTATAGGCTTTGACACAGACAGACGATTCACTTCGAGGTTTTGGTAGAAAGTGCATTCCACCCTAGGTACGAGTCTGCAATTCACGACTGCTTATTATCCTCAGACCGATGACCAGTCGGAGCGGACCATCTAGACTTATGAGGATATGTTGAGAGCATGCGTGTTAGACTAGGGATAGGTGTTGCCAGATCAACTTCCCTTAGTGGAGTTTTCGTATAACAACAATTGACACACATCGATGAGGATGGCTCCTTATGAGGCTTTATACGGACAGAGATGCCGTACACCGTTGTGTTGGGACGAGCCGAGCAGTGCTAGCGGAGTAGCGCTTGAGCAAATTCAAGATGACATGGCTCGAGTAGCGGTGATCCGTGAGCGCATCTTAGCAGCACAGAGTTGACAAAAGTCTTATGAATATAAGAGGCGCAAACCTTTGGAGTTTAGAGTTGGTGCTCAAGTTTGGTTGAGAGTATCTCCGACACGAGGTGTTCGACGTTTCGGCATCAAGGGGAAGCTGAGTCCCAGATATGTCGGACCGTTCGAGATTCTTGAGCGAGTTGGAGAGGCAACATACAGACTTGCTTTGCCACCGAGGCTTGAGGGTGTTCACCCAGTCTTCCATGTGTCTCAATTACGGGAGTACATACCAGACCTGAGACACATCGTCAATCATGAGGATTTAGTGGTCGAGCCAGACCACACGTTCGTAGAGCATCTGATAGCTATCTTAGAGTGTTGTACGAGACGTTTGCATTCGAAGGACATACCGATGATTAAGATTCGATAGTTGATGCGAGGAGCTGATGAGGCGACTTGGGAGATAGGAGATAGTATCTAGAGGAACTATCCGGAGTTTTACGTTGAGCTTGATGCACCTTTAGCATAGTTGTGTGTTTCCGTTTTCCTTTTATTGCATGTCCCGAGTGGAACTATATGAGTTGTGTTCAGCGTTTCCGTGTTGTTGTTTTGTGATTGTTCGGGTTGTTGCAAGTTTCGGGACGAAATTTCTTTTTAGGGGGATCTGATGTAAGACTCTAGTCTTTTGCCTTCACCGCCCCCGCGGTGAAGAAGTCCGCTCCAGTGACAAACCTTGGCTGTCACTGCCCCGCGGTGACAGTGAGCCGTCCTAGCGGTTGGGCGATCCACCCCTGCCGATTCGCTGCAAATCGTGCCCGATCTGTTTTCGTTCATTTTATCTTCTTTCCATAGATAGTATATCCGATCTTCTATCTTATGGGTCGGCTTTCCTATCTTCTTCCTAACCCTAGAACACCTTTCCTTATATCTTTCCAACCTTTTCTATATATTCCCATCTTTTGTTCTTATTCCTGTTTCTTGCTTACGCTTTCTTCAACCCTCGAGTGTTGCAGCCTTGCTTCTTGTGATCTTGCTGAACGTGTAAGTTCTTCCTCCCTTGTTCTTTGTCACGTTCATGTGTTGTTGCACCTTGCTTCCCTTCTGTTTCGTTTCTCCCTTTGTTTTCTCTTTTCTTCTTCTCCAAGAATCAAGTTTGATTCTTGTGGAGCGTCCAATTGTTGATCCTTTGATGTTCACAGGCTCCCTTTGTTGAGTTACGAAGTGTGAGAGTGTTGGAAGAGCAAGCTTTGCCCTTGTCGTGATTCTGCTGTCGTCGAGAAGCCGACAGTGCTTCAGCACCGAAATCCGCCCCCGCGCCTGCACAAAGCCGCCCATGCGGATTCCCCTCTCTGCCGCCCTACGCCCTGTCCATCCGCCCCTGCGGTTTCTTCTACAGTAACTCCCGTTCTTATGAGTGGCTTCCTTCCTTGCTTTCCTCTTTCCTTTCCTTGACTCTCCTGGATGTTGTTGACCCTTAGTGTTCTATAAGACTAGGGGGGTATGACCCTAGCTTGTGTAGATCTCTTAGAGATCATGGAGACTAGAAGTTATAGACTTCTAGCAATCGTTTCGGTTCCTGATTGTGATGCCTTGTGTGAACATGATTTCCGTTCTTCTTTCCTGAGGTGATTTGAGTTGTTGTTGGGTTATCTTAGTGAGGTAAGTCCCTTGGACTTACTTAGATTCATTCCATGTATTGGATTGATTGTGTTGGCTTGTTTGTGTTGTTTGTCATGTTATAATTGATAACCGGAACTAGGATTGACCTTTATAACCGTAATTGGATCAAGTGTATTATAACGGGGCGGTTATCGCTTATCTAGTTCAAAATGGGGAAACTGGGAGGTGCTCTTGCGACCAGTCCAGCAGGTGACGGAAGGATGCATACGTTCTATTCCTGTTGGTGAAAGGGGACAGAGGCGAGATTACAACGACTCTCGTGTAACAACCTTAAGTTGAATTAGAAATGAGATAACGTAATGAAAGATAAAACCGGCTGGTTGTGAACATGTTGATGTGTTTACTTTACCTTATGTGTGTTTGTGCCTTTACAGTCTTTCTAATATCTAGAGTGTTAGCTAACTGTTTATACCGATGTTGTAGGTGCCTTGCATGATATAGGTGTTGCTAAGTGATCCGGACGGTGTGGTCAGCCGGGGTTCCCGTACATTATAGGACGGGATCGGTTTTATCTTTATGTTGTTGCTTTTCCTTTTGTTTTGAACTCGGGTGCGAGTCTTTTTTGCTTTCCTTTGTTTAAACCTTTGGTTTTATATTGAGTTTTGGTTTTCATTTGTTTGTGCCTTGTTGTAAGGTATGTTGTGTCGTTGCTACTTTAAAGGTCGGAACCCATTGTGAGGTCCTAGCCCGTAATGCTTCGAGTTCTCAGAACTTGGGGTGTTACATATATCTTGTTCATGAAATTTTTTGGAATAACTCCTTGTGGTTTCATGCAAAATGCATTAATTAGCTTTCTTCATTTTGTTTCCTTACAGGGTATCAAAACTAATCAAATACTACTCCAATTAGTTCAAACCACAAGGAATGATTCCAAAAAGTTTCATGAACAAGGGTATACACATGCATGGACTAGATTCATTTACATTCCGTTTCCATTTCCAGAGTTAACATCAAACGGGCCCTAAGATGATTTACAGCCGCACTGGCCATTGAACCCAAAACCCACAAAGATGAAAAATGGATCAAGAACCAATGTACAACCATTACCATAGACATGCTCTGAACAACTTCAAAAATACAAAAAGGGAGGGCATCTGTTTACAAAAACCGACACGTCCATGATGATATTACAAAAAGAAGGGCATATGTCTTAAGATATTCAATGCACAACCATTACTTAAATGGTATTAAGAGGGACATGGCATCCATGCATGTCGAAATTTCCATTAGCAACTTCAACTTCTTGATCATCGCCTTATTAGTTGAATTCTGAACCCCGAGAACAAAGTAGTTTGTTGCACCTCCGAAACTCGTTCAACTAAGACGTTGTTTGTTGCACAAAGTTAAGATTCAACTCTTTGGTTGTTTCCTTAAGAGCACGCTCCTCATAGACATCAAGAACGGGCTTCTGCCGCTTGCTGACTACTACCAAATGTGGATATTGTGGACAATATTCCCCGGAAGCACACATATCTAGCGTTTTGTAAGAGTCGAGAGGATTTATCTTCATTATTAGACAGGTCTACATGATTTATAAGAAGTTGTGAGAAACCGTGTAAGGAATAAACTCACAAATACATATATCAACAAAAATAATTTGATGATTAATAAGTAAACAAATAGTAAGCTCACAAGTTAAGAGAAACACATATCAACAAAAGTTTTAGACAAGTGCACAAGAGAGTACTAGTGGGAGCTTGTGTAAACTCTGTGGACTTGAGTCCCACACCCATCATATCTCTCAAGTTCTTTGACCGGCCAAACCGTCCTATATATTTTCCCAAGGAGCCACCAATGTGAGGTAAAGGTAAGTACTAATGTATTGTCTTAGTTGGTTCAGTTTTATGGTTTGAAAACATAAGAGACATAATAGAGGCATAACAGATAACCAAAATTAATTTCCAACATATAAAATGTATCAAAACAAAAGCATGAAAAGAGAAGTTGACAAGAGTCACAGTGGTTATGAAAAGAGGCATATAACTAGAACATACTCACAAAGAGATAGTAAAAAACAGAAGCATCACATTTTATCTCCAACATCAACAACAAAATCGAAATAGATAACCATAACAAGTTCACGAGTTAAGCAAATTAACCAAATTTTAAGATTAGAATTGAAAATGACAAGAGAAATAGCAAATAACATGTTACATTTTAAATACAAAATGGCAAAAGGGGAGCATTATAAAAGAAAATCATGTACAAATTCATAAATTAACCAAACTTCATATCAAAGATGATACCATGGAATGATATCTTAATTTGGATTAATATATTTTCCTTACATTTTACTTCTCCTACAAATATACACACCTCTTATGTTGCTTTCTTCGTTGATCTCATATGTGTTATATATTCATGGATGTTGTCCCTGATGGAGACCTTCCGAGACAACTCGGATTTGTGGTTGAATCCTTTTAAAGAAGGAGGGGTTGATGTAGGAGCATCTACAGACCTAGCTTGCTTCAACACTATAACCATGGAAAGATAGGAAGCAAGGAGTGATGTTCACTCTAAGGGGGAGAGGAATAAGAATCAAAGTCTTTCCTAGAAGAGAGATGAAGACCACTTTCCGGACCATTTTTAGAAAGGAGATGAAGACTACTTTCCGGACCATTTCTAAAAAGGAGATGAAGACCACTTCTCGAACGAAGTTAATGATCATCCTTGAGAAAGAAATGAAGACCATCTCTAATGGAGAAGTGAAGACCACTCATTGGAGATGGAATGTCAAGGTCCACGTATGCATGGAAATCAACTTTTCCATGCAAGTATACGTGTGGAAGGAAGAAAGGATGGATCGATACGATGCTAATGTCAATAGATCCTACAAGTACACATTCGGCCCATACACATGCATGTGGAAGATGGAGATCAAAGCCACGAAGAGAAGAGCTATCTCATGTACGTGCATGTAGGAAGACACGGGATACTCCATACAACCATGCAAACGTCGGATTGGGTTATACATGCATCCACAGATTCACCAATAGGCCAACCATGCACGGAGGATATTTTGGACGAACTTCAAGGCTGAAACTCGGACATTGTGTTGTTATTTTCCAGCCCATAAAACATATTTAAGTTATGGGTTAAATTTTTATTTCCTTTGGGGTTTTAATTTTATTTATTTTGCAAAAAAATTTAAGTTTTTCAATAAGGAAGCTTAAAGATAAAGATTGAGAGAATCATATCTTCTAGAGATATTATTTGATCAATCTTACTGATGACGTGATTTATGACACTAGATTATGCACTCTTTTAGGTAGTTTTTACATTCATTCATGCATGGTTTTGCACATGTTCGGGATGTTTTATGCTTTATCGAGTCATATCGTCGGAATATACGTCTACACGAGCATTTTTCGGTTTTGTAGGTATTTTGGGGAGGTTTCATATCCAAGGATCAAGCCTCGTGACGGCCCGGATTGAAGGTCCCAATGGAGCAAACATAGAGAAAAGAAGAAGAAATTGACCTTAGTTGGTTCGAGCCATGCACCGGCTTGTGTTTAGCCATGATTATGGCCATGCAACCATTGACCTCGGTCCAGCCCTCACCCATCTCGGCCGAGATGATTTTTGGGCCATCCAAGATCGTTCGTTGGTCCCCCACGACACTTGGCACACTCCTCTTCCAGCCCACGATTTTCTCTCCCATGATGGAGGGGAAGTGTTATATTGCAGGTTGCTCGTACTTTTGCAGGTTTTCTTCCAATCCTTCCATTCTCCCAACATTCCTTAGTTTTGAAATCCCAAGTATGGAGAAGAGAAGAGAGGAGACTTCATTGAAGAGAAGAAAAAAACACCATTTTCATAGTCTTAGAGTGAGTTTTTGAGAGACTTGTAGTGAGGAAAGTTGTAGAGATTGTTTACCTGGTTTTAAAACTACTCTTGGATGGTTATAAGCTTGTTATAAACTTATTATTCAACTTGTTCTTGTTGTATATTGCTTCCTATCTCTTTATCTAGCTATGACATGCATTTGTGATGATATTATGATGATTGCTCTTAAGATGATTGTTCTTGGCTAAGTAGCATGTGATTCTAGGGAGATGGGTGAAAGGTTATGACTAGGATAATAATAGATTGGACTTAGATGTATCTTAGGATAGTTGTATGCTCAAAATCCCTATCTCAGTTTGCAATCTCGGCCTGTTCTTCAACCATTTCGGTCGAGATGTTCTTGATCCACCCGAGGTGTATGAGTTGTTGTTCCTATAGTGTTATATCTTCGTGTTAGGGAGTTTAAGAGTTGATATCCTAGTGTTTGTCGAGCCTAATCTAGCAGTAGGGTGACCTATGCTAGTAAACTAGGTGAGGGATGAGACTTACCCGGTAATTCCCGCTCTTAGGTATAGATGATGACAAACATTAGGTAGTAGTGAGTCTCAACAACCGCTATTGGATTGAGTGTGCTAGGATTGTTGTTTAGGACTTGCCTTCCCGAGACTTACCCGGTAAGGAGAGGCTTAACTTGACCCCTAAGTAGTAATCCGGTTTGTGTAGAATTCCCAACCTTAGGTTCCTAGAGACTTACCCGGTAATAGGACCTTAGGTGCGGGATTAGTGGACCATGAGACCTACCCGGTGATTGATCCCATTAGAGAAACATTACTTCCCAACATACCGCATCTTGTTCCTAGGTTGATTAGAAGCTTGAGTCCATGCCATAACCAGGCATCCGAATCCTTAGAATCCGTTTTCTATACATTGATCTTATATCTCGTGTTTCTTTTGTTGTTTGGTTGAGATTGTTGTTGATTGTGATCTTTGCTTGATCACCACAAAAACCCATAAAAAACATATGATTTTCATCTCTTTGTTTCTATCTCTCTTCTTAGTCTAGACTTGAACTATCTTTGATCATTGCATGGTTGAATCTCACCTCGGTCTTTGTGTTCGACCTCGGAATGCTTCCCTTTCTACTATATGACCAGTACACTGTGGGTTTTGCTAGGTAGTTTAGGAGATATATCGAGTATAAATTGAACACTTTGTTTGCATGATTGGATGAACAAGTTCTTAGCACTCTTGCCTTGGATTTGTAGTATCACTTCCTAGCATCTCAACACTTACAAAGTCATATCTTATTAGAAGATGAATCTTATTTTATTATTTTATTCACGATCATTCGGTTGGAGCCTACTCGACTCACACCCTATATATAGGGATGCTTGAGCCTCTTGTAAATTACCCTAAATTTGAATAAAGCACATTGCTTTCGGTATTTGCTAGTTGCAACTGATTTTTAGCCTTTCATGCAGGAAGAGAAAGTGAGAGACATCTTGTTCCACCTACATCTTTTTTCTTGCGTACGACAAATAGGGTGTTTCAAGTTTTCACAAGCATACATCCTAGTGCTCTTGTAACACCCCGAATTCTGAGAACTCGAGAAGTTACTGGTTAGGACCTCACAATGGGTCCCGACCTTAGTTTGACAACAATTTTACTAGGAACATACAACAAGGCACAAATGTATTTAAAACAATTTCAAAACATATTATTTTAAATGTATGAATATACACATGTGACAGCCTTACAAAAACATATATATAGATACATAACATGCATGCCGTATGGGAGACTCCCCTGTCCCCATCTAATGAATACGTGGACCCGGCTGACCATCCGTTCCGGATCTCTCTGCAACTGTCTATCTCTACAAATCTACAACACGGATAAAACCGTTAGCTAATATTCTATGCATAAGTATAAAGGTAAAAGCACAAACACACAACATACACAATCAACATGCAACACTCAATCCTTTTATTATCTTTTAATTGGGTGATATATAATTACAAATGATACTTATTTTGTGACACGAGGGATTTCCAAACCTCGCCCCTGTCCCCGTTTACCAACGAGGAATGGTACTAATGCATCTGACCGTCTACCTGACTGGGTTGGTCGCAGGGAACCTCCTAAACTCTCGCAAGAGCTAGGCAGATGATGTCACGACCCGTTATCATACACTTGGGTCAATTACATAATATAATAAAGTCGGCCTAATCCGGTTTCGTTGTTTATCATAACTAACAAACACCACTCATACACATTACACTCATACAAGAAGCCAGCTAAGTAAGTCCGTGGACTTACCAGAATCAAATCTCGCCTCTCTTAACACCACTCAATCAGTAAATGCAGAAACTCAATTGCTTGTCAAAGAAGGCACGTGGGTCAATACATTTCCCTAGGTACTTAGAAGTCTGAAACTCCTAAGCTGTAAGATCCTATTTGGACATAATCTATTACAATACTTATTTAAGGTAACATGACTATTTTACCCTTGGTCCCGAGACGTCCAAAACTCGTAATACGTACTTAAATTCTTACTTGAGGCTAATTAACCATATTCTACTCCCTAGGATGGTTTTAGATAAACCTAGAGAAACTACCCACTTTTCTATTTCCCGAAAAGTCACTAAGGTCCAACTACAACTTCAAATATGAAATTAAAATAAACTTATAAAAATTCTAAAATAAATCTCTAAATTATCTAGGATATCTAATCTACTCATAGGAGCAAGAATTTCCTAAAACTGTTCAATTATCACTTCTACAAAAATCCTTAAAGTTGGCTACAACACTAAAAACGTTCCTATACTTGGTCAAAATTCATTGCTGGAAAAACAGCTCAACTACTCCACTTTGAGACCCTATAACTTCAATCTGACCGACCATTTCTTGTCAAATTTTAACACAGTAAACTACGTATATCCCTCTATGATCTATCAAGAATTCAACGGTGGATCTTCAATAAAACTCCTGAACATTGGTCTACAATATTGACAGTTTTCAACTTCTCAAAACTAAAGAAAACTCCATTATTTACAGCTGATTTGTTTCTACTATTTTTGTCACCCTCTTCTAACCCAAACTAATTATTGATCTCAATGTCCTAAGTTCATCAGCAGCACATAGTACACTTTAACTTATTAACTTACAAAAGATACGTCTAGTTACCCCTTGTTGAGACCTTTATTGCAACTTTGGAAAGATTCTAGTGATGGGGAAGGCTTTCGATCTGTAAAACAGCAGGGATGGAATATAAACTTTTGCCCATTGTGTGACTGAATAGAAAGAGGACAACTAGGGAGTGAGAGACCAACCGAACGTATGCAGAAACGTATGCAGCAGCTCTTGGAGTCGAAGTGCATAGAAGAGGCTGCTGTTGTGCAATGTTGGTGCTTCAATGGGGCTGCTGTTGTGCAATGTTGGTGCTTTAATGGGGCTGCTGAGATCTACGTCGATATA
The DNA here is from genome assembly GCA_033239045.1 of Fagopyrum esculentum. Taxonomy (NCBI): domain Eukaryota; kingdom Viridiplantae; phylum Streptophyta; class Magnoliopsida; order Caryophyllales; family Polygonaceae; genus Fagopyrum; species Fagopyrum esculentum. The sequence goes on along the minus strand of BSUD01000008.1, from coordinate 96,482,900 downwards.
GAAGAAGGGGAGGAGAGGTTTACGTGCATCTAGAAGCAAAGACGTTGCAACTCCTTCTCTTCTGGCGTGAATGTAGGGCTGTTTCAGCTGTGGATTTGCCTCATTTATTCACTGCTGTTACGTGATATAGGGAAGGGAAAGAGCTGGTTGTTACAACGTGGAAGATAGGGCAACGTCTCATGGAGTTTTGGGCTGAAATTAACATTCTTCTAGGCTGTCGCAAGCCTCATTAAGCAGCTGAGTGTGTGGGTTGCTGAAGGTGTGATTGGTGGGCCTCCTGGGCTGCATGATCCGCCAGCAAAGGTTAAGGTAAGGCTGGGAACAATCAATCCAGTTAAGAAACAATGGGCTGAAAGTTTGTCAAAACTTGTCAAAAACTCGTCAGGCCCATGCATGTCCTTGTCACAGAGTTGTCGGGCTTCGTCATGACCTCGTCTCAGCTTTGTCATGGTCTCGTCACAGCTTTGTCACGGTCTCGTCACAAGTTGTCATTAAGCACCAATTAAAAGAATTAGGGTTTGATATAATTCTATCATTTTATGTGAATTAAATTCTACATAAAATGATAAAATTTGTGGAGGAAGAAATACTAGATAGAATGCGAAACCGTCAACGGCTCGGAATCCGATTTGATTCGAAATTAAACGGAATAAAATTTCCAGATATTAGATCAGTACCCCCTTAAAATAATTTTCGTCCCGAAACTTAAAAGATAACGACATATAGTCGGAATCCGATTTGATTTGTTCCTAAGATAGCCGGAAATAAAATTTTCGGGTATTACATCAATCCCCCCTTAAAATAAGTTTCGTCCCGAAACTTAGAATAGGTATCTAATCAAATGACTTCCATAAATAGAAGTGTCTAACTTAGTCTCTACTAAACTTTCAATCCCATTTTCTAACATGCAAGAACTACTCAATCATCATCATCAGGCAACATATAAAAACACAAACTCTTAATCTTATGTATGGTCACAAAAGTAACAAATAGAAACTTCCGAGCACTAACTCGTTGATATAGAAGTAGAGGCAAACTCCGCAAAGAAGTCGGAATGACTATGTATAACGCTCTCGGATGTGTCCCAAGTAGCCTCATCGACTCCTCGTCTTGACCCCTGGATCCTCAACATCGGTATATCCTTAGGTGTAGGTGTCTAGTACTACACTTCTAGGATGGTCGCCAAATACTCTGATAACACGATTTATGATGTAGGTTTAAGCACTCATTTAGATAGTTTTTCCGCTCATTCATGCATGGTTTTAGCACTAGTTCATGACGTTTGCATTCAATTCTTGTATATTTGTCGAGGTAGACATCTACACGGACTTTTGCATGTTTTGTAGGTATTTTGGGAGCTTTAGGAGCTTAATCGATACATTCGAGGATCGTTCCTCGAGATGACACACTTCCGGGCCCATTGGGAAGCAAGTTAGGAGCAAAGGAGAACACATGGGACCTTGTTGGTGCACTACTTGCACCAAATCGTGGCTTGATGATCCATAGAAGTGTGAATCACCAAAACCACGGCCACTGGGACTTCCACGGGCGTGGAAATAGGCCGTGGTTCTCCCTGCACAGCTGCGACAGCTTTCCCACGATCTCCATAACGACCCTTGCCCTTGATGGTGTATAAAAGGTGGTCCTGCAGGCTGTTGAGGGCAGACCCCATCAATCCATTCTCTCTCACACCTTACCTCACACATATTCTCTCATTGGAAGATTGGATTGGAGCTACTCTTGGAGGAGAAGAAAGGCTTCCATTGGAGAAGAAGAGAAGAACACACCATCCTTAGTTTTTCATAGCTTTTAGAGTAAAGATTGTTGGAAACATTTTCTAGGGTTGTAAGAACGAATCAAACCTTCTTTTGAAGGGTTGTAACTCTCTCTTTTGACATCTATTCAGCTTGTTTTTCTTGTTCTATTTGCTTCATCTATCTTTCATTTCATTCTTTTGACATGGACTCCATGATTTTATGCTTGATGACCTTGATTGTGAAGATGCATGTTGTTGGTTAAATAGATGTGATTCTAGGGTAAGGAAATGATGGTTATGGCTTGGACTAGGATAGGACAGACTTAAACGTACCCTTGGATGATTGTTTGCTCGAACCTAGCCTCTGTTCCAAATCACGGTCTGTTCTAAGGGGTTCCACGGCCGTGGACTTGATGAACTTCCCGTGACTTACCCGGTAAGGAGAGGTTAGATCCCTAGATGACAATCCGGTTTGTGTAGAATTCCTATCCTTAGGCTCTTTGAGACTTACCCGGTGATGAGACCTTAGGAACGGACTAGTGGACCATGAGACCTACCCGGTGATTGATCCCAATCTATAAACACTCACTCCCAACATACTATAGTTGATCCAAGGAATGATTAGATAGCTTGAGTCCTATGCTATAATCGGAATTTCTAACCCCTAGAATCCGCTTTTCTCTCTTGATTACCTATCTCGTACTTGTGTTTGTTTATTTGCCTTGCTAGTTTAGTTATTTGTTAATCTTGCATGATTTGTGATCCTTGATTGATCACCACAAAACCAATCCAAAAACATTGAGATTTTCATTTCTTTATTTCTTTCTTTTTTCTTAGCCTAGATAAACACTATCCTTAGTCACTATTGATTCAATTTCACCTTAGTCTTTGTGTTCGACCTCGGAATACTATCCTTACTACAAAACGACCCATACACTGTGGGTTCGCTAGGAGTTAGTAAAAATATATCGAGTTATAAATTTAAGACTTTTTGCGTGTCACGATCTTAGCGTAACAGACTCTACCAAAGTATGGTATGGTTCAACCATCGGATCCTCTTAGCTGATGACATACCGCATATTAGGTATGTATTCTCTTAACTGTTACACGGGAACAGTGGGTAGAGTGCTAGTTAGTAAGTAACTTCCCAATCCATTTTAAGATCTCCACGGTTGTTTTTCTCAACTCACTTCCCACTCTTTTGATGACTCTACCGAAAGTAAATATACAACTTTATTCCTTCCGCTGAATCCACTTACTTCTGACCTTCTGAAATATCCCGACTATCAACTCTGAAACAAAGTTCCTGGACATCTATCGGCACTTTACTAAGTGCCTAATTCTCTTTGTAACACAACTTGTTTGGTCATGTTTCCTTATTGTGACTCAGTCGGATCTTTCCTTTGTTAATGGTTTATCACCTACTCCCTTTTGGGTCTTAAATTTGATATAACTCAACAATTAAAAATCCGGTAGTCCTTCTCTGCGTTTCATTGACGTCATCCAAATTTTTTTTATTATTATTTTTTTACTTTTTTATTTTTATTTTTATTTTATAGATCTTTAATATATTATTGACTCGACTCAGGCTTCTTACACAGTTTCCAAGATCTTAAGTGGCATAGGATGTGCCCAGAATGATGATACTAGACACAAGATGATCTCACATCACCGTCATTTGATCATATCCCCTCAATAGATGGTAACACACCATCAACACTGCACTCTTTTATCCCTTCCGTCTATCAGACCGATGATATTTCTTTGACTCGAAATGCAACTCGGATCCGTTCTGATATAACATTACACGTAACCTCTACTCGAGATTATGCTTTCTCTATGTGTGATTACTGGTTTGCAAGTATACTCCTGCCGCTTCTTTCTTTATATGTCTTCCGACTCAGCAGGGTAGTTACTCACTTCGAGCTTCCTAGTGTAAACCCTACACCGTACTTTTATTACGTCGTTAATTCTTCTCTAAATCCATCAAGAAAACTCACTCCAGATTCTCCATTAGTATCGGATTCAAAACCACTTGTCTAGCAACATATAACAAAGCCTTCATTCTTCACTCGGATCCATAATAGGGTAACACTCTTCTTCTATAACCTCTTTATCCCCATACAGTATTTCCAGTCACTCCGCGTAGCCTATCTCACGTTCTTTCCAAAAAAAATGCATTTCACCCACTATCCTTATTTTAAACTCGACACGTCGTTTTTCTGTACCATTGAGCTTCCTGCTCTGTGGGTTAGGACCCACTACGCTTCCGCTACGCTACTCTGATAGTTCTGTTGTCATCCATCAGTCATAAGGACTCTCATTTTTTTTTGTGAGTCCAAAGTGATTGTCCCCCAAAATTCTTTTCTACGATTACACCGTAAGTCCTATCCGGATGAAGTATCAAGAACCTTACTTACTTAACTTAAGGAAGTAAGATAACGATTAGAGGACAACCTCTCCCGTTCACTTTTTTTTGAATTCTTATCAGCCCTCACAAAATCTCTAACATGGTTCTCTTTATACCTTTAGTGCATCCAAGAGGGTTGTAGTTGCCCACTGGAGGAAATCCTCCAAGGCGTTGGTAAAGCTACCTCGTAAATCCACATTCACAATTATCTTTCTTTAACGGTACATAACTCACCAATACCAGCAGCACTTGCACGTCCTCCGTTGACATTAGTTAGTCTATAGTTGGCTTACCTCAATATCTCGTACTCACTCTTCTCATACTTCTACTGGCATAAAATTCCTGGTAAGCATCAACTATTCGGTTAATCCTTTTCCCCTTCGTTATTCTATCCTCCCCACTTCCATTTCCTTAGGCCAACTCTCTTTCTCAAGTCTTCTAGGTCATTCTCACATGTTCCTTTATTAGCGTTGTTTATAATATTGCTCTTTTGAACTCCATTGACTCTGCTACCGGCCTTCTACTCTTTTTGATACTGACATCGTGATTCCTCACCACTTCTTATTTCACTGACGAGGTCAAAACTTCTCTACACTTGTGGGTTCTATCTTCGCTCTTATATTCAATTGTAGGTCTTCATTCCGTGCATCTCTTAGTCACAAGGGTTTCTTCTGCCAATATCGTAGGAGAATCATCATTCTCCCTTGTATGAAATGCTACGCACACTCTGTCTTGACTGACATAGAACCTTATAAAAAGTGTATATTTCTTACTCCTCTAGTTCTCCTTTTATAATCCATCTGTACTAGTTGTGATATGTACCTTTTCCTAGCCAGTAGGTAGTAAATCACTTACACAATTCCCTTGGTCTCAAATAACATAAGGGGGGTCATTCCTGTCCGCCTAATCTTTCTTCTTAAGTTCTTAATTAGAGTTACTAGCACGTGTACCGATTTAACTTTACATTTGTCGCCGTTGATCTCTTGAAGGGTCCTCCAGATGTCTATAAAATTATTTCATAAGTCTATGGTTATCCTCCTTATCTGCCAACCAGTTACTACTAGTTGACCCGCACGTGTTATGTCTCAGTTATTACCAACTAGTCTGTAGTTGACCTTCTATAAGGTCACGGACTTATTGTTCTTCTATCTCTTTTGAGTTTGATACACTTGGTGAAATCTATCTCCTCCAATTTCTTTGTTACTACTCCTTCAGCTCCTTCCAAGTCTGCACTTCTCTTGTTCTCTTATGGGATCACTATACTCTTCTGAGTCTAGTCCAAACATTCATCTGTCGTCAATGAGTTTATTAAGTCTTCCACGATAACTTGTACGTGTGTCTTCACAATTCTTGTTACTTTGTTCATCGTCTGTTTGTGGTTTTCTGATATGACCGTTAATGTTGGTAACTTAGATCTTTATGTGAATGAGAAGTTATTGTGGACTCTCTAGTCCACCAAAATCACTTTCCCACATTCCTCCCTTTGTTTGGTGTTGCATTGTAATGCCACCTTTATAGAATTCCGTTGTCTTAATTTCACACTTCTACTGTATTTGTTACTTAGGTCATGATTTCTTGCAACTCTTGCATCTCTGAGTAAGTCAAACCGTCTCTATGATGATGAAATTTATTTCACGTCTTTAGACTCATTTGTCATTGTTTGTCTTTGTACTCCTTTAATTCTTCATCTCGGGGTCAACACCATATCTTCTTTGTACTCTCAGGTCCATGCTTGCATATGGCAGTGTCCACCTCGATCGTAACGTCTTTTACTCCGCAAATCTTGGTTGTACTCCGTTCTATATGATTCTTGTTCCTCTATTATAATCTCCAATCTACGCTCTTGTCGTCTCTTGCAGGGTTCTCCAAATTCATCTCTCGGCTTCATACGGCCAAGTTCCTTGGGTGTCTTCCTGTTCCTTTTATTTGAGCTGACTCGGGAATTCTTTTACCATCTGCTTGTCTGTGTGGTGAAATTTATCGCGACCTCTTTACTTCTTTGCCCACTCATTTGGATGATTTATAAGGTCACCAGGACGCCCACCAGAGTTTAATACTCAATCCTAGGTCTGAATCCATTGTCTCGTGCTGAAAACTCTTCATGTCCGCTTCCGATTTATCATGAGGCGATAATCGTTTCATGATATCACAACTAAAGAATATAAGATATACTTTAGGATACTAACAAGCTAAGAAAACACATGTGTATAACATATAATAATAAACATCATAAAAAGTCTATATCCTAACTCCTATCGATCCAAGTTGCAAAGATCCACGGAAAGTGATGGTGGTCCAACGTACTACTAACCCAACAACCCGACTATGCGTGTGTGTAACAACAGAAATCCGTTTTGAAAATTTTAGACCCCTTTTGGGTTCTAGTTATTTTATACATTTGGTCTTTCAGAAGATTTCAAGTGTCATTGTTGCCAACCTAGAGCTCTGATACCATATTGTAACACCCCGAATTTTGAGAACTCGGGAAGTTACTAGTTAGGACCTCACAATGGGTCCCGACCTTAGTTTGACAAAAATTTTACTAGGAACTTACAACAAGGCACAAATGTATTTATAACAATTTCAAAACATATTATTTTTAATGTATGATTGTACACATGTGACAGCCTTACAAAAACATATATATAGATACATAACATGCATGCCGTATGGGAGACTCCCTTGTCCCCATCTCTCTGCAACTGTCTATCTCTACAAATCTACAACACGGATAAAACCGTTAGCTAACATTCTATGCATAAGTATGAAGGTAAAAGCACAAACACACAACATACACAATCAACATGCAACACTCAATCCTTTTATTATCTTTTAATTGGGTGATATGTCATTACTAATGATACTTATTTTGTGACACAAGGGATTCCCAAACCTCGCCCCTGTCCCCGTTTACCAACGAGGAATGGTACTAATGCATCTGACCGTCTACCTGACTGGGCTGGTAGCAGGGAACCTCCTAGACTCTCGCAAGAGCTAGGCAGATGATGTCACGACCCGTTATCATACACTTGGGTCAATTACATAATATAATAAAGTCGGCCTAATCCGGTTTCGTTGTTTATCATAACTAACAAACACCACTCATACACATTACACTCATACAAGAAGCCAGCTAAGTAAGTCCGTGGACTTACCAGAATCAAATCTCGCCTCTCTTAACACCACTCAATCAGTAACTGCAGAAACTCAGTTGCTTGTCAAAGGAGGCACGTGGGTCAATACATTTCCCTAGGTACTTAGAAGTCTGAAACTCCTAACCTGTAAGATCCAATTTGGACATAATCTATTACAATACTTATTTAAGGTAACATGACTGTTTTACCCTTGGTCCTGAGACTTCCAAAAACTCGTAATACGTACTTAAATTCTTACTTGAGGCTAATTAACCATATTCTACTCCCTAGGATGATTTTAGGTAAAACTAGAAAAACTACCTACTTTTCTATTTCCCGAAAAGTCACTAAGGTCCAACTACAACTTCAAATATGAAATTAAAATAAACTTATAAAAATTTTAAAATAAATCTCTAAATTATCTAGGATATCTAATCTACTCATAGGAGCAAGAATTTCCTAAAACTGTTCAATTATCACTTCTACAAAAATCCTTAAAGTTGGCTACAACACTAAAAACGTTCCTATACTTGGTCAAAATTCATTGCTGGAAAAACAACTCAACTACTCCACTTTGAGACCCTATAACTTCAATCCGACCGACCATTTCTTGTCAAATTTTAACACAGTAAACTACGTATATCCCTCTATGATCTATCAAGAATTCAACGGTGGATCTTCAATAAAACTCCTGAACATTGGTCTACAATATTGACAGTTTTCAACTTCTCAAAACTAAAGAAAACTCCATTATTTACAGCTGATTTGTTTCTACTATTTTTGTCACCCTCTTCTAACCCAAACTAATTATTGATCTCAATGTCCTAAGTTCATCAGCAGCACATAGTACACTTTAACTTATTAACTTACAGAAGATATGTATTCAAGGGAGGGAGAAGAGATCTAGTTACCCCTTGTTGAGACCTTTATTGCAACTTAGGAAAGATTTTGGTGATGGGGAAGGCTTTCGATCTGTAAAACAGCAGGGATGGAATATAAACTTTTGCCCATTGTGTGACTGAATAGAAAGAGGACAACTAGGGAGTGAGAGACCAACTGAACGTATGCAGAAATGTATGCAACAGCTCTTGGAGTCGAAGTGCACAGAAGAGGTTGCTGCTGTGCAATGTTGGTGCTTCAATGGGGCTGCTGCTGTGCAATGTTGGTGCTTCAATGAGGCTGCTGAGATCTGCGTCGATACAGAAGAAGGGGAGGAGAGGTTTACGTGCATCTGGAAGCAAAGATGTTGCAACTCCTTCTCTTCTGGCGTGAATGTAGGGCTGTTTCAGCTGTGGATTTGCCTCATTTATTCACTGTTGTTACGTGATATAGGGAAGGGAAAGAGCTGGCTGTTACAACGTGGAAGATATGGCAACGTCTCATGGAGTTTTGGGCTGGAATTAACACTCTTCTGGGCTGCTGCAAGCCTCATTAAGCAGCTGATCGAGTGTGTGGGCTGCTGAAGGTGTGATTGTTGGGCCTCCTGGGTTGCTTGATCCACCAGCAAAGGTTAAGATAAGGGCTGGGAACAAACAATCCAATTAAGAAACAATGGGTAGAAATATGGCAAGAAATAAGTGGGCTGAAAGTTTGTCAAAACTTGTCAAAAACTCGTCAGGCCCATGCATGTCCTTGTCACAGAGTTGTCGGGCTTCGTCATGACCTTGTCTCAGCTTTGTCATGGTCTCGTCACAGCTTTGTCATGGTCTCGTCACAAGTCGTCATTAAGCACCAATTAAAAGAATTAGGGTTTGATGTAATTCTATCATTTTATGTGAATTAAATTCTACATAAAATGATAAAATTTGTGGAGGAAGAAATACTAGATAGAATGCGAAATCGTCAACGGCTCGGAATCCGATTTGATTCGGAATTAAACGGAATAAAAATTCCGGATATTACAGCTCTAGGGACCATCGCTCCCTTTGTGTCTGGTTGTACGAAAGGATTCTACAAACGTTGTCGGTTGTTTGATAAGGTCCATCGCGTATCATTATGTTTGAGTCGTTGCTTAGGGTTCAACCTTAATTTGTCCAATTACCGATTCATTCAATCATCGAATCATATTCAACTTGATACGGTACATCACGTCTTACGTCACAGAAATCAATCAATGAGTCGAGTATTCACCACTTGGGCTCCAAATAGTGTAACCCACGTCGGCTCAATAATTCCCGACAAGGCAGACCCCTAGTTAAATAAAGGATCCAAAAAGCAAAACAAAAGAGCTTCTTTACTGATAGACTTCAATTCAATGCAGCTCTTTGTATTTCACCTATTATTCAATCAATCTTAAACTCAAACCCAAAAGTAAAAAGCGTTAGCTAGGCTAGGTGAAATAAATAAAAGAGGCGGCAAGTTGTAGTGACAATAATTGAGAAATGGGACAGTTAAATTGAAGGAGAATGAATGATATATGGCTATATTTCATCATGTAGGACAAGTGTAGATGAATGCTATTACTCCCATGCAGATGAGATTACCGACAAATTCTCTCAAACTTCATTTATATATCTTCAAACTCTTGCAGTCGAGCCAACAACTCCATCTCAATCTAATAAGATGGGCGCCATTTCTTTGTTAATGTTGTTGCTATTCTTTCTTGCTTTTCCTTCATTCTCCTACGCATCTCAACTCCCGGCTATTCACACCCACAATTCCGACGCTCCCAAAGATTGCGGTTGCCTACACCCTCCGCCACCGCCACCTCAACCTCCACCGCCTGTTAGGCAATGTTCTCCTCCACCTCCTCCGCCCCCTCCTCAACCTTGCTCACCTCCTCCTTCTTCACCTCCACCACCGCCGCCACCACCACCTCCTCCGCCACCTCCTCCTCCGCCTCCACCACCGCCGCCACCACCACCACCTCCTCTGCCACCTCCTCCACCGCCACCGCCTCCGCCACCACCGAAGCGTCTTCTAAACCCGAAGCTCGCGAGGGCTCATAGGGTAATACAAGATTTCAAGAAAACTATCCAACTAAACCCTGAGAATGACCCCAAGAACATCACCGCCAAGTGGAAAGGACGCGACCCATGCAAGTACAAGGGCTTTAACTGCAGCCGAAACCCTAGCTACAATTTCAAGCTTACCATATCGGACGTCCAGTTCAACGGCTTTAACCTAAAAGCACCTCTTCAAGGCTTTCTCGACAAACTAGTCGATGTCTCCATCTTCCACGCCAACTCCAACCGCTTCCATGGCCGCATTCCCGCTGCCATCGGCACCTCCGCCATCCCCTTCCTCTTCGAGCTCGACCTCAGCAACAACCAATTGGACGGACCTTTCCCCACCAATGTACTTCAGGCCACCAACCTCACCTTCCTCGACCTCCGCTTCAATAAATTCGCCGGCAAACTCCCCCCTCAGGTCTCTCAAAAACTCTTCTCCATAATTGAAAACGCACTTCCTATTTGGAACCCGTAACAGAAAAAGAAAAAAAAAACTCATATCACGAATCCCGAATCCATAAGAATTACGGAATCCGTGAAAAATCTGTCACCTATTATTTGGTTAAAATTCACGAGAAAATCAACGGTTACGGGTTCAGATCCGTAAAAAATTTGTCACGGATTCAAAACTCATAACCTATAACGGTTACAAGTTTGGTATCCGTTATAGGTTTGTAAATTACATCGCCAGTGACTTTATAAATTCAGAAGAAATATAACTAAATTTTCATTTATCCAACGAGCTAGGTCTTCTCCCTCGACGTAGACGTCCTCTTCTTGAACAACAACAATTTCCTCCAACAGCTCCCCTCCAACCTCGGCTCGACTCCTGCCCTCTACCTCACCTTCGCCAACAACAAGTTCACCGGACCCATCCCCGGCACAATTGGCCAGGCACAGAAAACCCTCTTAGAGGTCCTCTTCCTCAACAACCGCCTCACTGGCTGCCTTCCGTGGGAGATCGGCCAACTCAAGCTAGCTCGAGTATTCGACGTCAGCACCAACAGCCTTCACGGCCCTATACCAGCCTCTTTCGCTTGCTTGGAAAACATTCAGATACTAAACCTCGGATCCAACCTCCTAGACGGGGTGGTGCCCGAGTCCCTCTGCGAGCTTCCGCACCTCCGCAACCTCACCCTCCGAAACAACTTCTTCACAGAGGTCGGGCCCAAGTGCCGAAAGCTTATAAGTGAGAAAGTACTTGACATCAGGTTCAACTGCATTAGGGACCTCGACCAACAAAAGTCCCCACAAGAATGTGCTCGGTTCTTCTCCGGTGAGTCGAAGAGCCGTTGTCCTGATCCGTACAAGCATTTACCCTGCAAAGCAGCCGGCTACCTCCATGGTGGCTCCAACCACCGAGCCCCCGTCTTATCTGCGACGTACGGTGCCTTAAAGCCGGGATGAGTACAATTTACACATTTGATGACACATTTATATAATTTATACTCAGTATTTGTATTTAAAATAACAGTTGTGGCTGCTTCAGATAATTGCTATATACATATATATTCAATGTGTATTGGTGGATTTAAAAAAAAAAATCAGTCATAGCTAAGCACTAGTATATGTCATATAACCTGGCAGTAGGGCTTGAGAAATTTAATGGAAGGTTGTTGAGAAAAGTCTTTGTAAAATGGGATAAACAAGAATTGAAGCTTATTTGTGATGGTCTTTCCCGTTCCTATGAGCCACACCCGATTTTTTTTTATGAGGCGTAGAGTATTACGTGTGTATAAGTATTTTTATGGAGTGTATATAGATTTCTTTATCATATTAGTTCATATGTATTTTTAATTATTTGAAGTAATATTTATGGAACATAAATTTTATTAGTGTATTTTTATTATAATCTTTGTTACCTTAAAACTTATATACTACTAGTTTATATAGAGTGTTTTATTAGCTAAAATATTTTATATTATTAGTTTATACTTTATTGTCTATTATAAATAGTAATCATATTTTTAAATTAAATTTATAATATTATGTGTTTTGAACTTCTAGAATATTAGCTTAAAATTTGTAATTCATTAGTTCGAACATTGTTACGTTAGATCAAACATGGTGCTTTATTAGTCTAAATATGTACAAGTAAAAAAAGTATATAAAAACATAACTAACAAATAAAAAATAATAAACCAATAATAAAATGTATTAGAACCACTATTATATAAATTAACGAATTGAATACATGTTTTGAATTAACAAAATAACGATTAAAAACTTTTCTCGTAAAATATGTGAAGCGTTAGATTGTATGTGTTAGTTATGACATTGTTACGTTAAAGTCCCTATGCAACAAAAACATTTAAAATAACATATTTGGTTACTTATTAACAATAGAAGCAAATAACAAAGATGAATACAAGGATTTATAATAGACACCTCAATTTACCGACTGGAAAATCTTCCAAGGTTTACTAGGTAAGACTTTCAAAAAAAATATAATAACTTCTTATCTCGATTATACCCTAGCCAATGCAAAGGAAACATTAATTACATTAATTTTTTTTTTGGAAGGACATTAATTATACTAGTTTAAAGGGACTTGTAAGAACGTAACGGACCCGATAAAAAACAACTCAGCTTTCAATACACTTTCTCAGACACTCCTACAACAAACTCAAAAGAATACTTTCAGAGATAGGAGGAGGAGGATGGGCTAAAGAATAAGGAATGGATGAATTCCATCCAAGGGACCTGTTATAATTATGATCCATCTAATAATATATTATATGGTTGTGGTTATGTAAATGCATGCAAATGTTATAGCTTGTGTAACATACCTCTAAGTCTAGAATTTAGATAATATGTTCAAGGCTTGTTATAGGTGGTTAATGTTTCATATGTTGCTAACTATAGTGAGAAATCACATAGTTTTGCTAGCTTGGTTACATTACATGTTATAATTAGTCTTTGAGGGAGATTATCTATAGTAGGATGGTTGAATGAGTTAGTCTTATGTTTGGGCTGCTAGTTTCACATGATCTAGCTTTATTTTTGATGGGCCGGCGTGCTGTAATGTGGCTGATCCAGTTAGAGGCAAACCGGGTTCAATTCTCCAGAGATGACTTTGGGTTTCAAACAAACCAGTTTACTTAAAAGTGATACGATGAGTTTACAACTATCATATATGTATATATATTGAAGTGGAGAGGCTTGTGAAGCCCTAATGGAAGAGCTGCCGCTTGAAGGGCGTTAGCTAGGATTTCCTAAGAACGAAAGAGAGAAGAGAAGACAAGGGTGATTGCCAAGGGTTCGAGACATTCATCCTCGATCCTGATCTCTCCAAACGAAGATCTTCACAGAGAAGATAACAAATCGAAACTTTGTTTAGCAACTCAGGGGCTATATCGATATCTTGTTCTTCATGCTTTATCTTGTTCTTGCTTTCTGTCTAGGTTTAGATTGTTTACCAAGTTGTTCTTGTGTGCAAACTCTACAACCACGACTGTTGTAATACTCTCGAATGCTTAATGTCTGGGATCGGATCTCCCCTCTTGAGGTTCCACAGACGTAGGGTTAATGCCTGAATTGCGTAAACAGTTCTCGTGTTAAATCTCTTTACTCCTTTATATACGCATATACATGAGAACAAAAATCCCCGATTGGTCAAAAATCCCAAATTGGTATTAGAGCATTTGTTCATATCTCTCTTGAATATTCTTTGTTATTCACATGTGTATTGCTTTAATCTTTCTTTGTCCTTGCCTTAAAAAGTAGATCCGATTCTTGTTTTTGATGCCCTAAGACTATAGCTTTCTTTGATTACGTGTGATATCCCTTGTCTGTGTGCATATATTGTCATGTTTCTCTAAAAATACTAACAACTTTGTGTATTTTTTGTTGGAAAATGAAAGATGCAACTGTAAGGATGAAACTCTTTGATGAGTCTAGTGACTTCACCATGTGTTTGTTGAAGATGAGGGCTCATCTGACTAAGGAAAAGTTCCTAAAAGCCATCATTGGAGAATATATTTCCATGACATCTAAATAAAGGAGACTGGAAATGGATGAGCAAACCCATGCTGAAATAATGATTAGGTTAACTGACGACGTGGCTTGTTAGGTTGTAAGTTTTACTACAAGCAAATCTCCGTGGGATGCTTAAGAAAAACATTACCAGAAAAAGTCTTTGCCTTCAAGGATTTTACTATTGTATAGACTATTTACCTTTAAAATGGATAATTCCATGACTTTGAATGAAAATTTGGATAAATTTTTTAAAAATGAATCAGGATTTGGCTAAATGTGATGATGAGATAAAATAAACTCACCTTGTTGTCTTGTTATTAGGATCTTTATCTGCCCAGTTTGACACCCTTGAAGATGTTATTCAGTTTAGCTCTGAGAATATAGCACATGAAAAATCATAGAGGCCATAATTGAAAGGAAAGAGTCTTTAAAGGTGTTTAAGAGTAAAACTGAAAAGAAATTAGATGTTAAACCTCATGTTCTCATGGCTAAAGGTAATTCTAAAAGATATAAAAATAAGAAGAAGGATAAACATGACAAAGAAAAACCTGGAACTTCTGATTCTGATAAAACAATTAAAAAAATATTACTATTGTGAGAAACTTGATCATTATGCAAACGAATGTAGAAAGAATAAAAGGAAGATGCTAATAGTAGTAGAAATCCTGATGGAAAGGTGTACTTGTTTGAGAACATTCAAGTTGAATACCCATGTGAACTGCTTATGTGTGCTGATTCTGATACTAAAAACTCTGATGTTTGAATATTAGATTCTTGTTGTATCATGCATGCTTCTTATGATAAATCTCTGTTTAGTTTATTGCATGAATTTGATGGAGGTGAAGTTGTGTTAGGTTATAATACTGCTCAGGCTATTAGAGGAGTAGGAAATGTACTTATATGCATGTTTGATGGAAAAATTAGAGTTCTCCAAAATGTTAGATGAGTTCCACAATTAAGAAGAAACTTGATGAGTGAATTTGTTTTAGATGACTTGAACTTTGAGATTAATACTATAAGGGTGGGATGTATCATGTTATTACTTCACCTAATTTGATTCTTACCACACCTGATAATAAAATGACTACAAATCATACTAAAATGTGGCATGATAGACTTGGACACATAAGAAAGATATGTCTTAAAAATCTGTATAAACAAGGCCTTATTGATAAAGAACCTGTTGACATAAAATTTTGTGAAAGTTGTGTTTTAGGTAAAAAAAAACATAAACATAGTTTTAACAATTCTTCTTATAAAGTTGAAAAACCTCTAGAATATGTTCACTCTGATCTTTGAGGAACTACACAGGTAGATGCCATAGGTGGTAAGAGATAATTTATCTCCTTTATAAATCACCATTCTAGAAAAGTTTGGACTTATCTTCTTAGAACCAAAAATGAAGCTTTTGAGATTTTTAAAGACTAGAAACAATCTGGTAAAATCAATCAGGTTATAAAATAAATTGTCTTAAAACTAATAATGGCCTAGAGTTCTGTAATTTTGAGTTTAATAATTATTGAAAAACTCAATGGATTAAGAGACACATCACTATACCTGGCACACCACAACCAAATGGCACAACTGAAAGAAAGAGTAGAACCCTTCTAGAAAAAACTAGATGTATGTTAATTAGCTTAGGCATGAAGCACTCTATGTGAGGAGAAGCTATTGTCACTGCTTCACCTCATTAATAGATCAACATCCTCTGATATTGACTTTAAAACAGCTCAAGAAATGTGGATTGGTAAGAAACCTAAAATTAAACACTTAAACCCTTTCGATGAACTGCTTATTCATAAATATCTTAGGGTAAGTTACAACCTAGGGCTCTTAGGTTGTAACTTAGGTTTAGGTAATCATTTAGATAGATTTCTCACTCATTCATGCACGTTTTGGCATTGGTTCATGACATCTTCGCTCAATTCATGCATATTTCTAGAAAAGACGTCTACACGACCTTTTATCGGTTTTGTAGGTGATTCGGGGATCTATTGGACATTAATCGAGACATTTGAGGGTCAAGCCTCATGATGGTACACATCCTAAGCTTTGAAGGAGCATAATTGGAGCAACAAAGGACACAAAGACCACTATTGGTGCAAGCAATGGAGCAACTCATGGCTAGACGATCATAGCATGTTTCTGCTGAAGAAAATCGGACCAACTAGCAGATAAATCGGCCGATTTAATCTACTGGGTCGATTTTTGGGCCTTTGACAGCTTAAGCCACGTGTCCCACGATCTCTTGTCCGGCCTTGCTCTTGGTGGAGAATATAAGTGGTCCTGCAGGTTGTTGCTGGGCATCTCTCCTCTCCCACATTCTCTCATTCACAGCTCATCATTAAAAGAAAAGATTGGAGGAGAAGAAAAACTCTCAAGGATTGAAGGAAGAAGAAGAACACCATTCTAGGAGTGATAGTGAGGTTTTGAGTGACTTTTGAGTGATTTTTGTAATCTCGGATTGAAGAACTATTGCAAGGATTGTTAGGAACGTTTTGAATCTTCATTTAAGAGTTTGTAAGTCTTGCTACAACTTGGATTCAGTTGAGATTTATTGATTTTACTTGCTTATCTTTCATTATCCATCTATGAACACCATGTATGCTTGTATGATGATTTTGGATCTTGATATGCATATTATTGGCTAGTTTATTGTGATTCTGGAGTGATGGATTGATGGTTATGGCTAGGGTGATGATAGAATGGACTTATATGTTAGTTTTGGATGATTTGTATGCACGAAACCCAAACCAGTGAGAAAAATCGCCCTGTTCATGACCAGATCGGCCGATTTAGCTGTAGAACAGCCCGATTTATTTTCCTGTTGCTCTTTAAATGATAAATCTGAATGTTAGGGTGTTTGGTTGCTCAAAACCTAGTGTTTATTAAGTCTAATTTAGCTTAGGATCACCTAATGCTATCAACCTAAGTGAGGGAAGAGATCTACCCGATGATTTCCGATCTTAGATACCTTAGATGATGAATTCTAGGTAGTAGTGAGCCTCATAAGCCGCTATTGGATCGAATGTGCTAGGATTATTGCTTGAGATTTCCCTATTCCGAGACTTACCCGGTAAGGAGAGGGTTACCCCTCAAGTGGTATCCGGTTTGTGTAAAATCCCCTATTTTGACCCCTTGAGACCTACCCGGTAATAGGAGTTAGATGCGGGACTAGTGAAGTGAGAGACCTATCCGGTAATTGCTTCCATTAGTTAAACATTCTTTCCCCAACACCGCAGCTTGTCCTTAGAATCCTTAGAACCTTGAGTCCAATGCCATAACCGGAAATCTTGACCTCTAGAATCCACTTTTCTCTCTTGATCATATACTTGTGTGTTTGTGTGTTACTTGTTTGTTTTGCTAGCTTGAGTTGTTAGTTTTGTTTTGATATCTTGTTCGATTTGTGATCTTTGCTTGATCACCCTAAAAACCCACCAAAAACATTTGGATTTTCATTTCTTTCTTTCTCTTTTCTTAGATTAGATCCACACTATCTATGACCATTGTTTGACTCGATTTCACCTTAGTCTTTGTGTTCGACCTCGGAATACTATCCCTACTACAAACGTCCCGTACACTGCGGGTTCGCTAGGAGTTAGGATAAATATAACGAGAATATAAATTTAAAGCTTATTGCGTGCACATCACACGATCTTAGCGTAACAAGTTTTTGACGCCGTTGCCGGGGACTAGGTCTAGATTGAGTCATTTCGTGATTGTTTATAGTGTAGATCTTTCTTGTTGCTTTTGATCTCTCTTTGGTTTGTGTCTTTGCTTTTCAGGACATCTCTTACTCTTTAGGTGTATGCGAAGATCTCGTGGCAAGGATTTAGCTCCATTCGATCCCGAACCGGAGAAAACCCTTAGATCTAGATCCAAGAGCATCAAAAAGGGAAAAGAGATGGCCGGAAGAGATCTCCAAGCTGAATTGGATGAAGCCTTAGAGCAAATAAGGCTAAGAGATGAGCTTTTAGAGGAAGAAAGGAGACTTGCCAATGAGAGGCAAGAAGCAACTAGGAGGGAGATTGATGAGATTAGGCAAGCCCTTGTGCAAGGGGAGCTTAATCGTCAACAACCTCCACCTCCTCCACCACCACAACCGCAGCCGGCGGTGAATGTTAGGGTTGTACCCATTGCTATTGAAGAGCCACAAACTTTGGGGAGACGTATGGATCCGGCACAAAGAGCACACCGTCCGGGTGTGAACTTAGGAGATCCCGCAGCCCACAACTACGAGCTCTGCCCTCAAGTTCTACAAATGATCCGGCATAATCAATTTGGATGGATGGAAGGAGAGTCTCCTCATCAACACTTGATGAACTACGAGATTTTGATGGAGACTCTTAGACCGCCAAGATTGGAGAGCAACAACCATAAGCTAAGGGCTTTCTCTTTCTCTCTTAAGGACAAAGCCTTGGCTTGGTATCAATCTATTCCACAAGGGCGAGTTGGTACTTGGGAGGAGATGACAACCGAGTTTTTGACTAAGTTCTTCCCACCTTCCAAGACTACCGAGTTAAGAGGGAAGATCAATGCCTTCGTGATGAAGGATAGAGAGAGTTTGTTCAAGTCTTGGGAGAGATTCAAAGATCTTCTCCTAGATTGTCCACACCATGGCATACCGAAAATTGAGCTATTGGAGATCTACTTCAAAGGACTTGATGAAGATAGCCAATTCAAACTTCAATCTCTTTCCGGTGGGACTTTCATGGAGAAGCATGTGGATGATGCTTGGGAGTTTGTGGAGAAGCAAGTACTCCCATAGGAAAAGTGAAGGGAGAAAGGCGGGAGCATATGAGGTGAGTGAAGTCACCGTGAGCAATTTCAAGCTTGACGCCATCAACAACGAGCTAAAGTCCTTGAGGGAGTTGTGTGCTACAACTTTGAAGAACCAAGCAACTCCTCGAGTGCTTCCACAAGCTAACTTATCTTCCAAGAAGGAGGATGTGAACTATATGGGAAGGGGCTACTACAACAATTATCAAGGCCCAAGGAACTTCAACAACAACCGGCAATTCAACAATTACCGGCCCAACCACAACCATCCCGGGTTTTCCTATTCTAACCCGGATGGAGCCTTGAACCCTCCCGCTTCCACAAGCACAACTCCACCACCAAAAGCTTCACAAGAACCTCCACCCGGATTTACTCAACCTCCAAAGGATAGAACCAAAATGATGTTTGAACAATTGCTTGGAAGGTTGAGTGGTCTTGAGAGCACAGTGACTTCTATCTCAAAGGCTCAAAAGGTTTTGGAAGCACAAGTGTTCCAAAAAGCGGGTGAAGCACATAGAGATCCGGGGAAGCTTCCCGGAAGAACCGAAGAAAACCCAAGAGGCCAAGTGTTGGCTATTACAACGAGAAGTGGGTTAAGCATGAAGGATCCTTTGCCCAAGGAGAATGTTAAAGGGAAGCAAGTGGTGAATGAAGAAGAGCCATTGCAAGGAGATGGAGGCAAGAGCAAGGATGTTGAGCCGACATATGTGGCACCGCCTCCATACAAGCCACCACTACCGTTCCCACAATCACGAGCAAGAGCTCGCTTGGACAATCACTTTGGTAAGTTCCTTGAACTAATGTCTAAATTGCATATTAACATTCCGTTCATGGATGCTATTTTAGGAATGCCGGCATATGGCAAGTTCTTGAAGGAAATACTCTCCAACAAAAGGAAGTTGGAGGAGTATGGGGAGATAAGAATGACAAAGAGATCCTCGGAGTTGATTCAAACGATGAAGGAGGAGATGCCTCCTAAGCTAAGGGATCCGGGATCCTTTTGTGTGCCAATCGGAGTAGGGGAAGTGAAGTATGACGCCCTATGTGATCTTGGGGCAAGTGTAAGCATCATTCCGCTTGCACTTTGCAACAAGGTTGGGCTAGGAGAGCCAAAGCCGGTCAAGATGACCCTTTACATGGCGGACCGCTCAATCACTCATCCGGTTGGAATCTTGGAAGACATTCCGGTGCAACTAGGGAAGTTCTATGTGCCCATAAACTTCGTTGTTTTGGACATCCCGGCGGACTATCCGGTTCCTATCATCTTGGGAAGACCTTTCCTAGATACTTCCGGATGTCTAGTGGATTGCAAGAATGGGACTCTCTCCTTCAACATTGGAGAAGAGAACATCAAGTTCAAGCTGTCCACAATGATGAAAGGGCCAACCCTTGATGAAGATGTATTCAACATAGTTGAAGAAGAGGAGTCTAGAGAGGTTGTGAGCTCAATCTTGCTCAAGGATCCACTTGAGAGGGTTCTTAGCTCAAGCTTGATGGAAGAAGGAGTTGAGGAGAGTAGCAATGAAGTAATCAAGGCCTTGAATGCATTGGACGAGCTACCAAGTGTTGGATTTGAAGTGCTAGAAGAAGAGGAAAACAGACAGAAAAATCGGACTGGAGGGCAGAAATCGGCCGATTTTTGTCCTTGTGCTGAAATTTCAGCCACTTCAGCAAAAACAGAAACTCAGATCGACCCATCCTCAGAAAAATCGGCCGATTTTTCCTCCTGGGTCAATTTTCCCGAGTCTTTTCAGCACCAACCACTTGAATGCGAGCAATCATCAAGGGACTTCAAGGAGGCTTCCATGGCATTGCAATCATCTCAACCTACATTGTATGGATCGTCTCCAACCGAAAAAGGTCCTCCTCAACTTGATCTTAAACCTCTTCCCTCTCATTTAAAGTATGCTTTCCTTGGTTCAAATTCTACTTATCCGGTGATTGTGAATGCATCTTTGAATGATGATGAGCTTAATAGACTGTTGAATGAATTAAAACTGCATAGAAAGGCAATAGGATACACCATTGATGATCTTGTTGGCATCAAGCCTTCTTTGTGCATGCATAGGATAATGATGGAAGATAATCATAAACCCTCTATTTAACATCAAAGAAGATTGAATCCCATAATGAAAGAGGTAGTCAAAAAGGAAATCATTAAGTTGCTAGATGCGGGAATTATCTACCCTATCTCGGATAGTAAGTGGGTTAGTCCCGTTCATGTAGTTCCTAAGAAGGGTGGGATGACCGTAGTTACCAATGAGAACAATGAACTAATCCCAACTAGGACGGTTACGGGGTGGAGGATGTGTATTGACTATAGGAAGTTGAACATGGCCTCTAGAAAAGATCACTTCCCCCTCCCTTTCATTGACCAAATGCTAGAAAGGTTAGCTCAACACTCTCATTTTTGCTACCTAGATGGCTATAGTGGATTCTTCCAAATCCCTATCCACCCCGATGACCAAGAGAAAACCACCTTTACATGTCCATGGGGAACTTTTGCTTATAGGAGAATGCCATTTGGGTTGTGTAATGCACCCGCCACCTTCCAAAGGTGTATGATGGCTATCTTTTCGGAATACATTGAGAATATCATGGAAGTGTTCATGGATGATTTCTCTGTTTATGGTTCTTCCTTTGATAATTGCTTGGCTAACTTGTCATTAGTATTGCAAAGATGTGAGGAGACAAATCTTGTCTTGAATTGGGAAAATTGCCACTTCATGGTAAGTGAAGGTATTGTGTTAGGACACTTGGTGTCTAACCGTGGCATTGAGGTTGATAGGGCCAAGATTGAAACGATAGAGAAGTTGCCACCACCTACCTCGGTGAAAGGGGTAAGGAGTTTCTTAGGGCATGCCGGTTTTTACCGCAGGTTCATTCAAGACTTCTCTAAAATTTCTAAGCCTCTCACTAACCTACTAATGAAGGATGTTGATTTTGTCTTTTCCAAAGATTGTCTTGAAGCTTTTTGTAGGTTGAAGAACGCTTTGATCTCCGCACCTATCATGCAACCTCCGGATTGGAGCCTACCGTTTGAGATCATGTGTGATGCAAGCGATGTAGCCGTTGGGGCTGTTTTGGGGCAAAGGAAAGATGGGCGCACTCATGCCATTTATTATGCTAGCACGACGCTAGATGATGCCCAACTCAATTATGCTACCACCGAGAAGGAGTTGCTAGTGGTTGTGTATGCATTTGAGAAGTTCCGCTCGTATCTTGTTGGAACAAAGGTCATAGTCTATACGGATCATGCTGCGATCCGTTATCTACTTACCAAGAAGGATGCCAAGCCTAGGTTGATTCGGTGGATCCTTCTTCTTCAAGAGTTTGACTTGGAAATCCGGGACAAGAAGGGATCCGAGAACTCCGTGGCGGATCACCTTAGTAGACTACCTCCTTTAGAGATTGAGAGAGATGACATCCTGATTGATGACTCATTCCGGGATGAGCAATTGCAAATGGTGGAGGAGTACTTGTTCCAAGTGTCTAGAGGAAGTGAACCATGGTATGCCGACATTGTGAACTATCTTGTATGTGAGGAAGTTCCTCCCGGTTTGACATATGCCCAAAGGAAGAAGTTCTTCAAAGATGTGAGACACTACTATTAGAGTGAACCACTTTTGTTCAAGAGAGGGCCGGATGGAATGCTTAGAAGATGCATACCGGAGGATGAGGTGGAGAGTGTGATCCGCCATTGTCATTCCTTGCCATGTGGAGGGCATGCTAGCTCACACAAGACATGTGCTAAAGTGTTGCAATCGGGCTTCTTTTGGCCAAGCTTGTTCAAGGATGTGCAAAGCTTTGTGGTAGCTTGTGATGCTTGCCAAAGGACGGGCAACATCTCAAGGAGGAATGAGATGCCCTTGAACAACATCCAAGAAGTCAAAATATTTGATGTATGGGGTGTAGACTTCATGGGACCGTTTCCTTCTTCATGTGGCAATCTCTACATCCTAGTGGCGGTGGATTATGTGTCGAGATGGGTGGAGGCAATCGCCTCTCCCACAAATGATGCCAAGGTGGTGGTGCGGTTCTTCAACCGAGTGATCTTCCCTAGGTTTGGAACACCAAGGGTAATCATAAGTGATGGAGGGAAGCACTTCACTAATAGGAACTTTGGAGCACTTTTGGCTAAGTATGGGGTGACTCATAAGGTGGCAACACCTTACCATCCCCAAACAAGTGGCCAAGTGGAGATCTCCAACCGGGAGATCAAGGCTATTCTTGAGAAGACGGTATCAAGGACGAGAAAAGATTGGGCTATGAAGCTCAATGATGCCTTGTGGGCATATAGGACCGCCTTCAAAACACCAATTGGCACCACTCCTTACAAGCTAGTCTATGGCAAGTCTTGCCACCTTCCGGTAGAGATGGAGCATAGAGCTTATTGGGCCATTAAGTGGCTATATTTTGATCTCAAGGAGGCGGGAGAGAAGAGGTAGCTTGATATAAATGCCCTTGAGGAGATCCGGTTGGATGCTTATGAGAATGCCCGGATCTACAAGGAGAGGACTAAACGATGGCATGACAAGCGCCTCATCCCGAAGGAGTTGAGTGAAGGCGACCTTGTCCTTCTCTTCAACTCAAGGCTGCGGCTCTTCCCCAGAAAGCTCAAATCAAGATGGACCGGGCCATATGTGGTGAAGAAAGTTTTTCCTCATGGAGCGGTGGAGATAGGAGGAGATCATTGTGGTAACTTCAAGGTGAATGGGCATCAATTGAAGAAGTACATCCCGGAAGCCCCGGTGGAAGTGATTGCCCCGCTTCACCTTGATTGAAACGCTCCTGAATTTGGTCAAGCTAATGACCTTAAAGAAGCGCTTAATGGGAGGCAACCCATTGGTATATATTTTTCCCTTTTGTTTTTCTTGCTTTTGTTTAATCTCACTCTTGGTGTGCTTTGTTTTTTTTCTTTTGTGTTTTTGGGTGCTAGGTCTTGTTGATTGTCATGAGTTATGAGATGTTGGAGGTCATGTGAAAGCCTCATGGACCAGTTGAAGGTACAAGATCCAAGCACATGGACGAGGAGGAAAGCACCCAGAAAAATCGGCCCGTTCTTCAGACAGATCGTCCGATTTTCCTGGGCAATGGGGCGATTTTTCCTTCTGTCAAGGAAAGTGATGATCTCTAATCAAGCATGGGTGGAGCGGACGTGGAACTTGGACGGCTTGCGGCGCCAAGCGCGGGTTTTGACGCCATAATGAACATCAAGAGCTCTCTACCATCCTTGATCGATCATCCACCATCATCATCCAATGTGAACCGAAATACCAAAGCATCACCAATTTTACATTGTGAGGACTCGCTTTCACTTCTTTATTTAGTTTACACATTAGGGACAATGTGTTTCTAAGTATGGGGTGGGGTTTTCATGATCACTTGCATGATTAGCATCTAGGATAGTTTAATTTTATCACATGTTTCATTATGTCTTGCATTGTACATACATATTTCGAAAATTCCAAAAAAAAATCAGAAAATTTAAAAAAAATTTAGTGCTTCTAAGGCTTGGGAATGACCCTTATGATGAGATTGTCTTGTGAATTGGCTATGGATGGCCTTATGTGTTGAATAGATGAATGCATATGTGGACTTGAAGTACTTATCTTGAATCCCATGAATGATTTGTGATCATGAATGTTTGCCTTGATTGAATTGAGTATTGAAAGTCGAAATTACATGCTAGTTCTTGCACATCAATTAGGAATAAATGAGGCAATTCATCTTCCTCTACTTCTCATCTTAATCATGTTGTTTGAGCACCTCAATTGATATAAATTGACCTCTTTTGACCCATCCGGGAATAGGAGCATGTTAGTGTGTTGATGTGTGTGAAAAACAAGTGTGGGGTGAAGATGTTGATAAAAGAAAGTTATGAATAAAATGCTGAATTTGTTGTGAAAGTGTAGACAAAAACATAGGTTTGGGGACATTGGCTTAAATGACAAGTAACTCGGTACACTTCACATAATCGGGTGTTGGTGCCTTGCCAAAGTCAAATAAACCAATAGTCCTAACGAGCTTTGGTATGTGTGCCCGGTGTGGATGCACCTCGAAAAATAGAAAAAGCCCGAGGATGGCTAATCACCAAGGTTTCGGCTTTTGTACACCAATGCCATTGTCTCAAAAATAAAAGAAAAGAGAGAAAAGAAAATGAAGAAAAATATACACTTGAGGGAAGTTGATAAGAAATGTGAAGTTGTGGTTGTTTAGTTCCTTTCCCGGATTAGCATCACATAGCCTAGAAAATTCCCACCTAATCACAACGTTTCTTGGCCTTCTATTTTACAAGTCCTTTTGACCTACTTGCATGTGTGTAAGACTAAGTGATTTAGATTGGATATACTCATGATCGTCTTGACTTCTTCATCTTTACATTTCATTGCATGCTATCAAGTTAAGTGTAATTGTCTTTCCATGCTTTCATTTATTTGATACATAATTGCTTGTCCATTGCCATGAAACATGACTATGAAGGTGATCCAATATTAGAAGCACAACTCCAAAAAGATTTTGCCATTTTTCTGCATACATAAATCATGTTATCTTGTAGTCTATAGTCGAGAATTTGCTCGGGGACGAGCAAACCTTAAGTATGGGGTATTTTTGATAACACGATTTATGACTTAGGTTTAGGTAATCATTTAGATAGATTTCTCACTCATTCATGCACGTTTTGGCATTGGTTCATGACATCTTCGCTCAATTCATGCATATTTCTAGAAAAGACGTCTACACGACCTTTTATCGGTTTTGTAGGTAATTCGGGGATCTATTGGACATTAATCGAGACATTTGAGGGTCAAGCCTCATGATGGTACACATCCTAAGCTTTGAAGGAGCATAATTGGAGCAACAAAGGACACAAAGACCACTATTGGTGCAAGCAATGGAGCAACTCATGGCTAGACGATCATAGCATGTTTCTGCTGAAGAAAATCGGACCAACTAGCAGATAAATCGGCCGATTTAATCTATTGGGTCGATTTTTGGGCCTTTGACAGCTTAAGCCACGTGTCCCACGATCTCTTGTCCGGCCTTGCTCTTGGTGGAGAATATAAGTGGTCCTGCAGGTTGTTGCTGGGCATCTCTCCTCTCCCACATTCTCTCATTCACAGCTCATCATTAAAAGAAAAGATTGGAGGAGAAGAAAAACTCTCAAGGATTGAAGGAAGAAGAAGAACACCATTCTAGGAGTGATAGTGAGGTTTTGAGTGACTTTTGAGTGATTTTTGTAATCTCGGATTGAAGAACTATTGCAAGGATTGTTAGGAACGTTTTGAATCTTCATTTAAGAGTTTGTAAGTCTTGCTACAACTTGGATTCAGTTGAGATTTATTGATTTTACTGGCTTATCTTTCATTATCCATCTATGAACACCATGTATGCTTGTATGATGATTTTGGATCTTGATATGCATATTATTGGCTAGTTTATTGTGATTCTGGAGTGATGGATTGATGGTTATGGCTAGGGTGATGATAGAATGGACTTATATGTTAGTTTTGGATGATTTGTATGCACGAAACCCAAACCAGTGAGAAAAATCGCCCTGTTCATGACCAGATCGGCCGATTTAGCTGTAGAACAGCCCGATTTATTTTCCTGTTGCTCTTTAAATGATAAATCTGAATGTTAGGGTGTTTGGTTGCTCAAAACCTAGTGTTTATTAAGTCTAATTTAGCTTAGGATCACCTAATGCTATCAACCTAAGTGAGGGAAGAGATCTACCCGATGATTTCCGATCTTAGATACCTTAGATGATGAATTCTAGGTAGTAGTGAGCCTCATAAGCCGCTATTGGATCGAATGTGCTAGGATTATTGCTTGAGATTTCCCTATTCCGAGACTTACCCGGTAAGGAGAGGGTTACCCCTCAAGTGGTATCCGGTTTGTGTAAAATCCCCTATTTTGACCCCTTGAGACCTACCCGGTAATAGGAGTTAGATGCGGGACTAGTGAAGTGAGAGACCTACCCGGTAATTGCTTCCATTAGTTAAACATTCTTTCCCCAACACCGCAGCTTGTCCTTAGAATCCTTAGAACCTTGAGTCCAATGCCATAACCGGAAATCTTGACCTCTAGAATCCACTTTTCTCTCTTGATCATATACTTGTGTGTTTGTGTGTTACTTGTTTGTTTTGCTAGCTTGAGTTGTTAGTTTGTTTTGATATCTTGTTCGATTTGTGATCTTTGCTTGATCACCCTAAAAACCCACCAAAAACATTTGGATTTTCATTTCTTTCTTTCTCTTTTCTTAGATTAGATCCACACTATCTATGACCATTGTTTGACTCGATTTCACCTTAGTCTTTGTGTTCGACCTCGGAATACTATCCCTACTACAAATGTCGCATACACTGCGGGTTCGCTAGGAGTTAGGATAAATATAACGAGAATATAAATTTAAAGCTTATTGCGTTCACATCACACGATCTTAGCGTAACAACTGCTTCACCTCATTAATAGATCAACATCCTCTGATATTGACTTTAAAACACCTCAAGAAATGTGGATTGGTAAGAAACCTAAAATTAAACACTTAAACCCTTTCGATGCACTGCTTATTCATAAATATCTTAGGGTAAGTTACAACCTAGGGCTCTTAAAATTGTTATGTTAGGGTACCTTGAGGGAGTTAAGGGTTATAAACTCTTGCTTATTCAACCTCATGGATATAAAGTCATTACTTCTAGAAGTGTTACTTTTAATATAAACGATTTTCATTTTTAAAACAAGCTTGTTAATATTGTGGTCCTTGAAACTGATGATATTAGTGAACCTGGTATACCTAGTATAGTTAGCAACTTCTACAACCACAATGACCAGCCTCACATAGGTCAAGATGAAGAAGAATTTGACATATGATATAATCAATCCTATGACACCAATAACATAAAAACCCCTATGTTAAATAAATTGAGGATGATAGGAACATTGAACTTCCTATGGATGATATCAATGATAATAATACTCAATAACTAAGGGAGGAAAATAATCATGATATTGATAAAAATATTGACTATCCTAAAACTGGTAATGAATGCAATAATGGAATTCAAGACGATTTGAGCATTGTTGCTATCATAGAGGAAGATAATACAATTATAATCAACTCAAATTAGGAGAGTTAAGACTCTAATCATTTTGAGTTTCATTATCACTATCAGTTAACCAAGGATAGGCCCCTAAGTTTAAAATTCCTAATAAGAAATATGCTAATAATGTTGAGTATATCATGCTTACTGATGAACTGAATATAGTTGAATATGCTTTTATAACTGGGAATGTTATTGATACCTTTTACACCCGTGACACATTTGAACAAGCTATTAGATGTCTAATGCTAAAAACTAGAACCAAGATATGAATGAAGAGATGTAGTCTATGAGTACTAATAAGACTTGGACCCTAGTTCACAGGCTTAACATTACTAATCTAGTTCACTGTAGGTGACTTTACAAGTTAAAAGAAGGCATAAAAATCAGTGAAGCTCCTTGGTATAAATCCCGGCTTGTTGCCAAAGGCTTTATTCAAAGGGAAGGAATAGAATACACATATATCTTTGATCATGTGATTAAGTATAAAACCTTAAGATTGTTGCTTGTTATAGCTATTGTGTATGAATGGGATATTGAACAAATGGATGCTAAAACTACTTTCTTGCATGGTGACTTGAATGAAACCATTTACATGAGCCAACCAAAAGGGTTTATAGATAAGGATAGACCTGATCATGTTTGCTTGCTTAAAAAGTCTATATATAGTTTAAAATAGTCTCCAAGATAATGGAATATTAAGTTTGACATTTGCATGAAAAATATAGGTTTGATGAGAAGTAAATATGACTACTGTTTGTATATTAAAAATGCTTATACTTTAAATGCATTATATGTTCTCTTGTATGTTGATGATATTTTGATTATATGCAAATCTAAGGCTATCATTGCTAATGTTAAGAGAGACCTTAAGATGCATTTTGACATGAAAGACCTTGGCCCAACTCAGAAAATTCTAGGTGTTCAAATCATTAGAAATAGGGTTAAAAAGAAAATTGGGTTCCTCAATATGATTATTTGTAGAAAGTTCTTGATAGATTTAATATGAATGATTCTAAACCTACCCCTATGCCTTTAGGAGGGCACCTAGATCTGGCTATGGAGCAATGTCCTAGTTAACATAGTGAGGTTAAAAATATGTCGAATATTCCTTATGATGTTGATGTTGGATCTGTGATGTATGTTATGCTATGCACTAGACCAAACTTGTCCTTTGCTATAAGTGTTCTAAGTAGATTCATGTCTAATCTTGTACCTGGTCATTGGACTGCTACGAAATACTTCTTGAGATATAGTGTTGGAACTAAGAAGTTGTGTCTTGTCTTTGTTGAACATTCTAAAGATCACAATGTACTTGGTTATGTTGACTCTGAATATATACACTAGAAAATCTACCACCCCTTATTATTATACTTGGACCGGTAGTTGCATATTCTGGAAATATCAATAACAATCCATTGTTTCTTTGTCATCTACTAAAGCTGAATATATAACATCTGTTGAAGCTTCAAAAGAAGCTATATGGCTTAAGGGCTTACTCACTGAAATTCAACATAAGACATGCATTCATGTACTGCATATAGATAGTCAAAGTGCTCTTTATATCTATAAGGACCCTGTGTATCATGAAAGATCTAAGCATATAGATGTTAAATATCATTTTGTAAAGGATGAGATTGAGAAGAAACATTTTGAGATTAAGAAAATAAACGGTGAGGTAAACCCTACTGATTTTGGAACAAAAATTGTTCCAACTAACAAATTTATCTTTTGTAGGAATTCCCTTAACTTGTGGGATGTTCCCTGAAGATGCCTAGCACTGAACCGATGACGGACATGAGGACACCTAATTTGCTACTAGTGATGGAGATGGAATTGTTGACATGAACCAAGAGGGAAATTGTTAGAATTATGATTCATGTAATAATATGGTATATGGTTGTGGTTATGTAATTGCATGCAAATGTTATAGCTTGTGTAATATACCTAAGTCTAGAATATTTGATAATATGCTCAAGGCTTGTTATAGGTGGCTAATGTTTCCTATGTTGCCAACTATAGTGAGAAATCACATAGTTTTGGTAGCTTGGTTACATTAGATGCTATAATTGGTCTTTGATGGAGATTATCTAATAGTAGGAAGGTTGAATGGGTTAGTCTTATGTTTGTGCTGCTAGTTTCACATGGTCCATCTTTGTTTTTGGTAGGTCGGCGTGTTGTCATGTGGCTGATCCAGTTAGAGGCAAACCGGGTTCAATTATCCTGAGCTGACTCCGAGTTTCAAATAAACCGGTTCACTTAAGTGAAACGATGCGTTTGAAGCTATCATATATGTATATATTGAAGAGGAGAGGCTTGTGAAACCCTAATGGAAGAGTTTCCACTTGAAGGGAGTTAGCTAGGGTTCCCCAAGGATGAAAGAGAGAGAGCGAAAGTGCGAATAGAAGATGGAGGTGATTGCCAAGGGTTCGAGACGTTCATCCTCGATCGTGATCTCTCCAAATAAAGATCTTCACAAGGAAGATAACAAAGCTTTGATCGAAGTTTTGTTTAGCCACTCAGGGGCTATTTTGATATCTTGTTCTCCCTGCTTTATCTTGTTCTTGTTTTCTATATAGGTTTAGGTTGTTTACCAAGATGTTCTTGCATGCAAACTCTATAACCATGACTGTCGTAATTATCTCGAATGCTTAGTGAAATATGGGATCGGATCTCCCCTCTTGAGGTTCCGCTGACATAGGGTTTATGCCTGAACTACGTAAACAATTCTCGTGTTGATCTCTTTACTCATTTATATACGCATATACATAAAAGCAAAATTCACATGACTTTTTAAGAGTCTTGATTAGAATATGCTCAAGAAGTTCCTTCTTAAATTCGACAAGTTGATCCACTTTTGCTAGTAGCTTATGTCCTTAATTTCTGACAACTAACTCCTCACATGCTATCCCATTATTCAACGCTTGTCCCTTATTAAGGAAATTTTCATTATTAATTCTTCTTGCCTTTGCAACACCGTATACCTTCCATAAATGTTCACTTGTATTGCACTATCAATAAGGAAGTTTGATGAAATCAATTCAATGCAACTAATCGGTGCTCCCATTTGAATTTGAATGTTAGATTTCCCTTACGTATATTGATGAGGGTTGAAGTGTGAACCTTAGATCCTACAAATACTTACAAGACTCGCTATTGTATAACGCGATCAGGATCGAACACAAGGAAAACAATGTCTCGCTTTGACAAATTAATTGAAAAACTCCGAGAAAATAATTTAATCTCAACATACAAGTCATCGTTTTGGAGCGAACAAACTTAAAGCTATTTTTCCTTCAATAAAGTATTCAAGTCCACATATGCATTGCATCTATTTCGAAAAATCCAAAACAATTGAAAATTTTTGTGCTTCTAAAATGAATATGATCTCAATGATGATAATTGTATATGTTAATTGGAAAAAAGATGACTTGTATGTTGAGATTAAATTATGGCATATGTGGACTTCAATACTTTATTTTGAACTATGTATGATTTATATGCTATTGATGTTTTGATGAGATGGAGAAATAATGGTCAAAACTGTTTAATAAATTCTTATACATCATAGTGGAATGATTAAGGCAATTCGTTTTTCCTTTCTTTCTTCTTCTTATGCACGTTAGCACCTCATATATATTATATGCCTTCCCTTTACCTATCTGGATCTAGAAAGCATGCTAGTGTGTGAAGTGTTAAAGCGTTGTGAAGTTGAGTTGAAAAGTGAAGTGTGTTATATATAGAAAATAGGTTTGGGGATGTTGATCATGATGATGAGTAACTCGGCACCATTCACATAGCCGGGTGTTTGTGTCTTGTCAAAGTCTGATTGATTGATAGTCCTCGTGAGTCATGGTATGTACATCCGGTTTGAGGCACCTCGAAAACAAGAGGCTTGTTGATGTCCAAGACTTCGGTTATTGTGCACCTTTGTCCTTGTTCTCAAGTGAAAGTAAAAAATGAAAAGAAAAATTATTATGAAGTGAAATTTGCTTATTTTCTGGTGGATGTGGTTTGAAGTTAATGTTGTTGAGTTTGTTCCCTTTTTCCGGATTTTGCACCACAATCATATACATTTCCACCCTTAACACGTTTCTTTGGTCTCTTTATGTTGAAAGTCCTTGAGACCATTATGCACGTGTTTAAGGCTTAATGGTTTAGATTTGTTTTCTCTTGATTATTTTGACATCTTTACCTTACCTTTTATATATACTTTTAAGTAAAGTGTTATTGTCTTTCCATGTTATGATTCTTATTGATACATACATTGTCTTCTTATGCCTTGAAACATCACTTGAGGGTGATGCATAATTAGAAGCACATTCCAAAAAGAGTTTTTGTTTTTGAGCATTACATAATCCATGACATCTTATATTCTAGATTTAAGCCTTGTTTTGGGACAAGCAAGAGACAAGTATGGGGTATTTTGATGACATGTATTATGTGCTATCATATTCATACATATTGCGAGTATTTCACTTCATTTTTGCATGCATTTGGCAAGAATCTATAGCCTTTATGTCCATATTCATATACATTGCAAGAATAGAGGTCTACACGAGTTCTTGATGTAATTTGTTACGCTAGAAATTGTATAGCACAAAAGTCTTAAATTTATAACTCGATATAATTTCCTAACTCCTAGCGAACCCACAGTGTATGGGTCGTTTTGTAGCAAGGATAGTATTCCGAGGTCGAACACAAAGACTAAGGTGAAATCAAATCAAGCAAATGATCATAGATAGTGTAAATCTTGTCTAAGAAAAGGGAAAAGAATAAAGAAATGAAAATCATGATGTTTTTGGGTTTGGTTTTGTGGTGATCAAACAAAGATCGCAAATGATGCAAGATTATAAAACAAACTAACAAATCAAGCTAACAACACAAATAAGCAACACAAACACAAGATATGTGATCAAAGAGAGAAAAGCAGATTCTAGGGGTTAGGACTTCCGATTATGGCATTGGACTCAAGCTTCTAATCAACCTTGGACTAGCTATGGTAAGTTGGGAAGGAATGTTTCTCAATTGGGATCAATCACCGGGTAGGTCTCATGGTCCACTAATCCCGCACATAAGGTCCTATCACTGGGTAAGTCATTAAGAGCCTAAGGTTGGGAATTCTACACAAACCGGATTGCTATCTAAGAGTCA
This sequence comes from Fagopyrum esculentum, assembly GCA_033239045.1. Lineage (NCBI taxonomy): Eukaryota > Viridiplantae > Streptophyta > Magnoliopsida > Caryophyllales > Polygonaceae > Fagopyrum > Fagopyrum esculentum. The sequence continues at coordinate 96,449,634 of BSUD01000008.1, read as the reverse complement.
AACCTCTCCTTACCGGGTAAGTCTTGGGGAGGCAAGTCCTAAGCAACTATCCTAGCACACTCAGTCCAATAGCGGCTTATGAGGCTCACTACTACCTAGAGTTCATCATCTTTGGTATCTAAGATCAAGAATTACCGGGTAGGTCTCTTCCCTCACTTAGTTTGCTAGCATTAGGTCAACCTAGGCTAGAATATGCTTAACAAACACTAGGATTTCAACAATCTAACATCCTAACGTTCAGATTCATCAATACAAGCACAACAAAGAAAACCACGGGCTGATAATCCAGAACCACGGCCGTGGTTAGGCAAGAACAGACCGTGACTTGTAACAGAGGTTAGGTTCGAGCAAGCAAATCATCCAAGGATACATTTAAGTCTATTCTATCATAGTCCAAGCCATAACCATCATTCCGTTACCCTAGAATCACTACTATTTAGCCAACAACAAGCATTTTAACATTTAAACTCAACAAGCAAGCATTCATGGCTTCCATAACAAGAAAATGAAATGAAAGAGAAGAGAAACAAGTAAACACAAGTAAACCAAGCTGAATATATGTTTAAGAAAGACTTACAACCCTTCAAAAGAAGGTCCAAATCGTTCCTTACAAATCCTTGCAAATGTCTTCAACAAGCTCACTCAAAAACCACTCAAAAGCTATGAAAACTCTAAAACTAGTGTTGTTCTTCTTCTTCTCCAAATGAGAGTGTTTTCTTCCTCCCCCAAAAGTAGCCTCCAATGGAGTGATGTTTAACGAGAGAGTGTGAGAGAGAATCCTCTAGCAACAGCCTGCAGGACAACTTTTATTCTCCATCAAGGGCAAGAGTCGGGCATGGAGATCGTGGGACAACTGTCATAGCTGTCCAGAGAGAACCACGGCCAAAATTATGGGCGTGGAATCTGGGTCTGGGCCGTGGTTTTGCATAGACAACTCTCTTTTGATCGTTAAGCCATGAGTTGGTGCAAGACATGCACCAACAAGGTCCTATGTGTTCTCCTTTGTTCCTAGCTTGCTTCTTAATGAGTCCGGAAGTGTGTCATCACAAGGAATGATCCTCGAATGTATCGATTAAGCTCCAAAAGTTCCCCAAAATATCTACAAAACCAACAATAGTTCGTGTCGACGTCTATCTCGACAATATGCATGAATTAAGCGTAAACGTCATGAACTAATGCCAAATCATGCATGAATAATGGGAAAAACTATCGAAATGGATGCCTAAACTAACGTCATAAATCGTGTTATCAAAATACACCATGCTTAAGACTTGCTCGTCCCCGAGCAAGGTCCAACTATAGGCTAAGAGATGACATGATTTATGAATGCAGAAAAAAAACATAAAATCTTTTTGGGATTGTGCTTCATAAGATGGATCACCTTCATAGTCATGTTTCATAGCAATGGACAAGCAATCATGTATCAAATGAATGAAGGCATGGCAAGACAATTATACTTAACTCCAAAGCATGCATGAAAGGTGAAAACGAAGAAGTCAAGATGATCATGAGAGTATCCAATCTAGATCACTAAGTCATACACATATACAAATAGGTCACAAGGACTTAGGAAAGAAGAGGCCAAGAAAACGTTGTGATAAGGTGGGAATTTTTCTAGGTCATGTGATACTAATCCGGGAAAGGAACTAACTCCACAATTTCATTTTTGATCAACTTCCCACAAGTATATATTTTTCTATATTTTTTCTTTCTTTTCTTTTCTTTCACTTATTTTGAGACAATGACATTGGTGTACAAAAGTCGAAACCTTGGTGATTAGCGGACCTCGGAATTTTACGAGGTGCCTCACACCGGGCACACATACCAAGGCTCGTTAGGACATTCGGTTTATCCGACTTTGGCAAGGCACAAACACCCGATTATGTGAATGGTGCCGAGTTACTCGTCATCAAAACCAAAGTCCCCAAACCTATGTTTTTTTCTACACTTTTCACAACAAATTCAACACTTCATTCCCAACATTCATTCATCAACAACTTCACCCCACACTTGCTTTTCACACACTCAACACACTAGCATGCTCCTATTCCCGGATGTGTCAAAAGAGTTTTTCATATCAATTGAGGTGCTCAAACAACATGATCAAGATGAGAAGTAGAGAAAGATGAATTGCCTCAATCATTCCTATATGATGTGCAAGAACTAGCATGTAATTTCGACCATCAATCCTCAATCCAATCAAGGCAAACATCATAATCACAATTTATACATGGGATTCAAGAGAAGTATTTCAAGTCCACATATGCATACATCCATTCAACACACAAGGCCATCCATAGCCAATTCACAAAACAATCTCATCATAAGGGTCATATCCAAACTTAGAAGCACTAAAATTTTTTAAAGTTTCTGATCTTTTTTTGGAATTTTCGAAATATATATGTACAATGCAAAAGCTAATGAAACATGTGACAATATGAAACTATCCTAAATGCGATCATGCAAATCATCATGAAAACCCCACCCCATACTTAAGAACACATTGTCCCCAATGTGCAAATTAAATAAAGAAGTGAAAGAGAGTCCTCACAATGTAAAAGTGGTGGTTTCGGTATTTTAGTTCACTCATGTGAAGTGATGGTGGATGATTGATCAAAGGTGGTAGAGAGCTCTTAATGTTCAATATGGCATCGGGACCCGTGCTAAGCACCGCTAGCCGTCCAAGTCCCACGTCCGCTCCACCCACGTTTGATGCGGGATCATCATCATCCTCATGCCTTGCAAGGCTTCCATGCTACTTAGACTCTAGCAGCCAAACACAAGACACACAAACACACCAAAACAAAGACGAACACACCAAAGTAAAAACAAAAACAAAAAAAAACAAAAATGAAAACAAAAACGAGAAGGGAAAGACATGTACCAATGGGTTGCCTCCCATCAAGCGCTTCTTTAAGGTCATTAGCTTGACCAAATTCGGGAGCGTTTCACTCAAGCTGAAGTGGGGCAATCATATCCACCGGAGCTTCCGGGATGTACTTCTTCAAACGGTGCCAGTTCACCTTGAAATCTCCATAATGCTCCCCACCTATCTCAACCGCTCCATGGGGGAAAACCTTCCTCACCACATAAGGACCCGTCCATCTTGACTTTAGCTTTCCGGGGAAGAGCCGCAACCTTGAGTTGAAGAGAAGGACTAAGTCACCTTCACTCAACTCTTTCGGGATGAGGCATTTGTCATGCCAACGCTTGTTCCGTTCCTTGTAAATTCGGGCATTTTTATAGGCATCCAACCGGATCTCCTCAAGGGCATTAATGTCTATCAAACTCTTCTCACCGGCTTCCTTGAGATCAAAATTCAGCCACCTTATTGCCCAATACGCCCTATGCTCCATCTCCACCGGAAGGTGGCAAGACTTGCCATAAACTAGCTTGTAGGGACTGGTGCCAATTGGTGTCTTGAAGGCAGTTCTATATGCCCACAAAGCATCATCAAGCTTCATAGCCCAATCTTTTCTTGTCTGTTAGCATGAAATATGACGATATTTTAGGCACTCGTTTTAGTTATTTTTCCCTCATTATTGTGTACATGGATATAGTTTTGAAGAAATTGTGAGCTTGTTCACCTATTTTGTCGATAGAGAGATCTACACTAGCTTTGTTTTGTTTATAGGTGAATAAGAGCTTGAATCGGAGCAAATGATGGAAGAGAAGGAGTATTTGATCATGTTCGAGGACAAGGAGATGCATTGGAGAGGCTAAAGAAAGAGCATGGATGAAGGATTGCACGAAACAAAGGCAAAGAAAGAGATTATGCAAGTCCACGCCCTGAATTACGGCCGTGGAGAAGGAAATTGAAAGTCCACACTCTAATCCACGGCCGTGGACTTGACATCATGAACGTGGAAGAGAGTTTGGAGCATTCCATAGAGTTACACGGTCTAAACCACGGCCGTGGAAATTATATGGCACTGTAATCTGGTTCCACGCTCTAAATTACGGCCGTGAAAAGTTCTACATGACCGTGATCTTTGCAAATATTATGACGTATCATACTTGCCACGTCATCAAAGTTAATGGGCTTTTATCGTAACCCTTCCTCTCTCTATAAAAGGAGTAGAGAAAGGAGTTTTCGGTACCCCGTGCTTATCCGTGCTTATCCTCACTTAGGGTTGTTTTAGACGCCGCTGAGAGTTTCGAAGCCGACGGCTAGGATTGAAGATCGAGCTTACTTGCGGCGGAAGTTTGGTGTTATCTTAGGTTTTGATTTCGGAAATGATTGACAACCGTTTTCCGTTTTTTACCTGAGATTATAGTGAGGATTCTTATTCCATATTCTGAATCCATTGAACGTATTGCTTTGTTATTTGGATTTGACATTGATCTTAAGTTTTTATTGAGTTTTTGAGGGTTTTCATATTTCTCTCTTTCTAAATTGAATATTGAATCAATGACAATGATTGTTGGCTAAAACCCTTTAGCAATTCTAAGGTGAAGGGTTGATAGTTGTGGCTTAGATGATGATAGATCGATCGTAAATAGATTGGACCCTGAGAGTGTGAGAAACTCGTCGACGAACCTAAATTACGGCCTGTTCTTGAGGTTCCACGGCCTTGGAACTCAAGATCCTGCCGTGATAACACCAATGAAGGAAAAGATGAGTTCGGAATCATCGGTGCTCATCGGAGCTCATCAAAACAATGAATGAAAAGATGCCCCCAAAGCTGAAGGATCCGAGGTCATTTTGCATTCAAATTGGAGTAGGAGAAGTCACTTATGACGCTTTATGTGACTTGGGAGCAAGCATTAGCATTATCCCACTCGCTTTATGTAGGAAGGTCAGTTTAGGTGAACCTAAACCGGTGAAGATGACGTTATACATGGCGGATCGATCCATAACTCGTATCGTCGGTATTATTGAAGACGTCCCAGTCAGGCTCGGTAAGTTTTACATTCCAATAGATTTCGTTGTGCTTGACATTCCTGCAGATTGTCCGGTCCCGATCATACTCGGAAGACCGTTTCTTGCAACATCCGGATGTATGGTAGATTGCAAGAATGCTAGACTCGCCTTCGACATAGGAGAAGAGAAGGTTGAGTTTGTCCTTTCAACATTGGTGAAAGAGCCAGCTCTTGGAGAGGATATATTCAATATCTGTGACGAAGAAGCGTCTAGGGAGGAATTGAGCTCGATTCTATTCAAGGACCCGTTGCAAAAGGTTATAACCATGAGCATCATAGAAAAAGGAGAGGAAGAGGATTGCAATGAGGAGATTGAAGCCTTGGAGGAGCTAAAGGAAGTGCAAGAAGAAGGGTTTGAAAAAACTCTACGATGGGTCAGAAAACGTGAGGAACCACGGCCAGTCGTGCTATTCCACGGCCGTGGTTTCACCCATGATGACCGTAACCAGTTATTTTGAGAGCTCCAGTAAGTTACACGGCCAAAACCACGGCCGTGGAAGTCAGAATGATGCCGTAACTGACTTCCACGCCCTAAACCACGGCCTTGGAAGTAACAGTGGTGCCGTAATTCAAGGAATTTCTGAGAATAATTACGTTCTTTCCACAAATGCTCTTGAGTCTTCTTCAACCACTCCTACACCCTTAGAAACTTCTAAGGAAGCATTGGACACTCCTCAAGAGTCATCAAAGGCACCAATAGCAATGGAATTAAAGCCACTCCCACACATCTTCGGTATGCATTTCTTGGAACTAATTCTACTTTTCCCGTAATTGTTAGTTCCGATTTAAGTGAAGATGAGCATGATAAACTAATGGCTGTTCTAAGAAAGCATAAAAAGGCTTTAGGATACACCATAGAGGATCTTGTAGGAATTAAACCATCATTATGCATGCATAAGATCCTAATGGAGGAAGATTTTAAGCCTTCATGACAACCTCAACGACGGTTAAATACGATCATGAAGGAGGTTGTCAAGAAAGATATTCTTAAGTTACTTGACGCAGGTATCATCTATCCTATCTCCGATAGCAAGTGGATGAGCCCCGTTCAAGTAGTTCCGAAGAAAGGAGGAATGACGGTTATCACTAACAAGAACAATGAGCTCATTCCTACACGAACCGTAACGGGATGGAGAATGTGCATTGACTACCACAAGCTAAACAATGCGACGAGGAAGGATCACTTCCCGCTACCATTCATAGACCAAATGCTTGAGAGGTTAGCACAACACTTCTATTTCTGTTATCTTGACGGTTATAGTGGTTTCTTCCAAATCCCGATCCATCCGGACGATCAAGAGAAGACCACATTCACGTGCCCATGGGGTACGTTTGCATATAGAAGGATGCCATTCGGGCTTTGCAACCCCCCAGCCACCTTTCAAAGGTGTATGATGACCATCTTCTCGGAGTACGTTGAGGAAATCATGGAGGTTTTTATGGACGATTTTTCTGTTTATGGTTCCTCTTTCGATAATTGTCTTTCTAACCTATCTCTTGTGTTGCAAAAGTGTGAAGACACTAACCTAGTTCTTAATTGGCAGAAGTGTCAATTCATGGTTAGAGAAGGCATTGTGTTAGGACACTTGATCTCTAATAGAGGGATCGGAGTTGATAAGGCAAAAATAGAGACTATAGACAAGCTTCCTCCTCCATCTTCGGTGAAGGGGATACGAAGTTTTCTAGGACATGCTGGATTTTATAGGAGATTTATCAAAGACTTTTCTAAGATTTCAACACCGCTAACTAATCTCTTGATGAAGGATGCAATTTCTGAATTTTTGTAGGATTACCTAGATGCTTTCCACAAGATCCGAGAAGCTCTAATCTCAGCCCCGATTACCCAACCTCCGGTCTGGAATCTCCCGTTCGAGGTTATGTGTGACGCAAGTGACGTAGATGTCGGAGTTGTGCTAGGACAAAATAAGAAAGGCCGAACCCATGCTATCTACTATGCTAGCAAGACGCTAGACAAAGCGCGGCTCAACTACGCCACAACTGAAAAGGAATTCTTAGCTGTTGTATATGCCTTTGAAAAGTTTCGTTCTTGTCTTGTAGGTGCAAAGATGATTGTATACACAAACCATTCTGCGATCCGGTATCTACTTGGCAAGAAGGATGCGAAACTAAGGCTGATTAGATGAATTCTTCTCCTACAAGAATTTGATCTAGAGATGCACGACAAGAAAGGTTCAGAAAATTCTGTTGCGGATCATTTGAGTCGTCTACCACACATAGAAGACGACGATCTACCTATAGATGACTCCTTTCCAGACGAGCATTTACACATCATAGAGGAGTGCATCGACAAGATATCAAGAGGTAATGAACCATGGTTTGCTGATTTTGTTAACTATTTGGTTTGTCAGGAAATACCTCCCGGACTATCCTACGCACAAAGGAAGAAGTTCTTTAAGGACGTCCGACAATACTATTGGAACGAACCTCTACTCTTCAAGAGAAGTCCCGACGGCATCATTAGGAGATGTGTGCCGGAAGACGAAATGCAAAGTGTCATTCGTCATTGTCATTCACTACCTTGTGGAGGACACGCTAATTCCAATAAAACTAGTGCTAAGGTATTGCAATCCTGTTTCTTTTGGCCAACTTTATTTAAGGATGTGCAAACCTTTGTTTCCTGCTGCGATGCTTGTCAAAGAACAGGGAACATATCTAGGAGAAACGAAATGCCTCTCAATAACATTCAGGAGGTAGAGATCTTCGACGTTTGGGGAGTCGATTTCATGGGACCTTTCCCATCATCTTGCGGGAATCAATACATACTTCTAGTTGTAGATTATGTTTCGAGATGGTTGAAGCCATTGCCTCTCCAACTAATGATGCCATGGTTGTTGTCAAGTTCTTTAATAGAACTATCTTCCCGAGGTTCGGGACACCACGAACTATCATTAGTGACGGAGGTTCACACTTCATTCCCCGACGATTCGAGGCTCTACTAGCTAAGTATGGGGTGACTCACAAGATCGCCACTCCCTACCATCCACAAACGAGTGGACAAGTGGAGATTTCAAATAGAGAGATTAAGGGCATCTTAGAGTAAACAGTTTCGAAGACAAGGAAGGATTGGTCTTTGAAGCTAGACGATGCATTATGGGCATATAGGACTGCGTACAAGACTCCCAGAGGAACAACACCATACAACCTTGTGTATGGGAAGTCTTGTCACTTACCGGTGGAGCTAGAGCACAAGGCGTATTGGGCTGTAAAGTGGTTGAACTTCAGCATGAAAGAAGCAGGCGAGAAGCGCCTCTTAGACCTCAATGAGCTTGAAGAACTCCGCTTGAACGGTTATGAGAACACCAAGATTTACAAGGAAAGGGCGAAGCGTTGGCATGATAAGCATATCATTCCAAAGGACCTCAAAGAAGGAGATCAAGTTCTCCTCTTCAATTCAAGACTTCGACTCTTTCCAGGTAAGCTTAAATCTCGTTGGACTAGACCTTATCTAATAAAACGTGTTTTTCCCCATGGCGCAGTTGAAGTATGGGGTGAAAAGAGAGGAAGTTTCAAGGTGAACGGTCAACGACTTAAGAAGTATTCACCGGAGCTCCAAGCTGAGGAATTCGTACCGACTACACTCGAATAAACTCAGGTACGGTCTAGCTACGGACCTAAAACAAGCGCTTCTTAGGAGGCAACCCATGGTATTGCACTTTCGTTGTGTTTTTGTTTCTTAGTTTAGCTTAGTTTAGTTGTTTTTTCTTTTGTTTCCCCCTCGATACCTCCCGGTATGTCATGTTTTTGGATGTTGGAATAAGGAATGGGCAAGGAAAGGAAGAAAAAGTTGGAAGGAATTGACGAAACTTGGATTTTGGCACACAACAGAGAGTTCCACGCCTTAAACCACTGCCGTGGAGGCTACAGTGACCGTAATTTCCCATAATCATAGAAAAATCAAGCAAAACACGGGTCCGTACATTTCCACGGTCGTGGAACCCCCCGAATGACCGTGATTTTCCAAAAAATTACGGGCACTATATAAACCACCTTCCTTCACAAAAACACAACAAAATCCCAATTCCACGACCCATTCCACGCCCAAAAACGCCGAAAATCTTCCCCAACTCGCAATTCTTCGTTTTAAGTCCAATTCAAGCGATTCTTTGGCCAAAAGTGAAGAATTTTCAATCCTCTACAAGATCCAAGCAACGAATCAAGTGAACAATCCACTCAGTAGAAGGAATTTGGATTTGAAAGATCCAAAACCTAGGTTTTTCTCCCTTTTCTTTACTTTGTCAATTCGGTTCAATTTCTTCGCAAGAATTTAGGAGAACTGATTGGAATTGGAATTGGAATTAGTCTAGGACTGTGATTGCTGAGTTTGGTGTGAATTTGTTGAGATTTGAGTGAAACAGAGAGAAACCACGGTCCCTGCAGGTTCCACGGCCGTGGAAAAGCAAGAACAGACTGTGATTCTTACTATCGAGAGGAAAAATATTTAGGAGAAAGTCTAGCAGGAATAAGAAGAGAAAGAATAATAGTTCCTTCTCTTCCCAACCCCCTCCTAACCAACCACCATCGCCACCACCTCCTAGAATCCCAACCATTCATGAGGATTACCTTGATTCCTTAGAGAGGATCAAGAAGAGGCCTGACATAGGTCCTCGATACCTTCTCTTAGAGGAGCTTGAGCCTCTAAACGTTGTGAATGATTTGACTTGGCTCTTGGATAGAGCCGGATTGATTGTTTTCTCTGCTATTAGAACGGATGCTTATGAGGAGATAACTAGGGAGTTTGTCACCTCATTTGAGCATAACCACATGAACCGAACCGTTTCTTTTAGGCTAATGGAAAAATACTACGAGTTCTCAATTATTCAGTTTGGAGCCTTCTTTGGGTTCCATGAGAGTTTCAATGGGAGGTTTCCTAGCGGAGTATACGCTAAGGACTTTTGGGAGGATATTGCTATGATATATGCTAGTGAGGATCGTTGGCAACCGGCCAACACCAAGGCTAAGCTCATCTACCATCTAGCCTTAAAGATAGCTCACAGGGTTCTTTCCGAGTGTCTCTTCCCTAGGACCGAGACCCCACAAAAGATCAAGACCGATGAGCTTTTCCTCCTCTATTACATGCTTACCGGTAGATCCGCCGATTGTGCCACTCTCCTAGCCTCCACCATTAGCAAACTGAAAAACTAGAGGGCCGGGAACATAGGATATGGAGGCATAGTTACCCACATATCCACGCAGCTCGGGAAAGACTATTCCGCTTGCACCAGGATTGCGGCGAGACCCTTGGGTCTCAAGAATCTTATGACTAGAGGTCTTATCTTTCCCCGCCACCAAGCTCTACCTACCGCAGCCATGCCATGGGAGGAGAGAGGTGGTAGAGGTATCCCATGGCTTCCCGAGTACTCCATTATGGCCGGACGCCATAATTGGAAGGCGACATTCGCAGCTATTCATGCGAATAGATTAGTAGCACCTCCTTATGTCCCGGATGAGGTCCCGGCTGCGGGTGTTGATGAGGAGATGGGAGGAGGTGACGATCATGAGGGAGGAGGTAATGAGCACGACTTTGGTAAATTTCTGGATCAGCTGGACGCCTTCCCGGATCCACCTAGACGTTTGCCCCGCCCTTCTAGACCTTCCGGTTCCTCTTTCTCTCGCCGGGATAGCGTGAGTGAGTGGCCGACTTGGATGGATGCCCCTCCAGCTTGATATGGAGAGCAGCCATCATGGATGGGATCTCCTCCTCCATGGTACGAGCAGGCACCGGCGGCACCGACTCCTCAAGACGCTCCAGCATGGTACGGACAACCACCTGCTTGGTATGAGCAGTTGCCGGCGTGGGCCACCGATCTTTCGAGGATGGTAGGAGACCTGGAGATCCATAGGGACACTCATGAGACACGGAGCCAGGAGCATGACCAGATGAAGAGAGACATATACCACCAGCAGTTTGGGCGGAATTTTAGCTCGGAGTTCCGTCTATTTCCTCCACCGCCTTCCCAGTGATGACATGAGATGATTGCCGGTTCGAGCCGCCCCACCACCATCTAGTGAGTTTCTTTGTTTTCTTTTCTTGTCTTTATTTTTCTTTTGAACATTAAGGACAATGTATGTTTCAAGTATGGGGTGGGTTGTGACTATGATTGTAATAACTCTACTTTGTTTGCTTGCTTAACTATGAACACTTGCATGTTTCATTTTATAGTCACACGTTTTCATTATTGCATTGCATGAAAAAGCTTTGAAAACCCCATAAAAATTTGAAAAATTTTGAAAAGTTTTTGTGCTTCTAAGATTAGGAATGATTCCTATGATAATTCTCACTCGCGGAATGACTTTTTGATGACAATTGTATGCCAAAATTGAACAATAAATTGAAAAGAAATTAAGTGTGTTGTTTATCCTTTCTTGCAAGTTTCATAATGTGAAGAGTTTTATCTAAATCATATTGAGAAGCGAAGGTTGAAATCACAATATATGTTCTTATGCTTCTTTATGAAAAGATTAAGGCACTCCGATTTTCTTACTTCTTTCTTTGAATGATTAGCCCCTCAATAAAATAGTTGCCTCCCTTACCTATCCGGGAACTAGGAGGAGTTGAGTCTTGGCACGTTTGATGTGGGAGGGCCATGAAAGCAATTGTTTGCATTCAAAGAATAGAAATTATAGGTTTGGGGAAGTCAATCATGATGATGAGTAAATCGGCACCATTCACATAGCCGGGTGTTTGTGTCTTGCCAAAGTCGGATTGAGCGATATTCCTAACGGATTATGGTATGTGCATCAAGGGTTTGAGGCATCTCGAAATTGAGAAACGCCAATCTCCTAGGCTTCGGTTTTTGTGCACCACTGTCCGTATTTCCAAAACGTAAAGTGGAAAAATAATGTGAAAAAGAAAAGAGCAAAGCTCTAAGTTGATGGGTGTTGTAAGTAAAACGAAAAGAAAAAGAGTTACGGTATTCCTTTTCCCGGATTCATGCACCACATCCCTTACAAGTTTCCCTCCTTTCCGCATTCTCGACCTTACTTGAAAGTCCTTAAGATCAAAAGAGTGTTATTTCACTTCGTGATCTAAATTGAAGTTTCACATGCTTGATTTTGACAATGCTTGAAGGTTATGATGTTTGTCTTAAAGTTTAAGCAATTTATGATGTTTCTTTGCTCTACATTCTTTGGTTTATGTGTATGAACGTTTTCAAAAATGAATGAAGCAAGTTATGAGGATTGATCTATTGACTAGAAGCACATTTGTCAAAAAGTTTGTTTGTTTTGAATTGCATTTATATTTCATTCTAACTTATGTTCTAAACTTTTGAAAACTTTGCTTGAGGACAAGTGACAAGACCTTTTCCTATGGTCGTTTTTATCTTATCAAAATATAATCCCGACTTAGCACTAAAACAAGTATAGTGGTTAAGTAAGGGTCGAACCCAAGAGAGTTTTGTTATTCTTATTAAATTCAATTATTGATTATAGATTCAAGTAACAAAAACGGTGGGGGAATTTTGGATGAATTTATGCACACAAAACTTATGAAAGCAAGTAACACAACGAGTAAGACAATAATGGGTGAATCTACACTAGGTTGATTCTTAGCATGCGATTACTACTTTGGTGAGTTCCTTTTTACAAGTTTTCAAGTAATCTCCCGTCTCGATCATATATATGTGTTGAGCCAACCGACATCAACACAACTTAACAGGTTAGTGTTCCGTAAACCTACAAGAACAATTAACAAATTAGCTTTCAAATAAAGACTAAGGGATATACAGAAAAGATTAAAACCGTTAAACTTATCTTTATATTTGTGTTCCTTTCCTTTAAGCAACTACAACCCGTTATTACTTAAAGTTTACTACTAGATTAAAGACCCAAAACCGGAATCTATTAATCCTAGATCTTTGCATGCACTTTAGAACCTAAGGTGATCAATCTTAAGTGATAGTAAAACATGAAATTAGACAATGAAGATCAAGGAAACACAAAGTATTACTGAATGAAAACTTATATTAGAAAAAACTTACAACCAAAGTAATAATGCAGCTTCAAACCAACCCAATGTAGCAAGGGAGTTAGCAACTAATTACAAAGGTAGCAAGAGAATTATGATGGAAAAAACTGGATTCTAATTGGATTCTTCTAGCAGTCAACCCTAGGTCTATTTATTCTACAAATGGCACTAAATAGGAGTTAATGGCCGGCCCAAAACAGCCACCTTTAATGCCATAAAGGTGGTGTAAACAGCCGGAGTAAAGCCTTTGTCGCTGAACCGCAGGGGCGGCCTTCAGATCCGCAGGGGCGGTACAGGAGAAAACGTTTGATCTTCTCCGTGGCCGCAGAGGCGGCCTGGCAGTTCCGTAGGGGCGGATCACTGATGATCTTCAAACGCCTAACTCTTCAACTTTCTGTCGCTTCAGATGCCGTACCGCAGGGGCGTCCCAGTGTCAATGCGGGGGCGGTGACACTGACTCTTCATCTTCCTACTCCCAGGTTGAGGCGCAGGTAGAGGCGTAGGGGCGCTGGTCTTCGCTTCTTGAGGGCAAGTCACTGCAGGGGTGCCAAGGGTTGAAGCAAGTGCGGTGACAGTCTTTGTTCTTGGCGCTGGCGAAGGCGCAGGCTGCGCTCCGGAGTATTGTGTCACCCGCAAGGGCGGTGACACTACTCCGCGGGGGCGGTGAGGCAACAGAAGCTTTGCTTCGTGAATGATCTTCACTCCTAAGTGCTTATAACTCCTTATTTATCTTCTTTTAGTCTTCTTCTTTTGGACCAAGGAGTTAGTAGCATAAACCGACACTAATGTAACAAAAAGACTCCAAAAATAAACCTAAATGATAGTGATTCCATCACCTATCAAACTCCCCCATACTTAGAACTTTTACTCGTCCCGAGTAAAATAAATGACAACAGTTTTTAAACTCAAAGGCCTCAGGAAGCATGGGCAAGTAGAAAAGACAATGAAAACAAAAGAAAAGCCAAGAAAGAAAGAAGGAAAAGAGAGAAAATGTGAGAAAAAGGTGAGAACACTACCATCCTTATTGCTCGAAGAGTGACCTACCCGGACAACCTCCTTATGACTCCCCTTCTTATGCCGCCAAACGCCGGAAAGGGAACCTACACTCGATGCTGCTCATTTTGCCAAGGTGCCCTTTCGGGTTTTCACCTTGCCACTCTTCTTCTTTTTCTTTGATGATCTCACTTGGAACTCACATCGTTCAAGTCCAATTTTGCACCAACCTAAGGTGGGTCGGACTACCTTCTTTTTGCCTAAACCGCCCTTTCGGGTTTTCGGTTTATCCAAGGATTTTCATGCCTTTTTTCATTTTCTTTGGCTTTTTCTTCTTCTTTTTTTTTACTTAATTTCAAACTGAATTCAAACTACAAAAACTCAATGCAAACATACTCAAAACAACTCAAATAAACTATAAATGCAATGAAAGCAAAAATAAATGTGGGAAAGGGAGAAGGAATGATACCACTAGTGGGATGGTCCTGCTGGACCATCTGGACCCTCCTCCTGTAGGTACGGGAAGTGGCGGAAGAAGTGCTCCTGCCGGCGGTAGAACGTGTCGATGCAGTCCTCCTGAGCGTCCATCCTCTGCCCAAATGAAGTCTCAAAGCTGGATTGTCAAGCCAATTATTGAGCCTCTAGCTGCTGCTGATGAACCGCCTGCCAAGCATCCTGCCGGCGGTTGTTAGCATGAAATATTGTGATACTTTCGGCACGTTTTGTAAACGTATTTGATTCATATTTATAGTCTTTGATTGAACTTTGTTGCATATGTGAGCTAGTATTTCCTATATTGTCAATATGGATGTCTACACTAGTTCTATGTTGATTATAGGTGACTTGGAGCTATTTCCGAACGGAATCGAGCAAAAGAAGAGTTGATTGAGTGAGTCCATAGATTGAGGACATTCTTAGGAAGCAAATTGGAGTTTAGCTTGAGGAATGCACGAGGGTAGGGAAGAATCACGTTCTTGCCCTAAACCACGCTCTAAAATACGGCCGTATTACAAACCACGTTCAGTTCCACGGCCGTGGATCTTGCAAAGAGAAGCGTGATGCATTCCAGTAACTATTACGGTCGTGGAACATATGGTGCAAACCGTGACCTAATCCACGCTCTAAATTACGGTCGTGGAAACTTCCACGACCGTGATCTTGGCGAATCTTTTTCGCCACACTTTGAAGCCACGATCTTTTGAAGATTGGGCCGGGCCGATATTTCGTCTTGCCCTATAAAAAGACGGACGAAGAGAGATTTCGGCATCTCCGTTATAGAGAAAAATGCCTGCTAATCACCGCTTACCCTCGTTGAGAAGCATTTGGAGATCTTGTTGGAGATAAAAGTTCGTGCTTGGAATTGCCCTAATCTCGCACTTGGTGGAGATTATTGCTGGGATTTCCATACTTTCCGGATTGACGGAAGATTCGGAAGGTTTCTTGCAAGAAGACTTCTCTTCTTGTTTAGGTTTGATTTAGAAGACGGATTGACATCCCGCTCTTCCTTCTTTCCTACGATTGTGTTTGTTTGTTCTATTACGGATCTTGTGACAATATTTGTTCTTGATTGTGACTTTGAGATCGGTTTGAAGTTTATTGAAAGTTCTTTAAAGTTTTCATCTTTCTATCTTTTAATCCTTGAATTGATATCAATATGACAGTTATTGGCTAGAAACCCTTAACAATTCTAAGGTGAAGGGTTGATAGTTGTGGCTTAGATGATGATAGATCGATCGCAAATAGATTAGACCTAGAGAGTTCGAGAGAATTGTCGACGAACCCTAAATTACAGGCTGTTCTTGAGTTCCACGACCGTGGAATCTCAAGATCCAACCGTAATTTCTCTTAAGTTTACGAACCTGCTTTTACTTTAATTCAAAGTTAAAGATTTGCTTTAACTTAGTTTAGGCTTGCCTTTTCTAGGTGGTAGTGAAGCCTCAACAACCTCTACCTCGATTGTGAGTGTCACAACCTCAATCGGTTAAGTTAGTCCTGATCCTTGAGTTACAAGTTTGGGTATTTGACACTAATTCTCACCTTTAGAATCTTTCTATATTGAGCCTCAACAACCTGTATAGAGAGTGCCTTGTAGGTGAGTTACATAAGGTTTTTGGAACTTCACCGTACGATTACCTTACATTAGTATACCTTTGCATATCTCAACTCTGTCTTTATATCATTAAGTATATCTTGAATCGATTGCCACAGCTGGATA
Organism: Fagopyrum esculentum; assembly: GCA_033239045.1. NCBI lineage: Eukaryota > Viridiplantae > Streptophyta > Magnoliopsida > Caryophyllales > Polygonaceae > Fagopyrum > Fagopyrum esculentum. The sequence goes on along the minus strand of BSUD01000008.1, from coordinate 96,433,516 downwards.
CTTGGATCTTTAGGATTGTTGTTTCCCAATATTTGCAAAACTCTCATACTTACTCGCTTGATAATCTGAAATCGAATTTGTTCCCACCCAAATCCTTGTGTTCGATACTCTGGAATTCTTGCTTAACTACGTCGATCCGTACACTGCGGGTTCGCTGCTTGATTCTAGTTTTATAAATTTAAAACTTATTTGCACACACCTTTAGGGGCGAACAAGTTTTTGGCGCCGTTGCCGGGGATTTGGTTTCCACTCTAGTGAAGGAACCAATCTTTGACGAGGATATCTACGATATTCAAGATGAAGAAGGTTTATCTAGGGAAGAGGTAAGTACGATTCTCTTTAACGATCCTTTACAAAAAGTCATTACTATGAGTCTAACAGATGTAGGGGAAGAAGAAGAGTGCAAAAAGGAAATTGAAGCCTTGGAAGCACAAGAAGAGATGCATGAAGAGGAGTTTGAGAAACTCCACGATGAGGCTGAGAATGTCAGAATCCACGGTCATACCCTGTATTCCACGACCGTGGATTTCACAACCAAAATCGACCTTCATTCCAGGGGATCACACGGCCGTGGAACATATAAGGAGCCCGTAATTCTGGCCGTGGAAGAGGGCGATCGGCATACTTCTTCAACTTTCTCTAATCCTTCTCCAACTCACTCAACACCCTTAGAAACTTCTAAGGGAACGTCGGATGCTCCTCAAGGATCATTGGAAGCTCCGAAAGTGATGGAACTCAAACCGCTTCCTACTCATCTAAGGTACGCTTTTCTTGGATCTAATTCTACCTTTCCGGTTATTGTTAGCTCCGAATTAAGCATAGATGAACATGAACAGCTCATGATTGTCCTTAAGAAACATAAGAAAGCCATAGGCTATACTATTGAGGACTTAGTAGGAATTAAACCCTCCCTATGCATGCATAAGATATTAATGGAGGAAGACTTTAGAACTTCAAGACAACCTCAAAGGCGGTTGAATCTGACCATGAAGGAGGTTGTCAAGAAGGAAATTCTTAAACTTCTTGATGCAGGTATCATCTATCCTATCTCCGATAGTAAATGGGTGAGTCCAGTTCAAGTAGTTCCGAAGAAGGGAGGAATGACGGTCATCACCAACAAGAACAACGAACTCATTCCTACCCGAACCGTTACTGGATGGCGGATGTGCATAGACTACCGCAAGCTCAACAACGCAACGCGGAAGGATCACTTTCCACTGCCATTCATTGATCAAATGCTTGAAAGGTTAGCACAACATTTGCATTTTTGCTACCTTGACGGTTATAGTGGTTTCTTTCAGATTCCGATACATAAGGATGATCAAGAGAAGACCACATTCACGTGCCCTTGGGGTACGTTCGCCTATAGGAGAATGCCGTTTGGGCTTTGCAACGCCCCAACCACCTTTCAACGGTGCATGATGGCCATCTTCTCCGAATATGTAGAGGAAATCATGGAAGTCTTCATGGACGACTTCTCCGTATACGGTTCCTCTTTTAACGATTGCCTTTGTAACCTTTCTCTTGTTTTTACAAAGGTGTGAAGACACTAACCTAGTCCTTAATTGGGAGAAGTGTCAATTCATGGTTAAGGAAGGAATCGTATTAGGTCACTTAGTCTCTAGTAGAGGGATAGAGGTAGACAAGGCTAAGATAGAGACCATAGAGAAACTTCCTCCCCCAATTTCGGTGAAAGGGATAAGAAGTTTCCTAGGACATGCTGGATTTTATAGACGTTTCATTAAGGACTTTTCTAAGATATCAAAACCTCTCACTAATCTATTGATGAAGGATGCGGTTTTTGAGTTTTCGTAGGAATGTTTGGATGCGTTTAACACCATTCGGCAAGCTCTAATTTCAGCACCTATTATCCAACCTCCGGATTGGACTCTCCTCTTTGAGATTATGTGCGATGCTAGTGACGTAGCTATTGGAGCTGTTCTTGGACAACGAAAGGAAGGGCGAACCCACGCCATATACTACGCCAGCAAGACGCTAGACGAAGCGCAGCTCAACTACGCCACTACCGAGAAAGAGTTTTTAGCCATTGTCTATGCTATTGACAAGTTTCGCTCTTATCTTGTAGGTGCAAAGGTGATTGTCTACACGGATCATGCTGCGATCCGGTACCTCCTTGCAAAGAAAGATGCGAAGCCAAGGCTGATTAGATGGATTCTTCTCCTACAAGAATTCGATCTTGAGATCCGCGATAAGAAAGGCTCGGAAAACTCTGTTGCAGATCATTTGAGTCGCCTAACACATCTAGAGGACGACCATTCACCCATTGATGACTCCTTTCCGGACGAACACTTACACATCATAGAGGAGTGCATCAACGTGATCTCCAAAGGTAACGAACCATGGTTTGCTGATTTTGTTAACTATTTGGTTTGCCAGGAGATACCGCCCGGACTATCCTACGCACAAAGGAAGAAGTTCTTTAAGGACGTCCGGGAATACTATTGGAACGAGCCTCTCCTTTTTAAGAGAGGTCCGGACGGCATCATTCGGCGATGTGTGCCGGAAGATGAGATGCAAAGTGTCATCCGCCATTGTCATTCACTACCTTGTGGAGGACACGCTAGTTCGAACAAGACTAGCGCAAAGGTATTGCAATCTGGATTCTATTGACCTACTTTATTTAGAGATGTGCAATCCTTTGTTTCTTGCTGCGATGCTTGTCAAAGAACAGGCAATATTTCTAGAAGGAATGAGATGCCCCTCAACAACATCCAAGAGGTGGAGATTTTTGACGTTTGTGGAGTTGATTTCATGGGACCATTCCCATCCTCTTGTGGAAACCAATACATACTATTGGCGGTAGATTACGTTTCTAGATGGGTGGAAGCAATTGCCTCTCCCACAAATGATGCCATGGTGGTGGTTAAGTTCTTTAACAAGACCATTTTTCCGCGATTCGGGACACCAAGGACGATCATTAGTGATGGAGGTTCCCACTTCATAGCCCGTCGCTTTGAAGCTCTTCTAGCTAAGTATGGGTTTACTCACAAGGTCGCTACCCCTTACCATCCACAAACGAGTGGACAAGTTGAGATCTCAAATAGGGAGATCAAAGGAATTCTAGAGAAGACGGTTTCAAGGACTAGGAAGGATTGGTCCTTGAAGCTAGATGATGCATTATGGGCGTACCGGACTGCGTACAAGACTCCCATAGGAACCACACCATACAACCTTGTGTATGGGAAGTCTTGTCACTTGCCGGTGGAGCTGGAGCACAAAGCGTTTTGGGCTATCAAGTGGCTGAATTTCAGCATGAAGGAAGCAGGAGAGAAGCGTCTCCTAGACATCAATAAGCTGGATGAACTCCGTTTAAACGCCTATGAAAACGCCAAGATCTACAAGGAAAGAGCAAAGCGTTGGCATGATAAGCATATCATTCCAAAGGACTTCAAAGAAGGAGATCAAGTTCTCCTCTTCAATTCAAGACTTCGCCTCTTTCCAGGTAAGCTTAAATCCCGTTGGACCGGACCCTTTCTAATTAAGCGTATTTTCCCCCATGGTGCAGTTGAAGTATGGGGTGAAGCTAGCGGAAGTTTTAAGGTGAACGGCCAACGACTCAAGAAGTATACGCCGGAACTCCAAGCTGAGGAGTTCGCGCCTACCGCACTCGAATAAGTGCGAGATTGGTCTAGCTACGGACCTTAAACAAAGCGCTTCTTGGGAGGCAACCCAAGGTATTGCATTTTCGTTTTTGTTGTCGATTAATAGTTTAGTTTAGAATAGACGTTTTCGCTTTGTTTTTGCCTCGATTTCTTCCGGTATGTTCGTGTTTTTGGTTGTAGGATCGATGGAAAAGGAAAAAGGAAGAATAATGTCGAAGAAAAGTGACGAAATTTGGACTTTGGAGCTTTACAGGAGGTTCCACGGTCTAAATTACGGGCGTCATAGCTACAGTGCCCGTAATTTCCAGAAGCTTTTGAAAAATCACCAAAACCACGGTTCCGTACAATTCCACGGCCGTGGAACACCCCGACAGACCGTGATTTTCAAAAATTTTGCCTGCGACTATATAAGCCGCATTCTTCACAAATTCATCCCAAAAATTTCCCCCTTTCCACGACCTAAGTGCCGAAACCCCACGACCCCTCTCAAATCTTCGTTTTCTAATTGTTTTCAACGATTCTTCATCCTAAACTGCAGCAAATTCAACCACAAACAAGATCCAAGCGACAAACCGAGCGGAAATCCATCAACAAACGCGCATTTCGGATTTTTCAATCCGAAAAAGAGGTTTATTCTTTCTTCTCGATTCTCGCCAATTTGGGTCGTTTTTGCTATAGATTTTTAGGAAGAACTGACTAAGACTGGAAGGAATTAGACTAGGACTGCTTGTTGTGGTGATTGCTTGTGAATTTGCTGAGATTTGTGAAATTCTGAGACGAATCACGGTTTCTGGGTAAACCACGGCCGTGGATTTGGACGAACATACCGTAATTTTTGTGCAGAATGGATTTTGTAAGGAGAGTGTCGGGAAGGATAAAAGAGAAGAAGGGTAACCAGAATAAGAAAAGAAAGGGAAATCCTTCCTCCTCCTCATCCTCTAGGGCACCACCCACATCCTCACCCTCACCACCATCTTCACCTTCACCTCCATCATCACCTCCTCACCCTAGAGTCCCGACCATACATGAGAACCATCTCGCTGCATTCGAGAAGATACAGAAGAGGGCAGTGATTGGCCCTAGATATTTGTTGTTGGAGGATCTATATCCTCTTGACATAGTTGATGACCTTACTTGGCTCTTGGATAGAGCCGGATTAGTTATCTTCTCGGCTATCCGAGAAGACGCCTATGAGGAGATCACCCGGGAGGTTGTGACGTCTTTCGAGCACAGCCACGTAGATTGGACCGTCTCTTTCCGTCTCATGGAAAGAGACTACCATTTGAGTATCGTTGAGTTTGGGACTATTTTTGGGTTTCATGAGACCTTTAATGGTCGATTTCCGAGTGGCGTTTCCGCCAAGGACTTTTGGAAGGAAATTGCAATGATCTACGCCGACGAGGACCGTTGGCAACCCGCTGATACCAAAGCTAGATTGATGTACCATCTAGCTTTGAAGATAGCTCACCGTGTTCTTTCGGAGTGTCTCTTTCCTAGGACGGAGACGCCCCAAAAGATAAAGACGGATGAGCTATTCTTGCTCTATTGCATGCTTTATGGACGCCGTGCAGATTGTGCTACTCTCTTGGCTGCTACTATGAGCAAGCTCAAGAACAAGGCGAAGGGAAACATCGGATATGGTGGGATAGTGACCCACATAGCTAGGCATTTTGGTGTGGATTTTTCTGCTTGCACCCGCATACCGGCCGTTCCTTTAGGGTTACATGCTTTCATGGTTAGGGGTCTCATTTTCCCCACACATAGAGGTCCGCCTTATGCGGGCATGCCTTGGGAGAGTAGGACAGGCAGGGGTATAGAGTGGCTGCCGAAGTACTCCATTGTGGCGGGACGCCACAATTGGAAGGAGACGTTCGCTGCGATGCATGCGGACAGGATAGTAGCTCCCCCTTATGTCCCACCACCGGTTGTGGAGGAGGAGGATATGGGAGATCAGTTTGAGAGTGGAGGAGGAGCGGAGCAGGAGTTTGGCACGTTTCCGGACCAGCCGGAGGCGGCCCCAGATGTACCTAGACGCTCTCCACGTCCAGCTAGAGCCTCAGGCTCGTCATCTCGCCGCGCTAGCGTGAGTGAGAGGCCCACATGGATGACCACACCTCCCACATGGTATGGTATTCCCCCTCCTTGGTCCACGGAGCAGCCAGCACCACCACCACCAGTACCAGCACCATCCGACGCCCCAACATGGTTCAGTCACGCCCCGGGATGGTACGAGCAGATGCCGGATTGGGCTACCGGACTTTTAGAGAGAGTAGGAGCGTTGGACATCCGAGCTGATGCCAGAGACGGACGCCTAGACGATCTTGATCACATGATGAGAGACGTCTACCGCCAGCAGTTTGGGCGGCCATACGACTCCAGCTTCTCTCCATTCCCGCCTCCGCCGCCACCGCAGTGACTTGATGCATGACCATTCGTTTTAGACATTCCCGCCACCACTTTGTGAGTTTCTTTTTCTTTTCTTTCTTTTCTTTCTTTCTTATGAACATTAGGGACAATGTTCGTCCTAAGTATGGGGTGGGATGTACTAAAAAGTTTGTAATAACTCTACTCTCTATGTTTGCTTTCATTCGAGACTATCGTTGCATGTTCATTATGTGTTGCACGTTTCCTTATCGCATTGCATGAAAAATAACTTAAAAAACCCATAAAAACTGAAAAATTTTGAAAATTTTGTGCTTCTAATGAATTGAGATGATTTCCATGATAATCATTACTTGTGAATAGAGTTTGATAACAATTACATGCTTAAAAGAATAGTGAATCGAAAAGAATTTGAATGAATGAATTTTACCTCTTTTGCAAGTTTTATAATGTGAAAATGTTACCTAAATCATGTTGAGAAATTGAAGTTGAAATCACGTTATAAGTTCCTATACTTCTTGTTGAAATGATTAAGGCAATTCGATACTTTCTTTCTTCTTTCTTTGATCATCTAGCTCCTCATTGAAATATTAGCCTCCTCTACCTATCCGGGAATTTTAGAGAAGTGAATGAAAAAGGCATGTTGATGTGGGAGGGCCATGAGAGCAATTATTTGCAATCAAGTGAATAGAAAGAAATTGTAGGTTTGGGGAAGTCAATCATGACGATGAGTAACTCGGCACCATTCACATAGCCGGGTGTTTGTGTCTTGCCAAAGTCGAATTGAGCGATATTCCTAGCGGATTATGGTATGTGCGCTAAGGGTTTGAGGCATCTCATGAAAATTGAGAAACGTCAATCTCCTAGGCTTCGGTTTTTGTGCACCTCTATCCATAACTCCAAAAGTAGAGTCGAAAAATGAAAGGAAGAGAGCGAAGCTCTAAGTGAAGTGTTGCGGAAACCGCAAAAGACGAAGAAGGTAGTTGTCCACTTTCCCGGATTCAAGCACCACATTACCTAAAGGTTTCCTTCCCCTTCCACATTCTAGACCTTTTTCTTTGAAAGTCCTTAAGATCAAAAGAATGTTATATGACTTTGTGATCTAAATTGAAGTTTTTTATGATTGATTTTGATAATGTTTGAAGGTTATGATGCTTGTATAGAAGTTTGATTTATTCATGAGTTCTCTTTGCCTTTTACTCTTTGATTGAGTGTGTGAAAGTTTGATAAACGATTGAAGCAAGGTTTGAGAATGATCTATTCTTTAGAAGTCACATTCATCCAAAAGAAGGTACACATATTTCATCCTAACTCTTGTTTAAAGCTTTTTGAAAGACCTTGCTTAGGGACAAGCAAGTTGCAAGTATGGGGTTATTTGTTAGCATGAAATATTGTGATACTTTCGGCACGTTTTGTAAACGTATTTGATTCATATTTGTAGTCTTTGATTGAACTTTGCTGCATATGTGAGCTAGTATTTCCTATATTGTCGATATGGATGTCTACACTAGTTCTATGTTGATTATAGGTGACTTGGAGCTATTTCCGAACGGAATCGAGCAAAAGAAGAGTTGATTGAGTGAGTCCATAGATTGAGGACATTCTTAGGAAGCAAATTGGAGTTTAGCTTGAGGAATGCACGAGGCTAGGGAAGAATCACGTTCTTGCCCTAAACCACGCTCTAAAATACGGCCGTATTACAAACCACGTTCAGTTCCACGGCCGTGGATCTTGCAAAGAGAAGCGTGATGCATTCCAGTAACTATTACGGTCGTGGAACATATGGTGCAAACCGTGACCTAATCCACGCTCTAAATTACGGTCGTGGAAACTTCCACGACCGTGATCTTGGCGAATCTTTTTCGCCACACTTTGAAGCCACGATCTTTTGAAGATTGGGCCGGGCCGATATTTCGTCTTGCCCTATAAAAAGACGGACGAAGAGAGATTTCGGCATCTCCGTTATAGAGAAAAACGCCCGCTAATCACCGCTTACCCTCGTTGAGAAGCATATTGAGATCTTGTTGGAGATAAAAGTTCGTGCTTGGAATTGCCCTAATCTCGCACTTGGTGGAGATTATTGCTGGGATTTCCATACTTTCCGGATTGACGGAAGATTCGGAAGGTTTCTTGCAAGAAGACTTCTCTTCTTGTTTAGGTTTGATTTAGAAGACGGATTGACATCCCGCTCTTCCTTCTTTCCTACGATTGTGTTTGTTTGTTCTATTACGGATCTTGTGACAATATTTGTTCTTGATTGTGACTTTGAGATCGGTTTGAAGTTTATTGAAAGTTCTTTACAGTTTTCATCTTTCTATCTTTTAATCCTTGAATTGATATCAATATGACAGTTATTGGCTAGAAACCCTTAACAATTCTAAGGTGAAGGGTTGATAGTTGTGGCTTAGATGATGATAGATCGATCGCAAATAGATTAGACCCTGAGAGTTCGAGAGAATTGTCGACGAACCCTAAATTACGGGCTGTTCTTGAGTTCCACGACCGTGGAATCTCAAGATCCAACCGTAATTTCTCTTAAGTTTACGAACCTGCTTTTACTTTAATTCAAAGTTAAAGATTTGCTTTAACTTAGTTTAGGCTTGCCTTTTCTAGGTGGTAGTGAAGCCTCAACAACCTCTACCTCGATTGTGAGTGTCACAACCTCGATCGGTTAAGTTAGTCCTAATCCTTGAGTTACAAGTTTGGGTATTTGACACTAATTCTCACCTTTAGAATCTTTCTATATTGAGCCTCAACAACCTGTATAGAGAGTGCCTTGTAGGTGAGTTACATAAGGTTTTTGGAACTTCACCGTACGATTACCTTACATTAGTATACCTTTGCATATCTCAACTCTGTCTTTATATCATTAAGTATATCTTGAATCGATTGCCACAACTGGATACTTGGATCTTTAGGATTGTTGTTTCCCAATATTTGCAAAACTCTCATACTTACTCGCTTGATAATCTGAAATCGAATTTGTTCCCACCCAAATCCCTGTGTTCGATACTCTGGAATTCTTGCTTAACTACGTCGATCCGTACACTGCGGGTTCGCTGCTTGATTCTAGTTTTATAAATTTAAAACTTATTTGCACACACCTTTAGGGGCGAACAACGGTCAAAATGGGTGGTCATAGAGGATGCGAAGATGGACTGCCACGCCTGCTGCTGCTCAAGCATGGACCGCTGGTACTCGGTCTGCCATGCCTGATGCTGGGTGGTCAAGGCTGCCATCTGATCCTGAAGGCTCTCCATGGCCGGACTGTCATCTGGTGCTGTTGTAGGCATCTCCTCAACATCCGGTATGGGCACGTGGTCGGTAGTAGGAGCCCGGCTGGAGCTCGCAACATATCTCTCAACAATGGCCCCCTGAGGCCTTCTCGGCACGAAGGGGTCACCTGGTATGTATAGCTCGGAGAGCTCGTCTCCAAGTGAAAGTGGCCGGGGGAGGTATGTGATGTGACTCCCATCTGCCAATGAGACCCAAAAGAGGTTCTCCCTGTCTCTCTTGAGGAGCCTGCACCTCCTCAACATCCCTTCCGTGTACAGTGGGGCCTCTAACCCATCCTCCAAGTCGGAGAGGTCCATCACCTATGCAGCAATCAAGGAGATCACCCCACCGTCCACAATGTCTCGTGGCTCGTTCTTCCTAATCCGCTTCAAAGCGGTAAGGAAGAGGTATGGCCAATTTGGTATCTTGTCGTTCGTGGGGAGGCAGGCGTACAATAGTGGAAGGCCCTTGAGAGCGACCATTTTCTCCTCCTTGTGTCCACAAAATACACTCATGAAGATCTTGGAGATGAGCCTCAAACAGGGGTGAGTGAGTTTGTTGGAATACTCACCCCCTGCATGAAACTCGGATCTGGTGGCGGCTTGCCAAAACTCGCATAAGTCGGGTGTCGGACGGGTTCCCACCAGTCTTTGTAGGCGCAAATAGTCACCCCGAATGCCTCCTGCAGTTGGGTATAGTCCAATATATACTTTCTCTTGTTGAACTTAAATGAAAGTCTAACACAAATATGGTCCTCCTTCTCCATGGTGAATGTGGCAATGAATTGGCGGCTGAGCTCGGGGTATGTTGGAGCATTCATGTCCAGAAAATCGTCGAGCCCAACATTGGTGAGGAATGCTTGCATGCTCTCCAACATGCCCAATCTTTCCAAATTAGGAACGTGAAAAAACCGAGTTGCATACACATCCCGATCTTGTACAATCCTATACCGTTCCTTCTCAGCTTCCGACAACTTGTATTTCTTCTATTTTTCCAGTTCTTGCAATTAAACAAGTAAAGGAATTAGAAAGTTCAGAAACAGGATTAAGAGACGAACCCTCAGTTGCTATTACCGCAGGGCGGCTGAAGGATGCGCAGGGGCGGCGAGGCGCAGGGGCGGGTGTTAGCATGAAATATTGTGATATTTTAGGCACGTTTTCTAAGTGTATTTCATCTATTTTGGTATTCATTGATAAAGCATTGAAGCAATTGTGAGTTTGTTTATCTATTTTGTCGATATAGAGGTCTACATAAGCTTTGTGTTGATTGTAGGCAATTAAGAGCTAATTCCGAACGGATTGAGAGAGAATGGAGAGTGATTGGGCATGTCCAAGGATTGAGGACATCACTAGGAGCTAAGGAAGATGCTAGGATGAAGAATGACACAAGATTAAGAGGAATTACGAACTACATGTATTCCACGCTCTAAAATATGGCCGGACTAGGTTCCACGTTCTATTCCACGGCCGTGGAACTTTGGCAAGACAAGCGTGGAGCATTCCAGCAACTTACACGGCCGTGGAGAGTTGTGACAACCGTGATGAGTTTTCACGCTCTAAACCACGCTCTAAACCACGGGCGTGGAATCTTGGGAAACCGTGATTTTGACGATCTTTTAACGTACACATTGAAGCCATGATCTTTTACGCAATGGGCCGGGCTCATATTTTATCTTGCCCTATAAAAGGACGGAAAGAGGGAGATTCCGTCACCTTTGCCTAGACTTTGCCTACGCTTATTGAACGTACCTAGGGTTTCGAGTTGGAAGTGTGGGAATTGCTATTTCGCAACGGAGAATTGCGAAGAGTTGAAGATTTGGAAGATTGTTCGTACGGAGGTTACGCTTTATCCTTAGGTTTGATTAGAAGACGGATTGACATCCCATTCTTCGTTCTTATCAAGGATTGTGATTATTTGTGTTATTCTGAATCTACTTACATCATTGTTCTTGATTTGTGGATTTGATATTGGTTTGAGATTTATTCAAGGTTTTCGAAGGTTTTCATCTTTCATTCTTTTGAATCTTGAATTTGATATCAATATGACTGTTGTTGGCTAAAACCTTTTAGCAATTCTAAGGTAAAGGGTTGATAGTTGTGGCTTAGATGATGATAGATCGATCGTAAACAGATTGGACCCTGAGAGTTAGAGAGAATCGCCGACGAACCTAATCCACGGTTTGTTCTTGAGATTCCACGGCCGTGGAACTCAAGAACTACCCGTAATTTTGTGTCAGTTACGAACCTTGATTTTACTTTAATCCAAAGTTAAAGATTTGCTTTAACTTAGCCATGGCTTGCCTTTTCTAGGTGGTAGTGAAGCCTCAACAACCTCTACCTCGATTTCGAGTGTCACAACCTTAATCGGTTTAGTTAGTCTTGATCCTTGGATTACAAGTTTGGGTATTTGACATTAATTCTTACCTTTAGATCTTTTCTATACTAAAGCCTCAACAACCTTTATAGAGAGTGTCTTTAGGTGGGTCATATAAGGTTTTTGGAACTTCACCGTACAATTACTTTACATTCGTATACCTTTGCCAACCTCAACTCTGTCCTTATATCTTTAGTATATCTTGAATCAATTGCCACAACTGGATTCCTGGATCTTTAGGATTGTTGTTTTCCCCAATATTTGCAAAGCTCATACATTTACTTGCCTGACAATTTATAACTGGATTTAACCCCCCAAATCCCTGTGTTCGATACTCTGGAATTCTTGCTTTACTACGCCGATCCGTACATTGCGGGTTCGCTTGCTTGATTTCTAGTTTTATAAATTTAAAGCTTGATTGCACGCACGTTTTCGAGCGAACAGCGGGAGAAGTGCAGAGGGCGATTTCTGACAGCTGCGAAGGTGGCGGTGCTGAGGGGCGTTTTGGTGGCTTCTTCTTGGTGGAGATGCCGCCGGCGATGATGAGCGGTGGAGGGAAGAGAGTGTGAGGGGGAAGGGGTGGTAGGATTAGGGTTGTGAGAGATTGATGGAGGTGTTGATGGTGAGCGAGGTAAGTGGTGCAGGGGCGTCGGGCTGGGGATGGCGGTGCTGGCTTGGTGGCGCAGGGGTGTCGGTACTGGTGGTGGTTTTGTGAGAATTCCGGTGAGGGCGCAGGGGCGTTTGTGAGATGAAGAGGCTCGGGTAGATGAGGTGATAGAGAGGTTGGTGGGATAGTTGTAGGTTATTTTTGGGAAGTTTATTGTTTTTCTTTCCTTGATAAAACCGCATGGGCGGGGGCTTGTTGCCGCGGGGGCGGTGACATGGAAGAGGGGACGTAGGCTCAGCGCCGGGGCGGTGTGAGGATGCCTGTCGAGAGTGGCCGCCGCAGGGGCGTAAGGGGGTTACCGCGGGGGCGGTGACCAGTATGTTGTAGATGTAGGCCCAACGCCAAGGGCGGCGCTGGGCATGGGTGTCACCGCGGGGCGGGGACACTGAGCCGCAGGGGCGGTTTTCTTGAAAGAGGCTCCTCTTCTTATTCCTTCGGGTTGCCTCCCGAGCAGCGCCTTTGTTTTACGTCGTTGGCTCGACGTAAGGATTCTACCTCTCTGATTGGGCCTCCTCCAGCATCACCTTGGCGTTTATAACCATCTTCGAAGGCAATCCTCCGGAGGACCTAGTTTCAATCCTTGTTATGGCTTCCGCCATTTGCCCGACCTGTTTTTCAAGGTTCTTGATGCAAGATTCTGTTGTTTGGAATTGAGTAGAAAAATGCTTATTCAAAACCTGCAACATATCTTCAGTTGTTTGATACTTACCTTGTCGGGGCTGTTGTTGGTTTTGTTGACCCCTCCAATGAAAGTTGTGTTGATCACGTCAGTTGGGCATGAAATTCTGCGCATAAGGATCGTTGGCCTTTGCAAATGTGGTTGTCCATAACCCATTGCATTCACCTCAACATCGTCATCCTGGACTTGGGGACACATGTCCGTTAGATGGTATGGGTCAGCACACACTCCACATTCCTTCAGCTGTTGTGGGGTTCCCATAAGTGTTAATCTCTTCACCATTTCCTTCAGTTCCGCAAGCTCATTGGAGATCTCACTCTTCCCGGAATTCACAGCATGAACACCTCTCTTGGAAGGGGTACTTCCAAAGTTCCGGGTCCCTTCACCTAGTTCCTGTATCTTTTCCAAAGCAAAGGCAGGGGTAGAGTTAAGAATGTTACCTCCACAAGCCGCATCGACGATCCTCCTTTCATTGTCTAGAAAGCCATTGTACAAGTACAAGACTAGATCTTAAGTCGAATATTCGCGGAAAGGACAGCTGGATCGGAGGCGTGCGAATCTTTCAAAGTACTCATAGAGAGTTTCGCCTGCCTCTTGCTCGATGTTGTTTATAGCTTTCTTCAACCTATTTGCCTTCTTGGCTGGGAAGTATTTCACCAAAAACACCTTGTGGAGGTTCTCCCAAGTGTCGATACTCCCGGATGAAAGGTGGTAATACCAATCATCCAGTGCATCTTTGAGTGTGAAACCGAATGCCCTCATCTTGATTTGCTCTTCGGTAATGTTGGCCGGCTTCATGCTCATACACACGGTATGGAACTTCCCAAGGTGTTTGATGGGGTCTTCACCACTTAACCCATGGAAAGATGGGAGCAAGTGAATGAGACCCGGCTTGAGCTCGAAGTTGATTCCTTCCCCTAATGCCGGTATAGTAACCGCAAGAGGGTTTTGAGCCAAAGTGGGCTGAGTGAGTTGACGAAGAGTACGATAAGCCATTTCTTGTTGGAGTTGTTGTTGTCTACGTTGCCGGATGTGCGTCCTCTCAATTTCTGGATCAAAGGAAGCAAAGCCGGAGTTAGTAGCACGGGTTTGAACCATAAAAATGGTTCAAACTAATAATCAATATTAACAATAAAATAAAAATAACTAAACTCCCCGACAACGGCGCCAAAATTTGACAAGACCTTTTCCTATGGTCGTTTTTATCTTATCAAAATATAATCCCGACTAAGCACTAAAACAAGTATAGTGGTTAAGTAAGGGTCGAACCCAAGAGAGTTTTGTTATTCTTATTAAATTCAATTATTGATTATAGATTCAAGTAACAAAAAGGTGGTGGGGGAATTTTGGGTGAATTTATGCATACAAAACTTATGAAAGCAAGTAACATAGTGAGTAAGACAATAATGGGTGAATCTACACTAGGTTGATTCTTAGCATGCGATTACTACTTTGGTGAGTTCCTTTTTACAAGTTTTCAAGTAATCTCCCATCTCGATCATATATGTGTTGAGCCAACCGGCATCAACACAACTTAACAGGTTAGTGTTCCATAAACCTACAAGAACAATAAACAAGTTAGCTTTCAAATAAATACTAAGGGATATAAAGAAAAGATTAAAACCGTTAAACTTATCTTTATATTTGTGTTCCTTTCCTTTAAGCAACTACAACCCGTTATTACTTAAACTTTATTACTAGATTAAAGACCCGAACCCGGAATCTATTAACCTTAGTTTTTTGTATGCACTTTAGAACCTAAGGTGATCAATCTTAAGTGATAATAAAACATGCAATTAGACAATGAAGATCAAGGAAACACAAAGTATGACTGAATGAAAACTTATATCAGAAAGAACTTACAACCAAAGTAATAATGCAGCTTCAAACCAACCCAATGTAGCAAGGGAGTTAGCAACTCATTACAAAGGTAGCAAGAGAATTATGATGGAAAAAGTGGATTCTAATTGGATTCTTCTAGCAATCAACCCTAGGTCTATTTATACTACAAATGGCACTAAATAGGAGTAAATGGCCGGCCAAAAACAGCCACCTTTAATGCCATAAAGGTGGTGAAAACAGCCAGACTAAAGCCTCTGTCGCTAAACCGCAAGGGAGGCCTTCAGATCCACAGGGGCGGTATAGGTGAAAACGTTTGATCTTCTTCGTGGCCGTAGGGGCGGCTTGGCAGTTCTGCAGGGGCGGATCATTGATGATCTTCAAACGCCTGACTCTTCAACTTTCTGTCGCTTCAGATGCCGAACCGCAGGGGCGTCCAAGTGTCAACGCGGGGTGGTGACACTGACTCTTCATCTTCCAGCTCCCAGGTTGAGGTGCAGGCAGAGTCGCAGGGGCGTTGGTCTTCGCTTCTTCAGGGCAAGTCACCGTAGGGGCGCCAAGGGTTGATGCAGGTGCGGTGACAGTCTTCGTTCCTGGTGCTGGCGAAGGCGCAGGCTGTGCTCCGGAGTATGGTGTCACCCGCAGGGGCGGTGACACTGCTCCGCGGGGGTGGTGAGGCAACAGAAGCTTTGCTTCGTGAATGATCTTCACTCCTAAGTGCTTATAACTCCTTCTTTATCTTCTTTTAGTCTTCTTCTTCTGGACCAAGGAGTTTGTAGCATAAACCGACACTAATGTAACAAAAAGACTCTAAAAATTAACCTAAATGATAGTGATTCCATCACCTATCAACAAGCAAGTGACAAGTATTGGGTATTTTGTTAGCATGAAATATGACGATATTTTAGGCACTTGTTTTACTTGTTTTTCCCTCATTATTGTGTATATGTATATAGTTTTGAAGCAATTGTGAGCTTGTTCACCTATTTTGTCGATATAGAGATCTACACTAGCTTTGTTTTGTTTATAGGTGAATAAGAGCTTGAATCGGAGCAAATGATGGAAGAGAAGTAGTACTTGATCATGTTCGAGGACAAGGAGATGCATTGGAGAGGCTAAGGAAGGAGCATGGATGAAGGATTGCTCGAAACAAAGGCAAAGAAAGAGATTATGCAAGTCCACGCCCTAAATTACAGCCGTGGAGAAGGAAATTGGAAGTCCACGCTCTAATCCACGGCCGTGGACTTGACATCATGAACGTGGAAGAGAGTTTGGATCATTCCAGAGAGTTACACGGTCTAAACCACGGCCGTGGAAATTATATGGCACCGTAATCTGGTTCCACGCTCTAAATTACGGCCGTGGAAAGTTCTGCATGACCGTGATCTTGGCAAATATTATGACGTATCATACTTGCCACGTCATCAAAGTTAATGGGCTTTTATCGTAACCCTTCCTCGCTCTATAAAAGGAGTAGAGAAAGGAGTTTTCAGTACCCCGTGCTTATCCGTGCTTATCCTCACTTAGGGTTGTTTTAGACGCCGCTGAGAGTTTCGAAGCCGACGGCTAGGATTGAAGATCGAGCTTAGTTGCGGCGGAAGTTTGGTGATTTCTTAGGTTTTGATTTCGGAAACGATTGACAACCGTTTTCCGTTGTTTACCTGAGATTATAGTGAGGATTCTTATTACATATTCTGAATCCATTGAACATATTGCTTTGTTATTTGGATTTGACATTGATCTTAAGTTTTTATTGAGTTTTCGAGGGTTTTCATATTTCTCTCTTTCTAAATTGAATATTGAATCAATGACAATGATTGTTGGCTAAAACCCTTTAGCAATTCTAAGGTATAGGGTTGATAGTTGTGGCTTAAATGATGATAGATCGATCGTAAAATAGTTTAGACCCTGAGAGTGTGAGAAACTCGTCGACGAACCTAAATTACGGCCTGTTCTTGAGGTTCCACGGCCGTGGAACTCAAGATCTTGCCGTGATTTTCTCTGATCTACGATCTTTGCTTTTGCTTTAATCCAAAGTTAAAGATTTGCTTTAACCTAGATTTGGCTTGCCTTTCCTAGGTAGTAGTGAAACTCAACATTCTCTATTTCGGTTTCGAGTGTCACAACCTTAACCGTTTAAGTTTATCTTGATCCTTTGGGTTTGGGCTGGCGTATTTGAGTTTAATTATTGTCCTTAGATCCTTTCTATACTGCAGCCTAAACAACCTTTATAGAGAGTGTCCTTGGGTGAGACATATAAGGTTTTGGAAATTCATCGTACATTACCTTGCTTTAGTATACCTTTACAATTCTCGACTTTGTCCTTATACTTATAGAATATCTTGAATCGATTGCCACAATTTGATATCCGGATCTTTAGGGTTGCTGTTTTCCCCAATATTTGCAAAGCTTTACACTTTTACTTGCTTGATTACTTGAGACTGAAATTTGACTCTCCAAATCCTTGAGTTCGATACTTTGGAATACTTGTTAATCTACGCCGATCCGTACACTGCGGGTTCGCTAGCTTTTATTTCAGTTTTATAAATATAAAGCTTATTTTCACGCACGTTTTCGGGCGAACATTGTCCTAGAAACCGTCTTCTCAAGTATTCCTTTTATCTCCCGGTTGGAGATCTCCACTTGGCCACTAGTTTGGGGATGGTAAGGTGTGGCCACCTTATGAGTCACCCCATACTTAGCCAAAACTATCCCGAAGTTCCTATTGGTGAAATGCTTCCCTCCATCATTATGATCACTCTTGGTGTTCCAAACCTAGGGAAGATGACTCGGTTGAATAACCGCACCACAACTTTGGCATCATTTGTGGGAGACGCGATCGCCTCCACCCATCTCGACACATAATCCACCGCCAATAGAATGTAGAGGTTGCCACATGAAGAGGGGAATGATCCCATGAAGTCGACACCCCAAACATCAAATATCTCAACCTCTTGTATGTTGTTCAAGGGCATTTCATTCCTCCTTGAGATGTTGCCCGTCCTTTTGGCAAGCGTCACAAGCTACCACAAAATTCTACACATCCTTAAACAAGTTAGGCCAATAAAAACCGGATTGCAATAACTTTGCACACGTCTTGTGTGAGTGACTAGGATATTTTCTTAAGGTCGTTTATATCTTGTCAAAATAATTTCCGAACTCAACACTAAAGCAAGTATAGTGATTAAGTAAGGGTCGAACCCAAGAGAGTTTGTGTTATTTTATTAAATTCAATTATTGATTATGGGACAAAGTAACAAAAAGGGGGGTTTTGGAATGAATTGATGCACACAAAACTAAAAAGCAATTAAAAGAGATTGGTAAGCTGATGATGAGTGAATCTACACTAGGTTGATTCTTAGCATGCAATTACTACTTTGGTGAGTTCATTTTACAAGTTTCAAGTAATGTTCCCGTCTTGATCATATGTATGTGTTGAGCCAACCGGCATCAACACAACTTAAAAAGTTAGTGTTCCGTAAACCTACAAGAACAAGTCACAAGTTAGCTTTCAAACAAAGGATAAGGGATATAAAGAGAAGATTAAAACCATTAAACTAATCTTTATAATTGTGTTTCTTTTCCTTCAAGCAATTACAACCCGTTATTACTTAAAGGTTACTACCAGACTAAAGACCCGAACCCGGAATCTATTAGTCCTAGTTGTTTGCATGCACTTAGAACCTAAGGTGATCAATCTTAAGTGATAATGAAAACATGCAATTTAGATAAATGAAGCCCAAGAAACACAAAACATTACTGAATAAAACTTGTATTAAAAAGGGAACTTACAACCAAAGTAATAATGCAGCCTCAAATCAACCCAATGTAGCAAGGAAACTTAGAAGCTCATTACAAAGGAAGCAAGAGAGAATAAAAGTGGGAAATGAAGGATGATTCTAGCAATCAACCATGGGTCTATTTATACTACAAATGGCACTAAATGGGAGTAAATAGCCGGCCAAAACAGCCACCTTTAATGCCATAAAGGTGGTGTAAACAGCCGGAGTAAAACCTCAGTCGCTGAACCGCAGGGGCGGCCTTCAGATCCGCAGGGGCGGTTCAAGCGAAAGCGTTTGATCTTCTTCGTGGCCGCAAGGGCGGCCTGGCAGGTCCGCAGAGGCGGATCATTGATGATCTTCAAACGCCAGACTCTTCAACTTTTTGTCGCTTTAGTTGCCAAGCCGCAGGGGCGGCCTAGTGTCAACGCAGGGGCGGTGACAGTGACTCTTCAGCTTTACAGCTCCACAGGGTGAGACGCAGGCAGAGGCGCAGGGGCGCCGGTCTTCGCTTCTTTAGGATAAGTCACCGCAGGGGCGCCAGGGAGTGGCGCAGGGGCAGCGACATTCTTCGTTCCTGGCGCTGGCGAAGACGCAGGCTACGCTCCGGAACGTGGTGTCACCCGCTGGGGCGGTGAGGCAATAGAAGCTTTGCTTCGTGAATGATATTCAGCTCCCAAGTGCTAAAACTCCTCTTTTATCTTCTTTTAGTCTTCTTCTTCTGGATCAAGGAGTTAGTAGCATAAACCGACACTAATGTGATAAAAAGACTCTAAAAACTAACCTAAATGATAGTGATTCCATCACCAATTAAACTCCCCCATACTTAGACCTTTTACTCGTCCCGAGTGAAACACATGACAGCAGTTTTTTTATAAACTCAAAGGACTCAAGAAGCATGGGTAAGAGGCATAGACAATGAAAAAGAAAAGACAATAAAGAAAGAAGGAAAAAGAGAGAAAATCTGAGAAAAAAGGTGAGAAAACTACCATCCTTATTGCTCCAAGAGTGACCTACCCGGACAACCTCCTTATGACTCCCCTTCTTATGCCGCCAAACACCGGAAAGGGAACCTACACTTGGTGCCGCTCATTTTGCCAAGGTGCCCTTTCGGGTTTTCACCTTGCCACTCTTCTTCTTTTCTTTGATGATCTCACTTAGAACTCACATCCCTCAAGTCCAATTTTGCACCAACCTAAGGTTGGTCGGACTACCTTCTTTTTGCCTAAACCGCCCTTTCGGGTTTTTGGTTTATCCAAGGATTTTCATACCTTTTTTCATTTTCTTTGGGTTTTTCTTCTTTTTTTTTAAATGACGTTCAAAATGAAATTTAAACTACAACTCATAACAAACACACTCAAAAACAAACTTCACTTGCAATGATAATTCCCTCCCCCATACTTGAAGCACACTTTTCCCTCAAAGTGGAAAATGAAAGTAAAGATAAATGTGGAGAAGGAATAAGGGGTGATATCACTAATGGGATGGTCCGGCTGGACCATCCGGACCCTCCTCCGGTGGGTACGGGAAATGGCTGAAGAAGTGCTCCTGCCGGTGGTAGAGCGTGTCGATGCGGTGCTCCTAAGCCTCCATCCTCTACCCAAATGAAGTCTTAAAGTTGGCTTGCCAAGCCAACTGCTGAGCCTTTAGCTGCTACTGATGAGCCGCCTGCCAAGCATCCTGCCGCCGGTCAAAATGGCTGGTCATGGAGGAAGTGAAGCTGGACTGCCACGCATGCTACTGCTCAAGCATGGACTGCTGGTACTCGGTCTGCCATACCTGATGTTGGGTGGTCAAGGCTGCCATCTGAGCCTGGAGGCTCTCCATGGCCGGACCGTCGTCCGGTGCTGCAGTTGGCATCTCCTCATCATCCGGTATGGGCATGTGGTCAGCAACAGGAGCCCGGCTGGAGCTTGCAGCATATCTCTCAACAATGGCCCCCTGAGGCCGTCTCGACACGAAAGGGTCAGCCGGTATGTATAGCTCGGAGAGCTAGTCTTCAAGTGGAAGCGGCCGGGGAGGTATGTAATGTGGCTCCTATTTTCCAATGAGAGCCAAAAAGAAGTTCTCCCCATCTCTCTTGAGGAGCTTGCACCTCCTCAACATCCCCTTTGTGTAAAGTGGGGCCTCTAACCCATCCTCCAACTCGGAGAGGTCCATCACCTGTATGGCGATCAAGGAGATCACTCCACCACCCACAATGTCACGTGGCTCGTTCCTCCTAATCCGCTTCAAAGCGGTAAGGAAGAGATATGGCCAATCCGACACCCAGTCGTTCATGGGGAGGCAGGCGTACAACAGTGGAAGGTCCTTGAGAGCGACCTTGTTCTTCTCCTTGTGTCCACAGAAGACACTCATGAATATCTTGGAGATGAGCCTTAAGCAAGGGTGAGTGAGTTTGTTGGAGTACTCACCCCCGGCATGAAATTCGGATCCGGTGGCGGCCTGCCAGAACTTGCACAAGTCGGGTGTCTGAACGGGCTCCCACCAGTTCTCGGAGGCGCAAATAGTTACCCCAAATGCCTCCTGCAGTTGGGTGTAATCCAGTGTATTCTTCCTCTTGTTGAACTTGAATGAAAGTCCAACACATATATGGTCCTCCTTTTTCATGGTGAAGGTGGCGATGAATTGGCAGGTGAGCTCGGGGTAAATTGAGGCATTCATGTCCAGAAATTCACCGAGCCCAGTGTTGGTGAGGAATGCCTGCATGCTATCCAACATGCCCAATTTTTCCAAAGTAGGAACGTGCAAAAACCGAGTCGCATACACAATCTGATCTTGCACAATCCTATACTGCTCCTTTTCAGCTTTCGACAACTTGTATTTCCTCTGGTTTTCCATTTCTTGCAAGAAATCAAGCAACGAATTAGAAAGTTCACAATCTTAAGAAAGAAACGAACCCTCTGTTGGTTTTTCCGCAGGGGCGGCTGAAGGATACGCAGGGGCGGCGAGGCGCAGGGGTGGCAGCTTGCAGGCGTAAGGGCGGGAGAAGTGCAGGGGGCGATTTCTGACACTGACGAAGGTGGTGGAGCTGGGGGGCGTTTTGTTGGCTTCTTGCCGGTGAAGATTTCGCCGAAGATGATGGGTAGTGGAGGGAGGAGAGTGTGAGGGGAAAGGGGTTGTAGGATTAGGTTTTTGAGGGAGGTGTTGATGGGTAGCGGGGGACAGTGGCGTAGGGGCGTCGGCTGGTGGTGCTGGTGCTATCTTGGTGGCGTAGGGGTGTCAGGGAGGTGTTTTTGTGAGACTTCCGGTGAAGGCGCAGGGGCGTTTGTGAGAGGGGGAGAGATTGGGTAGAGACGCGGGGTAGATGAGGTGATAAGGAGAGATTGGCGGGATAGTTGTATGTTATTTTTGGGAAGTGTATTTTTTTTTCCTTTATAAAACCGCAGGGGCGAGGACTTGTCACCGCCCCGACAAGGATGGCCGCCGTAGGGGCGGCGCTGAGGATGCGTGTCAAGGATGGCCGCCGTAGGGGCGTAGGGGTGTCACCGCGGGGGCGATAACCAGTTTGTTGCAAGCGCAAGCCCAGCGCCGGGGGCGGTGCTGGGTAGGGGTGTCACCGCATGGGCGGGAACACTAAACCGCATGGGCGGTTTTTCTTGACAGAGACTCCTCTTCTTATTCCTTCGGGTTGCCTCCCGAACAGCGCCTTTGTTTTACGTCGTTGGCTCGACGTAAGGGTTTTACTTCTCCGATTGAGCCTCCTCCAGCATCACTTTGGGGTTGATTACCGTTTGGGAAGGCAATCCTCCGGAAAATCTTGTTTCGATCCTTGTTATGGCTTCCGCCATTTGCCCAACCTATTTTTCAAGGTTCTTGATGTTGGATTCTGTTGTTTGGACATTAGTAGCAAAATACTTAGTCAAAACCTGCAACATATCCTCAGTTGATTGATACTTACCTTGTCGGGGCTGCTGTTGTTGGTTTTGTTGATCCCTCCAACGAAAATTCTGTTGATCACGCCAGTTTGGCATGAAGTTTTGTGCGTAAGGATCGTTCATAGGCCTTTGTTGTTGTGGCTGTCCATAACCTACTGCATTCACCTCTGCATCGTCATCCTAGACTTGGGGACACATGTTCGTTGGGTGATATGGGTCAGCACAAACTCCACATGCCTTCAGCTGTTGTGGGGTTCCCATAAGTGTTAATGTCTTCACCATTTCCTTCAGTTACACAAGCTCATTGGAGATCTCACTCTTCCCAGAATTCACAGCATGAACACCTCTTGGAAGAAGTCCTTCCAAAGTTCCGGGTTCCTTCCGCTAGTTCCTGTATCTTTTCAAAAGCTAGGTCAGGGGTAGAGTTAAGAATGTTACCTCCACAAGCCGCATCGACGATCCTCCTTTCGGTGTCAAGCAAGCCATTGTACAAGTACAAGAATAGATCCTGAGTTGAATATCCATGGAAAGTACAGCTGGATCGGAGGCGTGCAAACCGCTCAAAGTACTCATAAAGAGTCTCGTCCGCCTCTTGCTCGATGTTGCTTATAGCTTTCTTCAAGCTATTAGCCTTCTTGGCTGGGAAGTATTTCTCCAAAAAAGCCTTGTGGAGATTCTCCCAAGTGTCGATGCTCCCGGATGGAAGGTGCTAATACCAATCATCCGCTGCATCTTTGAGTGTGAAGCCGAATGCCCTCATCTTGATTTGCTCTTCGGTAATATTGGCCGGCTTCATGCTCATACACACGGTATGGAACTTTCCAAGGTGCTTGATGGAGTCTTCACCACTTAACCCATGGAAAGATGGGAGCAAGGACATGTAAATATTTTTTTCTCTTTTCCATCCGGGTGAATAGGGATTTGCAAAAACCCACTATAGCCATCTAGGTAACAAAAATGTGAATGATGAGCTAACCTTTCTAGCATTTGGTCAATAAAGGGGAGAGGGAAGTGATCTTTCCTAGAGGCCACATTAAGTTTCCTATAGTCAATACACATTCTCCACCCCGTAACCGTCCTAGTTGGGATTAGTTCATTGTTCTCATTAGTTACTACGGTCATACCACCTTCTTAGGAACAACATGTACGGGACTAACCCATTTACTATCCGAAATTGGGAAAATGATTCCCGCATCTAGCAATTTAAGGATCTCTTTCTTGACTACCTCTTTCATAATAAGGTTCAATCTTCTTTGAGGTTCAATTGAAGGTTTATGGTTATCTTCCATTAAGATTTTATGCATGCATAAGGAAGATTTAATGCCAACTAAGTCATCAATAGTGTAACCAATAGCTCTTCTATGCTATTTCAATTCATTCAACAATCTATCAAGCCCATCATCATTCAAAGATGCATTCACAATCACGGGATAAGTAGAAACCGAACCAAGGAAAGCATATTTTAAATGAGAAGGGAGGGGTTTAAGATCAAGTTTAGGAGGACCTTTATCAGTTGGAGATGATCCATATAGCTCCACATTAGATGAATCCAAAGCCATTGAAGACTCTCCAAGACACCTTGAAGCTTGATCAACAACTAAGGGACTTTCTAGAGAAACCACGGGCAAAACCACGACCTTTGGCACAACCACGGGCGTGGAATTGGAAGAGCTGGCACTTCTAGACATTATAGAGAGTTCCACGGGTGAAACCACAGGCGTGGTTCTTGCCTCCTAGCCGTGGTTCCTACAGTGATTCCGCACACCTTCGTGCACATCAAATTCAACACTTGTCTCCTTTTCTAATGCATCCAAAGCTTTGATTTCTTCATTGCAATCATCCTCAACTCCTTCCTCCATCAAACTCAAGCTAAGAACCTTCTCAAGTGGGTCCTTGATCAAGATCGAGCTCACAACTTCTCTAGCCTCCTCTTCCCCAACAATGTTGAAGACATCTTCACCAAAGGTTGGCCCCTTCATCATTGTGGACAGCTTGAACTTGATATTCTCTTCCCCTATGTTGAAGGAGACGATTCCATTTTTACAATCCACTAAACATCCGGATGTGGCTAAGAATGACCATCCCAAAATGATAGGAACCGGGTAGTCCGCCGGGATGTCCAAGACAACAAAGTCGATTGGCACATAGAACTTCCCAAGCTGAACCGGTATGTCCTCTAGGATTCCTACGGGGTGAGTGATTGAACGGTCCGCCATGTAGAGGGTCATCTTGACTGGATTTGGATCTCCTATCCCAACCTTCTTGCAAAGTGTAAGCGGGATGATGCTTACACTTGCTTTAAGATCACATAGGGCTTCATACTGCACTTCTCCAACCCCAATTGGCACACAAAAAGATCCCGGATCTCTTAGTTTAGGAGGCATCTCCTCCCTCATAGTTTGAATCAACTCCGAAGATCTCTTTGTCATCCTCACTTCTCCATACTCCTCCAACTTCCTCTTGTTGGAGAGTTTCTCCTTCAAAAACTTTCCATAGGCCGGCATACCCAGAATAGCATCCATGAACAGAATGTTAATATGCAATTTAGACATGAGTTCAAGGAATTTACCGAAATGTTTGTCCAAACGAGCTCTTGCTCATGATTGTGGGAATGGTAGTGGTGGTTTGTATGGAGGTGGTGCCACACATGTTGGCTCATCATCTTTGCTCTTGCCTCCTTCTTCTTGCAATGGTTCTTCTTCCACTACCACTTGTTTTCCCTTGTCATTCCCTTTAGGTAAGGGATCTTTCATGCTCAGCCCACTCCTTGTTGTAATGGCCAACACTTGGCCTCTTGGATTGTCCTCGGTCCTTCCAGGAAGCTTTCCCGGATCCCGTTGTGCTTCACCCGCCTTTGGAACCAATGTGCTTCTAGCACCTTTTGAGCTTTAGAAATGGAAGTCACCGTTCTCTCAAGTCCACTCAACCTTCCAAGCAATTATTCAAACATCATTTCGGTTCTATCCTTTGGAGGTTGAGCAAAACCGGGTGGAGGCGCTTGTGAAGCCTTATGTGGTGGGGCTGCGCTTGTGGAAGCGGGAGGGTTCAAGGCACCATCCGGATTAGAATAGGAGAACCCGGGATGGTTGTGGTTAGGCCGGTAATTGTTGTATTGCCGGCTGTTGTTGTTGAAGTTCCTAGGGCCTTGATAATTGTTGAAGTTGCCCCTTCCCATGTAGTTAATGTCCTCCTCTTTGGAAGCCAAGTTGGCTTGCACTTGCACTTGAGGACTAGCTTGATTCTTCAAGCTTGTGGCACACAACTCCCTCAAAGACTTTAGGTCATTGTTGATCGCATCGAGTTTGTAGTTGCTCATGGTGACTTCACTCACTTCATATACTCCCGGTTTCCTCCCATCACTCTTCATATGGGAGTACTTTTCTATCACCAAGGCTTGCTTCTCTACAAACTCCCAAGCCTCATCCACATTCTTCTCCATGAATGTTCCTCCGGAAAGCGATTGGAGCTTGAATTGGCTATCCTCATCAAGCCCCTTGAAATAAATCTCCAATAGCTCTATCTTTGGTATCCCATGGTGTGGAAAATCTAGGAGAAGGTCTTTGAACCTCTCCCAAGATTTGAATAAGCTCTCTCTATCCTTCATCACGAAGGCATTGATCTTCCCTCTTAGCTCGGTTGTCTTGGAAGGTGGGAAGAACTTTGTCAAGAACTCGGTTATCATCTCCTCCCAAGTACTCACACGTCCTAGTGGAATGGATTGGTATCAAGCCAAGGCCTTGTCCTTAAGTGAGAAGGAAAAAGCCCTAAGCTTATGGTTGTTGTTCTCCAATCTAGGTGGCCTTAGAGTCTCCATCAAGTTCTCATAGTTCATCAAGTGTTCATGAGGAGATTCTCCTTCCATCCCTCTAAATTGATTGTGCCGGATCATTTGTAGCACTTGAGGGCGGAGCTCATAATCATGGGTTGCGGGATCTCCTAAGTTTACACCCGGACGGTGCACTCTTTAGGCTGGATCTATACGTTGCCCTAACGTTTGTGGCTCCTCAATCATGATCGGCTCGAACAGAACGTTAACCGCCGGCTGCGGTGGTGGTGGTGGTGGTGGTGGAGGTTGTTGACGATTAAGCTCCCTTTGGACAAGAGTTTGCCTAATCTCTTCAATTTCCCTCCTAGTTGCTTATTGCCTCTCATTGGCATGTCTCCTCTCATTCTCCAAGGCTTCATCCCTTAGCCTAAGTTGCTCTAAGGCCTCATTCAACTCAGCTTGAAGATCTCTTCCGGCCATCTTTTTCTTCTTCTTAATGCTCTTGGATCTAGTCTTAAGGGTTATCTCCGGTTCGGGATCGAATGGAGCTAAATCCTTGCCACGAGATCTTCGCATGCACCTAAAGAGTAAGAGATGTCCTAAAAATTCAAAGACACAAACCAAACAAGATCAAAAGCAACAAGAAATACCTACACTATAAACAATCACACACAATGATTCAATCTAGACCTAGTCCCCGGCAACGGCGCCAAAAACTTGTTACGCTAGAAATTGTATAGCACAAATGTCTTAAATTTATAACTCAATATAATTTCCTAACTCCTACCGAACCCACAGTGTATGGGTCATTTTGTAGCAAGGATAGTATTCCGAGGTCGAACACAAAGACTAAGGTGAAATCAAATCAAGTAAATGATCATAGATAGTGTAAATCTAGTCTAAGAAAAGGGAAAGGAATAAAGAAATGAAAATCATGATGTTTTTGGGTTTGGTTTTGTGGTGATCAAACAAAGATCACAAATGATGCAAGATTATAAAACAAACTAACAAATCAAGCTAACAACACTAATAAGCAACACAAACACAAGATATGTGATCAAAGAGAGAAAAGCATATTCTAGGGTTAGGACTTCCGGTTATGGCATTGGACTCAAGCTTCTAATCAACCTTGGACTAGCTATGGTAAGTTGGGAAGGAATGTTTCTCAATTGGGATCAATCACCGGGTAGGTCTCATGGTCCACTAATCCCGCACCTAAGGTCCTATCACCGGGTAAGTCTCTAAGAGCCTAAGGTTGGGAATTCTACACAAACTGGATTGCTATCTAAGAGTCAAACCTCTCCTTACCGGGTAAGTCTTGGGGAGGCAAGTCTTAAGCAACAATCCTAGCACACTCAGTCCAATAGCGGCTTATGAGGCTCACTACTACCTAGAGTTCATCATCTTTGGTATCTAAGATCAAGAATTACCGGGTAGGTCTCTTCCCTCACTTAGTTTGCTAGCATTAGGTAACCCTAGGCTAGAATATGCTTAACAAACACTAGGATTTCAACAATCTAACATCCTAACATTCAGATTCATCAACACAAGCACAATAGAGAAAACCACGGGTTGATAATCCAGAACCATGGCCGTGGTTAGGCAAGAACAGACCGTGATTTGTAACAGAGATTAGGTTCGAGCAAGCAAATCATCCAAGGATACATTAAGTCTATTCTATCATAGTCCAAGCCATAACCATCATTCCGTTACCCTAGAATCAATACTATTTAGCCAATAACAAGCATTTTAACATTTAAACTCAACAAGCAAGCATTCATGGCTTCCATAACAAGAAAATGAAATGAAAGAGAAGAGAAACAAGTAAACACAAGTAAACCAAGCTGAATATATGTTTAAGAAAGACTTAAAACCCTTCAAAAGAAGGTACAAATCGTTCCTTACAAATCCTTCCAAATGTCTTCAACAAGCTCACTCAAAAACCACTAAAAAGCTATGAAAACTCTAAAACTAGTGTTGTTCTTCTTCTTCTCCAAATGAGAGTGTTTTCTTCCTCCCCCAAGAGTAGCCTCCAATGGAGTGATGTGTAATGAGAGAGTGTGGTAGAGAATCCTCTAGCAACAGCATGCATGACCACTTTTATTCTCCATCAAGGGCTACAGTCGGGCATGGAGATCGTAGGACAACTGTCAAAGCTGTCCAAAGAGAACCACGGCCAAAATTAGGGGCGTGGAATCTGGGTCTAGGCCGTGGTTTTGCATAAACAGCTCTCTTTTGATCGTTAAGCCATGAGATGGTGCAAGGCATGCACCAACAAGGTCCTATGTGTTCTCCTTTGCTCCTAGCTTGCTTCTTAATGGGTCCTAAAGTGTGTCATCATGAGGAATGATCCTTGAATGTATCGATTAAGCTCCAAAAGTTCCCCAAAATACCTACAAAACTGAAAACAGTTCGTGTAGACGTCTATCTCAACAATATGCATGAATTAAGCGTAAACGTCATGAACTAATGCCAAACCATGCATGAATAGAAGGAAAAACTATCTAAATGGATGCCTAAACTAACGTCATAAATCGTGTTATCATAATTGCAGGCAATATGGTGGAGTTTGGATGCGGAAATGGATCAATCCTAGACTTAGCAGCATGGTGGATCACTAAGGAGCTTAAAAGATAGGAAACGATAAGATAAGATATCATAAAGGAAGACATAAGACGGAACTAAAAGATAACACGCCTTAGAGAAGAGAAAATCGGGTC
This sequence comes from Fagopyrum esculentum, assembly GCA_033239045.1. Lineage (NCBI taxonomy): Eukaryota > Viridiplantae > Streptophyta > Magnoliopsida > Caryophyllales > Polygonaceae > Fagopyrum > Fagopyrum esculentum. Next base: position 96,404,534 of record BSUD01000008.1, on the reverse strand, counting down.
GATGAACAAAAAATCGGCCGATTTTTATAAATATAGAGCGAGTTCGTCAAAAGATAAGATTCAAAACCCTATCTTTAAGGACGTCTAGCAACACCTAAGGCATTCAGAATCATATCAAGAAACCCTGGAAGACAGAGGAAAGAGAAGGAGAAACAACATTCCGCTTTTGAGATTCAAGATTGAAGATTATTAGCGAAGTTCTTTGAGTTTTATTTAGTTTTTCGATTCTTTTTCTTTTTGAACGCACGATTAAGATTTTTCTATTGCTTTCGCTTAGTTTTGGATATCAAAAACATTTGTTAAGGATTTCTTGTTTTTGTTCAAGTTTATTTTAGTTTCTTTATTTTCTTGATTCCATATTACTTTCTTGATTTAATCATGTGTGTTATTGGCTAAAACCTTTGCGATTCTAGGGTGATTGGTTGAAGGTTGTGGTTTAGATGATGAAAGATTGAGCCTCACGTTGAGATTGGATCCTGCGAGTTGTTTTTACCTTTGCAAAGAAGAAAAGTCGACCCGCTCTTGGTGAAAAATCGGGCGATTTTTTTACAAGAACAGACCAATTTTCTTTCTGTCATACCTTTGTTGATTTATCCTTAAACCTAGGTTAAAGATTGCTTAAACGCTAGCCTTGTTGAACCTTTCTAAACTATATCCAAGCTTGGGAAGAGAATTACCCCATGATTCCCTTTCTTGGTTGCCAATGATGATGAGTTCTAGGTAATAGAGGACTCAACACCCTCTATTAGTTCTGAGTCTTCTTTCCCCTTGCCTTTGTGACTTAACCTAGGACTTACCCGGTGATGGTTAGTTCTATTCCCTTAGGTTGATTGGTTGATTTGAGATTATAGTTTCTTTCCTTAGATCCTTGAGACTTACCCAGTAATAGGACCTTTGGTTTGGGATAGTGGATAGTGAGACCTCCCCCATGATCTATCCCACCTTAGAAACACCTTACCTTTGCAATCCTATCTCTTTCCATAGATCTTTAGAAGTCTTGAATCGAAAACAACAATTGGATATCTTGATCTCTAGAATATGTGCTTTCCCACTATTTATGCAAAATCTTTGTCTTTCATTAATTGCAAAATTGTCTAACTAGATTACTTTATTACTTGGTTTCACCATAGTCTTTGTGTTCGACCCTGGAATACTTGATTTTATTGCGATCGATCCGTACACTTGGGGTTCTCTATTGTCTTTTATTCACGGTATAAATTTAAAGCTATTTTCCTTCATATACACACACACGTTTTGGAGCGAACAAGTTTTTGGCGCCATTGTCGGGGACTTGGTCTAGACGAAGTAGTAAGCCGGTTGCCTAGTTAGCTTTTTCTTTTCTATTAATTCTTTTGCTTTGAGTAGTTTCGTGTTCGCCCGAAACGGTGTGCGTCAAAGTCTTAAATTTATATCTAGAACTCAAAAGCAAGACGAACCCGCAGTGTACGGATCGGCTGTAGAAAGGTAAGAATTCCAGAGTCGAACTCAGGGATTTGGTGAGAATAAATTCCGATTTCAATTATCTAGCGAAAAGTGCAAAAGCTTTTGTGATCAAATAAGAGGGGAATGATTCCAAGGATTCAAGTATCCGATTTAGGCTTTCGATTCAAGACACTTCTATAAATTTAGGACAGAATTTATATTGCCAAGATTAAACGTTCAAAAGTAGGATTCGTACGATGAAGTTCCGAAACCTATATGACTAATCTATAGGTTCTCTCTATAAGGGTTGTTGAGGCTGCAATATAGAAAGATCTAAAGATAAGAATTATAATCAAACTAACTATCTAAAACTCCAGGATATGACTCTCCAAAGTAAAGATTAGGAAGCACATTTAATTTCTTAATAAAGGATGATGAGTCTCTTTATTACCCAAATTCTTGCAATCTTTATCTATTAAATATAGAAAGAGGTTTGAAGTGCCTTCATACATTCAATTAGAGGATAGAAAGGTTAATCAAGATTGGGGTTTAGGCAAGGATTGGTTTTGATTAAAGATTAATTCAATTAAAGTTCGTCAGAAGAATAAATCGCCCTGTTCATAAGAAAATCGGCCGATTTTCCTCAAGAACAGCCCGATTTTCCTTTTTGTCGCAAAACCAAAATCTAAACTCTCAGGGTCCTAATGTTTGAATGAGTTCAGTCTATCATCATCTAAGCCTTAATCATCAACTATTCTCCCCAGAATCACAATGGTTTTAGCCAACCATTTTCAAAATCGAATCAAATTAATTCTTGAGTGAAAAATCGCAAAGAAACCAAATCTTGAACGAATAATTCAATAACTCGTCAAATCTGTAAACAATTGTCAATTCTACTCAATGTATCTCTTAAACAACTCAGTAATGTGTTCACAAATCACAACCAAAACAATGGAATAGAGAAATCTCACAATCAAAGATCAAGAATGACTTTCCGGCAAAAGCTCTTCAATCTCTCTCCAAGAATCGTTGATTTCTCACAAACGTGTAAGGATTCTCCCGTGCGACCTTCTCGTTTTCGTTCGTAGGGTTCTCCTCTATAGTTTCTTGCAGATGGGCCGTTTGGCAAAACTCTTCTCTAGCCCAAATTAATTGGGCTTTATGTCGTCTTTTCATTTGGCTGAATCGTGAAGAAAATCGACCTAGTCGATTTAGGTGCAAAATCGTTCAATTTCATCCAATGAAAATCGTCCGATTTTTATATCTGTTGGCACGATTTTCTTCAACAGAAAGTGTTCTTCTTTTGCTTCGTCTCCTATGCTTCTCCTTTGTAATTCCTTAGCATTTTGTGATCCTTCAAAGGCTCCTTTAGTTTCCTTAACATCTTTGGATGCTTCTTGCTTCATTATTGCTTCCAATTCAACTCTATTTACCTGTAATTCATCAAAATCTCGTGTAGACCTCTATTTCCGACAATTAATTGAATAGAACATAAAAGGTACGCAAAATCCTTCTAAATGCAAGGTAAAGAGAGATAATGTGCTGCAATGTGCATGAATATGATGGTACATAATTCATGTCATCAAAATACCCCATACTTGCCTCTTGCTTGTCCCTAAGCAAGACTCAAATTTAGAATAAAAGATGTCATGGATTATGTATGTATGAAAATCAAAAACTTTTC